>CM034547.1:16448512-17648512 GCA_020055645.1 Tomocerus qinae | reverse complement strand
ACATTTCATGGAATAAAATAGAGTTCATTGTATCGTACCTTGAATAGAATAGAAGTTTCCTGAATACATAATTAGAGTCGAATTGAATATTAACTTATGAATAGATTAGGATAATTAATACAAGTCACATAACCGCCTACAGAAATACAATGCTAAAGGTGGACATGACCACGGCGGGTTTCGTCATCTCCTTGTCCTTACTCTATGTATAAGATGGTCTCCGCATTTATACGATAATACATTGTAAGATGGTCTCCACATTTATAATATAATACATTGTAAGATGGTCTCCACATTTATAAGATGATACATTGTAAGATGGTCTCCGCATTTACAACATGAAACATTATAAAGTGGCCTCTTACAGTAAGGTGGACAAAGTGGTTATCTGCAGCACATACATGTCATATGGAACTAAATACATGAAAATAAGCTTGAAACTATGCTTACAACATACATATAGCAACGAAATGAAATTGAATATATAATAATTGCAACTTTGTCATTAACATTAAGTAAAATTAGCATAATCAGCAAATGAAACTAAAATAACTCTTAGACCGTCCTAACATTCCGCCCGCCTTGAAATACCCGGATTTCAATAAATCAATTATCAAATGAAATTGTCATACTGTTACATACTTGAACTCTGAAGTTGAAATGTACCCGTTGATGAAGATGAAGAAGTTGAAGAAATTGTAGTTTTCGTTGGATGAGGATTGTCAGCTCATATTCAATTGAAGTTCAAACTGAAGTTACCCGGATTGTAGGAGCACGTCGCAGGATAACTGTTGGCAGCTTGAAGTAGATAATCGGCTATCAGTCCCACCGAAATTACCAGGATTCCGTAGTAGGTTGATGAAGTGAAGAAGTTGAAACCTCGTTTCTGTCCTTTGGATTTGAAAGCGTTCAGGGTCGATCTCACCGGGCTATCTGCACCCGGTCGAGCAACGACTGCCTGGTACGCTTTGGCAGTTTGACCTCGATTCTTCCCGTTTCGGTGACCTGATGGAGCGAATCCTGGGATGCCCGCAGTCCAAGTTAGAAAACGTCTGAGAAGAAGATTCGAGTACGCCAGCCATGAAAGAATCAGAGTAGACATCGTCCACAGCATATAAGTCGTCGTCGTCACTTTGGTAGGTTCTGGAGCCACATCCTTCGAGAAAGATTGGTCGCGAGAAACGTCCCGTGTCATGATTTGTGCAAAATCATGGCAGTCATCGTCAGTCTTTTCCATTTCCGTGACAGATCCGAATCTGTCCTTCGTCATCTGAGGCTGGTCAATCGGCTGAGAGATTGCATCAAAATTACATTCAACGATAAAACTAGCTGTAGTTGCATACCTGGTTCGGTAATTACTCATCTTTCCACCCAATATCCAACCTAGTGCAGTTTTCAGAGCCATCGGAGATCCCGGAGGGCCAGTCATCTTTCCAGCTTCGATAAGTTGCATAAAGACGTCTCCTTCCAATAGAATGTCAATTTTTCCCATTTCCCAGTACCGTGGATCGGCAAGTTGAATTCCTTGTAGAGAATCCAAAGGCTTGGATGGTAGCGGGTAAGAAGGAAGATCACGAGTAATCCTTTTGATGATAAGGGCATCTGTTTGAAATGTTTCTTCTGTTGGATACTGAGACTTGAACGTAATTGTTGTAGCCTGAGATGCAGTTCCGGCAGTAGCTGTTGCTAATCCAGAAAGAGGAATGTTCACCTTACGTCTGGGTAGGCCAAGTTTCGATGCGCAGCCTTCGGTCACAAAACTTGCCTGAGACCCGTTGTCCAGAAGTGCTCGAAAAGTTTGATGTTGTCCATGTTTGTCTTCCACTCGAATAAGGGCTGTGGATAGCAAGACGTCGGTAGCTTGACATGTCAGGCCAGCTACGGGGTTGGAAACCCCAGGATCCATTGTGGATGTAGTCGGTGTCTCATGTAGCCCCTCGGTTGTAACGTCTCTGTGTAGTAGAGTGTGATGTCGTTTGTGGCATGTTTTGCAGGTCGTTCCTGTGCACTTCTCAACGCGATGTGAATGATGAAGGCAGTTGAAGCAGAGTCGTTTACTCTTAACGGATTCCCATCGGTCATCTATACCAAGTATCAAAAAGGATTGACAAATGAAAACGCTGTGGTACTCACCGCAAATCGGACATGGTCTTCCGGAGATACTGCTATCAGGCACAGTACCATGGCAGACATTCGTTTCCTTCTTCCGATCTTGTCTTTGCGGTTGTTTCACTTCTGTATCCTGTACTGCAGCATTGATTCGGGCTTGCTCGCCGAGTGATTGCATAAATCCATCCATGGAAGGCAGATTTCCGTGTTTCATCGTTCGTTCCCATTGGAGCCGTGTTTCGGAGTCCAATTTCTTCGTAATGATCTGGATCATTACTAAGTCGTAGGCTTGAGCTGCGTCAGCTCCTGCATTATGAATAGCTCTCATACATTCTTTGGTTGTGTCTACTAACCTTTGTAGTGAGGAAGGGTTGTCATACTGAATGTTCTCATGGTTGAGAATTCGGTCGAAATTTGCTCTGATGATTTCTCGGGTGTCTTCGTATCTGTCTGTTAACGTCTTCCAGGCTTCGCCATAACTTACGTCAGTTACAGGAAATGATTGAAGAAGCAAAGCAGGTTCTCCCACTAACGATAACTTCAGATATTGTAGCTTCTGTGCGTTGCTCAGGGTGTCATTGTTGTGGATGGCAGCTTTAAATAGGTCGTGGAATGATGTCCACTCATGACGACTTCCGTTGAAGTTCGGTAAGGTAAGTTGAGGCAAACGTACCTTTGCAGTTGAAGCTTCTTGTGACCCGATCGACGAAGTGGATGTGGAAGCAGCGTCTCCCAGGGAATTGGCTGCAGTTGTAGTTCTTGCGGTTGAAGGAACCAAGCCAAGGATGACGTTCAAAGTTGCTAACATTTCCATCAGTCTGGTTGCTTGTGCAATTCTTGCATCTTCGTGTAGTTGGGCATCGTTATCATCAGGACAGGCAAGCGTAATTTCTTCGTGTAACGCGTCGTTTTTCTCCATCAGTCTTTGAACTTGATCCCAATACGTCTTGGCCAGCGGTGTGGACAATGGTGTAGTGGAATGTGTGTCAACCAACTTTTGCAAGGAAGTGACCATCCTCTTCAAGTTAGTACGTCGGTTCAGTAGAGAGTCCATTGTTGTAGAATGAATATTTTCTTACTTTGAAGATAGTTGAAGTATGACAAGTGATGACAGGAACTTCTTCTCCAACGCTCGAACAGTTTCCCGATAGGTTTTGTGTCAAAAGTTAACCTTTGACATCCGGCTCGAAGGACCAATGTTTTGGGCTGTAACAAAGAATTGGAGTTAAAATTCCGTGGATGATTGAAAGTGATAATTGAAATTGCAGAGTGGTATGAAATTGCAAGTTGAGAGTTCGAAATGAGCTTAATATAAAATGAGTTGTGAAATATGACTTCTAAAATACTGATTACTAAATAGATTGTAAGACTATCAATAATGCGAGTAAATCAAAAGCAGAACAACTTAGGAATTGAAATGTCAGATTCTCATTTAATATAACGTGAAAAGAGAAATAGTGTTTTCCTGACTAACTGAACTCTGGACTGTCAAGCAAAAGACTGCCGACTGTCGAAATTACAATGGTTGGAGGTTGTATTTATAGACAATGGTAAGTACGCTAGAAAGATACAAGAATACAAAGGAATTTGGACGAACATGAATGCGTAATGAGGTTGTTTGGCGTCAGACAAAAGTTCGGCGTGCACACATCGACTTAATTACATATAACATCTTATAAAATACAATTCAAGTCTATATAAGATATACATACAATAGAAGTGTACAACTTTTGACATTGGGGATTAAGATAACAACTTTCTTACATTAATTAACATACGCCATTTCGTGAGGCAAGCATAACTTCTCTTGTTCTAACATACATTACACATCATAAAATACATTACATTTCATGGAATAAAATAGAGTTCATTGTATCGTACCTTGAATAGAATAGAAGTTTCCTGAATACATAATTAGAGTCGAATTGAATATTAACTTATGAATAGATTAGGATAATTAATACAAGTCACATAACCGCCTACAGAAATACAATGCTAAAGGTGGACATGACCACGGCGGGTTTCGTCATCTCCTTGTCCTTACTCTATGTATAAGATGGTCTCCGCATTTATAAGATGGTCTCCGCATTTATACGATAATACATTGTAAGATGGTCTCCACATTTATAATATAATACATTGTAAGATGGTCTCCACATTTATAAGATGATACATTGTAAGATGGTCTCCGCATTTACAACATGAAACATTATAAAGTGGCCTCTTACAGTAAGGTGGACAAAGTGGTTATCTGCAGCACATACATGTCATATGGAACTAAATACATGAAAATAAGCTTGAAACTATGCTTACAACATACATATAGCAACGAAATGAAATTGAATATATAATAATTGCAACTTTGTCATTAACATTAAGTAAAATTAGCATAATCAGCAAATGAAACTAAAATAACTCTTAGACCGTCCTAACATGATTCATAATTTGCATTTGTAATTTTGATAAATTAAAATATTAAGCTCATACTGTATACGTGTGATACTCAATTATATCCTGAATTTAAATCATGATCATGGTGAAGTCTAGTGACATTTATTTTCAAATAAATTTTATGAATCTCACAAACCCCTAAACTTTTATAACAAATACTGATTTTTTTTAAAATTGTGTCTAATCGGTTGCAACTGAAAATAAAGTTAATTTAGCAAAAGCTAAGAGCAAAAGTCGTTTTGATCCTATGTGAGGAAGGTTAGCAAAATTGTAGTAGGGCTATTTTGGCAAAAAGAAATCCTTCAATTTTGCAATTTACATGTAAACGTATTATTTCCCCATTTTGATTCCCTAGATCACAAAATAATTCGATTTTGTATGCTAAAATTAACTTGAATTGTAGAAGAATCGAAATTCTATGAAAGCTGTTTCTGTTTTTAAAAAAACATAATAGTCAATTTGAAATAATTTCTTGGACTTTGGTGATTAGTCACAATTTCAATCACTTCAATGATAAAAATAATTTGCATTTAATTAACGAAATTCTCATATTATGATTTGCTATTCATTCTGCTACGCTATGCAAAACTATTAGAAAAAAATCTTTTGTTTTTCAAATGACTTTTATCAAATTGACTTAGAAATAACCCTTTTGAGTCAAAGTTAAGCCGAGGTTGCAGTTGCACATTTAAATCGAACCAAAAAATACTTATATCACGACCTACTTTCGAGAACCCTAACCTAATTAAAAGCAATGACTTTGGTAGCTATTTCGCTAACCAACCAAATTTGCAGTTTTTTCCTAACAGTGTTTAAACCTACAGATAAAAAGTTTCTGGTGCTGTGTTCGTTGTGTGCCGTTAGGATTAGGACATGGTTTGATCGGCCGTCGGGTTGTCAATACATAATATATACCACTGTTTTCAAGCCCAAAAACAATTTCCCAGTTCCCTCTAATTTCAAGGAGGGAATTCTTCAACGTTTTGGTGGTAGTGGTAGAGAACGAAAGTGACAGAACTTCAAGGCAAGATCAAATTTGTCAGTAAATAATAATAATTTACCATTTTTCAGTGAATATTTCCTCTTTTGTTATTATTTTGACACTGGATATTTAGGCGTGCCGAAATCGTTTGATTGATAGTATAATCAAAATCAAGGCGCCTGACAAATTATTGGAAGGGGAAGAAGTAAAGTGAACCTAGAAACACTAGAAACTAGAAAGACAAAGGATCACTTTGTTAAGTTAAAGCGATACGGTTTTTTGTTTTTAAATAGCCATTGGTGAAACTATTAAACTGTTGGCAGTTGAGCACACAGCAGCATAGGCATTTTAACAGGAAATATCAAATATTATAAATAACTATCAACTATTGCAATTTGTTATTCAAGCTTAAAGTTCTCAGAAAATTTGATGAAAATGGAGTATAACCTGACAGACGGAGCCGTTTCGGTAAGTTGAGAATAAATGATGATGAACAATTATGCATAATTTATACATTATGTATTTTTATATCTATTTAGAAATTAATGAAAGGAGAGGATGTTGATTCGCCCATATTTCAAATCCTGGTACGATATTTAAAATTTGAAACTTTAAATAATTTTTTGTATAATTTTTATTAACGATAAAGTTCAAATGTTAGATCAAAGATGGAAGGCACCCCCCAATGTTTCATCGGATCTTTACCGGACATGACCTAAAGGTCACGTTTACACCCTCCCCACCCCCGACGGGGGTATGAGGAAAATGACATTCCACCGGTTTTGGACCTAAAATCGGTCATTAAGTTTATTTCATTTAGGTAAGGTTAGGGGTGGGGGGAGGGTGGGAACGTGACCTCTAGGTCATGTCCGATAAAGATCCGATTAAACATTGGGGGGTCATGTCTAAATATTCCGAGATATAGAGGTGGCTTCGGTCTCTAACTTTCACGCACCGTTTGCTGCACTCTGACCGCATAATTAAGTAATTTAAGCGCATTTTTATTTTAAGGGATTTAAAAAAATTGCTGGGCAAGGTGGAAGTGACCGATACCGTCTTAATATTTCTGATGGCACCCATTCCCACACTTTTGCAATGTTAGCTACTCAGTTAAATCAAATGATTCCAGATGGAAAATTGGACAATTATTGCGTCATCAGGGCCGATAAACTCATTTCAAACTCAGTATCTGAAAAGTAAGTTTCGTGAAAACAAATAAACATAACTATACTTTTTTTCTGTTGCAAGGATTGTATCACTGATGTTCTTTTTAAACTTGTATTTTTGTAGGCGGGTTCTCATTATTTTGGAATTAACTGTTCTAGCGAAGGGAACGGATGTTCAATCTAAAATCGGTCAACCTGTTCAATGGACTGAGCAAAATAGCAGTATCGCTCCAAAGCAACCTGCTGTAAATGGCCGACCACCACCACCACCTAATCCAGCTAATGTTTGTAAGGGTTGAGAAATTATTTATTGTAGTACTAATTTTATAATAATATAGTTCTCAGTGTATTATAGTTTCAAGCTCTTTAGTATATCCTAGATGGTCAGATCGCACTGTTTCGTAGTCATTTAGTCATGAATTATTATATTATAAGGATGTTTCAACATTAAATAATGTGTACAGTACAGAATGCACCTTGCAAATAATTTGTATTCCAGTTTTGTCAAGCACTTTTTGATTATTTTATTTTCTATACAAACATCTGTATGAGAGTGTAGTTTAGAAAATGTATATTTTCTATTAGCTGGCCCAGGTGTCGGAGCAAATCCATTCTATGGGGCGAGGAATACCAATGGCCACGCAGCTCCTCCCGCTCCAAATAGATCTAATGTTTCAATCGGAAAACCTTCAGGTGATTTGGGTAACATGCCAGTTTTACCTATAAGGGATATAACGCCATTTAACAAGTAAGAATATTTCTTTACTCAATTAGTATGAACGAAGTGCAGAGTTTGTTATATATTATAAACGAACTTTTTACAGCAAATGCAGCATTAAAGCACGGGTAACGAACAAAACGCCCATAAAAACCTGGTCAAATAGTCGAGGCGAAGGAAAATTATTTAGCCTGGATTTATTGGATGAAAGCGGAGAAATTCGACTCACTGGATTTAACACAGCAGTTGATCAATTCTTTGATATGTTAGAGGTACAAATTGATGTGAAAGAAAGATGGCTCTAGCATTGATACTTATAAAATACTATCCTGTAATATTATAATATGTCAATGTCTTTTTTAAAAATTTTATTTAGATCGGCCGAGTTTATTATTTCAACAAATTCAGTGTTAAAAGCGCAAACAAGCAATTTACAAGTATTGCTCACGATTATGAAATCAATTTCGTTAACGAGTCTCAAATTATGCCTTGTACAGATACTGCCGATGTACCTACCGTTCAATTTAGCTTCATGGAAATTGCTAACATTGAAGCAGTAGAAAAGGACTCACTTATTGGTAATAAAGCTAAGTTTAGTTTCATAAGTTGCTTTTAAACCAAGCAAAGTCAGCAATAAATGATCATTGTTCTGTACATTTATAAATAAAATATTTATGTCATGTCACGTAATCACAAGCCTTTTATTATGAAAAAAGGAAATTATATTTGAAATTTTTTAAGATGTTATTGGAGTATGCAAGCGTCGAGGCGAGGTTCAAAACATTACCGCTAGAGCAACTGGCAAAGAGTTGACGAAGCGAGAAATCATTTTGGTGGACAAAACACAAAAAGAGGCGAGTTAACAGCATAATTCCATAGACCGAAACCCTGCCTACGTATACTACCTGGGTACCCCCCCTAGAAAATACCCAAGAACATTGCCAGGGTAGTACCCCCCCTGAACCCTGGCCATTGGCGGTAGTACGGAGGTACCCCCCCCCCTAGGAAGGCTAAGGGTTTCGGTTGATAATTGCCTTGTATAGAATTTATTTGGTATAGTGGCCTGTGAGTAAATTATTAATTTTGCGAATAAAATATTTGAAAACAAAGTTCATAAAAACTATTGTAATATTAATGTAATCAGGGTAATTGCGAAAAAATGTACAAATATATAATTGTGTCGTACTAGAAAGTCAAGACTAATCTTTGATGTCATTATTTTAGATCAATTTAACTCTTTGGGGAAAACTTGCTGAGGATTTCAATGATGACTCTCAACCCGTAATCGCAGTAAAAGGAGTTCGAGTGTCAGATTTCAATGGCAAGAGTTTGTCACTTCTCAGTGCCTCCATGTTTCAGGTTAGCATGTTGCCTATAATAAAAACACAAATCTCGTCTCATTGTCTACTCCGTTTCATTATTTTTTTAAATTTATAAAATATACAGTTGATAACGACTTTAGAGTTGCTGATTATGCTGATTTTTCACTGATGCATTTTGCTGAATTACAGGTTAATCCGGATATTCCTGAGGCTCACGCTCTTCGAGGGTGGTTTGATAACGAAGGAATGAACTTGGAGTCTCAGAGTTTGTCTGCTGGAAGGTCTGCAGGGGGTGAGTTATTTTGTTCAGCAAGTACAATAGTCATTTCTTATCTTAATTTAATTGTAGTGCAATATAATATATTCGAAGATAATGTATATACTTCGTATTGTATTAAATATTTAAATTGTGGTCCTTTGACAGGAGGTTCTGTGTGGAAAATGATTCGTGAAGTAAATTCTGCAGAAGCAGAACAAGAGAAAGGAGATTACTTTATGAGTAAAGTAACTGTTATGTCTATTAAGAGAGAAAATTCTGTTTACCAAGCGTGTCCTGCACCTAATTGCAACAAAAAAGTAAGACTATTGTATGGTTTTATTCACTTTGTATATCTTCCAATGTTTCCAATATTTTAAGTGTCCAGACTATTAATGATTTTCTGTGGGTTTTAAAGGTCGTGGATAACAACAATGGATTGTACCGGTGTGAAAAATGTAATAAAGAATATCCCGAGTTTAAGTATCGTTTAATGCTCTCCGTAAGTTTTAGAATATTCAATATACAGTTGTATAAATAATTTGTGTTGAGATTCAACTAGTTCAAATTTTCAAAACAAATCGGACACATTTTACTTTGCAATACACTACTTTAAGCTAGGTTCATTAATCCGTCACCAGTAGAAAGGTACAAACCCTTTTTATATGGCCAAAAATACAATGATGATAGGCTTCTAAAGTGGTAAATGTAGTGCACACTTTTTACATCCTTTCGCCGTTTTTTGTAATTAAATACTATTCCAGGCCTAAACAGGAGTACCGGTAACTTTTTTGAAGCAGGGAATTCGGAATGTTCCACTTTTAGATTAAAGATTTGCAGTCACAAATCACAGATGAAATAATTTATAAATGCTTGATGAAAGTGAAAGGTGAAACGAAACATTTCCAAACAGAATGAAAGTAGATTATGTTCTCTTAAAAATACTTTTTTTAGTTCAGGTTGAAAATTTTGAGTTAGGCTATTAAGGGGCTATTAAAAGCTACTCAGCTAAAACGCGAATGGAAAAAACAAATTTTTTTTAATATATTATGTCGTATATCAAAACTAGGTCAACTTTGCGGACTGTTCGGACTTTTTTTGGGCTACTTGCTTTCAAGAGCACTCTGAACTTATATTGCAAAATACGTCTGATGTTCTTGGACCAATGAATAAAGATGACCCAGACGCATTTGATGCAGTTATAAAAGAGGCAGTTTTTAAAAACTTCATTGGCAAGTTCAGATCGAGGGTCGAGACGTACAACGTAAGATACATTATCATGTATTGAAAATATAAGTGTGATTGTGATTATTTATAACATTTATATTATTTATAATATTATTTATAATATTATATTACAGAATGAAAGCCGAAAAAAGGTTACGGTAGTTGATATACATCCAGTTAACTTTTCTGAGTACAGTAAGAAACTTCTGGCAGAAATCAAGGAGTGTTCGGGTTAAATGGGTAACTTTTTGGCACACAATATTTGTTTAAAGGGTTTATAAGCTATTTCTACACTTTCAACTTAATAGGTATTAGTTTCTTTAATTTAGTGTCGATTTTTGTAGGTGCGTATTTTGGAAATGTATTATAACTTAATCGATTTCAGTGAATCTTTGAAACATTTTTTTGCTCGGCATAATTAAATTCATATTAATGACATTTCAAATAATAAAATCCTTTTTGATAGACCATGATCTTTTTCTTTATTTATTTTCATTCATATGAATGAGGACTTTCTTACATAATACTTCGTTAACTTAAAATAATATTCTAACATCATTCATATAGCAAAATAGGTCTATAGAAGCTACTTTCTTTTTGCCTGAATAACCGGCTCCGTCACTTTGGTAGGGTCGTATTTATATGTCTTGGGAATAGGCCCCCTGCCTGCCCTTTTAAAACTGATATCGTCGTAACGCTCCCTCTCCTCCATTTCCTTAGTTATTTTAACATTCGTCCAAGCTGAAACATAACGGTTCATGAATGAATACCTGTTAAATTATTATTACTGATGTGAAAATATTATCACTTACAATCTTTGAATGACTTTACAAAACCTTTGTTTTGATTGGGTAAATCTGACTTTGGGATGGGCAGAAGAGCTTCAATATTTAGCTTTTGTCTCACTGCCGGGATTTTGAGAAAGGAAACTTGAACGAGCGACGCAGCATTTGTTGAGACCCAGTAGCACAAAATTGCCTAAAGGGAAGGGTTAAATTATATTCGATATTCCCGATATAGAAATGATAACTTATTTCGTTTCTTAAACTCACAGCAGGAAAATTCATCGTGAATGGAAACATTATTATAGGTAAAGCCCGCAAGACGTATTTCATCAATCCACCCTGAGGTGTGGAGCTCAGACGAGCCCCATCGACTCCGATCTGGTTAAACCCAAACCAAAATATATAGTTTGTTATGAATGACTTTTAAAGAATAAATGAAAATTTACCTCTAACGTAATCCACATTGTGACACTCGTTACCAAAGGCAATATGTACATGGGATCTGCAAGCGTCAAGTCTGTAAACCAAAACATACCTCCAGTCTTCAGACTTTCAACTGGCAAATTAGCCATTGAACGCAACCCGAAGAAAAAACTCATAAAAACTGGGGCCTAAAATCAGGACGAAAAAATACGATCTGGCATTATGACATAACCAATATTCAGCACCCTGAGTCGATTCTTATCAGTACAATTTAGTAATGAGTTTTTACCATAGCTAAAGGAACCAACATACTCTTGAACGGACTGATCTCCTTTTCTTTCATGAACGTCATCAAATCGTTTCCATACTTGGCAGCTAGAAAAAGTATTTGAGAACCACAATAAATAATCACTTTTGTACAAAAATATAAAAATAAAAACTATAGGTCGGCATACACCTTTTTGATGTACGCGCAAGTGCTCATAAAATTTCAATAGCTACTTATGTACTAAACGATTTATTTTCTAGTTAAAAGGGACTATTATTATTTTGAAAACGAGATCACCAATTTACATTATATGTAGACAAATGATATGATATAAAGAAATTTTCTTTCTAATAGAAATACGATTTTAATATAGAATATAGATATGCTAGATTCTATGTTCAATACCCATAAGAGCATTGCCAGACTGCCTTGCTTCAGTCATCTTCACCTGTAGTAACTGTATTTGCGGCATATTATTGGACATCTTTGCGGCATTTCTTTGACTTTTTACAACCAGGGGAAAGAGCAATATACGAACTATTATAGTACCTGCGTGACAAAATAATTAAAAGAATATGAAGGTACCATTAACCACGGCTGGATGACACAGAGACTGTGACTCTTATGTCTTATTTATAACTAACCAGTCAAAATAGAAGCCCACCATGGTAGTCCAAATGTTACATGAATAAATTCTAAACATTGTTGCGCAATTCCAGCAGGACTCCACCCAGCAAGACCCAGACTTGCTAATGATTGTTCACCCTCAAAAGCTGGGGCTGCTGCTGAAAAGAATTCCTCTATAGACTCTGGTATAGCAGGGGGTTCAGGAATACTATCTACAACCACAGGGGTTTCAAAATTTTCTGTCCCGGACGCTACATTCAAAATTTCTGATGAATATCCCCCTGTCTCGGTAACTTGACTTGATGTTGATGAAACTTTATCTGCAAGTACTGCAGACAAGGTTTCTGATGCCGAATCTTGGTGTAAAGTGGTTACTACCTCCTCAAGATTGACATTCACACTATCTTTTGAAGACAGTATGGCATCATTTACTGACGTAACCATCGGAGGTAATGATGAAGATGAAAGTGAATCTGTTGAGCAAAACAACACATTGTTAACCAACCAATTTAGATATTAAGAGTCACTATATTATATTACAAATATCCCTTAGTCCACTGACCAACAACATTAGAAGAATTAATCGAAGTCGACTCCGATCGCACTAGTATGGCATAATTAAAATTAGTTGTTACAGTTCTATTGAATTTTTTGCTTCGAGTTATTCTTACACCCGTATTTGGCAACCGATTAAATGATGGGGCATAGTGGAAATTTCGAATGCATGACTAAAAATACGAAAGATTGATCATTAATAATGCCTTTCACCCGACCAAGAGTGCAATGATAAAATTGATATGGATGAAAGATCATAGATATTTAAATCATATTTAAAAATAAATCATACTTGCTGTGTTGACACCGTAGTGTAATTAATTTTGAAATTGTGACGAATTGCTGCAGAGACATTGCTAAAAATTCGGCTATTAGTTTGCATCATTTTACTGCTTTTACACTAAAAAGATCATCAATGAATGTGAGCAACCGACAACTATGAACTAGAACCAAGTTATAATAACCGGAAGCTCTTCCAGTCACGTTACAATAATGTCCACGTCCAATCCAATCGATCCAATACTTCGGCGAAAAGTTGGGTAGAGGAGTACACAGTTAAATAGACAGTAAACAGCAACAGTAGAGAGTAGAGGTCAGAGGTTGGATGAGCTGTCTTAGACACGTCCTGAGATTGAAGATTGAAATATCCTTCTTCTAACATCGAACAGCAACGCAACATGAAATAAATAAATAATACGAATACGGCCTAAAATAATGAGCCATTAAAATTGAAAACTGCGTAGCCAGTAGCGGTAGGTCATAGGTAGTCAGTAGTAGGGTATATGTAGATTAGATTAGTCAACGTCAACGTAAACAACACAGTTACTGGGTTTCGAGTTTCAAGTTGCAAATACATATATTTTAACTACAAAATAATAATAATTTAACAATAATTTAGGACTGTTCAGTGCTCACTCTGCTCACCTTCCAATTCAGCTCAGCTGTTTCGTTTCGACTTTTGACCTGTTTGTGTTTACTTATTTTGTACCCACGAACTCAAGTTTACCGTTCCTCATGTTCATGCCCCCCCCCCAGCGAAACGATTAGTAGTATAGTACAAATATTATAACACAGACAATAATGATAAACTCGTTTTTGAGTTTTGATTCATTTATAATGCCGCCAGTTCAATATTCAATTTCAATGAGCAAAAGTTTAAAACACGCGGGTTAAAATCACATTGGCTGTATTTTGTGCGTCGCATTTTGGGTTTTATTAAAATTAAATAAGCGAAGTCAAAGAAGACAAAAGTAAAAAATTCAAATAGGCCAAAAGCCAGAGGGCAATGTACAGGGTATCCCAGAATGATGTATACATGAACTTTGACCTTTAATAACTGACGATCGGTTAAGTGTATTACAATGATATGCACACCATGTGAAAGGGCATGCGTTTTTTAATGATATTTGAAGACCCTCCATCTCCAGGTACCGGCGTAATAGCTTCAGCACTGACCGACCTGAACTTTTACAAAATTTCTGACTTATTTTCCATTTTTGTAACGATGCATTGCATTGGCGTAGTTTCAATAATGTTGTTGGCTTTTCGGCATAAATCTTATCCTAGACGATTCCCCAACGACTGAAATCACAAGGTGATAAGTCCGGTGACCCTTAACCTATTACCTATATCTATCTTCCTTGGTGTAACCACGCTGGCACAAGAAAAATATTGGGATTATAACAGTTGACCCGCAAATCTTATGAATTTAAAATTGCATAAATACCTACCTAATGTCGTTACGTCGTTACCATGAGTTCTGACATCTGACAGTGATTCAAAATCTGACTACATTTTTACCCAAGATACGTCTAAACATGTTAGTTGGTGCGGGAGTTGCCAAATTAAAAGTTCACTTTTTTCACCTCCATATTCACCTGCCTGTAATCACCATGGTAGTTAGCAATGGCAGTCCTTTATCCTATCCAAGCAGTGGAGGACAAATTATAGGATTTGTCCTCCAGAAGTGACAAAAGTGAATTTTTAATTTGTCAACTTACCGGACCGACTAACCTGTTACCATATAGACGAATCTTGATTTTTACCCCTCTCTGATTGGTCCAATTTTTTTTCATTAGCCAATGAAATTGCAGATTTCCATGACATAAATCTATGATTTCCAAAATGCATTTTAAGGAGTAGAATTTAAGTGTGGGACATACGCGTAGCTATGACACAACAGGCCGTTTTTTGACTATCAAATTCAATGTAATTTTACTTTTTAGCAAAGTCCCTAAGGATCTGAACTTACTGGACCTAGAAGAAGTGTAAATACCCAAAAAATTCACAGGAACTTTTTAAAGAAAACTCCTGTCGAAAATTTCACATTTTCCATCTTTGTATTGAAGATATCGCGGTTTCAAAGTGACAAACACTAAAATATGAGTTTTTTGTAATTTTGAAATGGCGATATCTTCAATACAAAGATGGAAAATGTCAAATTTTTGATAGAACTTCTCTTTAAAAAGTTCCTGTGAATTTTTTGGGTATTTACACTTCTTCCTAGGTCCAGTATATTCAGATCCTTAGGGACTTTTCTAAAAATGTCATACAATTTTTTCACTTGTATCTTTTTGTCCACGATGTACATGGTAATCAAAGGGCTTAGTGATACGTATCCATAGAGATTTTCTAATTTGCGAATCTATACAATTTTGGATTGTTTTGGATGGTATGACTCATGATAAAGAAATGGATATTAGGATGAATAAATCGGACTCATTGCAATTTCATTCGCATGAAAATAGTTGAGTTGTTGGAGGTACTTGTGGATTAAAACTTTAAAATAAATCTTAATTGTTAAACTTTTTGTCAGAAACTATTTGGAAGGATTATTTCGGTGGTTTATATTTGGAATATTAACTATTTGGAATTTGGTATCATTTCGGTGGTTTAAAGAAAGTGGTCAAAGGAAGTATCTATGGCGTAAAAGACACAGAAAACGACATCTACCTTTACAACTTTACTAACGCCCTCTATTGTTATTAGTCTTTGGTTATTTCCTGGTTAATTACTGTAGATGGAATTTAAATTACACCCGTGCATGACAGAATTTCCATAAGCGAATATTGAAAGGTTTTTAGAAATCTGCAAAATTTTATTGATGCAACTGCATAATGCCACTATTGAATTCATATTTGCTGAATGCAAAATCTAATTCAAAGTTTATCTATTGCTTAGATACAAATTAAAAACAAATAAAAAACGAAATTCGCGTTTCTGATAGCCTAAAAAGAATTGGCACGGGCACGGATCTAATTTTAATTGACCCTTTCAGAGAAACTCGTTTGGGTGGAAAATTGTAGGAATTTACGTTGAAAGAGTACGGATTTTTTAGAAAATTGCCTGTAACTTTTGATCTAAAAGAGTAAAGTGGAATGAGTGGCATATGTCAGCAAGTGGAAGTTGGCAAATTTTATCAGTTTGGTGGGATTGGACATAACGGTGCGCAAATTTCTAAGTCCCACAGCACCACTATATCTTGGAATATTTAGACGTGACCCCCCTATGTTTCATCGGATATTTATCGGACATGACCTGAAGGTCACGTTTCCACCCTCCCCACCCCCTAACCTAACCTAAACTAAATGAAATAAACATAATGACCAATTTTAGGTGTAAAACCGGTGGAATGTCATTTTGCCCCATACCCCCGACGGGTGTAGGGAGGGTGGAAACGTGACCTTCAGGTCATGTCCGATAAATATCCGATGAAACATTGGGGGGTCACGTCTAAATATTCCAAGATATAGTGGTGCTGTGGGACTTAGAAATTTGCGCACCGTTATTTCCAATCCAACCTATCAGCTTCGCATATCTGTAAAGCACGACTTCCTACGATGTCTATAACTCAAAAATTGTCATTTTACCAAAACACCTTTTTCGACATGGGGGGAGAATATCGCCATTGGAATTAAGGTGCGAAGCGACAGCAATTCTGTCTTCCCTGCCAACCCTGCTGTCGATATTTACCTACACCCGTTTGCTTTATTTCATAGGGAGACATTCGAGGCATGCTAACTGTCCTCAGGATTTGTCAATCCCTATGTATCCTTTTCCATTTTGGTTGAAAAATAGTCAGAAAGGATAGCTCAAAAACCTGAAACTTTTGGGGAAAAATTATAGATACAAAACGGATAGATTATTCTTCGAACTACGTTGCGTTAATTCAGCAACTCTGTCGGAGGGCCGGTTCTCCCGCTAGACACCGAAGATTCGGTTGTCCCATTGTTTGGTCATCATAATGCAATTGTCAACTTAAGTTTCCCTAGATACAGTGTATAGTGGTAGTATATTCTTTCAAATCACTATCATTACGTGTCTTACGTCCACTCACTCTACTTTGGCATAGTAATACACAAGGTGACTGAATCCCGTCGCCTAGTACTAGGTGCAGGATTTGAATTACTAGGTGTTACCATTAGGTGCAACCATACAACACCAACCAATCATTCCCCTGACGGGGGTTGGGGGGCAGAGCCCCCCATAAAACCAAATTCTGATATCATTCGATAGAGTATTTTATTAAAGATTTGAATAAATGATAATATACATTTCACGAATTCCAGCAATGGGAAAAAATTCTAGGGATCGAAAATAATTTTAGAAATAGGGAAATATTCCAGGAGTAGAAAATAGTTTTAAAAAAGAGAAAAAGAAATATTTCAGGAATAAAAATTTTTTTTGCGTATAACAGACCTAAAATATTCTTACTTCACTGAGAATATTTTACCTAACTTTCAATACAGCGCTACATTATATATAAACTATTTATAAACAATAAAAACTAAAAAATAAAAAAAATATTACAGGTAAAAACCTTAAAAACGCATAGGGAGACCCAAGGAAAACCAGAAAACAAGGAAAAATGAATTTTCTGGATAATCAAAATAGTGTGTAATTTAATAAAAAAGATGCCCCAGTCTCCCGGTTGAAATCACATATTCCAATTCATCTTTTCACGATAATTGAGGGGCAGTGTATAAGAGCTTGGTGTCTCAAATTGACCTCCAATAACAATTAAAATTTTAACATATTTCCTATATAAAACACGTTGGTTACCAATAACTACCACTTTAGTTTCAAAATTTTTGTATGGAGATACCAGGTTCTTATATACAGCCCTTTAATTAATAAATAAGTAAACTATAAATATTATATTGAAAATTGTTTGGGCTGATTCAAAAAGGTACTCCTAAAATGGATTAAAATTATGAAAATATCAGACTGCATAAGAAAGAAAATGAATATCTTTCAAATAAACATAAAATGCTTGTAGTGAGTCGTGATTGTATTGTCTGAAAGTTATCTAAATGACAATACTTTGATTTGACATGACAATGCTTTTTACCCTAGTAGAAGTAAAATAGGTGCCTGGGAATGCCTCAGGATCAGGTTGACTTTGACAGATACCAGGTGTTGACAATCGGAAATTTGGCCTTCAACAACCAGTTAATTGTTTACAGCGAATTAGCACATTGTCATGATTACGATGCTACTATTTGCAGTTTGAGACTTACATTTGTCCCCACCTAATATATCATGTGGAAGTGGGGTCGTTGAGATTTAAGACATCTTGATCTTGATAACGACCAAATTGCAAAACCCACACTATTTCTTCCCACCTAAAATATTTTTTCTCCAAAATCTCTGCTACTGAAAGAACATGCTACTCTATGGTTGGTAATAGTAAATACTTCTAACTACCACTTATTACATGGTAAGATTGCAAATTGAAAACCAATTTTCACATTTCACAATGATCCAAAAGCAATTTCAACCGGGAGACTGGGGCATCTTTTTTATTAAATTACACACTATTTTGATTATCCAGAAAATTCATTTTTCCTTGTTTTCTGGTTTTCCTTGGGTCTCCCTATGCGTTTTTAAGGTTTTTACCTGTAATGTTTTATTCATGTTACTCCAATAGACTCGTGGTTATTATTGTTATCTTAGCGCTGGTTTTGAATACGTTGAGTTTGACCATGTAATGGGGTTATCGCACTGGGCTCCATCGCGATGAAAGATGAAAGCGTCAGGCAGAAAAAGTGATTGTATAGCACAGGCAGTTAGCTGCGGCAGCATATTTTTGTGCTGCAGCTTTTTTTCTTTTACTGCCGCTGTTTTTTGCAGAAACGCGTAAAAACGCGTGAGTGATTCTACTGCGACTGTTTCTGCTGAAGCGGCAAAAAGTTTTTACGCGCCGACAAAAAACAAGAAGCTTGTCCCGACGAAGCTGAAACTGCTTGTATGTCGCTTTTTTATGATTATCAACATATCAACTACATATCGTCCGTTCTTTTTTGAATTTTCCAGGAGGATCAGAATGGTGAGAATTGTGTCGACACAAATTATTAACTGTTTTATTAACAACTATAATTTCTAAATGACCAGAATATACATCTTTTTCTTTTGTATATCGCTAGACACACGAAATTGAGGACAACGACAGTCAGTTTCAAAGCCAGGTCGTCCAGGATTTTGGAAACGAAGAGAATGGAGACAATTCAGTTTTCGAATTAATCCGAAAGGTTGAGAGTCGTCCTTTTATTTACGACTGTCGTGATCCGAGACATAGTAAACGGGATGTGATCAGTGACGCCTGGAATGATGTCGCTACTGGACTCAAGTTTGCAAAAAAGGAAGTGAATGGTAAGCGTAAAATATATTATTACAATATACGTAATATACTTAATTATAAAATACTATTTGTATCCAATACTAAAATATTGTGTCGACACAGGAGACTATTGCAGAAAGAAGTGGAAGACGTTACGAGATTACTATTATAGAGTAAAGAAGATTCTAAAGGGTAAAAGTGGAGACGGAGCTAACAAAAAGCCATGGCCCTACTATAGCGCCATGGACAGGGTGTTGTCCTCCTGTAATGAGGAAAATGAAAAGTGAGAGGAAGTAATATTTGCGAAATTATTATAATGATGGATTTAACCCTATGTATTTAAATTTTTGTTCCAGCACTCAATCAAACTTTCCGGGAGACGACTCCATTGTTGACGACAATCAATCCTCAGTTCCCGAGAATTCATCTGATGGAAATTCCGGAAATGGGGTTGTCGATGGAGCAAGTTACCATGTACGAATATCACCCAATTGCATATATATTATACAAACAATAATTATGGCTACAATAGCAGATAATTTAATCATAATATTTAAATGTCGTTTACAGGAAGACGGAGCAAGAATAGAGTCGACTCCTAAATCAACTAGGAAAGTAAGCAAACTAATCAGCAATTAACATTTATAAATTCATTGAAACTAACATTTGTTTTACTAATATCTGTTTATTGGATGATTAGGTTGTAAAAAGAAAAGCTGATGCCAACGAAGCAGTACTAAATGAAAAGATACTGAAGGTGCTTGAAGAACCAGAAGAGGTAAAAGACCAGTTTTACCATTTCGGTATGACAATTTGTAACAGCTTGAGAAACGTACCCTTACAAACTGCTTCGTATGCAATGGTGAGAATTTCATCCTTGTTATACGAAATAATGTACCCAATGGGTACATGGGAAAACAACCTCTCTCCAATGAGTCGACTCAAAATAATCCATAATTCCTTAAAGCTGTACTAGATGTATGAAAATATGGTGTAAAGAATTACAATCTAATAAATAGTATTAAGGAATATACATAAATTTACGTCTTTGTTGCAATTTGTGTTATTTACAATTTATTTTACACTCAGTATAGATTAAATGATTTCTGTACACAAATGCTTTCATCGCTATACTAAGCATTTATTTTAGACAGTTGCCAATCCACTGCACCCACATCCATAAAATAATTCATCAAATCCTCCCTCATTTTCTTGGAAGCCCTTTCCTGCGCTGCAACCGATATAGGCCTAGCATCAATAAGTCCAGAAGGAGGGTGTTCATTTCTCCATTCACCATTTGCTTCCATGGAGTCGTCTCCGTACCCAACAGGATTGTAAAACCGTTCAGCAGGTCCATGCTTCATTTCTTCCTTCTTCAGGAAATTGTGTAACGCAACACAAGCTATAAGATAAAGTAAGATTACATTCCCTTCCAAAATTCGAGAGTCGACTCAAATTGTATAGCTTACCTAAGACAATGTTTTCAACTTGCTTTGGCTCTGCGGCGATCGGTCTCCGAAAGATTCGCCAACGTGATGCTAGAATGCCAAAAGCATTTTCAATGCATCGTCTTGCTCTGAAAGACGATAATTAAATACTCGCTTCGGAGTATTTAACCCCTCCCAGGGTAAGGACGCATCAACCTTGTAGATAAAGGAAACGCTTCATCACCGATAAAACAACATGGCATAGACGTTGTGGTTAAAGGAAGATATCGGGGTCCGCAAGTATTTAAAGTTCCTGCAGCTAATCTCTGTCCTAGGGTCGACCCTGAGAAAATTCCTCCGTCACTTTGTTTGCCGTAACCTCCTACGTCTATTGATGTAAAGTTGTAGTCCGCATCACACGTGGCAAGCAGAACAATACTAAAAGTTCCTTTGTAGTTAAAATACAGTGATCCGGAATTGGGGGAGCTTCCATTACTACATGTTTACCATCGATAGACCCAAGACAATTAGGAAGTTCCACTTATCGTAGAATCCATCCACGATTTTCCCCCATTCCTCTGTCGAAGGGAACTAAAATAAACATTCAAAATTATTATAAGGTCGACCTTATTTTTATTTGATTATTACTTTCACGTAGAGATCCTTTAGCTTTTTCCAAATGACTGGAAGGCCTTCGTGAACAATTTCCCAAACGGTTGTGTAGCCCAAGCTAAAGCTGGTTGAAATAGACCTGAAGCTGTCACCGGTTGCCAGATACCTACAAATAATAGAAATTCGTATACAATAATTTTAAAATGAACAAATGAACTTAGAAATGAATTACCTCAAAATAACGTAAAGCCTAATTCGAACCGGTACAGCTTTTCTCCAGTTAGAATCTTTCTTCATTAGGGACGACCCTACTAGAGACAGCAGCTTCATAAATGTGTTTGGTGACATCCGGGTATAAGCTGCAAAGCGGTCCGGGTACTTTTTAAGCATTTCGTCCAGATTGATGTGTTCGCCATCAACACTTCGATTTTGGAAAATTGGATGGACCCAGTATTTGCGCTTTATGTTTTTCGTAGTTGAGCGTTTCAGCAAAAGCAACTTTAAAATTTTTCTCTTTTTATCACTAACCTGTAACTACGTAATAATTATTATTAGGTCGACCTACTCTGTAATGTCAATTATGTTTCAAAAATACTTGTTCAACAAAAAATACATTACCATATTGAACCAGTTATCTTGTGATTATTAACTTCAATCCCGGTCAAAAGGTTGCAGAGACTCTATTTGCTTTTCTTTTCATCTGGTATAGGCAAAAAAGTAAAATGATTTTTGCTATAAATTTGTGGCGGATAGTATAAAATATTTCATCTAGGTTTTATCTGATGATACTATTAATGATAATATTATGTATATGATAAACAAGGCAAATATCAGATCCATGTCCATTTATAGGCTTGTAGTTTATTTTGCATAGAAATTATACTTCATATACATTTACTAATGATAAATATATTAAACACAAATTAATCAATTTTATCGGATATCAGTAAACGCTTCCTCAGGCGAGCTAAAGAGGGTCGACCCTATTGAAATCGAGAAAATGCATCCGTAAGGCACCTTGTGATTGCTTCGCCTACAAATCAAATAAGCAATATTTGTTAAATGAATTATTAATTAATTTGACCATAATATATTATATGCATATAGTAATGTCTCACATATGCACTTCCAGTCTGCTTGGCAATTGGCTTGTTTGTCAGGATGATAGTGCAACAAAGATTTCAATAAATATTTTTTTAGGGACGACCCATTGAGCTGCTCAGCATCGAATGTGAATTTGCATTTTGGGGGTAGTTCTCGTAAACATAGCGAAGGAAGCTTACGGGATCTCTCCTATATTTACAAGTACAATAACATCATTAGACTTTAATTATACCAACGTTAAGGGTCGACCCACATAACTGCAAAATTACCTTGCATGCATACGCGCCAAATTGCCCAGTTTTCCATTGACGAAAGACTTTACTTGCTGCACAAGTTCGTCTCTGCTTTCCTGCAGATCATTAAGTCTGGAGACAAAAATGTCTCCATCAACTATATCCTTGATGCGATTTTGAAACAAAAACTGCATGAACAACAAAAAAACATTTTGAACAACCATTATTGCTAAATTCAATAATAATCACCTTGTTGAAATATATACCCTTTCCCATTGTTAACAATTTCTCGGATTAGAGGCAAAAGCGAGTCCAGTTCGTTGTTGACTGCCTCCCACTCTATGGGACGACCCAAAATGTCCAAATCTTGTGAAAGATCGTACAAGGTTTGCAACATGTTGCATGTAGCTGCATTCAATAAGGAGAACTGAAATAATAAATATATAATTCAATTTGTATATCTTTGTGTCGACACAGCAGAACTTAATATACTTTTTTATTATATATATATATATATTTATGATTATTTTGTATGTAAATAGATTTTCTTACGGGTATAGTCTTTCCCTCCTCTTGCCACTTTCTGTTTTCTTCTTTTCTTTCACGTAATTTTTCACTTCGTCTGGATGCTCCCGTCGGAATTGTTTCTTTGCTGCGTGCCAATGTTCCAATGAATAATTTTTAGGTTTTGGGCAATTGGATCGGAAATGGCCGTCTTGACTTCCACAGTTTCCACATTGACTCGATGCTGTAAATATTAATTAGGGATATAATGATTCGGTATCATAGCTGATTGAGTCGACTCAAATAATTATTTACTTACCCATTTTATTACCCTCCTCAGAATACTCTACCGATGACCAGCTTGCTGTTTACCTACAAAAAGCGGCCGATGTGCGCGTCTATTGTAATTAAAATCAGAATTACTTAATATTTAATGGTTCTTTAAAGCCGGAGAACTATATTGAGTTGGACGGCAATGGATGGAATGATCAAAAACTAGAACAGCTGTGTCGACACAATAATTTCGGTAGCAGCTTGCCGCGTTGGGTGATCCCACCTATTCGTAGACGCAGTGTGCAGCTACTATCTAGCTTTCTGCTGCTTCTTTCTGGCGCAAACTTAAATTTTATGCAATCACGCAGTTTTTTAAGTGGGATCACACAGCGACAGTTAGCGGAGAAAACGCACGATGGAAAAAGCAAGAAGCTTGCTGTAGGAAGCGAGTTATATGCGTGAAAGGCTTAATGAATGCTGAATACTAGATGGATTTTGCTGGATTTTGAATTTGACTGAACGAAGTTTCAGACGAAGAGGAGAAAGGCTGAAAGGCTGACGCTTGAAGCTTGTCCAACGAAACCGGAAGGTATATTATAGAATTTATTTTATTAACCTGTTTTATCTTTTTACTTATTGTTATTTGTTATCCCTATCCGCCCTTATTGAGTACCGATCGGATCCCACCCATGACCCAGCTAGCCGTCAGCTGTAAACATTTTTAGCTGCATGTATATTCAGATAATCACATTATCAATATGATCAATACCTGTCCTGCCTGTTAGTGTTAGTTCATCGTTCATAGTATTCCCAATTGCTGATTACAGTCGGCAGTAGTAAGTAGAAACAGTTGAGGTTGACAGTAGTTGGTAGTAAGTACTAAAGCCAAAAACTGAAAGCAATGAAGTAGTGCTGCTCAGGAATTTAGAAATTGTGACAGTGTAATTTGGTTGACTATTGGTCTTTAGTCATTTATTAACCATCAGATAATGAAAGGGACGTAACAGCTGAACAATAGTATAATATGGTACTAACCAACTAAACAATAAAAATTAATCATCGTCGTCATCACCATAACTAATACTTGCAGACAACTGCTTGTTCAATGTTCAGCCGTTCACACTCAATCTTCTTCTCATTCTCGACACTCATTGCTCATGCTTCGTCTGTCGTCCTTTTTTGTTCACGTCGGGTTCAAAATTTTGAGGGGCCTTATGAATAGTATTATAAAAAATTATTTCTAGTCGATTCTGTTCGTCAATATAAATCTTCATTCTTGTGTTTTGGCGCTGGACTAATAAATATTTCAATTTTTATAGGTTGCGGTTACGTCGTCATAATAGTTGATAGTCAATAGTTTCTGGTCAGGTCAAAGATCACAAATTGGAAAATAGACTGGTATTGCTGTCATTGCTGGTGGACTACAGGCTGGATTATATTGTAAATAAGGATTGAACATCAAACGTAAGTCATAAAGTGTAAAAATAATGCTGTCATTGTACATTACATTTACATACATATTATTTTATTTAATATATTTAGTTATAGTTGGTTTTAGCATTTGTAGGCACAGCCTTACTAAAATAGTCTACTCTGTCTATGACATAGCCAGGCTCTGGCCAATACCAGCCCACACAAAAATCTTTTTTTGGCCTATATCACATTCGGGTGTCTTCTACATTTGGCTTATGTTGCCCTATAATACTAATATCACATTTATTAACTCTTTTTTATGTGCCTGCCGCCTGCCTATATCACGAAGAGGACGCTAGTGTTAGTACTTTTAGTAATTTTTGTCGTAGTATGGCAAAGGAAAGGTACAATTCATCGATTTACAGCAAAAAAGTAGTCTTTTTGCTTTGTGCGATGGACCGGCCGACAGCCGATAGACTATACACCCAAATTGTTTCAATGAGTTTAATTTAAAAATGGCACAATAAAAATATGAAATTAGACCTGGTAGAATGACCGTTTTTTCTATTATTTCGAAGATATCTGCGAAACATGTCCAACTTTTCAGTATTAAATATATCAGAAAAGTTTAGCCTAGTTTAACATGGAGCCTGGGTGCTGGGGCGCAGCATTTTTTTTGTCTAATTAAAATGACAGTACTGTACATATTTCGCGGAGACAATGTATATTATTTATATAGTTTGATAGGATGTAATACTTTATTAACAGTTGTCCTAATATTTAGTTAAAATATATTATATGTAATATGTAATTGTAATTATTTAGATAAGACAGTACCGGCCATTGGTCGATGAGCACAGCAAATGGATCAGACACCGATCAAAGAGAATGCCGTTTGCGGTGGTACCTCCTCACTCTCAAGTGCCCCTTCATCAAATTGCATGCAAACTGTATTACGATTGAAACGGCGGGTTGAAGATGAGCCTGCTCATGCTCTGCTTCTTTCTTTCAAAAGACTTAAAGGAAGCCTTGTGCACAGTACACTGCCGGTCACTCCTTTGTCGGAAGATGGTGAAGCGGTCCTAAGCAGTGTACTTAACTTGGCCGGAACTGTACCAGCTGAAGATGAAAAGGTTATAGGTTACCTAAATACTGATGCACATTAAAGTTTTTTAATATGTATTTAGACATAGTGATGATTAAAACAATAAATCCTAAATAAGAAGTATGGAAGATATAAAAAATAGAAAAAGTATAATCTTAAGCTTTAATTAGACTTTATCATAATAATCAGTATTAATATTCCTCTCCTTATATATTTTAAATGATAAATGCTTAATCGAATAGCGCATGCAAGCAAGCAAATAATAAGTTTAGAAAAGTTTTTAAATGTTTTGGTTTTACTTCTGTGTTACTTAGAATACTTCTGTGACTGATAAAATAATTGCTGCTGCTGCCCGTGACTCGTCTGAAACAATCCAGAAATGCAAACAAAATATCAAACGCCGTATTCATCGAGGGTCAGAGAAGACCAAAGAGAATTTTCGACAAAGGATAACTGAGAATCGTTTTAAAGTAAGTTGTTCTTTTAAGTTTTATTCAATAGGTTTTGCCTTTTTATCGGAGGAATAGCTGTTTTTTGGCTGACAATACCTAGGGATTGTATAAATTGAAGACTAAGAGTAGAGAAATGAGAAATTGCATGCAGTGTGTGATCGGGTGTTCATTCTATGTAAGGCGGAGTCGTCTGGGAGGATGGTACTGACGGACTTCCATGGAAATCAAAGAGAACATTATGACGTCAACATCGAAACAAATGCAGAAGACGACAGTAAATGGTCTGCAACTTTGTCTCAATTAGTCGGCCAATTGAAGATTGTGCGACCACACGAAGAAGTTGTAATTATTGACAACCACGTGTGCTTTCAAAGCTATCAAATTTCGCAACCTCAACCTAGTTTTTCAATACAAGCTATCTTTCAACATGCCCAAGAACAGTACCAAAATGGAAACTACGTCAACGCTGAAGTATATTGTCAGAAGATTTTGGAGTACGATCCTAAAAATGAACCTGCACTTCTAATGCTATCAGCTGTGTATTTGCAGATGAAGAAGTTAACTGATTCTGTTAATAATTCTATGAAAGTAATATTGGGCAATCCTCTATGTGCAGAAGCGTATTCTAATCTCGGAAACGCTTATTTTGAGCAGGACGCGTTACAAGAAGCAGTTGATTGCTATTCACAAGCAATTCAACTTAAACCCACATTTTTAGCTGGATATTTAAACCTAGGGACTGCCTTAGCAAAAGCTGACTCTTTGAACGAAGCGGTAACGGTATATAATTCTGCCTTAACTTTAAATCCAAATTGGCTTGAAATTCGACATGAATTGGGAACTTTACTTACCAAATTAGATAGAACATCTGAAGCCTTAGATTGCTACTATAAAATATTAGCTATTAAACCTGACGATGCCTTGGCTATCAACAGTATGGGTCAAATTTTTGTGAAACTTCAGAGATTCGACATAGCTACTTATCTGCTAGAAACATGTGTTTCCAAATGCCCTCTCCATATGGAAACGTATGTTAACTTAGCCAAGATTTGGACTTACACTGGAACGACTGAAATATCCAGCACTGAATTTTTTCAATCAAGACAACCAATATGCAACAATTCTAATTTGCTTGTTCATATCGGAATTATCTACCAAACCAACGACTTCTTAGACTTATCAATTAAAGCGTACAGAAGAGCTATCCATTTAGATGTTAATAATTTTATGGCCTGGAGTCATTTGTCCAACGTTTTCTGTGACAAAATGGAATTCGAAGAAGCGGCTAGATGTTTAGAAACAGTTTTACGGGGCTTGCCCAATGATCCGTCGTCATTAAACAATTTGGCCAATATTAAGCGTCAACAAGGGCTTAATGAAGAAGCATTATGTTTGTATCAAAAGGCTCTTGAACTGTACCCTCAATTTTCATCTGCCCACTCGAACTACGGATTACTGCTGCATTGCCTTGGGCATCATTCTGAAGCGTTGGATCATATGAAGGCAGCGATTAGATATGAGCCCAATTTTACCAGTGGGTATTTTAATTTAGGAAATGTTCTTCGGGATATGAACGATTACGACAACGCACTACAGTGTTATGCTGCGGCCATTCAACTTGATTCCTCTCATGCAGAGTCCTACTCAAGCATTGCAACGATTCATAAAGAACATGGAAACATTGCAGAAGCCATTCAGTATTATCAGAAAGCCGTTTCTTGCAAACCAGATTTGACAGAGGCTAATTACCAATTATTTCACTGTTGCTTAATGATTTGTGACTGGACAAATTATGACGAAAAAATGAATGCTGTTGTTAAGCTTTTCATAGAACAGCTAAAAAGAAAAGTCACTCCATCTGTTCATCCTCATCACTGTATGCTGTTTCCACTTACTAGGGAGCAGACTAGAAATATTGCAACTAGCTATGCACAAGTTAATATGAAAAAAATTCAGTATATCACGAAGGAATTTTACCATCGCCCATGTGCACTTGAAAAAAAAGAAAAATTAAGGATTGGCTACGTATCTTATGACTTTGGAAATCATCCCACATCACATTTGATGCAATCGATACCTGGTTGTCATAATCGTGAACTTGTCGAAATTTTTTCATACGCTTTATCACCAGACGACGGTACTAAATTCAGGGCTAATATTGTCCAGACTTCTGATCATTTTGTTGATTTATCAGATATCAAATGTAATGGAAAAGCTGCTGAACGTATCTTTGAGGACAGAATTCACATTTTAGTTAATCTCAATGGCTATACTAAAGGAGGTAGGGAAGAAATATTTGCATTAAGCCCGGCTCCTATACAAGTTATGTGGCTTGGCTATCCATCAACTTCCGGTTCGTCGTACATGCATTATGTCGTAACAGATGAAACCACAACACCGATGAATTACTCGGATCAGTTCACGGAAAAACTTGCCTACATGCCATATACGTTTTTCATTGGGGATCATAAACAAATGTTTCCACATGTGAAGGAAAGAGTTGTCCTAACAGACAAAAGTTTGAAAGCTGTTTGCCCTGACAATGTGATTGTTATGAATGCAACGGACTTAGCTCCAGTTATCCGAAATACTCAAGTCAGAGAAATGATTCACAAAATAAATCCCTTATGTTGGGAAAACTTCCCGAGCAGAATTTCTCTAAAAGTTGGCAAATTACCAGTAACAGTGGAAGAAATGGTGCGCACTGGAAACGAGAAAGCCATTATAAATGGGATTACTGTCGAAAATGGAATCAGTATTAAGAATAAATACGATAAAGCAGCAAGAGGAGAGGAGGTACCCAAGAATGCCATCGTAACTTGCCGCTCTCAATATGGACTCCCACCTGATGGAATCATATATTGCAACTTTAATCAACTATATAAAATTGATCCGAAGATTTTTACTTCTTGGGTGAACATATTGAAAAAAGTTCCAAAAAGCGTGCTATGGCTGCTAAGATTTCCACAAGCAGGAGAGGCCAATCTTCTACATTTCGCTGCATCTCTGGGTCTGGAATCGAATAGAATCATATTTAGCGATGTTGCTCCAAAAGAAGAGCATGTTCGTCGTGGGCAGTTGGCAGATATATGTTTAGATACGCCTCTTTGTAACGGCCACACAACATCTATGGATGTACTTTGGGCTGGAACTCCAGTTATTACTCTTCCAGGAGAAACCCTTGCTTCTAGGGTAGCAGCTTCTCAACTTATTTGTCTCGGTTGTCCTGAATTAATCGCTGACTCGTATGAGAATTATGAAAATATAGCCATTAACATCGGTTCTAATGCCGCAACACTGAAAACTGTCAGGGCGAAAGTTTGGGAAGCTAGAACAAAGTCGCCTCTCTTTAATGTTGCTGAATATACATCTAACTTGGAAAAATTGTATCTGAAAATGTGGGAGCGATATGAAAGTGGTTTGCAGCCTGATCACATTACTGAATTTTCTTATTTACGTGCATAATTTGCATCTCACTAAGTAGTCATTTGTAAAAAGGTTTAAGTACTAGATCATTGTAAATTGTAAATTAGGGTGTTGCTGTAAATGATTGTCATCATTTTGCCAATTTTGTTTAAACCTCATATTACTTCAGACTACAGACTGATTATACTTGTAGATTTAGCGTAACAATAATAATACATAACATGAGTGTTTGTCATAAGTAATCGTAACTCGCAACTGTACTTTCGTAACTATAAGTATTTAAATGTAGCTAAATTAATACTAAGGGATGTTTTGTGACAGTGTTGTTAGTCTACGCATTATTATCTCCAAGTTTTCAATATTATGCCTTACATTTAGTATTCTGTGTCGGTGCACTCACTAGACTGTATATCATACAAATCTCGTAAAAAACCCGAAATAAAGATTTTTACCATAAAATAAAGGATAAAAGTTTATTTATCCGAACATTATCACTTGTACTTAATATTATTTAGTTAGGAAAATAAATACCATAATATAGTTAGAGATCATAGTAAATATTAAACAAATAAATAACAGTATAACAGACAATTTAGGTGACAGGCAAGTACTAAATGGCCGAAAAGTGAGCATATATTATTTTATTTAGGTCTTAAAAGTTTTAATTTGCCATTGATAGATATCACAGTTTTTGAGACAACATAACATGATATTTGGCACAGTATAATATAGGAGGAAGATTATATACATAACATACATGTATGTAGCCTTACAAAGCATTATTGGTATTGGTATCCTTAAATAAATGGCCCGTATATTATTTCCACAATGCCTTCATGTTCATAGTCATTTATTTACTGCTTCATTCTTGCTGATGGGACTATAAAGAAAGAATGTCTAGCTGATATGGTAGTTTTCTTGATTCTTGCTACAGAAATCATAGATTGTTTTTCTTAGGGTACATCTTTATCTTTATAAATTGTAATAATCAAAACTTAAGAGAAATGAATTATATCAAATTATAGTTTATGGTTTGATTTCCAGCAAAATATAAAAATAGATTATTATTTTTGGTCATTGGATGTATTTCATTCCTTAATTGTTGGACAGGTTGTTTCTGCTAAGAGGAAATGCGAATTGTTGACTGAAGGCGAACAGGGTGAAAAAAGTTCTAAGGAAGATGCTGATTCTAGTATTAACAAAGAGATGCGAAACCTTTACAATCTTTACGATTTAGTCGTTGGGGATGACGATGATGAACCTTTATCAAAAATCAGGAAGGATGAGAAAGACCTCCCGCAGGTATATAAATATGCAATAAATACGACAATTAGCTTTCTGCACAACGCTTTAAACCAAAATGCCAACTGAAATCGATTCAGGATTGTTATAAATAATGAACACGACTGGGAAACTTTCTCTTGAGTATCGTAACTACGATTTTACTTACTTTCGCTGTCTTTCATAAATAGTTCATTTAGAAAGTAATTCATATTGTATACGAGCACATTATTGTCATTATATTTGTTGTGGAATGAGGTTGACTACTGGGCCAAAGTTTTTGCCAATTCTTATTTTTGCCAAAATGAGTGGAAATTTTCTGTAAATGCAGAACAAAGACATTGACAAAGACTGATAAACAAAGAATTGAATGTGGAATTCGAATAGTGCAATGGGAGACCAACCACAACAAATTTAATTTAATTAAATGGCATGTGGATGAAGTAAATACGAGTATTAAGAGTCCTGACGGCTAGTTATTTTATTTTATTATGATATTGTGCGAAGTTAAGTGAGTGACCAGTGCAGTAGAGTCATATAAAATTGCTATATTCACGGAATAAGCAGTAGTGGATTTACATAGGCAATGCGTAATTGCTGCATTAAATTTTTGCTCTGTCAATGAAAGTTTCTAGTAAAACAAAAGAAAGCTTCTACATTGCGTTCATTTTAGGAGAATTTTAATGGCTTTCGTTGCTCATTTACCAGTTTAGCATATGAAAAATTACAATCACGCAATTTACAGATCGGTGCCATTACATGTAATGGAATTCCTTTGGTGAAAGTACCAGCATCGGAGAAAGCAGAAAATTTATCAGAGGGTTTAAACAACTCGACATCTAGTGCTACTTCAACAAAAGAAAATCCTTACGTGTTTGATATTTATGTCTCCTATGACTCATGTATTGGAGATGCAATTAACAATCAATTTGTTAGGTCAGTATTTCGTGGTTGTTTTCAGTTTTTAGATACCTTGTAAGTTTGAGGGTACAGCTTGTTTTTCCAGTGTCCAGAAAATAGACGAAGGAGAGTTAATCTATGATGAATCGGAAGAAGAAGTCGCAATGGAGGACGAGGAAGACTCCAATGATGAAGGAAATTGGCGTAACGACTATCCTGACAGTGATTGTGACGAGGAAAAGTTTTACGGGTTTGCTTTTGCATTTTTATTATCATTTTAATTGTAGTGGTTCTTAGTTTCAATCTTTCGCTTTTTAGTGCTGTTATCTTAGAACTATGACATTGCGGTTAAAAAGTAGTATTTGTTCATATGTAGAGAAGAAGATTCTGAGGACGAGATTGCATCAAAATTCAAAAGCTTTGGTATTGGTAGTCACGAAGGTATGTCATTTACTATACATAATAATGCTCAAATGCTATTTTCTAATGTGTTTTTAAAGACTTGAATTGTGTAAGCATTCATAATTTTTAGAACTAGGATTTTGGGATTATATTACATTTTGGGGGTATTTTGGACTCATTATGATATGATGATCGGTCACCAAAAATAGTGTTCGAATTGTTTTAATTATTTCTCAAGGAGAACTATCCAGTGATGACGATGAAGAAAGATATCCGATATATGGGATGGAAGATGACGGTGCAGATGGGAATGGACTAGGATTTCATAGCAAATACGCTGCTTTCAAAGCACGAATCCGAAAGCAGGAAATGGCTGATGAAGTTGTTTCCTCGGAATCTGACAGCGATTGATGCAGTCTGTCCAAATGCTTTCAAAAGCGTAGAGAGATGAATTTTGTGTTGTAATCCGTATCTTATTATCCTTTTCCATAGTCTATCTATACTATCATGCCCTCCAGTAAAGTCTGTATCAAGAATGCTGCTTTCTCTTTCTATGTTAGTAAATAATATTTGAAGAATAGATTGCAAAAAAAATTATGAATACTATTTAATTCAACTTATAATTTTCCAGTCTACAATTACTTCTCTGGGAGAATACACACTTTTATACAATTCACAATTAAGTACATTTACATAAGCCTTTTAACAACTTTATATTTACTTAGTAATAGTATTAGGTATACTTAAGTTTAGGTACGACCTTAACATTACTTGGTTACAAGAATTTAGTGATGGTATATTTATCTATTACACACAATCACACAACCTGTATTGATTCGCTCGTGTTAAAATGCGTCAGTGCTCTTTAATTGAGATCAATGGCCCAGGTTCCGTAATAGTAAATAATAAACGGCCTAATTAGAATTACAATCACAACTGAAATCGTTTTGAATCACTTATTGTATGAGGAAACGAATTAATACGAAAACCGACGTTATTTGTAATTAAAAAATACATTTAATTAGACCTGAATCTGAATTATTGTAGATGCTGACTTCACTAATCGGACTTAATCATAGAATATTTAATTCATTAATGTGTATTTAACTATAATATTAGTATAATGCATAAACATTCTAATAGACACAGCAGAAACTTTAGGATTTTAACTAAATAAGTTTAGGTTTGAACAAAGTAATGAGTGTAGGGCGTAGATAAAAGTAGTGCAACTTACACTCAACAGGTATTGTATCATATCGTGAATTTTCAAAAAATAACGACTCCAAACGTACAATTACTATGCTGCATTTAAGTTCAAAAAGATTTTCCACTATTCAGATAACTAATTTATTGAAGACGTGAGTTTAAGCAGAAGTTGAATGGATGAAATAAGAAGCCTCGGAGTTATTGTTTTGTGAAACTTCACACATTGTCTCACACGGATATTAGCAAAATCATCTGAGGAGGCTGGGAAGCTTATTGGCTTATATGTGTATAAACTCCAAATCAGATTGGTTATCAATGTATTTGATACAGATAAAATCTTTGCAGTTTTAATATGCTAGCAATTTTTTACTCAGGTCTGAATACTAAAATACTAGGGAAATGTTTTTTATGTATTTTTAACGTAATTTGGTCTTCCGCTAAACAATCAGTTCTTGATTACTCGCATTTCCTCATAAGTTGTATTACTTTCAACTTGTTAAACATATTCACTTCGGGATCGTCCTCTTCGGTCATCTAGATATAGAACATATTAAAATTTTTCAGTAAATGCATTTATATGTATGTATTCAGAAATTTGAAAATAAATATAATATTAGTGTGAGATAAACGGAAACTTTATCAGAACTAATGCATTTGAGTTGAATACAATTTTTGCAAGAAAACACCGAAAATGGCAATTTAGTCATCTTGCCGACATTTTCATCAATAGTGTGATTTGGATTTTATCATGCTTTGCTAAAATCCCTTCTTCTCCCTTAATCGTCGTTTGGGGCGAAGGTTCTTATCCAGAAAGACATTAAAACAAATATTGCTCAAATGATAAAAAGGTGGCAATAAAATTATTGTTCAAACGATTTGAATAAGTGAAAGCTTGATTTGAGGTAGGTATATTGCAGATTCAGAAAATGTAAGTTTAACAATAACACATAAAATCGCCATACTAAGAACAAAAAATGTAACATTCATATTCTCAATTTGCTTTATGCAACGGTACAATGACGACGATAATACGATGGGTAACTCAAATGCTTTAGATCCTTGAGTTAGGTTTTATAGAAATAAGCATATTACATATACGTCTTTTGCAAGCGCTTGATGGAATTAAATACACGAGGAATAAATAGCTCTACATTGTCTACATTAATTCTGCGTCAATCTTTGGGTTTCCATCTACAAGTAATAATGAATATTCATTTGTCATGCTATTATGAATCATTCGAATTGAATCATTGATACAATCATTATCAAAATGAAACGTTAATTTAATCCATGTGAGTATCAGTGAATACATGGGTATGGGTAGTCTGGACACGTTCTGCAATCTCATGCGGTTACAAATGGGTACAGTTTGGGATATTAATTTGTATTGTAAAATGAGACCTTTTAACTCCTTTGAGATGCAGACTGAAGATTGTCATAGCAGGGATCCAGAGCTATCTACGGTAACTTTGTGAAGCAATACAAATGTTTTCATTGAAATAACCCAGGTTCCACAGACGGTGCTACAATTTTACTTTCACCATTATTGGAAACTCGATGCATAACTATGCCCAGTGTTGTTAGATTGTATTATGTGCGTGGCAGAGATAAATTACTTACATTATAATAATTATAAAAGTCTATCTAAGAACCACATGCAGTTTTCTCATGATGAATGGGGATGCCGTTACCTGATAAATTTTCTTCTCCACGCACCCCTACTTAATACTTAACAGTATTAGTGCTATAATTTATGCTTACATTTTTATATTTTACCTACAACACAGGATAGAAAATTAAGAAACTGAAACTGATTACGGTGTCGTGGTATAACTTTCACCGCGGGTGTTGATATGCTAATTCTCATTTTTCCTAAAGTTCTTAAGTCCTTAAAGTATCTTGCCGTCACGTACCAAATGATTGCGATAAGTCATCTTTGATCATAGCAAATAAAACTTCAATTTTGCCATTCTTTATTAGTCAGCGTAAATAGTTCCCTTTCACGCTTTCTTTGGAAGAGTTTGTACGCGCAATTAGAGGCTTTCAAATTCCTATGTTTACCTAGAATATTTGGTATCCAAACTAACCCATCAAGATTACAATTTATGGACATCTGATTAATAGTAGTGTATTATAAATTTTTAATCAGACTAGAAGTCAAAAGAATAATTTAGTACGGACAATTTAGATTTGTCCTTCTTGTACAGTATGCCATTTATGCAAAATGACATTATATGCATTTCAAACCTTTTTAAGCACTTAACGTCTTGTCCACATTCATCTTTCTTAGTTCATTTTAATTTAGTTATATGCAAGTTTAGTTAACTTAGTCATAAGGATGAGAACTAGAGCTTATAATAACGTTCTCGTTGGTTACCTTTTACCATTTGTACAGAACTTATGTGCGTATTTTACACCAAGCTATACTTCATGTTAAAAGGTGAAAGCATAACATGGTGAAAGTCGCATGGTTTTCCTATGTGAAAGTATTACAGTATGTTTGGCTTTACAGGGTGAAAAGTTATTGCTAATACCCACTCTGCCTCACAGCCTGAAATACACTATAGCCCAAGTATAAGTATCCTTATTTTTCTTTCACACAAGCTTCTAATAATGAAGTGATAATACTGTTATATGTTAACTAGTAGCTTCCAGCATACATGACTCAATTTCGAAAGGTAGGACACTTATGCTTATTGGATATTGAATTTCGAAATATTTTCACCATTTTGGTTGATTTTCAAATTATGCTAATTAATAATAACACAGAGTGTAGTTTATTTTTATGCAAAATATGAACATGCGCATTTTGCTTTTGGGAACACCACCACCCGTACATACAAAGATAGAAATATAGTCACGTAAATTTTTCAAGGGTACTATTATAATATAGAGGTGATATTTAAAGACCAGTTGGGCCTGGTCGTTCACTCAACAAATTCGAGATTCAGTGTACAGGTAATTCTTTTGACGTTTCAGGCTTGACATTTCATAATAATAAATATGCGTACACTATTATTTCTGGTGTTTATAATTCATGCAAGATGACCAAAAAGATCATAGTATATCTGTGAATTATTTTGAGTTTGCAAGTCATGCACCATTTGAACAGGTGAAAATGTTGAGAATGAGCAATATACATGCTATACAGGGTGGTCAGAAATGAACTAGAAGTTTTGAATCTTTTGACTATTCAAAAGTCCTTGTTCATTTCCGATCACCCTGTATATATGTACATCTCTACAATTACTACCTGTAATCTTCTATTATCTTGAAAAGTATTTGCGCAAATCTTATCTTGTACTTATAGTGCCCAGCCCTCGCAGTCTTAATATAAATGTTATGCATGTAATGTATTCAACTTTTTTTAAAAAGAGCTGTTAAGGAGAATAATTACGAAACGATATAATCTTGTTAGTTAAAAAAGACGTAACGTTTCGAATAATCGTGCATATTTACCACGCCTTTAGTACTAGTTAAATAATAAATGACCATAGCTATTGAAACATCCAAATTTCATCTCAACGAAAATTATAATCAAGATCTGTAGAATATTTGATGTTTTTCAGTTGTTTTGTAGTTTTCTTCGTTCAAAGAGCTCATTTAAAATTCTTTTTATACATTTTCTGCAAAATGCAACTTCCACTGAAGTTGCATTAGAGCTTTTCGTTCCCTGAAAACAAATTACAAGGTCTGCATTTGCAATTAACAATTAAGGAAATTTATAAACATTTGAAAACGCTGAACGAACTATGTCGGAAATCGTTTGTTAGAAAGGTGAAAGTAATTAGTACGATGTGCACATTCTTTTATGTTTAATTATCTAATGTTTCTGATATGGAAATGTTGATGAATTAGAGTAGTGAAATATAGAATCCAGTTATAAAGACAGTGCAGGAAGGCGGAACACATAATATTTATTAGATAGTGCTAGAGAGATGAAAGCTTCCTTTGAGATAAACAGCATACCGGTCTATGCAATTGCTTAATGTGACAGCGACAACAAAGTGCCATTTCCTTTCGTTTCCGTTGCATTCATTTTCTAAAGATTTCCCAACACGTCTTGTATTCAATAACTTACTTCTGTAGTAGTACTATTGTACATAGATGCTTAGGGACAGGGCATGCAAAGATGGGCCAAATGCAGCCAAATGGTATTCAGGCTGTCAATTTCCATTTGTGTACCGAGCTCCACTATAGACTATTATAATACAAACTAGACATGTCATGTAATACCTACCTATGCTATTGAGAGCACTCAAATTAACACACTACCCTATTCAATCGAACTTGGCTCAGTCAGTTAGATTTCGTAGAAGTAATAATCGATAGCATTGGTTTTGTCAAAAAGTTGGCAGGTATCTGCTTTTATATTAAAATCTGCAATCAATATGCATTAAATGTATTATATTTATTGTGTGGAATGTATTGAACTTCATTCTATAGATAAATATAACAATAATTTTGTAGATAAAAAAGTGAAGATGTCTACAAAAATGTTTGTACTGCATGCTAGGGTGCCTGTATTAGTATATATTATATACTATAATGCTATAGAAGAGAATAGTTATTGACACCATTTTTAGTCCCAAGTGGAGCAGTTTGGTGAAGCAGCTTACGTTAACAAAATTTTCTAGTTTTTCACTAGTGGTCGGTTGGAAGCCTCCCAGCCAGCAGCAGTCAATGCAATGAAATGAAATGCAAGATTTTGGCGAGGGCAATCCTAGCGTGCCAACTGCCAAGGGAGCCATCGTTCTTCTAATTAAATTTGACACGGATTAAGTGAACAAGCCTTTTGTCTCATCTTCAATCTTGTTGCAAGTCAGCCCTGGCTTATTTTTAACTACGTACTAACCGGCGCGGTATCGAAAGAGCCATCCATTTTAGTTGAGGCGAACAAGATCTCTATTTTATATTTGATATGTCATAGGTCACTGAAATACCATATTTAGATTATATTGACCACAGGGGCAGAGATGTATTGAATTGGGGGAGAAACAATGAGCATGAGTGCATATTTACAAATTGAATTGGCTCTTTCACTTCCCTGCTACCGTTTGTCTTCCGAGTGCACGTTAAGTGTGGGTAAGTAAGTCATTTTCTAGATGTACCATATGCTGTGTCCCAGGAGAAATAACTTGGAGAATAAATCATTGGCGAAACAATACAATTAAGCACAAAGAGAAAACAATTTGCCATTCTCTGATCTTGACTTACATTCAAGTCAGACTAATTTGGTTATTGTGACTAATCGCCTTCAAATAAGTTGTTTAATTGGAACTGCCCATCTTTCTCTAATCAAGGGCTACTATGTACACAGTCTAGCTATAACACATACTTGTTGGTGAAGGTACTTATCTATGGCTTTCTAGATATAATATGATCGGTATTGTATGAATAATCTTACTTTGCTATTACATAAATCTAACTTATACCTACTTCCTTTGTGCTTGCAGTCCAAAATAAAGAGGATGCCTATATAGTGTTACTATTCTGTAACATTATAGGAGTGCTTAGGTCGCTTCCTTTAGAATTAGCTACTTATTAGAATACTTAGCTTTGCTTTGACTTGCATTGCTTTGAAAGCATCGTTCTTCCATTCCAATTCACTTAACAAAGGACGGATGCGTAGAATATTTAATAATATTCTGGGCGCAATTCGTTTACCGTTTAGAAAGTTCCACTATTTGGGAATGAGCAACTTTGACAAACAAAAGAGATTCTAAAAAGGTTTCTGCTTCCTGAATTAATTTTCCCTCTGTACAGCATTAGGGAAAGAGTAGGATGTAAATAAGAACACAATATTTATGCACAAGTGAGACAAAAGTAGTCCTATATTAGGACTACAGACATGGAACATTAAATTAGTCTCGGAAGTCTTAGTAGTTTCCGTGTTCTTTAGGGTTCAGTGCACAGTGCACCTTGAAATATTCTTTATCAGTTTAATAAAATCAAAATTAAATGTTGGAAAACCTAAAGAGTAACAAATGTTCCAAGACGAACCTTAGCTTTCATAATATCGTTAGGAACTTTACGAAGTATGTCTAAATGAAATTTAAAGTAATGCTTTTAACTTCCAGTCAGCCGTGGTCTGAAAACATTTCGCCAATAAGTAACAAATGTATAGGGTCTAATTTTCTAGCAACCTCTATACCTATACACATCACATGCACATTACGGCACTTTATATTCATCTGGAAATAACACACATTTGTTTGGTAAACAAGAATTTGAAAGGGAAGGCCAATCCTTTGAATCTATCTAACAATTAATTAGGCGAGCTAATTTTCATTAAGCTCTCTGCCAACTTTAGAACGTAGTTGTGTATACACAGATAAAGAGTGCCAATGCCAAATGCGAGTTAGCACTCTTGTGTTTTATGCTCATCACTAAATTGTATTCTATCTACGTCTACGTTAACAATTGAGAAATGGCATTCATAGGGAAATTGCTGAGTCGTAGTAAGATAGTATAGGTAAATCTATAAATGAATTGACCGTGAATAAGTTTTCTACAGAAGCCAACAGTCAAAAAAGTCGAGCAAAAACATGCAAGTGAAAGCTTTGTACTGCCAGATGGAGAATTTGTGAATACAAATTACAAATGGAATATTAAAGAATAGAACGGCTGTTGGACCTGAACAACAGTTGGCAACACTACGACCAAAAACAAGGAAAGGTGTCAAAGAGAAAGTACTTTTATGGTGAAAGTCAGAAAGAGAAAGTCAACTACTGCATTACATTGTCGTGGTTTGGTGATGCTGGGGAAGGGGTACATTTAGTGCTGTTATCTGGGTAGCTTTTTAGGTAAAGAGAAAATATTGGAGCAGTTATAACAAATAAAATGAGCAAATGAAAAATATCTGTAGTTACCAGACCCCCATGATTGAGTAATTGATTGAAGGTTGGATTGACTTTGAGAGACAGACTGAAAAGAAGTGAACTGAATGAGTGGAATCTGGTAATAGGTAACCACAGGTGCTGCTTATGAAATGTTATCAAGGACTTTTGGTTCTAAGTTGTGAGATAATATTTTGGTGGCTGTTTGTATTTTAATAATTTTATCTTCAAAAAATGTTTGTGAGCGCCTTAAAGTTGTGTAATATCCTCAGCACAAGAATGAATAGTTTCGGAAGAGTCAACAATAACGTCAACGGAAGTGTAAGCGCTTTTTTGTGTAGGATGATGATGGATCAGTTTGGAAGGAAGTGGTGAGTGATTTAAACGTGGACTTTTTGTAGGAGTGACCATAGTCATATTGTAGGTCAGAGTGGACGTTGAGGGAAGGGTAGTACTGGCTGTTGTGCATGTCGTATGAGTACGGCAATAAGGCCAACGGTCGTAGAAGTCCCGGTTCTTACCGCACGACAGAGTACGTCCGAAAGCTCGTCGAAACTTCACTGACATCGCGTTGTACAGAATCGGATTTATCGCACTGAAAGTTATACCAATGACATTACAATTAGTTAAAATCTCAAAACAATTCTTAACTTAACTTTAAATGTTCTTTAACTTTTTGATTCCTAGTATATCTACTGTCCTAGCAAGTATCACCATTTACTGTAGAATTTAAATTATAGGGGCTGAGTAAATTAGGTGGAATTCTTGCGTTACTGGCTTGGTATACTCAATATTATTATGAATTTATTCTGATTTTAAGAACTACCAAATCTTCAGATATGTAAAAGAGTAAAAGCAGTACATCTACGTATTTCGCCACTATAGAACTATTTAGCATAGACTAGGATTTAGTATAAAATATTCATATATGCCAAAAATGCACTTTGTTTATCCTACGTTTAACATCCAGCCTCAACCTCCAATAGAGTTAGAACTAGGCCATTTGTTTTGCTACTTTGGTTTGGAAATTTGATGCATTTTATGGGAAGTCGTAATCTCGCGTCTTCTGTATTTAGGCATCCAAGTTCGTGCAAATTTTATTTATATCTGGCCTTGTCTCACAAATATTATGATTATATGGCAAGATAGCTGTAATTGCAATTTTAATAGTCTAAAGGAGTAAGTAATGGATTTATGGCACTATTTGGATGGATGCTACAGACACGGAGTGTGACATTGTGTGCTGACGCTATCTGAATGTGCATTGAGTTGGGTGTGCGTGTCGTGGTTTTATTAAGATCATGAATTATATTACTCTGTTAATTTCAGTAAATTCTACACTATCAGTCCGAATTGCATCTCTGTGTCTGGTTTTCTCATCCAAAGAATATAGATCAGACTATACTTGTTGTTCTAAAGACTAACTAACTTGTAAGTACAGGGGAAATAGTATAGAACTTTTAATGTCATCTAATTGCGTTATTCATCTTGCTTTTCCTACCTAATGGCCCTCAATCAAACACACAAACAGTGTAAAGTGTGACACAAACGAAGACTAAGGCGGAATACAAAGTGGATTTTCTCAATCGCATTTGTTTCTTCGGTGTGGCACACTGGAAATCCTATTAAAATCTTACATTAAACATTAGGTGAGTCATTCCAGAAACCCTTGGGCCACTTAAGAAGAGTCACTCTACTAAATCCATTCCCTTCGTGGACTAGCTCTACCTCACCGAGTTTACGATCCATTTCCTACTTAAATTCTATGGAATACAATACTCGTTCGAGTACTACTGGTTTACTTTTCACAACTATTACTCTACTGGATTCATCTCTATTTTCTGAAGCACATCCTGAATTACATTGGAATTCATAGTCCAAACTTCCAGCTCAAAACATTATAATCGTAATTTTGTACATGGAGCACGGAGAGATATGGCATACATTTACATTCACACTTCAGTGATACATAATATGAACATTCCAATTCTCCGTTTAAAATTACATACATACCGATACTGTATTCCTCTGTGTATTTATTGCGAAAACTAACACACCTCAACGTGCGATAGGAATCCAATCCATCGCAATTCCAATGCTACTAGCTACTTTATACCCGTATAAATGTGCTTTAATGTAAATAATAAAGCAGCAGGGTCTGAGGTAGCATTGAACTCGATACAAGATAAATAGGATCACGAACACTCGAGCACTGCCAGCTTATCCTACAGATAGACTGGAATTGTACATGAATTTCTACAAAAGCCCCATAAATGTGTCCGAGTACTTTTATGAATGTTTCCTACGTTTACCTCCTCCTTTTTAATATAAATGTACTAAAGTACATAGCAAGTAAGTGAACACTATCGTGCAATACATTACGCGCTATATTTACGTATCATCATGTTAGGTATAGAGGTACATTGTGTAAAAGCTTCTTTTCTTCAAGCCATCATAATATATTTAGGCACTACTTACTGCATCTAGGTCAAATGAGATATCACTGAGCCATTACTGCACACTATAGATAAGCAGCTAGATTAATCTCCTTGCAATACATCTACCTTAGTAATAGAATCATGAATTTTCATTTACCCAGGTATTTACATAAGCACACATACAAAGATGTTACTTTACATACCAATGCATTTGTATTGCATCCGGCAAATGTAATTCATGTAGAAGTAATTTATTTTGCTATCCTGTTGGTAATCGCATTATTATTTCGATTTCCGCAGTTAACTAACCATTAGAGTACTGTTCATTAATATTGAGTAACCAAACTAGTAGATGAAGGAAACTGTGGGGTTTAGTCTTGAAGATTAGATAAAACTTTAATTTTCCAATTATGACCATCTAAATGTTGTGTATACCCTGTAGGTACGTTGCATGCAGCAGGTTCTACGATTATTTCTGGGAATTTTCATTTACACCCCTCTTTGGCATCGCTGCTAACTAAAAGGCTAACGACCACTTTGAAAATCGTATAACATCTTCCTAAGGTCTCGTTTTCTTTGAATGGACTCTTTTGGTGTAATATCAAGTGAACACTATCTACCTAAATGCATTGAGCAAATTCATTCAACAGAAACTATTCAACTTTATTGCTCGCTACACACACATTTGAATAGCAGTAGGTATAGTAGGGGATGGTGGTACCTATTGCTACTGCTTCTTTAAGTACATTCATACATGTCTGGAACTACTGCACAAAAGGTTTTAGCATCAGTAGACAAGAGCTCCTCGGTTCAGTTATAAAATTCATCGGTTGCATAATGTAGCAGGCTACTGCAATGTTATTATCTCCCATGTGCAGACTTTCACTTTCGTGAAATCAATTCTGAGTGCTACGACGAGCTAGAACAATTTCCCCATCCATCTCATCCTCGAATATTATGCATAATACAACACAAAGACCTTTGCCCGACTTTTATAAATTCCAAGAGCCAGAGCTATTGAGTTTTTGTTTGACATAAGTCGAGTTCTGACCGGCCTGGCTCAATTCAACTGATGGACAACCATTATATTACGTCAACTGAACTACCTATGTATGATTCTTTCTTCGATAATACATAACATTCAATTCCGGATTGAATTATAGATCTACTTTTGTAAGAAATTCTTCACAAAGAAATAGTGTGTCTGCATGGGTCGTGCCTTCTGAGCTTCTCTGTTGTTCATAATCAAAAAGAGTTTTTCAACTCACTAGAGACTTCAATTTGTTCAATGTGTGGAATGTGAGTACAGAAACCATTTCTTGTCACGCACGCTGAAGAATGGAAAATTTCCTTTCATACATAAATTCTAGGTTGTAACTACTCCACAGAAATTCTCATATGAACAAAAATTACTTTTATCTGTACATGTACATATCTATGAGGGAGGATTTTACCATTTTCATGAATGAACTACTATTTATGATATCAATCAATGAAATGAATTCATTGAAATACTCTCAATAGAACACTCTGCTACAGGGTGTCTGCCAAAATACTTTTAAGTTCATAACCAATTCCCACATATTAATACAACTTAGGTGCTACAAGCTACGTTTTTTCAAAACCTGTTTTACATGTACATCGAGTACGTCCAAATAATTTTCTACTCTAGCATCGCATGGGGAATTATGCTCTTTAGGAGAATGTTTTTTGTCATTACGTAGGATTCAAGATGTAGTTAGTATAATAATCTCACATGCTTTCGCTTTTCCTATGCTAATTTCAAATAAACCTTTCCAGCATTATAATAGGGAACGTATTTGTATCGTGCTGTTCTTAGTATCAGAAAACAATTTTTGTACAAAATTAAGCAAAAAGAAAATCAATCGATTTTTCTTTATAAATTGTATCACGTTTAGCCAAAGTCGCTATGCTCGAATTACTTTTTATAGCGCTGCTCTCATTTCTCACAATTGTCCCATTATTCTATTGGTAACCAAAAAACCAACTTGAATCTTAATTACTATAGTTGAATTAGTGCTTTGTAGCAATGGAATCTGGTACTCGATGCCATTCACGCACGAGTAAGCAGATATAATAGTCGTTTAGACTGCTCTGTGATGCTTGGCATTCGGGGAATATGACGTAAGTGTTATTTAGTTAGGTTATTTAGTGTTAGGCAACAGTGACAGTTTTGAATTGACTTTGTAGAGTCCCCAGGTTGTTAGCGCAGGGACCCATAGCGTAATAAAATGAGTTTCATTCACTTTAGTACCAGATTGAATTCTATGTGAAGCTGATCTGATTGTGAGATAAGAACGAGCTCGGTGGTTTCGTGTGAATAACTATAACAAGGTGGACTCAGCTTTTTCAAACAGACAAGAGAATCTGTGAAACTCTGAACTAACTAGATCCATAAGATTCACCCACAAATTGACCACCAGCAGTAGGAGCCTCCGATTTTGGAGCAGACGGACTGACCAAAGAGCTAACAATCCAGTTCTAGAAAATTCTATGACCTCTCATATACAGATAGACTTTATTGTATTGTGTTTTGGTGTGCTATAGCTGGTGATGAGCAGCACGTAGTAAAGTGAAAAATAGTCTTTTGATGTATATGGTGTATAGAGTTCATTGTGTCGAGCAGGTCCATCCTTCAGTCAGGTAGTAGTTCACTTGTAAGTTGTGAAGTATAATATACCTACACTATAAAATACAATTCGGTAGGATTCAGTTAAAGACGAGAAAAGCCGTTTCAGTATTTCAAGACAAACGAGAGCTTTTGAAATGCACTCCCATTTCTCTGGATTCACATACTACCAGTAAAATAATGGGATCATTACGCCCGAATGCTGTACTTTATTCAGTCAGCCCATCCCTGTCTTTGGGAAATGGAAGAGAAGATTCTTTTGACTCGATTCCTACATTTAGCTGCTGTTACTTCTTTACTTACTTCAAGAGAAATATAATAATGCGATAGTGTCGGTGCCACTCCTATATATTTATATCTAACACGTTCCACTATATACAAATGTGTGGCCTCTGTTTAGAAATCTACGGAATACTGAGATGTCAGAGAGAAAGCTACTTTCTCCAAATGTACGGAGACGTAATATCCACTACCGACACACTATTCACAACACAAAATACAAATGCAATCCAATCTTTTTAGTTTTGCTTTCTCTTTGCTCTCAGCACAATATAGGCGCATTAGTCGATACCTAAAAGTATCAAATGCTTATGACAAACAAGTAGCAATACCTACTTGAATGAATGAATAGGTTAAGTATTTCTACAGTTTGATGCAATAAATAAATATAACATGCCTATATATTACTTGGTGTATGTCTCAGGGTAAACATAAAGATACCACACACACAAATCCAATATTTCAGTGGAACAAATGGCAATGAGTGTTACTGACTCTTTGAAACGGTATTTCATAGGAAATATCAACACTTGGGTACTCTGACATATTTAGCTACCGTGTTTACAGCAATAAATGTCTACTTTGGTTCAGTATTGTTCTTACTCAAAATCCATTTTATTTTTATTAGAAGTTCCCATTCGGTAGTTTGAAAAGATTGTCGTGAGCATTTCCCAAAATTCTTGTTTTACAATTATGGTGCAAATTAAGTATCATGGCACACTTTTATAACACCATAAACTTTCACCACTGTCACTAGAAATAAAATCATGTTGTGTGGCAAAACATTCTAGTGAAAATCTCTGTAATAGTACCAGGAAAAGTTTTTTGTGGTGTTTATATAATGGTGTGAAAAAGAAAAGTCAAAAGAAGAGTTCACATTTTATTGCTGTAGTCTACATATAAGATGATATAAATGTACCCATCATACCCCACATTTTTTCCACATTGCAATGATTTGTACCATCAATTGTTCACCCATCAGAAATTCCACGTGACACTATTAGTACACAAGGCATATACAAACCAACTGTATTTATTGTGATTCCCCTTTTCTTCATATGTTGCTTTCGTCAGACTTTAATCGGTATTTTCACCAGCATTTTAATCAACGCGAACGAAATTTTAGGGTAGTTCAAGTAGACATTTTTAACATGGAATAATGGCTAAAGAGAAAGTAGTATTATTAATGCCTTGGGTGGAGACATAATTGTAGCTTGAACCAAATCCTGCAATGAAAAGGATTGAGGTAAATATTTGCCAGAGCCACGGATAATCAATCTAATGAAACTGGAAGTACAACTATGTGATTTCCGGTCCCTGTGTAAGTAGTGCGCAGATGTTATTGTCAGCATGTTTAAAATTTCTAGAGTATTTTTTCGGTTACACAGCGTAGTTATTAATTTCGCTGCCAAAATTATTTGACAACCAATTTGCCTGTAGAACAAAACTGAAGTCGTTGATCGTTGAGTCTTAGGATTGTCATAATTACTGTTATACTATCTTCATGGAATAAATTTACAATTCTCTTATTTCCATAATATTTGTATGCCTCGGGTCTGTGAGCTGTACACAGGTTTTATGGCCGGGGCACACTCGAAAAGCAAATAGATACGTAAGCACGAACATAAGAACGTGGCTCTGAAAATCAAGTTGCTTATTGTCTTACATATCAAAGTGGAACTTGGAAACATTGAGTTGTTGGGTTTGTGTATTTGTAGATTTTCATTTGTTTTGAAGAAGGATGTGCTGACAGAATTTGCAGAAAACTGAAATAGAAAAATTTTCTAGATTCGGGTATTATATAGTATAGTTGCATAGGGAATGAGTCTACAATTGAGTAAATAAGCTTGAGGCAGTAAATGCGATGTTGCGTCAGTAGTGGTGGCTGATGTAAGAAGCCATGGGTTCAAGGCTATTTGCTTACATCTTAGACGCAGAGAATACAAGACATAAAGTCAAGACGACAACGTAGTATTTGTCAAGATGAGATTTCAAAACTCAATCGATTCCTTCGCACCATTTTTTCCATCTAGGAAAGGAGAGTGGGTCACAATTGGCATGAATAAATGGATGTACCTTCACATGTTGACTATAAACTTGAAGTCTCGTATTACTTTAAGTAAAACAAATGCAAGAAAACAAGAAACATAATACCACATGTTCAGTTAAGTAGACGTGTTAATAACACCCCTGAATTTACGTCTGTCACACCTGGAACATTCCCACTATAACCGGATTATTCTGTAACAGGGTTGATTTCAAGACCAATCTATCTTTTCTTTTAGTCGTTTTACTATTGTCGTTACTTTGCAAACAATACTCGTCAATGACACAACGTACTTAAAATTATTGCTTCAGTTGTCTTTATATATTTAGTTTCACTCATCAGCCAATTGACTTCCAAGTAGCTGACCTCGATCAGTGTAACTTGTGTCTGACTGACATTAAAAAGGTAGTGTTTTCTATGGGCCGCATTAGCGTAAAAAGCTTTTGGTAATAAAAGGATTTCCCTGTAGTATGATTGATTTGACATAGTGTACATAGTATAGGAGAAAGTAAGGCTTATTAAATCTGTCTCAAGCAGAATAATAGTAACACAGTTTGAGGTGTCTTCCGTAGTGGTCTGTCCGTCCAAAGGTCAATGTGCATTGTGAGCTGTCTTTTTACGGTACAAGAGCTTTTACTGTGACTTTGAGCAAGAATCACGATGTGTGAAAGCACTTGAAGCAAAGGGACGATTCTGCAGCTTTTGTTCGTTGCCTTCCAAAGGTGAGGTAAAAGCTGTCTGTTTATCCGGAGATTGAAGTTCTATCTGCACTCTGACCATGACTCTGCCTACACTAGATTGTCAAACAGGACAGCCACAGAGCCTGGCAAACAGAAATCCATTTCTGGATAAAAGAAAATTTACTGACACAGCTGACAGTTGTATTATTAGAAAACCTACCTACTTCTACTACGAATAGTATACCTCAAGTTCACTTCTAATACTATTTTCCCAGAGAATGTCATAAGATACATTCTACTACAGCAATTTACTAGCGCTGGCAAAACGCACAGAAAATAATTAGATGTTCTGTTTGTAAAAATCCAGTCGAATAACGCGATCTAAGGATATATGTACAATACAATATATAGTACCTATCTTGGTACCTATCCTTATTATGCCTAAGTAAAAGATTTGGCTGTAATATTCCTGGGAACAAGAAGAAATACTGTGGGATTAACAAGGTGATGCTAGCACTCATCTCTCAGGACTTTCTGTAGTTTTAATAAGTAGGTATACACTTCAATCAATTGAACAGTCCTTATTGTGCGAGGAGATTAGAGAAAATAAGTTTTCTCTGTCAGTACTGTTGAGCCTGGGACAGTTTTCGCAATATTTTACTCCTGTCACAAAATGCCTACAAATCATTCGGTGACATCAGTTGCCTGCTACGCTTTCTCCTAAGTAAAAGCTGATGTTTTTCCCGAGGATACTTGCTTGAGGATACTTGTTGGTTGGCTTTCTTTCGCTCCTTTTTGATTACGTAGTCTCAATTCACAATAAATCTGTATGTTGGCGTCCTGTAATGTGACGCATTTACCTAGGACTTAAAGCACAAGGACAGATGAGAACTGAAAAGATATATTTAGCCACTACAGTTTATACTCGTTTAAAATATATTTAGCTCCCACTTCTGCTCATATTCATTCTGGTTGATGAATGGTGCATGATGAATAATGAATACCGTACATATTTCCATAATCGAATCAACGTGACAAAATTACTTTTTCCAGTTCATTACTCACTCAAAAACAGAAATGAATTCTAACACCCACTTGTTTACTGTGAAATGATCCTAAGTATGCAAAGAATCCGACTACTTACTTTCGTTATACATATTTATGAGTATCAGTCTTCAACAAAATTTCCTGTGTGGCATAGCGCTAAATGATATTGCCCAATAAACAAGAAGTAAAGATCTTGCTAGTCAGAACTTAATAATAATAATAAACGCATACCTCGCTCCTATACCTCTCATCTGGTCGTGCCTTTTAGTTTCTTAGTTTTCTCTTTTGATTTATTGTAAATTGAGTCAATTTATTGGAAAGCCATGCAAACTTTTATCATTTTAGATGTGGATGTTAACTTGTATTAAGCCTGTCAATATAAAGAAACGTACTGAGTAGGCCTGTTATACATTTTCATAGTTACAATATAAGATACAATATTGTGAAAGATATATAAAATAGATGACTGAGGCCTAGTATATTAATCAAGCATTTGATTGAATGCAAAACTAACACAATTTATATTGTACACATATCTAGTAAGTATTTAAACAAAACTTTTACAGTTCGTACAAAAATATCTTTTCATATTGACAATACTAGTAGTACTTCAATATGCATTACATTACTATAATACTATTCTTTCTGTACTTCAATCTAATTAAATTATTTTATTGAATTTCCTTATTTCCAGTATTACTTACAATAACAACTGGAATCTATAGAGGCTTTGATATTCAATTTAAGTAATAGATTTGCCTTTGCATGCTAAATGATAATCTGAGTCTTGAGCAGTGAGCTTCAAGAATAGAATCTTCGACAGTTTTGTAAGAGATAATAACTAGTAGTGGCCGTATATATATATAATCTATAAACATCTATTTCTCGCACAAATGATAAAAAATGTGCTTTACAGTAAATGATGCATCGATCTTTATTTTGCTAAACTAGTAAAGAAATCAAGCTCAATCTAATGGAAGAAGGATTTCAGTTAAGACGGAAATAATCACATGGTTTGTAGAAAGGTTTACACTAACATTACGTGATAAAACATGAAAGATCAATGATTTATTATAGCAAAAACAACCTTTAGGTTGAAACAGAACCCAAGGTGGTGTAATTCTGAAGATAGTTACTGAAACACTTATGCTGAGACAATATGTGACAACGGTAGTAACCTAAAGGTTTCTAAACATTGCAATATGCAAGTTTATTTTTATGTCTTCAAGTTAAATAAGTGTTCCATAAATCGAAATATATAGCCTAAAGTAGCTGGAGAAGGTATATTTATCTTGGTATCACATTGTGGTTTGATGAGTAGTAAGTACCTATTCGTAGCAGCACCTAGGAATTTATATTCAGTGGGATGTGGTAGCGAAGAATTCGTTGATGACGGGCGGGTGTAACTTGCCTATATCTAAGACTACATTGCTTTCCACAACAAACGGACACCAGTGGTATTACATGATATGACTTATTTTCCAGATGTATACTTCTTGCGGAGTCTCTCAGGAAATGGTGATGGTTTTAATGTGACACAAACCAGAATTTATACTCAGTGCCCAACCATTGTAGCACTTATCTAGTTCTGTTCTTCTCGTAGATTCAAAGAGAGAAAGCGAGAGTCTTGCAGAAGATTCTTTTTATACTTTTTTCCTCATACGTCGTCATTCAGGCAGAAATTCTAAAGGAAATTCAATGCTGTCAGTGCAGTAGGGCGCTAAAGCACTTTCCACACTTTGTTATTGCTCTAATACTACTTGTAGATGATGTCATGTGCAAATAAGCTTCTTTACATCTAAAGTAGAATATTATCACCGAGTTTAATAAACGAATTTCTCTGGTATGCATACAAGTACCTCCACAATATTTATATTTGTTCCTCCGAAGCCTTTAAAAATTCCTAAAAATCTTGAAGAGACTCCAAGGTACAATATGGTAATTTGTCAAGATAGTCACGTTCACTTTAATTTACGAATTCCTTGTAAGGTTACTTTGAACGTTTGAACCAGTTACGTCAAGCAGTAATAAAATGTGGTAAGCTGTCGCCACACTTATCAAACGCCCAAAATGGGATTCAAAACCAGAGTGAAAGCTGTATCATTTATTTAGACTACAATCTTAAATAGGTGAAGAGAAAGCCCTTGACTATATAATACTATGTTACATCACGTTCTTACCCACTACCTCTCCACTACCACTTACCAACTTCCAAGAGTGCTAAATTGATTTGACCAGAAGCGTCGTCTTCCCTTTCTCCTAAACTTCAAGCTAATTATCAAACTAACTACTCTCCCAAAATTAAATTAAATTTAAGACACAAAGCCTCTCCCCACGCAATCATTTACTTGTACTTTACGAATTTTCACGCTTACTCTATGATGACAGTTTTCAAGTTCCAAATTAACATTCGTACTCCTTACATTAACTGTGCTATGTAAAAATTTTCACTTCCTAAAACCTAGTTTTACTACTGCAGAAAACAGATATATTTTAGTTACCCATGTTTCAAGGGCAAAAATGAAGTTTTGAGTTTTAGTATGCATAAAAGTAAATTACAGACAGAATTCAGAAAGGTAAGCATTTGCTCTGGGTTGCCAAATTTTAGTCACAGTAATGTAACTTTTGTAGCGAGAATTAATTGTGAATAATTGATTAATAATTTTGGAGGTTGCACTAAGTAATGGCTCCAATTTAGCAGTCCCAGTGAATTTACTCACTCCATTGGACAATTGGCACTTTAAATCGATCCATTTCATGGCAATGGTACGACCTTTAGCAATAAATCCCTATTATAAGGTAGTAGTAGTAAAGTTTCGTGTATACTGATAAGACACTTGTGTAGACGACCTTGTCTAATTCTACAAGTCGTATTAAATCTTATCTTGATATATTCCTAGGTAGTTTTTAGTCCGGAGGAAGAAGATGCCAAAAAAGAAAGTTCATTCTGGGAACAAAGCCTGTGAAGAAAAGTAGTATGTGTTTAAGTGGGCTCGGATGCGAGAACGAGTCTCAACACTAAACGCTTCTGATTTGGAAAAGCTCTTTTGTAAGACAACTTTAGTGGGAGTTGAAGGAGCTTAGCTATACTTTATTTGCAATTAGCATACAGGCTAGATGAGCAAGAACTTCTGTATATATATAATCCTGCTTCTTTTGCACAGACTCTGCCTTTGGTATACTGTAGTTCTTAAGTGTTAACTGCTGTAAACCACGCAAGCAGTTAGTAGGGATTAGGGATTATCAAAAGCCGAGACCGCATACGTCTCATCAATTATTTCATGGAGATCATGGGGAATAGTCAGAAAATGTTTAATCCTAACTTTACTTAAGCAGATACATACGGCTTGAGTTAGAGTGAGACTCTGGACATTTCTACATACATGAATAGCTAGAATAGGTACCAAAAGTGAGACTGATCTTCGCTGATTATTGCTCAAACTGCTGTTGAGTGCTGACGGCTTGTCTTGTTGCTGTGTTGTTTTAATGTCTTCTCTCTATCTCTTTACTGCCGCCATTTGCTGTTTTAGTAGCACTTTCTCTTGTGCTTTCATTTAAAAGTTACTTTCTGAGACTAAAGTCTTCCTAGAACTGAGCCTCCAGTTTAGTATTTATATTTAAAAGAATCCCATAGGTATTTCAAATGTGCATATCTCACTTGGATTAAGTCTCTAAAAGATATTACTAAATCCACTGTCTCCATGTGTAGTATTCCCGAGAAAAAAAATAGATTTTCTAAACTGCGAGGACAGGAATATCGCACTAAAGTGCTATTTGACATTTCACACACACACTTCACGACGTACTAAGAGAAGGACAAGAAGGAGCATTATGGAGATACGAAAGTACATATTTACACTTGTATACATAAATACATTGTCTTGGATTAAAAAGATAAAAATATATTGTGCACTACGAGACTATACTTGTATATCATCGCAATGTGCTGTATCTGTTACAGTCATGTCAGACTACTATAGTGATATCACATACTAGGGTTCCATTTTTAGAATAAAAAGTGGAATTGGAAATTACGGTCATAAATAAGAAAATTGACTAACCAGCCTGAATACAGAAAAGAAAATTCAGGAAAAGCAATATTAGCATTTGCCATTTAACTTATCTTTATCTGAAGAACTTTAATAGCGTATACTCTTTTACAGCTTAGGTATAAATTGCAATTGCCATCGCAAGTATTTTAATTACTTTTTATTTAACGTTTTAATTTCTGATTGTAAGAAAATATTGCCGTGCATTGGTATTAGTATTTCAAATACTCAAGTTGGGGAAAACTGCGGCAAATAAAACGTCCATGATATTCACACAGAATCTAAATAATTTTGAAGCAGAATCAGGTACCGATATCATTACATCATAGCTAGCAATACGAAGGGTGTGGAGTTGTTATATCAAAGGTTAAGCAAATTACTCCATCCCTGCATGTTTCTTGCATGTAAAAGACTGCCTTGGAAGTATATTATCTTCTGGTACATTTTCGATTACCTATAACACAATTTTCCTGTAACCGACTTGACTTTGGATGCTTGAAATTTAAAAGTGAGATTCAGTTCAAGAACCTTCAGTTTTGCTTTCTCAAGGCTCTCGCCTGAGTCAAAGATCTTGTTCAAGCTTTTATGTAAATCAGGGAAGCGTTTTGTAATTCCTAAGTGTTTTAATAGAACTCCGCCAACCTTTACACACAGGTTGCACTTACTCGCGGTAATGTAAAGTCAAGATGTTCAGTAACTCATACATATAAGTAATAACATCAAATGCAAACTAAAATGATAAATAATTGAAGAAGGGAGCTTTTATCTAATGTTATACTTCAGCAGCTATCATGGAATGTGGAAATGAAGGTTATGTTGACTTACGATGAGACAACTTGCAAGACATTTGCTGCATAATTAAAAGAACACAATGAAATGATATGGAGTCTAAACCATAGCATATTACACATGAGAACTGCTAAACGAAAAATAAGTATTTATGTACCTACGAAAGTTTTGCAAACTTCGTTGAAGAATAAGTAATTTACTTTGCTAACAAGATGTGAGAGTGAAAGTAGGATTTACTAAAGCTGTCACAAAGTTGGAAACTCAAGAATCCTTCATCTTTTATAATAAGGGAATTTATGCAATCTGTATTGTATTAACTTGAGAATTTATTGTATAATATATACAGCGTTGTAGAGCCTGGTGATAATTCAAGGACGGAAGAAAGATGGTGACAATTTTTCGACAGTGGTTAGGTGTTGCCGGAATTAGACTATATTTCATTTGACATGAGTTGGAAGATTTAGCGTAACTGTTTCAAATCCCGGTACCAATTTCTTTAAAACACCTTGTCGGATAAAATTTACAGTTATCGCTTCCTGCTTTCCTCTCCAGCGGCAATTTTCAGGAATGAGTAGTATGTTCTCAATCTTGTAGGATCTTGAATCTCTTCTAACATGTACAGGAAAAGTTAAGTTGCTCATGAATAAGTTTTCCTCTAAACTTTTCCGAAAAGAAGAAACAAGTCTGATGAAGAAGTGGTTCTGACTACTGGCTGGTTAAGTTTTTGTGTACTTCTAAAAGAGATGTACGGCATAAGTAGTTATCTGTTAAAATGTTTCCGAGTTTGGACACGCTCAGTGCTTATCTGCACTAAGAAATCCCACAATACCATGTTAAAACTATGCGAATGTTACAATTTTCTTGTATGGGTAGGTATTTACTGCACAAGCATGATCTCTTTTTCTTATGTTATGTCTCCTTTGTGATTTGCACCAAACAGATATGTTTGGAATTTACTAACTTGTGTAGTACTAACTCAGCACATAGGCGGAGGTTAGTAAATACTATCTAGGGAGCATCCATGCATAACGTCTGTAAGTTTGGCTCATTCTTTATGACAAGTGCTCTGCCCAAATTCTAAAACATTAGTTATATGTAGGGGTGAAAAGGGTTAATTTTTTTCTCGATATTGTTAATGAAAAAACCCGGAGTGAAGTTGGTGGACTTACCTATTAATGTAAACGCAAGTCTTGGCCAGCATGAGAAACCATAGGTCCATAAATACTTCCTTGCCAAACCAAGTGGCGAAAGAGTTGTAGACCAGCATTCCACGATAAGGTAGCCATAAAACAGCAAAAATGGCCACAACCATCACCAGCATCTTGACAACCTAATGAAAAAGAAAAAGTGGTTCGTATTAGGACAGCTACACGATACTCCAATGTTTCATAGGAAATAGAATGTAGCTCAAGGCCTAAACCTTTCTACAGCGTCAAACAATATCGCCTTTTACAAAACTGTTTTCATGCTTTTCGGTGGTAGTATACACTATACTGACGAACGTCACTTGTTTTACAACCACGGTGCTGATGGTACATATACAAACCCTCTATCTCTACTAGCTATTTCTGTTTTATCTCTACTTATACATCACATAACGGAGGAAGTACACTACAAAGTACTCCGACATAAACAAACATTAGATTGTGGAATTCTTAAAGGTACACAAGCGAAGACAAATTACTTTTAACTGTTCATTCGGTCAGTAATCGTTTGGTCGATAAAAGCTTCACAGAAATTGGTAACTAACGACTCACGTTGAGTCACACCGGACACGAAAAGACGAAACATTACACGTTTAAATACTGGCTAATAAATACACTGATCAATACTACTTATCAATGTCCACACAAATACAGAGAAAATAACCACTTGCGTGTTTTTCCACAGGAGAAAATCATGGGTGGTACAGTTTTAGTAGTACCATTCATTCGCACGTATTGAATGCAAGAAGACAGAACACAAATTAAATCTAAGGAATAGACAGAGACACAATTAAATACCCGAACAGAAATACTAGATCATATAGGTATTGTTATTCACGTCTCGCAATAACTTTTTTATGATCAGTACAATCTAGTTACCTTGTTTGTATTTTTCACACTAAGAAAACATACGGAAACGGAAACAACTACAGGCATATAGTAATCGACTGTAATAAATCGTGATTTCCGATTTCTTTATACCTGGGAAGGAGTTCCATCTCTTATGAACGGCAAACCTCCCATGTTTTCCTGCATGTTAGTCCGACCAGTATTCGATATTAATACTCTTCCCCGATGTTTGCAAGAAGAGAATTGCTATAAAAAGTACAATACACGGCTGATCATTGTTAGTTGGACTACACGCTCCTTTAATAACACAACCATGTAACTTCCTATTGATCTCCCAATAAAATAAATTAGCTTCTGGGCATAATGCACTGCTTGATACAATAAGGAAAACAATAACAATGTATTCTTGTAGACTTGGGCAAGACGAATTGAATACATAATACATAAGCAACATTCAATAAAAGTACTTGTGACAGGATGAGATGTTTTCGCTATAATTAATAGATTTCCCTTCTACATGGCGACTGGAGCTGGTGCCAGCTGGAATCACTGATTATTTTCAACATTGGCTACTCAATTTAAATATTTACAAGCACTAGTTAGTCTTTTATACTCTATTGGAGCATATAAAGTGTAGATACTTAACGGACGAACTGATTTTAATTAATAAATGCTCCTACAGGATACAACTAAGGATGTATATATAAGCAGTAAAACTGTAAGGCAACTTGAGAAACTCATAAAATTTTCCTTTTTACGACCAGTATGAAAGCATGCAAATGAAAATTTATGGAAGATGTCACATTGCAAGAAAGTGATGCAACTGGAAAGATTTTTTAGCTTTGCATCCAAATACTCTAAGCAATGGCAGTAAAAAAATAGAGCATTTTCATAACTATGCTACAGAAGAAGTATGCTAAATTCTGTATGCAACATTTTCATATGGTCCAGACTCATCGTTTAGCTCATGCAATAATGCAATGAAACAACCAACGTTAATACATAATAGAAACATAGCACTAGGTATCTTCAGAAAGAGATAGTTCTTGTAGCTTTTGTTTACGTGGTGCTCTTTCCTATTGTCAGTATTCTGTCCTTTTACTATTCTGCATCATAGTTATTGTTAGCTTGACTGAGCATAGCCAAATGCCAAATGGAATGGTTAAATAGTTTAGTTTGTATGTTATAAAGAACGCCTGGAGTCATAAACTATGCCAATAACATAGGAATAACTGTCTGTATAAAGAGCGGAAAGTTGAGAAGAGTCTATTAGAGATACACAGAGCATAATTCAAGGGGAAATATTCTTCTCTAACGCGTCTTGAAGCACCACAAAGTCTTGTTTAAAACAAGAGGAAAGACGTTATGCTTAAAATAACTGCAAGAACATAAACCAACATAATATTTTCTGTCTCGTACTCTTTATGTGTACATTACTACTTCATCGTATTTATTTTTGATGTCATTCTGTCACACAGAGTATAAATGGTGTTCGGCAGAAGTAGGAAATTAGGTAAAGGAATTTATCTAGCAATGCAAAACGAAAACCTGTTTGTGAATTAAATAAAGGTAAAAGAAACAATAAAAAATAGATGTACTATGAAATGAGAGTACATAACTTTTATGTATGTGTAGCAAACTGTAATTCAAATATATGGTACATGAAATATGTACTGTATATGCATGTATAATAAAAACATGTTAGCTTTTGCGAGCTAGAAGAATAATTTATGTCTATTATTACAGTGAGTATATGTGTTGTAAATGTAAAGAGTAACGTAGTGCATATTGAAATGTATGTCGTATGTATATGTATCTATTACAAAATACACATTCGGTCGTAAGTCATTGTACTGTAAGAATAAAGTGAAAACATGCTTTCACTTTATTTTCTTTTTAGTATTTGCTTTAGACATTTATGTGTAAGTCCTAATAGATAGAAGGTGGGCACATCTTTTATAGTTTTCCTTCATTTTTACTAATGGGCCGAGCATTAAGCGAAAGTAAGTTGCAATACATTAAAGAGAAAGTTGAAGTGATGTGATGTTTGTAATGTTGGAACTTAATGGCTAGAGCAAAGTAGTCCCAACAAATTCAACTGTTTCCAATCTATTGCTATCATTCCTGAAGAGACTATATTGTTTGCCTTTAGAGTAACCAAAAAAGTTGGATTCAATACACAAACAACCACGGCAGGAGAATTCTTTGGTGAAAGTTGAATTCACTCAAAACTCTACTATTGTTGATGGGATGTTCCTATTTAAACCTGAGCGAACAAATCAGACAGAGTGTTCACAAAGCACGGACGCTAATATTGAATCCGTAAAAGATGAGGGGAATCTCCGAAAAACTTTTTACTTGTGTTGTACCATCACGTTCATGATTCTGTTTTATTGCGCTAGTGCCCAATTTCCGATCGTGTCAGGCTTATATTCCCTGGAATTGCAGCAAAATCAATGCACTGCAATCAGCAGTATGTTAAGTCTGAACAAATTGTGTTTATGAGACACGCAAACCCTTTTTGCAATTCCACATTGGTTCTCAGAAAAATAAAAATGCTAACGAGCACTGACTATTTAGACATATGGCCAATAATGGTTTGTCGTTCAAAAAATGAGCGCAGGTAATTCTGAATTTACGTTACCTAATAACCTAATATTTAAAATATTGGGAATTGGAAGAACGTTCGTGACTCAGCATAACAAGACCGAGAACTTTCATTTCAACCCTCGTGCATTATTGAGTTAAGAAAAAAAGAACATAAATACATAATATACAGTGTTCATGGATGGCTACATGCGTGTAGAAGTTTATGGTATGCTTGTGCACTCCGTACATTGCACCTGAATGGAAACTTTGTCCATTCAAACTTTATATTAAGAAAATGCATTAAATTTTCTTCATTTTCCATCTCCTACATTAGCATCAAATACTGCACTCAAGCCGCACACAGTCAAAGCATTTGAATTTTCTTTGATTTTTATCTAAAATCGTTAGAGCACTGCACTTTCTTTAGTAACAGTTACCTCGTTTCATGCAAATTAGCTTGAGACGTCACATTTGTTTGAAATATGTTTCAAGATAACAAACTTTACAATAAGGCTCTCGGAAATAGAAAGATGCAGTAGCAATCACACTCAAGTAACTACGATAAGAAAGTGTGCATGGCTATTTTTCTCTTTCTTCCCAGCGTACAGCTTGCAATTACTTTCCTTATTATTACTGGCTAGCCCATCTTTGGCTTTGCTTAAACAATAGTAAACTCGGAAAACAAAGGCCTAACTTATGAAGCCTATACAATCTAAAGAAAAGCTAAGAACTTTTTGCAATTTTCCATGTAGCATTATTAATTTTGCAAATACCTACACTAAGGCCACCTTTATGAATACTAGTAAATACTCTGCATACATATTGAGTAAACAAAGTGAATAAATTTCGATTCTTCGTGACACATATGTTGACAAAGCACTTAGTTGGCATCACAAAGTTTGAGGCTTGTTTATGCCTTCATTTCTTGGGCTAAAAAATAATTTACAATAGTAATTTAAGTGTATACATTTGAAAAATTCGTTTTCATCTTTCATATTCAGGATAGAAAGTAGCGAGTAACAACGTTGTTCCTTTAGAACTGTGTGATAAGTCTGATAAGCTGATAAGTACGTAAATAGATATCGTTATTTATACGAAGTGTACAGGGTACATCTCCGAATCTAATAGATCTAATCTTACAAGGCTTTTTACCTATGTTATTAATAATCTACAAGAGAATAAGCGTGAAATTGTGATACATGGGGAATAAAAGCTACTTTTAACATATTATAAATTAAAAATGTCACTGCATCATTGTATTGTGCTCAGTGGTTCAGCTATATTGGATAACCCTGTAGTTGTACATTGAGCACCCCCACAAAATTATGTCAACAAATCATTTTTGTGAACAACATAAAGCACATCCAATATTGCTCCCTTGTGATTGCTAAATTCCTATATTACGAATGAGAGTGTATAAAGACACTCGGTATGTCAATAATATATGAGATAGAGGAGAAAGTCCTGTACATAAACATAGAGCTGCTGAATAATATATCTGTATATTATATAGTTTCTTCTGTGTATCGAGTAAATATTACAAGATTATACAATGTAAGTAAACGGGCATTTCTTTCTGTACACGTAGCTTGGCCGTTGTACGTTTCATTCAATAGAGGAAAGATACATAAAGCAGCTTAACTGTTAACCCTTTGGAATAATAACAAAAGAAAAGGAAGCTAAACTGGAGCAGAGCTTCAGGCTTTCCCTTTTATTTATTGTCTCCAAAGAAATAAACAATGGTAAACTTTGGTCCATAAAAGCGGAAGGAATTCAATATTTCTGCAGTGTGTTAGATATCGTAATATGACATGAGTGTTGTAAAAATGCCGAGCTCCTTTTCTTCCTACTCCGAATTTATTTACTCTTGTTTCAAACTCATTTCATTTCTTAGAAGAGCGTTTATGCAAATTTGGTCCTTTCACCACTTTTCCTCAATGTACTTTGTCAAAGAAGGTTTATATATTCTGTGATGAAACAAGTGTAATAGAATGCAAAGTAGATTGTAGGCGGACAGAAAGCCAATGATACCCCACGTATGCTTGTTCTTTGATATCTTGGAGAAGATAAAAATTCTGGGAAACTTTTTGGCAAATGAAATAACTTATGCTATTTTAAGCGGTAACTTATGTAGTTGTGAATGAATCAGCAATGTTGGAATATTTTAAAAATGTCCCTTGAAGATATAGTAGGATGTAATAAGTATTATTAGGAAACGGAAACTAAAAGCTATCCGTAGTAACTGACAGACGAGAGACAGAAGTAATAAGAAAATGGGAATGCAAGTGATTTGGCGTAATAAGCTTTTGCCGGTTCTCCGTATTGGCAAAGCAGACTGTGATTCGAGGTCGCTTTATTGATAATTTTATCATGGGATGACGAAAGCCTTTCGGCTCTCACATACCATGAAATTTTGTGAGTAAAATAAAGGGAATCTCAGAATCAATTTACTTTTCGGTGGCTGATCAGATTTTAGTAAATAGAAATACGAAAGAGGCATTTTAAGCCAGGCTCAATCTGCTATGGTGCGCATATTATTCTCTGCTGCTTTCTCTTTTCGTACGTAGTAATTCGATTTGTACTGCTACATTACACTATATTCAATGTTCCTTCCTAGTATTACGACCGTTGATTATATAAATCTCTGTCTTGGTTTTACGAACTTACATTATAGTTACGGGAAAGGTAGAGAGAGCACTAGTGCGGAGAAACGTGACCCTTGCCAGACTGATAAGTGATTGAAAAGAAAAAGTCGACTACCTAGACCACATATTATTAGTCTTGACCTGGCTATCTCTCTATGTGGTTAAGCAACGGCTATTACAGTTACAGATATAATACTTATTGAAATGTAATTTTTCTACTTAGATATAGACTACAAAGAAGCTTGAGAAAATCAGGGAGTAGCCATGGAACAAAGTAAAGCAAACTACTACAGTTTCTGTCAAAAATCCCCAATGACCAACAGACTTTCCCATAAAGATCAAAAACCTCATTTCACCTACTGGGAACGGTAAAAGAATGCTACAAGATTGCATTGCGAGGTCCCTTTCGACGAAAAACGATAAATATCTACTTGGACTATAGAAATGCAGGCCATGTACAAAATAAACTGTTCTTTCTTTGGATTAACTAAGAAACATAAATTAACTCTCACTATATAGGCACTTCATCGCTTCAGAAGCTTCGCTTCTCACATAGAACCAAAGTGATCTTTTCTAATTGAAAATAAGTTTCAGATGAGACACCTAATCTTTAGAAAAGGGATCAGCCAGATGGGATAGAATGGCAAACTTTAATACCTATGTTATGTCTTTGCGTGGGATAGAAAACTGTATTAGGTTAGATACTGGGATTATGCCTTAATACCAAATAGGTATCCAGTAATGTTCTAACGGCTGATACCCTTGAATTTCTCATTTAATTACAGAAAGTAAATGGCAAATCTGTCGTATTTACAAAAATAATTTTGATAAGAATTTAACACAATTAATGGAGATTTACTGGGAAAAAATAGTAGCAATCTCGCTGATGGTCTTAGCTGATTAGAAATAGGAACAGTTATTATATTTCACCCGTCTTCCCAAGTTTCACGACATGTGACACTGAGTAGTAATTTTGTGTGAAGATGGACATCTGAGAAGATTGAGTCTCAGGCTGTAATTACAGTATTAGCTACTAAAGACTAAAGTTTTGATTAGAGTTTGTAATAAAACTTGAGACAGAAAAATGATAGCGAAGAGCTGCAGCTACATGTAATGCAACTTAAATTGAATAAGAGAAAGGTCGGCGTAAAAGATGATATCGTAAGGAATGCGGATTACTCTATTTGAGAGAGGAAGGGGGAATCTGAAGATATATATACCTAAGTACAGTGCAGAAAGGCAAGAGAATATTATATGAGGCTGGCTAAATGGATATATGGCAAAAAAGGATTCAAGTGACTAGCGAACACATGGCATCACATCTATTCTCTTTTTTGGCAGTATGTCAGTTAGATTCTTGTGTAATATGAAAGCAGAATTTAGAATGGAGGAGAAAATGAAAGAGTTCTTTTCTGCTCTGTGTCGGTTGGGTTGCTTGGAATTGGGACTCGCTCTTTCAGAAGGACACTAAATTCACTCAGCGAGAGCCAGAAAGAACTTGAATCTGTCCGGGAACTTTATTTGTTAAGAGTCCATAGCTCCATGCCACTTATATTACACTTGCACAACGTTAACATGCACTCACTTGCCACGGTTATTGGGTGCGTACTTATGTACATCGTACCAGCCACTTAGGCACAGGAGATATACCACAGATTCTTATAGGAAGAGTTAATATTACCTATCATTTCCCTATCTTTAGTCACAACAACTGCATAATAAAGCAAGTTACTTAATACTCACCAGTAAACTTAATAATACTTTGCAATATATTTTGCACCGTTATTGCAGTAATATTTTTAGGCTGCAGTACCATATTTAAGTGCTCAAAGTCGGTTTGTTTTAAAATACGCTGGTTTTATTTTGTCAGAATCTGCACAGCTTGGTTTGGTGGAACCAATTAGAGAATGAATACTTGTGAGCTTAATAACCGTAACATCTAAGTGATCTTTCAGACTTTTCCATCCTCGGATGTTTGTTAATGGATTAAAGTTTAAGACTCTCGAGGATAACATTTTGAATGTTTATTCAACTAATGGTCAAGCTTTCGACAACTCTCCGTTGTCTTCATCAGGACAATTATCCAATTGTCCTGATGAAGACAACGGAGAGTTGTCGAAAGCTTGACCATTAGTTGAATAAACATTCAAAATGTTATCCTCGAGAGTCTTAAACTTTAATCCATTAACCGTAACATCAATATACGAATAGTACATAACTTCAATAAAAAGAGCATAAAATGTCTAAATTTAATTGCCAATAACGTTAATTGCCATATTTGTCATGTGTTATTAAGTTACATTATGCCCAAAAAATGCTGTCTATATTTTCAGCCAGAATGCAATTGTTTCGCCAATTCTCACCACTTGACTTAATAATGCAGATTTTCTATTAGGGCAAAATGTTAGTCCCGACTACATGTAAATAACCGTGCGTGGTCGTACAAAGTTCAATTATTAAGGTCTTACTGTGGAGAGAATACGAATTCAGTGCAATTTTTCACTGTGCCAAAAAATAGTGACTTTCGAATGGATGGGCAGAAAATACTTGACACTTACTTCCACCATAATTTTTCTGCCTTGACTGGATCAGTGAGCAGGAGAGCAATCACTGACAGTTGATAGTAAAAATAAATTGGGTTCCGATATCAACTGCAGAGCAGTTGTGTACGTCAATATTCAATGCATGTAAAATTCGATAGCTTTCCGACTACGTATCAGTCTATTCGTCCGTACCTACTGTTCCTCTAAAAGGGAAACAGGATCTTTATCACTGTTATCGGGAAATCGGAATCAATGGCAGCGATACCAAAGTGAGTTCCAGAGTGGGCCACGTCTGAGTACAGAGGAGTGAATCGTATTCAATTTGTTGAGAATTTATGATTTCCACTTCGCTTCACTTTATTTGTATTTCAAGATCTCCTACTCCTACTCCTACACACTCCATCCACCGATAACTATTTGCTTTTCTTGCTCAATGGACAACATAGTATGTGTTGCAAGCATTAGCTTTCTCCAATGTTGAGCTACATGAATACCTAATTCTAATTCTGTATTGCAAGCGGAAGGAGAGCAGCGATGAAAGGCTTCCCTCACTCCCTCAAATCGTACCGAGAAGAGTCTCCTCAGGAGACGATAACTTTTCAATGGGACTAAAGACGTAAATTATATTGAATGTTATTTGATTCCCGAGATGAATGTAAAGTACCTGCATACAATCGTGTTTCTATTAGCTCTCTACATAAACACAGATAATATATCGACACTGTCAGCTCTTCAAGATACGACAGAACTTTTAAAGAATCTATTCTTCACCTAACAGCCTGTATGGTACTTCAAATCCAAGTAAATCAACTGCATCCAATTGACTTACCATTAGTCAGGGTTGGGTGGACTAGGAAAGAAAATTTAAGTAGGTTTTCATGCATTCTAACTCTATGTTGTTAAAAATAATATTCAGCCCATTTCAGGGTACTAAACAAGGGTATAAATAGAGCATTATGCAACACCCAATATTTATAGATTATTCTAATGGCCACCTATAATTGAGTGAAATACGAGTCGACGGTAGGCCAACTTGGCAAAGTCAGTTTGGCAAAACAAACTTACCAAGTTTCTAATTACATGCTAGATAAATGCTACTTGGTTAACCCTCCTTAACCTATTCTTGAGAAGTTTGCAATGAGCCCGTATATGTGGCCTGTGCACGAGAAAATTCATTTTCATTTGTCTTAAGCCTGTCTAGTAATTGCAAAAATCTTTCTCTTCCCGTAGGAAATCGCGACTTATTTTTTTAATCCAAGAATTGTTGGCGGATTTGAAACATTTATAACATGGACAAAGACATGTTGTTCTGTTTCATGAAGACAAAAATTAGCACGTTCCTGACGTTCCATCGAGTTTACTGAATTCTATGCTCTTTTTGTTACTACTTCAACTCAAAATCAATTACCGCAAAATGGAGGCGTTTTGCTATACCCTATTCAACTACTCAAAATGAAGGCTGTAAGTATTTTACTAGGTACTACAAGCCCTATAAGAAAGTTGTTACCGGGCAGCCTTAAAGCATTTATGCTGCATGCGCTTTGTTGAAGCTCTATCTTCTAACAATAAGATATACAACTACAGTTCACATTAAAAAAGTAAATGCTTAAGATTGATACGCTGAGGTAAGCCAAAAACTAGTTATAGAGAGCGGTAGTGCGTTTATCATAGTTAAGTAGAATGCAAATTCGCGGCACAAACTTCTTAAGAAGGTAGAAGTGTTAATGCAATACAATATTTTTCCATTCCAGAAGATTTTATTTTGGTCTTAAAGTCAAGATTAATGCTGGAGGGAAGTTCTGGCCATTCTCACTCTGTTTGTTAAGACGAAAATTCCGTAACGAACAAAGTTTAGGATGATTGCGAGCGAGACCGGCAAAAGATGAATCCTTGTAGCAACTTTTTATGTATCTTGTAAACAGAATTTCTAGAATTACCACAAAAGCCAACGTACCTTTGTATACTTTTAGTAATTCTATATCCACAAAAGACATTGTTGAAAAACGGTCGGAAGAAGAGTTTGTACTAATGTATGCAAGAATCATATTATTATTATGGTGAGCAGAGAGCAGGCTCCAAACTCTAGTAAGTCAAGCAAAGAGTATTCAATTGAAAAGATAAGTGAAAATTGAACTGAAGTTTCTTCAAGCGCATTAAATTAAAAAATCTACAACTCAATCTGTTGAATTGCATGTAAATCCTCATTTTTGACTCTGAAGTCTTATTTGAATGTATATCCAGGCTAAGCTCGGCTTATTCACATTCTCAGGCACACACTCAGAGAGTATATCTACTAGTTGAGAAAAGTTTGTTTCCATACAGGCTGAGTAAGGTTGTCTGGCATAATATGCAATGACTCTCGCACTTAACAAAGGAGAAAGTTTTTCGCTTCCTTGAAACTGATAGTGATTTATAATTGTTTTCCTACAGGCGAGAGAACATATTTATTTGGCCTCCGCTTTAACTTTCTCCATGCTTCCACTTACGTTTTTTATTATCTAGTTACGCATCTTTTGATTAATTGAAGGGGAAATACTCGAATTGCACACAAGGCGGGATTACGAAAGGGAAAAGTAAGCCAACACAGAAAGTTACTTACGGTCTTACAACGTTAAATGAATTCGCACATCGGTGAAAGTATTTTTAGTGAACTACAATTTTTCCCCTAACTAAACTGTACTTCCTTATTTTCCCATGCAAATTATGTATCCCAGTGGGCTCATAATTACCACTTTGTGCTTCGTAAGTCATCTAAAGAGCTACCATCACACAGATATACACTACGAGCCCGTCAATAAACCCTGGCGGTAACAAAAATGTGAATAAATTCACACAAAGGAATCTAGCTTATTTCGAATGGTGGTTAGGTGATAATTAGATAATTGAAAAATATATTTTTTTTAATAATACCAGCCTCATTTCTATGTTGGCCATCAAGTTTTAGGTCTAGGTTTCAATAACTTCTGCACACCGTGCATTAGTCATTTTGCAATTTTTCTATACGTTTAATTATATACTTACTCCCGTCCTTGGGTAAAACATTTCGTTTTGACTTACAATGTGAAACATCCGAAAGCAAAGTAAAATGAATGGCCGGTTTAAAATTATGGGACACAGACTTTGTTTAAATATCCTTTTCTATAGTTGAACAACGCAAGATCGCACACCTCATTCGTGTCTACAAATTGACAGGGCAATTTCACGTTCTCCAAATTCAATATTTGTACCTATTTTACTTCGAATATTTCGTTGAAAAAGCAACGAAAAGTGTACGTGTAAGGTAGCAGATTGAAGGAAGTCGAAAAGTGCTAATAAATTGAAAATAGATTAATATTGACTATCAATATGGATACAAAGTAAAAGTACATCAATATTATTAAGAAAAAGTCGAATTTGCTAAGAAATTGTAAATAGACTGATTAAATATCAAAATGAATAGAAATTGAAAGTAAAAGTACATTAATTAATTAAAATCAACAGAAATCAAAGTAAATTAAAATAGATTAATAATATTGACCATCCAATTCAAAATAAAGACAAAGTAGATTATTATTCACTATAAAAATCTTAATGAAATCAAAGTAAGGTGTCTATCAAAATTAATAGGAATTCGATTAATAACTGTAAAATAGAATATAAATCCGAAATAGGTAAATTTCGTTCCTATCCCACCACTTCCTAGTTTTATTTGCTTTATTCAAATTAGTATATATGCTTTGTATACTAATACTATTTTTGTCTGTCCGTCCGGAAATCGCTGTGTATGATAAATTTCGAGAGTAAGTTATATTTCCGTTTTTCAATGCCTTATTATAAAATATTAAGTTTGTTAGAACCAATGTGACATATTTAATACTATCTGGCAACAATTCAAACTTTTTTTGCCTATTTTCTAATTGGACTATCAAAATCAAGTCAAAGTGAGGGGGCGGTATCTCAAAACCAATGAAATGAACCAATATTCCAGAATCAATAGAAATAATTTTCAAATAATACCCAGTAGAAATAATCATAAAGCATTGTTTTTGTCAAATTTGGTCATATCCGTCAATCCATTTGAAAATTATTGTGGGTACGGACAGACTGAGTGGCTCTATAAGCTCGATAGGAAGACTAAAATAACACCGATATATATTTTAGAACTCAAATTCATTCAGAGGACTTCAAATTTATTCGGAGGAACTCGAATTTATTCAGAGGACTTTAAATTTATTCGGAGGAACTCGAATTTATTCAGAGGACTTCAAATTTATTCGGAGGAACTCGAATTTATTCAGAGGAACTCGAATTTATTTGAAGATGCTCGAATTTATTCGGAAGTACTCGAATTTTTTTGGAGGAACTCGAATTTATTCGGAAGAACTCGAATTTATTCGGAAGAACTCGAATTTATTCGGAGGTACTCGAATTTATTCGGAGGAATTCGAATGGTGCTCCGACAATGGTCAGGTGTTGGTTGTATTCATGTTCAACTAAATAAGATTGGGTACTCGGTAGTTGTACAATAGCACTACAGCATAGAAGTATCATAGCACTTTAGGCTCCGCCGAACCTTTGGCACCTACTAATTCTGTTCTATAGTTTCAGCGTAGGCTCCGCCGAACTTTTGGCTTCGGCTGAGTGAGCGGAGTGAAAGGAAAGCAAAGCAAGCAATACGATGAGTCATCGGGCTACACATACGTGGACATGCAACTTTCAAATAGTATAATAGATTAAGCTCATTTTAACTTTTTCAACACTAAACTTTTATTTCCACATAAACCCAGAACATCCAATTCGTACATGTAAGTTGTCACAACTCGACTTTCTGGCTAAAATTGAATACTTGCGTGAAATTCTTTTAGTTTCCAAGTTTCATAACCAATTTGCCATTTGCTGTTGTCACGAACCAAGTCTGCCAGTTTAAATGTCGCATGTCGTTAGAGACCATACTGCGTCTACACCACAGAAATTTATGTATGGGTAATAATAGTAATACTAATAATATTCAAATAAATGAAATAAAGTAGTGGAGATAGAACTTTAGAACAAGTTTAACATCACGTTTTTCACCCACTTCACTAGCCAGGAGTGTATGTAATCTTTGTAATGGAGTAGCTGAACCTTTTTTCTTTCAAACGAGCAAATACGCGACTTTCTACAATGATAAGAACTAAGATATTACGTCCACTTTTAGTTTTCAAATCCCTCCCTCCCAGTCATGGGGTTTGATCCATTTCGCCTGTTTTCAAACTCCATTTAACTTTCTACTCCTAGATTACGCAAGATCTCAAACCGTTCTTGAGTTATCGTTCTCATAGAAAGATGGGCAGACAGAATGGGTATTAGCACTTGTAACATTTTGGAAATTATTTTAAGTCGTATTTTACTTGTAAGAAATGCTTTGAACTCCATCAAAAATTTCTATACGGTGAAAGTTCTTTCTTTCACTTTAACTTACATGGTGAAAGTACTATGAAGTGTTACTTTTTACAGGTCTTTTACATGGTTGATTTTAACATTGTCTTAACACTTCTTCGGTCTTCACAGTTGTCTACATGTGAAGACTCATGGTTTCTAAACCCATGTAAGCTGTCGGGAATTTTAAATGGGATGCGTAGGTCTAATGCGACGTGAGCGTGAAGAAAGCTGGTAAGGCGGAGTTCAACGTGCTTTTTTGGGATTTGAGAAGATACAGAAGATTTACAAAAAGTCTGACAATGAACGTGATACTGTTGCTCTTTTTTGATGTTTCTCCAACGACAAGTTGTATATACCTATATAATATTTCTTGTATAAATATTCTCGTAGAGAGATTGTCTATACTGTAATGACATAAGGTCAATTTCAAGTCTGTCACAAAGGCATATAGTAATATTTTTTCATATTATATAACTACAAATCTATAGATTTGTAGTATAGTATCATATATGGAAGGTAGATTTTAGTAATGGAATTATTCTTGACAAAATCTCAGATAATAAATGTTGGCATGTGTCTGCACTTTCTTCTCCCAATTCTCTGCTATTCACCCAAGTTTGCTTTGCATGACTGCTCTTTGTCTTTATCCTTCCAGACGACTTAGCGCCAAAATAATTCGCCAGTCGAGTCAAATACAGAGTAAGTCTTACTGAGATCTGTTGAAACATTTCCCAGACACGTCTTCGTAACCAACAAGACCTTTATTTACTCTTCGTAGCTCCATTAAAAAGTGTTGAGCAATAGAAGCTGTTTTATCTGACATACCTATAAAGTAAAATTGAAATCAGACTAATCAGATTTCCAGATAAGAGTGCACAGGCTGAATATGGAGGTGACAAGTGGAATGAGTAAGAGTTAGCATTTTGTTGATTAGACAAGGAAAGTTCAGTGATGAAACTAAATATTTCATGCAGATACAAACGTACAATAATACTGACAAGCAGACATCTCTGACTTATAAATCACAGTACAAAGTAATATGCACGAACAGGATGGAAAATGAAGTTAGAGATAAGATAACTGCTTAACGTCAGTGTGTTTGATCATGCATCCCCAACAGTAAGACAAGCCTTGTCGACCTCGATTCTATATCAACACTACACATACACACAGTCTGATATGAACCAACTTGCAAATTTAATCTGATGGAAGTTGAGCGAAGTGATGATGGTGATGCCAGAGTGCAAATAGGACATGTCTGTGAGTGAAGGGTGAACATAATTTAGGCTTCTTAGATATTCTATTCTCTTTATTGATTTTTCATAGGAAATTAAACTACCCAAACACTAAATTCTATCATTTACCTCATAAGATACTTCTCTATGGTTAACTGGGATCTACTTAAATATCTAATAATACGTCTATTATTACTCGAATTTGTTTTCTTAGACGAATGACAGAAACAGAAAGCCTAGGGGAAATATCATTAGGGAGAAAGTAGAGGAAATGTTCAACGGGATCGTTTTAAGTGCTCGGAATGTCGGGAATGGAGCTAAGACTTCCCCTTCTTCATCCTAGTAATTCTGATCAAATCTCATCTACAATTTGGGAATGGCTTTTATTTCCCCATGGCTTAGAACCATTTTTCGTGCATAATTGCTTGTCACTAACAAGTTTTTTTTTGGTTTAATAATCATCTATACACTAATTGCTTATGAATTGTTCCTAATTGAAATCAAAAATGCAATTCCAACATCTTTAAGACATTAGATAAGAATATGGATTAACATTGTCCATTTTTGTAACTGAGCTGCTCCTAAGTGGGCTACTTCTCAAGGAAACTCTTAATACCAGATACCAGCTAATCCCTGAACTTCATCACAATATCAGCTAGACATTTCTTAAGTAGCATAATATAGTCATTGAACACTTAACTGATATTTGAAGTCAATCTAAGATTTAGTTCAAGAGGGGGCTAAAATAATTAAAACTTTTAGTTACCTGATACATCTGATATGGCATGGGATAGGAAGAATCTACTTAAGATTCCTTTAGGAGTAAAATCTTGCAAGAGTAGAGTTTTCCCTTTAGAAATCCATATCGGTGTATTGGATACTTATCACTAGAAATTTTTGTTGTATAGATAGTTATAAAACGCTTTATAACTATTTTAAATAATCGTTATAGTTTTGAAAGGGACTAAGTCTAAAACTAAAGCATGATCGTGCAAAATTAAATCCTTGGCTGAAGTTTAATACGCATTTTGTAATTACTTCCTTTCATGTCCGTAGAAACTGTAATATATGCATTTACTTCCATCGGAATTAGAATAGCCAAGCAGTGCTAGAAAATAATAATATTACAGCTTAAGAGGATCTATCCCTTATGAAATTAGAACGAAGAGGGTAAAGGTAGTAGATATCAGGAATCTAGATAAGGCACCAAATTAATTGGAGACCATTAAACTCTCATGAAGGAAGAAGCCATTAAAATTGCAGATTTTATGCAGTCCAAAATTTAATTTTTGATTCATTACTCAGAAATGAACGAACCTACTGAGAACAAGAATAGCGAACTTATATTAGGTACCTTCAAGAGTTGGTACTGATACTCAGCAGTAATATATCTAATTTCCCGGAAATCTCCTTTACAACGAACTACCACATCATTACGTGGTATAAGGAAAAAGTATTAAAAAAAAGTTCCTACATATTATGGCAAAAAATAAATTGCGATGAAGCCTTGAGTGTTTCTGGATTCTTAACACTCAGGATATTCGTCTGGATTTACTTCCCACGTACTCTTTTCAGGATCTAAATCTTCATTGACGACAAAAAATGCATTTCATGATTAAATGATTAGGAAAGTATAGATATATTGAATATCGTGTTGTTTACAAACTATCCTTTTCAAAAACAAATTACATAGGGACAAGAAAATTTCTGCACTTTTCAATAGTCAGGGCATGGTTTTAAATAGCAATTAACAAATTCTATTTCGATATGGATGGATATTATAAATTACATAATTTGCGAATGTCATTTGTATTATAAATTACATATTATTATTATCATCGCTGTTTTAATTCACCAGCAGTAAGGAACATGGCTGACGTAGTAAGGTAGGATTAAGAATTAGGAATCAGATACCCAACGTAATAGAAAATCTTATTGGGTTACGTGACTGGTGTACTTGGGTGATTTACTTTCAGTCTCGGGGCACGACTTCCTAAAGTTTTGATTAGATAGTAGTAACCCTGCAAGGATTTCTTCAGCGGATGTGTGTTCCCGAAATATTTACACAACACCTAATTCAGTCGAGATGGTTTGGAAGTTGTAATGCATACTGCATTTTTGGTTTAACAGTCCATGATTTAGAATGGACAGGCAAACAACATCTTTTCCTTTTATGATAATGTAGATATAATATACCTATTACATACCCCACTAGTATATTGTGGTAACAAGTAAGCGTGGCGTGACTCGAAATTACTATTCCATAATTTAATGTTAGTTGTAACCAAACGATAAAAATATTTTAAATTGGAATTACAAATAATGAGTACATAATACTAGAATTTTTGAAAATTGAATTGAAATTAGTATTTGAACGCCCCCGCAGCAATAAATTACATCTTTGTTACAGCGTAATTCAATTCTGTACTGGTTGTCTGTTGAATTTATACGGAGCTATAATTATGAATGAGTATACATAAGTGTGTGAGATCTGTTCTTATTATAAGGTGTTGCCTTTCATGCAAAAACTATCATCTTTGGAATGGCTTCCACGATAGCAGCAGCCAGTAGTTTCAGTACGATATTCTTTAAATAACTTTACTATCTCCAATATGTGCTGCGGTTTGCATGTAACTTTTTCCGTATTTTAGCCTTAATCATCATTTATTCGGCGAAATCGATAGAAAATGCATTAAGATGAAATACAGTTCGTTTTAAAAAAAAGTTGATCATGTAAAATGCATAAGCCATTGCTAAAGGTAAATCAATATTTAGCATGTAACATATTCTTTATCTTTTTAGGTATGTACATACAAAACTGTAATTTGTATGTATAAAGGCAGAGAATAAATTGCACTTACAAAGAAGAGAGTCTTTCACTCTTGTGTCTATTCCAGCAGCATCTCTTTAAGATAAAATGTAATTTGCTTATGAAAGAGAGCTTCTTGTGCCTCTCAAGTTGATAAAGATATAAGGTATTGTCGAACTCTTTACTCAGTCGTAGATGTAACAAGTCAGCCAAGTTTACATTAAGTGAAAGAATTAGGAGCTCTTTCCGACTTCTAAAAGGATTCTCTTCCATCATCCACCTTTGCCTTGCAAAATTTGAAATTATAGCAATGTTAGTTTCTACATCAAAATCCACATTTATGTTCGTTGCTTTCTTCCAAGTAGCAAACAGCAAACCTGCGCTATCCAGCACTCAAGAAGATAACACCCTCTTAGCAGAAAATATTGTTCAATTCGGGTGATTCTATAACTTGACGTCAACAACTTCTAATCAAAAATCTATAGGCACGCGCGATATTCAGATAATCTAATTGATTATTTGAAGAACTATTATAATACTCCTATCACAGTCCTATCATAAACCAACATTGTTATAACAATATTGAACTATGACTATATCATTACCATCAAGAGAATTTTAATGCGCTAGCTTAGAAATAAAACTATTATTATACAATAAGTAAATATGTAATAATAAAGATACTCATTCATTATCTAAATATCATATTCATATGAAAACCACAAAGATAACTTAAGGTGCTTTGCACTCACATACTCACATTGCTCAAAAGATTTATTTCATACGCAAAAAACCATAATAATGATTCACCCCCGAATTGTCAATACTTAATTGTCAACACTATTACCTATTTTAACCTAACCTAACTATGCATAATTTTGTTGACAAAAAGGTGTTGACAATTTGGGGTGGTCCCATAATAATTAGTCTCCAGTTGTGTACAGATGCAATAGGAGTTTCTTATTGATATTTATTATGTTAAAAGTACCCATACCCATTTCACAGTACCATATTAGGTATCTGTTCAATTTTTGATTGCATATCATCTGCTCAATTTGCAACATGCATGGTGCAGAGTGCAAATCTTTTATTTTCGTAGCAAAAAGCTTAAAAATGTGTACTCCCTTTGGAATTGGCTAGAAGAATGATTTTATCTTTGTAAGGAGGAAGAGTTATTAATACTATAAAACCAACATTGTGTGTAACAAATGCCAAATCTCATTGTGCAGGAGCAGGAAAACTTTCTATTGCTATGTAATATTATTTGAAACCAACATGGTTTTGCAATACAAATATGATGATAGAGATTGGTACTTTTCATTGGCTTGATGTTATATTAGTATCTAATAATAGTAGGATGGGAAAAATGGTAATTTGGTAGGTATGGTGGATGAAAGACGGCGTATCGTCAGTGGAATACCATCGATTTGTATGCAACGAAAAAGCAAGTTTGGCATAAAGAACGCATAGTTCATTTCACACGTACATATGAATATAACAATGAAAATAAATGGTCTAATATCTTGGAGTCCTTCCTTCCGAAAAATTCAGACAGCAAAGCATCTCTCAACATCTGATGGTTTTGTGCAGTGAATATTTTTAAAACAGACGGCTGCCTTTTAAAGGTCATACTCTATATTCAACGAAGACATTTTTCAATTCTCGATTTTACAAGAGCTAGACAACATAAAGCACTAGACTCAAAACTCAAAGCAATGATGTATATGTGGGCAAAAATGCATGTTTTTGAAACGTGGAAAGAAATACAAACATTAGAGTTGTGTATCCATATCTGCATTCTTTCCTTACATATGAAGATAAATGAGGAAAACGTACGTACTATGAATGCCCACTCAGTATTTGCAGAGGGAGACTTGTGATTCATGTAAATGTGAGTGAGAGTTGGTAAATAACATTTAGAAAAGGCACTCATAGAACTAGTAGTTATTTCCTCAGAGGATCTTCTATGGGCTTCCCCTCCTACATTATTAACGTAAAGGTTATTCGTGTGGTTTCTTTTTTAGTATGGCTAATGCTGCGAATCTGGTAAGTACCTAGTTTCTTTTTAGTAATGTATATGTTGATATTTCAATTAATATGACTAATGAGTAAGAATGTTAATAGTTAGCTTCTTGGAATTTCTAACCTTTGAGAACTTGTACCTATATTACTTAATTATTCCTTCCTGCTTATATACATCTTTCCATCAAAGTCTACCATGGCATGTTATGTCTTTCTACACAAACATTTCCAACTTTCCCTTAAATCTGCTCAGATGCTCTTGAATGGGGTATCATGAGCTCTGATACAATCCTGCCATATTAATAGTTGATGAGGTTTTTAGACATAGAACCATAGAACATAGCACACCAAGGAAGTCAATATACATTGACGAACGTTCTTTAATTCATTATTAGCTAACTAATATAATATGTTAAGTGAGCTTACCAATAGTTAAGAATTCTTAATTGCAATCTCTGCCCGTCTATGATAGCATATCGGTAGTTGCCATTGCACAATGTGTTGGCAATTCCAACCTAACTTCTAAACAACGTAATATTGAAACTCAAACGAAAACTTTAGCTAAAAATAATATCGTTTGGGAATCTTGGCACCTAAAAGCTACTTCAACTAAAATGTTTCATATAATATTTGCATAAATGATTACTAAACTAATACCTTGCTTTAATAATGTCTTAATAAAATATTTTTACAAGAATGTAGTATAAGTAATTTGAGACTAAAATCCCCAGGGTTATTTCAGCTGTAAAGCTGCTGTGCGTCGTAATTTTAATTTACCATGCTTGAAAAGACACGCCTGTGTGTTGTGCATTCCGAAAAGGCCAAAACGCATACAGTAGTTAGGGAGTATATCATGCATAAATAAAGATAAAGCACATGGTTTACTACACAGTTCTAAATAATGGACAGTGATTATAACAGTTTTACTGCACATTAGATATGTACATACTCATTATTATGTACATAAATACAAGTAGAAATACCTCCACGTTAGGCAGCTGTGCTACTGGATATCTATATAGTGAGCACGATTTCTATCAGACATAAAAGATCCATTTCCAGTGTAGTTGTCGCTCGGACAAACGTGCCCCTTGATTCTCACATAGTAAAATTAAAGCTGGAAATTACCACGTGCGGTGAGTCCATTTGATGACCACAATCATGAATTCTTTGAACATTTTGGAGCCATTGATATCGTATGTGATTGGAATACTACCTGTCTCAATGCTAGAATTGTTTGTATGCATAATTCATCCGATTTAAATTGCTTCTTTTCCTATAGACACTCTGTACTATAGAAAATTCTCTCCATTTGCAATAGGGCCCTGTAGGCAGTTATCTGTTTCTTCTTTCATCTACGTAATTGGAGCGAAGGGAGATTGATTGGCATATAAGAACGAGGTAAATATATATTAGTAGATATGTTATTAATGAACTTTAGTAAAGTTCGGCAAACTTTCTGTAAACAATTCTTTGTATAATACATTACCTAATGTTGTTTCCAATTACAATTACATAAGATGTAAGAAGAGAACGTAGGAAGAAAGTTTGTCATTATTAAAATGTATCCCAAAAGTTGGAAAGACGTAAGAATAGAGTATGATCTATAGGGTGGTACATACCTGAACTCTGGCAGCATTAGTTCGTGTAGAATCAATTGATAGAGGTCCATTAGTTTTGCTTGAAGATTTTGCCGTATGACTCCGATAGAGGATGAGGGCAATTAGCGAATAGAGAACGACGGAGAGCAGCAAAGGTACGACGTAGAATACAATCAAGTCAGCAAAGTAGTACCACAGGTAGGCCTCCCTCGACAATTTGAACTCACAACTCTGAATGTCGTAGAAACCTTTGTAATAAAGGGGGAAGGTAGATGTTAAGAATAGCCACGGTAGGCAATAGAATACGGCAAAAATCCAGACTACGGCAATGATTTTCTTGGCTCGATTCACAGTACAGACTGTCTGGGCAAGAAAAGGTTTACAGATGGCAATATACCTGAAAAAATAATTAGTCTGTACATGTGGTAGAACTACTGCACATAAATGAAATATATTGGTTTCATTCATGTCACATGATAAGGAGTGACTTTGGATAGGTACGTACTAAAATTAGAACTTGTTAGAGAGAGAGGCGCTGCTTGCTAGCTAAAAGGCAGAAAACAATTAAACGAAAACACAGAATGCCACGGGATTCTAATTACATAGCAACTTTAACAAGCAGACTATCTGTGCGAAATGATATTAACTTTAGAGTAATCAGCTGAGAGGCATTAGATAAGGACCTTAAGGTAATGTAGTAGGTATATGTAAATAAGGTACCGTAAATTGTAGCTACTACAGACAGATCTTTTTCAAACGAAGCATACCGCTTTCACCATGTAAGTGAAATTTCTCTTTTCACGCCTACATAATATCCTATGCTGATTTTCAACGGTCTTTCATCTCCCTTTAACTCTATATAGTTGTGAGAAAGTGAAAGTAGAGTGAGTGAGTTTTATGCGACAAGAGAAATTTAATTTATATGGTGAAAGACTTGCATTTGGTTCATGATTAGATGTACAGATTCGTATGTACAAATGAGAATTAATTAGATAGTGTAAATTAAAGGAGGTTTTAACAAAAGAATTTATTACCTTTCAACAGTGAAAGCAGTGAGACTGAGGGAGGATGCATTAATCCCAAGATTTTGAGAGAATATCATGAGAGCACAACCCGTGTCTCCCCATATCCACTGGTTCCCCACTAAGTAGTAGCTGATGAGCTCTTGTGGTATAGACGCGATTAGTACAATACAGTCTGCCACTGCTAAACTTACGAGATAGCAATTTGTAGGTGAGTGCATACTTTTCGTGCGGGCCACCACGAGAACAACCATCATATTCCCCAGAACGCCAACGAGAAATATGATACCGTGAAAAAGTGTACCAACAATACGGTATGGGTATGAATAGTACACGGGATCCTCGTACAAACTCCCGTTACCGAAATCTGAGTCGGATGGCCAGTCGCTGCAATTTGCAATGCTGTCAAAGTCTGGAGAAGGATTGGATGTATTTAGGGGGAAGTGAGACGATCCGCCTGGTAAACTCATTGCTCGGTCTCCACTATTTCCTCCCATGCCTAAGCCAACAAGGCCAGTAGTAGAATTGCACAGAGGATGCATCTTGCGTTTGTCTATCTGGGAAATAATACTCTGGATTTCTGTAAATGTTTATAGCTAATCGTGCACAAGTTTGACAATGAAGAGACTTGGGATTTTGTTTTTACGTGCGGATTCCCAAACCTTTATAGCTAAGAAGATTGTTGTTCGTAGTATATTTTTAAATCGTCTCGATAAGTGAGTTTACCAAAGAAAACGTCACCCAGAAAATAAATCTACTCCGGTATTATGTCAATATCGACTATCACTTTAATGGAATAAACCACCTTGAATTTACTAGGGCACAGAAATGGGTTAAAATGCGTGAAAGCACTAGAACAATGTTTTCGACAATGTCAAAAGAAGTTATGACAGCTCAAGTGTTCAATTTTCTAGATCAATTTCAGACGATGCGCCTTTAGTGACTAATGAAAGTATTGTGTGGGCGTAGTAGGTACTGAAAAGGATATTGTTGTAAACAATATGCTCTCACGCTTTATTTCACAAACTTTTTTGTTTTCAATACATTGTTATCGTGTAAAATGCGGACTGAATTATATTTAAGTAAATAATTCACAGTATCAGTCTTCCCAGTAATTTTGAACTGTGTACGTGAGAAAATGTTGGCATGTCAGTCAGTGCATGGTATTACAAATTGATTTTGGTAGTGTTGTGTTGAAGAGCGATGACGTGACGTAAAGTGGCGGAGAAAGTAGGACGGGCGACTTAATGAATTCAATTGTGATGTTTTAGTATCTGAGTACAGATAGTCTTAAGACTTGCGTAAGGAGTAATAAACTGGTTGAAGTTTGAGTAGTCGGATGTTTAATGCTTTCGATTTCGTTTGTTTGTAGTTTGGGTGGAGAGGTAGCATTTGTTCTTGTCGTGGTGCTATCAGCATGCAATACTTGAAAAGTATTTCATTTCACGACTCACAAGTTCGTATTGATATTTACTGCTCGTTACCTGAACTTTCCCTTTGTCACTAAAGTTCTGTTGTGGAGAAAGTCAAAAGAGAAAAGCTGAAGTTGGTGGGTTTGGCTCACTGGAGAAAAGTTGAAAGCCCGTTGAGTATACCCCGTTCATTTGGATTTTCTACTCTGACTTATGTATGGAATGCTGGAAAAGAATTTCTGGACTGGAGGTGGACTTGTACCGTTTGACTGATTCTTTCCGACCAACTTTTGAAGAGACTTATGGGGGAAAGTGAACAGCTAGGTCGTTGTTTGCTCGTCTGCTACTGAAATGCCTGAATGTTGCCTTGAGTGTGGTTTCGTTTCACTCCGCATTGCTTGGTTAGCTTCCTGTGAGTCTGTGAATGTTGTAAACTGCAACTTGGATGAACTGTGCGGTGTCCCCCGTCTGTTCTCGTGGCTATTTCATGCATGGTATTGCAGAAATTCGGGACTTTTGCTTTTCCTCCGCTTATGCTTATTGTGCAGAATTCACTCTTCGCGCTGGCGCTCCCCATCGCCAGTCTTCCTATATCTTTACTCACATCGTCCCGGCACTAAGCGCTGGTGGAAAAACCTTAGAAACCTAGTAGCCATGTTTCAAGTTTTTCTGCGAAACTGGAAAACTAAGTAAGAAAGACGAAAAATAAGTAAGAAAGGCAAAAAAATAAGTGAGAAAGACGAAAACTAAGGAAGAATGAAAAAAAAGTATAAGAAAGACAAATAAATAAGAAGCACGAATAAATAAATGAGAGAGACGAATAAATAACTGAACAAGACGAACAAATAAGTGAGAAAGACAACTATTAAGGAAGAAAGGCAACAAATAGTGAGAAAGACGAAAAATAAGGAAGAAAGACAAATTAATATGGAAGAAACCCAAAAAACAAGCGAGAAAAAAAGATAAGGAAGAAAGACGAAAAATAAGGAAGAAAGACGAAAAATAAGTAAGGAAGACAAAAATAAGTAAGAAAGACAAAAATAAGTAAGAAAGACAAAAATAAGTAAGAAAGACGAAAAATAAGGAAGAAAGACAAAAATAAGTAAGAAAGACGAAAAATAAGGAAGAAAGACAAAAATAAGTAAGAAAGACGAAAAATAAGGAAGAAAGACAAAAATAAGTAATAAAGATAAAAATAAGTACGAAAGACAAAAATAAGTAAGAAAGACGAAAAATAAGGAAGTAAGACAAAAATAAGTAAGAAAGACAAAAATAAGTAAGAAAGACAAAAATAAGTAAGAAAGACAAAAATAAGTAAGAAAGACAAAAATAAGTAAGAAAGACAAAAATAAGTAAGAAAGACAAAAATAAGTAAGAAAGACAAAAATAAGTAAGAAAGACAAAAATAAGTAAGAAAGACAAAAATAAGTAAGAAAGACAAAAATAAGTAAGAAAGACAAAAATAAGTAAGAAAGACAAAAATAAGTAAGAAAGACAAAAATAAGTAAGAAAGACAAAAATAAGTAAGAAAGACAAAAATAAGTAAGAAAGACAAAAATAAGTAAGAAAGACAAAAATAAGTAAGAAAGACAAAAATAAGTAAGAAAGACAAAAATAAGTAAGAAAGACAAAAATAAGTAAGAAAGACAAAAATAAGTAAGAAAGACGAAAAATAAGGAAGAAAGACGAAAAACAAGTGGGAAAGACGAAAAATAAGTTTCAGTTTTAGCCTATCAGTGAAGTTTTTGGATTTACCAGGTTTCCATTGAGAAATTTTTTTTTCCACCAGCGGACTAAGATCCCTCAGAAAAAACTCCCGCAAACATATGCGATGGACAAAAAGACCCATTATATTGCAAACTTAGCATTAGTCTCACTTAACATCCAACTTCACCTCATGTTCGAATAATGCAATTAGTTTTACAGCCACCCATATGTATGTCTTATAATAAGGTGATGAGGAGGCTGCTAGTACTTTAAACAAAGTAAATGACTTTGAACAAGATTGACAGATGGTTTAGGTTAGTTGTCTTGTGCCTAACTAATTGGAGCGGAGTAAATGTTTACAAAATAAATAGCACACGTGAAGGAACAATAGAGACTATACTCTTCTGGGTATTACTTTATTTCAAAATGCAAACTGCAACATCCTTGTCGTATATTTTATGCTCTGAGTTGACGGAGAGGATGTAGAACACCGAGATGTTTTAGTAAAGTAAAGGATTACACATTTTTCTGGAGAAGCCACAAGATCCTGTTATTGCTCCTCTAAGAAAGAACATCCTTGCATATTTAAATATCTTTAGTGCATGGGGAACACAAAATGCATCCCTTGAAAATGACAGATCCTACATGCCATTGTTGTTTTTACAGCTATCCTTCCAAAATGTGACAAGTGACAGTTACGGAGCACCAGACAACTCCAATATTATGTCACATCACTTTTCACATTTAATAGGTATCCCCTCATGTCCCAGTACGCCACTATATGCAGATAGATTTTACTTGCAGATTTCACTCACCGTGCTCTAGACACCTTCTTCCGGTCCCTCTCAAGTCAAAATATTTATTTTGTCAAAATCCAAAGCAGAGATCCAGGGAGCTAAAGTACTAAACCACCTTTAAAACCTCCACCTGCCTTTCCAGGCTGCAATCTACATATCTTATCTGTGATGTTACCAACCAAGGAAAATACCATAAAATTTTACTGAAGATTACGTCCTTTGGTTTCATATGTGCACTTCATTGTTACGAGATGGCTTTATCAGATACGATAACAAGATCTACATGTAAGATGCATGAACGTGGAACTTGCATTGAGAAAAAATTTCCAGAAATCGTGACAACAGATGCTTTTAGATTTTCGTGTGCTGGGAAGCTTACAACTGACCCTTTGAAATCCTACATTGTCAAATGGTCTACCATTTCAGAGAAGCTTACTTTGATTATTCAATTCCTCCATTACACCTTTTTTAGGCATACCAATAAGCTATATAGCGAAAATTAATTAGATGTAGGTATCTACGAAAAAGTTTGGAGGTTTTTTATCAAGTACGTATCCTTCCTTCTGAATTTGATGAAGGCTGACCCTGATTGTGCACGATACTAAAATCTTTTACGTGCCTACCCGCCTACAAGCTATTTTTGACATGTATTATTGCATGGAGACAGAGTAAATGGGAATCCCTCCCTTTGATTTTCATCTGTTTGGTGCAATTAAAAACTTATCATCCTTAGAACTCTCCGTCCGCTCATGATGACTTGCAAAATTTACTTGATGGTACAAGCTTCAGGAATATAATAATGGAATACTAACAAGACTTGTGTATATGGATTGTTTGGGATTAGTAAAAGCCCTGCTGGTAGTTGTTAGTCAAAGTTCTTCTCTACTCACCACTGGAAAACAAATGCTACCGTGCTTATTGTCTTTTCCTGCTTTATTTCACAAGCATTACTAAAATCCTATGCGACCCACCTGCAATGGTAGACCATTAAAATAAATTTAAAGGATTCTATAGCAAACCTAATAGAATTAGATTAGTCCTTCAAGTTGTTTGTCCACCAGGAATACATACAACTTGCATTGTGGATTATTATGGTGTAATAATAGTATTAAAGCGACTCACCTATATTTTAATAAAATGCATTTATCGCTTTTAATTTGACCTTTGCTTGTGCTTGAATTGTCAACAATAATTAATCCTCTTAAGTTCTCCTGCTCTATTAGTTCCCTTTCACTGTGCGATCTATTTGGATTGGTCCTTTTATGGACAAGTAAAATTCATAACTATATGTTGATTTCTATGATGTTTTCATTACAATGAACTTTACAATACTTTCTCTGTTACCGCCTCCGCCATGATTTTGTGACATATGAAATTTTGTGGTAGTAAAAGTTAGTATTTTGATTGTGATTTGATCTGATAATGAGGAAAGTACTAAGTATGCTGGTTGTGATGTACCTTCGTACTGAGCTTCGAGTGATAAAAAAGCCCTTTGTGTCTATTATGCGCTGACAGAAAAGCTTTGTTTGCATAGTGAAAGTATTACTTAATTTAGTGTATTGTCTTACACCCTGTACGTCATAAATAATTTGTATTTTAAAAAAATGTGGGCGAGCAATGGATCCACAACCCACGCTGTATTTTTTATTTACAAGTTTATCAATTAGTGATAGAGTTCCGTAAGTAAATACTAGTTATATAAAGTTGTCAACAAGAATAATTTATGCCCTACTGTATCAGTATAGAGGAGGGATGCTGTGGACAGAACATAAAAATCAGTGAATTATTTATTTGGGCTTATAAATGGCAAAACCGAATTTTTATACCTTCCTTTCCTGAGAGAAGAACATTTACAGGAGAGTATTTTTCACTGTGTATAAATCATCAAACCTTTTGAAAGATAGTTTTTACTTTCCCTGAAGTCATTAAAGTCAAAGTACCACGTAAAGTCTAAGGATATTAAATACCTATTTTTATATTAAGCCTATTATGCAGAGTTCGTAGTAGATGTACTATACTTTACTTTTGCATTAACATTCTTGCATTAATTATAACTTAGCACTGCTTGTATGCATTTCTAATGTAATAACACGGTGTGTGTGCATTAGTAATTGGTACTATGTACCTACCTGTGAAACATCAGATTCATGAAATATTCATTTTTATGATGTTAGAGCATAAATCTTGGATTAAAAGAGCATACGATGTGCCTTGTTCATGGAACGATTCGTCATTGTAAACCATGCTATATCTAAGTAATGATCATGATATACTACACGAATCAAATAATAAATGTTCATTATTGTAAGCCTAAATAATCTTGGTACTCATAAAATACACAGATCTCTAAATTTAGGGCACATGAAAATAAAGTACTAATGCAACTGGGTACTAATGATGATCATAAAAGTACAACGAATCTCATGCTACACAGTATCCCTACTAATTGGGCAGTTTGTTCCTGTGATTTCAAATGGTTCTCGTCCTGCTATACATCTCATATCATGGTAGCAGAATCAAGGAATTTTAATTACAAATATCACGAATCCATTGTATTGTTTATCAAAGGCTCTATAAATCCTTTGATGCGGAACAGCATCCCTATAAAACGGCAGAAAATGGTTCTCAGGTGTTAATAAACATTCTCGGTCACATGAAATGCTTAAAATTTCAAATCTGCTGCAGTCGTTGTATGTTTTATGTGTAATGCAAGTACACACGATGTTATTTAGGTACGAGGCGCTTTTAGCTGACCGTAATGTAGAAATAATTCTTTTACTGTTGTTGTATCCAGAATAATTTATTTTGATTGACTGCCTTGGCAGAGGTGCTTATTTATCAATGTGTTCATATAACTTGTTGGTTTTTGCATTTAGGCATACGTACTAACCACAAAGAATTTATGGTTATCTGTTTATAAGAGTTCTTTCTGTGAGAGATCGTGCAAAGTTTTTGGAGTTTTATAAATAGTACATTCAAGTATATCGGGGGTTGAATGCTATTTATAACTCAAGATACCACTCTATGTCATGTGAGTATTATCGTGGGTTATATAGGTATATAATGCACACATTAATCTTCAGTCGATTCTTGCAGACCTTCCTATAAGACCCAAGTATAGTCTAGTTTGTTATTAGACACATTCTCCATGTAGATGATAATACGACAGATACGAATGAGTTGGAGAAACTACTGGAGTGGGTAGGTATATTCTACAGAGATTGTAGTAAAAGATAGAGTGGATGACGATCATATAATTCAGACATTTTCCCCGTCAGCCTTGGAGTTATGAGATGTGATCAACAATAGAATGGCTTCAAATCAGTCCGGGAGCTATAAGTTAAAGGGGAAATGGGAGATCCATTTCACGTGTAATATTTTATTACAGAAAATAAATATCATTCGTAGTGTCATTGAGCGAGATCAGACAGCCATTTCGTTTCCACACATCATAATCGGTCAAGTGCCGTTTCAATTTCAAAGACTGACACTAGACACGATTGCTGTTATATCTTACGACTCAATTCTTAGTTTTTGCCATACTTCACAAGTTTAATGGTTCAATGCAACTATTGGTCTAAGTCTGGGATGGCGATATAAAACTGCAGAAACTAAAAAATTCCCTTGCGGAGTAATAAATCATGTAGTTAATGTTTGCAAAACTGTGTTTTAGTATATCTGGCTAGGTAATAAAGAAAACTGAATTATGAACAAGCAACATAGGTGAATTACTATAGCCATGTGGCTGCAATAACAGGATTAGCAACATTGGCAACCTTAGGTCTAAGAAAACACTTAATATTTACGTATCTAAATACAAGTTCCCTTGAGTGAATAATTGACGTTCTGTTGATTCATCTAATATTGTCACTATTAGGCATCTTTCTGCGATTTCCACAATATTGCATTCTTATTGCAATTGATAATATATGGAGTAAAATAGGATTATGTAGCTGTAGCGTAAGTCACGGATGCATTGCATGATACATATTAGAGTGATGGTACATTGTAGAAATGGAATCTCTTTCTGTACTCGAGTAAGTCTTTAATCCAAGCTCGGTCTTAAAGGCAGAAGGCTAAATGCACCGTTTCTTGTTTCGGAAGATGTTTATCTTTAAATTACTAATGTCTTTCCGCTTAAGATGATACATAAAAGGAAATGAAAATATCCTGAGGATTTGGCGAGGAACACAAACGACCAGGTTTAATTATACGACAGTTTACAACTTGATAAAACACAAAGTGCCTTGTGTAAAGTAACCTTCAATTTATTGCTACGTGAATGCTGCTTTTGAGTGCAATAGTAAAAGGCAACTTCTTTCTGTGTCCTTCTTGTCCCACTTTTAATGAATCCTGAGTCTTTGTATTCTGCCATAACATTTTTCCATTAACTTCGACATAATTAGTGTGTATTTTATGTATTATGTAGTCTTAATTCAAATCCTAGTCTCAGCTCCCTCAGTCACACGCTGAAGTCGACAAATGTAAACACTGAAAACACTTGAAGCAAGCAACCACTACAAAGCCACTGCTTGTATTTGGTAAACTTGTTTGTGCAAATTGTGAATATGTTAGTAGAGAGTTAGGATATATTAACTGCATACACTGAAAGCGTAGTAATGTACTTGAAGCCAAAAGGAATTAATGGAATAACATGCTGGTAGAATTGGTTTGATGCTGATAAAGACTTCATCTGCTGTGTACACTTCTTTATGAAGTTGGCTCCAAGTTGTTCAAAGTGTAATCTCCTGTGGTTAATGGTTAATACTCTCTCTAGAATCGTGCCAAAATTCATCATCTAAAACAGTTTAATTAATTAACGGGAATAAAATCTATTGTGGTAGCGATAACATCTTCAATATTACATGGAGATGTTTTCTATGTACAATGGTCTAGGCAATGGACAAATAATTCCGCATTTATTACGGACATTAACAATTTAGTGTTCACCACATTAGATATCTGCGTTTTCAACTGCGCCAATACCCTGCAGAGAGGTCATAAATAAGCATTATTACAAGAAATTGAGGTAGCTATAGGTATTAGAGAGAGAGACAAACATTTTCATGACTCCCTGTATTCACAATCTACATCGATGCATTTCTGGTCCATATAGTATGGTATTATATGCTAAAATTGCTCAAACGATTGGACAGCGCATCAAGTTGAGATAATTAGTTTTTCTCATTGTGTTTTTCAACCTCTGAGTCTCCAATTGTACTTTTGAAAGTTAATAAATAGTAACTAATATTCAAATGAGTGTGCAACCGAATTTCATCATACTGATTTTCTCGGAGTGGTAGAATGAACTTATGGAAATTGAATAATAATGATATGTATAGTGTGGTTCTATTTGATAACCAAAGGATTGTGTGAAATCTTTTTAAAAATTTCATTTGCCAGCGGAGAAAGGCTATTATTAGATGGTATGTTGTGTATGTATATTAAAGGTCTATGGTTTGCAAAGTATTCTTGGAATTCATTATGCTATTGCGTAAGAATGATGAATATTTGAAGAGTAAAATGAATGATGAATTAATGAAATTCAGCTGTCACAAAGTTTGTATTTTCCAACGAATAGTAATATATGATAAATGCCCTCACTCAGAAAAGTAATCATGCATTAACATACACTCGGATATGTGGTGACGTAGTATTATTGGCCAAGGTACAAATTTTAATGTTGAAGGTGACCTAGGAGAAAGTCTATCAGGCCTTGGAGAAAGTCTGTGCATATCCCTTTCCGGATACAACCCATAGAATTATGGAGTGCATTATCATTAAAGCACACTGCCCTAAATCTCGATTCCTGAATATTTTTTACTGCAGATATATGCATATTGAGTAATGGAATTGACAGGAGCTGTGAGTGTCAGGTCGGTGTTCCATTAATTTGAAAGATCTTAAAAGGGCATATAGGATACGTGACCGTACAATATCAAGACTAAAGTTCATCAATAGTGGGTTCATACTATCACAAATTACCTTATCGCTACCAAATAACACATTTTTTCTATTAATATCAGAACGAGAACAATTTTCTCCAGGAATATTGGAAAGCACGTTCGTTAGTGACATTTCCTTCTATGTTAAGCCCAAGGGTTTAAAATCCCAACTATGTAAGTCATGTCATATGAAAACATTTAAACAAGACATTTCCGTAATTTTGAAAAATGCAAGTTCTTTCTGATTCAGAACATGGAAGTTTTGAAAGCGCAATCATCATCCATTTTAAGCTAATGTTCTTTGCAGTCCAAGTGCATTCGACCGAAATTATTCTCTGTGATCCATCATATTATAGGAACAGCGAGGTGCTGAGACTTATTTAAGATACCAATCATACCTTTGAATGCCAACTTTTCTCTCTGAGACATTTAACAATTTAGACAGTTCAAACCATACTCATGTACTCTGTAACACGTAAAACTGAATTTATAGAATGTATCACATTCTACTGTCTTTGCTCTATATACAGTCTTCCTATTTTCCAGCACAGACCGACAGGAATTCCAGGACAGAAGGTTCCTATTAGCTTATGAGCATCAGCATTCCATTCTATCCTACGCTCAAAGAAAATTTGCCGAAAATGTGTTCTATTGGCCTTTGAAAGTATCAAGGTGTATTTTACTGTCATGCAATCATTAGCGGTCCAATGCCTGTCAGTCATGAATTCAGTGCATATTATACTTTTTACACATTGCAGTTCATTAGTGGTAAAACGATTGACTGAGTTCAGATCCCAAGGATTTGCGATAGAATGATTGTGGTGGTGCATACAAATGCATTCGACAACATTAAACGTAATTACAATTTTCCTGAAGATAAATAACATCTATGGTGTTCATTTTAATTGGATTGACGGTTTGTATTTGAGGTGTGACCTTTGATGTCATGGCTGTTCACTCCAGTAAAATTATTAATTAAATTGCAAATTGCTCTGAATCATATACAGCATATCCTTATTTTTCTATATTACAGCATTAAAATCCTTGTAGTATTAGAGGAAATTGATTCGATTATCAATTAAACTTTTAACCTTCACTGCAACCTGGTAGACTCTACCAATTCCAGGTAGTAGTCTTGGAATTGAAAAAAACACGTGGATATTGATGTGCTGAAGAATATGAATAGAATATTAGCTTTTTATTTGTCAACTGAAATATACAAAAGATATACACACAAAGGAAGAAGATACGATAAATAGTTGGACATGTTTGGATGTCAAGACCAAAATACTGCATAACAGCAATTTCGGAATGGTTTCACAGTGTGAGTGAGTGAAGAGACATTAATCATTAATGACGGGTCGGTCGCTGCTAAAACTCTTCCTGCAGCATTCGTATGAATTTCTCTTGGCATTGTTTATGGAAATAGAACAAGGTTTTAATAATTGAAAATGAATTCTAAATTATTTATTTATACTTTGTACCCTTCAGAATGAGTGACATCACAAACGTATGAACTACAAAAATACTTGGATATTTTCTCTCCGCGTGTAACAGTATTTCAATGGTTTACATAAAACATGTCAGATTCAATTCATATCATACAAATGTAAGCCGTTACCAATTCATTGAAAATCCAATGTCTGTAAGCAGCTTTCACTCTCCTATCTCCTTGGAATATAGATTCTACAATGTAATCCTACAACCAAAGGTTATTTAAGCAGTAACTAGATTTGAATAGCTAATCTCCACTCTGATCTGAACTATGTAACATGCAATCGTATGAGGAGTTCCAATGTTTGATGGTATCGTTAACATTCAATATCAGAATGATATTCTGTAGATTTCCTAATTATCATTTCCTTTCATGATAATAGTATTTGTTTGTTACCTCGAATTACAGCATGAGAGCATTAATTTGTTAATTTACTTCGCATACTGTTTTGTGGTAGACACCCACGCACTATACATACATTATTTAAAGCAATATAATTGTTCTGTTCTATGAATCCCACACATTAAACTTATGGGTAAAGTAGTACAGTTGTGATTCTTGGAATATTAATTTTTAGTCTAGAATAATTTATACCTAATTGGGGTATGCATTTGACTACATAACTTCATCCAGTACGAACGTCATACATTTTCTATTGTCAAACAGTTCTCACTACTATTTATCCTCATAAACAAAGCCATTTCTTCTTGGAATTATTATATATGGACATACAATAATTATAATTACCTCTAGTCTCCTTATTGAGTTGTCACAGAATTTGCGTAGCAAACATCCAATAAAGTTTCAAGGAATCCATGAACTCCCATTTAATTTGTGTGTTTATCGAAGCTGAAGATGCTTTACAAAGCTTTAGTGTTTTATGTCTCATAAATTATTTGCTATATTCAGATCGAATTCACAATATAGTGTATATAATAATGAGAAGTATATTAACAAATAGCACAATTAATAATTACTACAGGTATTGTCACAACACAGCTACTGTTTTCATCCATGTGTGAAGAACACACCTCACTGCATTGATTTAGTATATTTCAGCAGAGAGTCTCATCATGTAAACGATGTCAACATGAACGCTTTAGGCCTGACGCAATATTATTATCCGTAACTATATTAATAATCCGTAACTATATTCATAAATCGGTTTTCTTCCAATGGTGTCACGTTTGTTTTTAAACTCTCTTCCACACATCAGCGTGAACAGAAACGTACCTCAAAGGCTGTTTATTGTTATTAGTATACTCCACATTAGGATCCTAAGACAATACAGCTTAAATGAGTATGTTTTCCGAAATAGTCAATGGAAAATAAACTTAGTCTATACATACCTACTTGATACATAATCATATAGATACATAATGCGATGTAAATTATTAATACTGGATCAGGGCATATGACGAGAGTGTTGTAAGATAAAAGGCTGCTGGCTTCGGAAGCTTAAACAGAATTGACGTTTTCATGGTTAGGCAGTTTTGGTGGGCAGAACATTAACAAGGTACGTGGACTATCTATGTTGGCCCACCAAAAGTGACTAACCGCGAAACGTCAATTCTATTTTCGAAAGAGTTGCAATCGATAATTTATTGCACCCAAATCACTTCTTGATTTTCTGATAGTATTTTTTGTTTGTGTTTTCGGTTTGATTGCGTGCTAAGTATTAAATGTAGCAGTAGCCACAGAACCCCACTTTAAGATTATTCAAAATTCTGCAAGTTTTGTAAAGCAAACCCAGCAGTGTACTAAGCTGCAGCTGGTAAAATAAACTTCAAATAAATCTCTTATATACACTACATTAATTTAATGTTTTCAACAATGTACCCCAACGCATACCTCCATGTACTATATTATCACATGTAGGTATGCGTTGGGGTACATTATTGAAAACCTTAACAAGTTTGTAAATATTATGGATTACCTTACCAATTAATCTGGCAAATTAATATTACGCATTTTAATATATCGCGCAGAACCTACTTACAGTCGCCGTGCTGCATGAATATTGTTTAGTGATTTGCTGGTGATGGTGTATAGTGCACTGTATATGTTCATGCCCAAATCCCACTCTCGTTTATTAGTCTGCAGGTTATCTTTGGTCTCATCATGTCTGATGGAATCAAAATAATAAACTATTTATTATCTGTAAATGTGAAACCTGCTATTTTCTATATTAGGATTTCATCACATTTTTTTAATATACAGAAGTTCTACTTAGTATGCATATATGTCATTTAAATAGATTGATAAATTGGTGGAGACCACAAGACAGAGAATGCTACTGATAAATGAATTACACTATAATACAATAGATTGGCCACATGATTGAGTTATTTAGGATGACCAACCTGTTTAAGGACTAGAATCCATTTATACTGTATGTACACTTGTTCTACATGTAGTCTTAAAAAACTATTTTGATATTTCATTTGATTAAGTGTATTATATTACAGATGTAATTCATGATAAAGAATAATGTCAGCCGCATGCTGATTGCCTAATTGTTGATTTTGATTGTGAAATTGTAAGAATCCCAAGTAGCCCAAAGTGCTGTACGTGATAACAATGTGTATTGATTTTTACTTTAGACATGCTGTAATGCAGATATTGTTTCGCTGGAAATGGAGATATATAGTAAGTAGATGGAGAGTATTAACTGAGTCAGTATTTGTATTATTTAATCAAGTGGTGAGTACGGGCTGAGACTACGGTATTATGTCCGAATTCTGTGTGGCGTGACTTTTTGTTATCCAACGGTCCTGGTCTTAGTCTCAGAGTTAAATACACATGTGTGGATGTACAAAAGACGCAAGTTTTACTCACCACACAACCGATAAGCTCAAAGAGAAGGGAAAGTAATGCGACCTAAATCTTCCTTTTACCACCGCCGGAGTATTATGTTTCCTCGCTTCATCTTTCACTTGGGTGACAACTAACTATCTAAATTGGGAGAAATGAGGACAAGCAGGGGAGGAGGAGATACCTACAGTTGCTGAATAAAGAGGACCGGGAGACATGAAATGGACAGTGCAACATGGCAGACATCCATTTACCGCTTTAGATTACACAATGAGATGTGTCATGTGTCCCCTCTGGTCACTCAGCCTCGAAATTCTTGACAATTCTTATTAAAAAAGTAAATACCTTAGAGATAATATTGGATTTCTAAACATGTAGTCCTGCAGATACATAGCTTGACAAGAAAAGAGGATTGTTTTATATGTACTTACACAATTTACTAATGCACCACGGTATCCCATGCTATTTAGTTTGTAGTTTTCTTCCCCGCAGTGCAAGTGCAATGGCTCAGATAATTTCTAGTTAATTCTCAATGCAGTTTTCAGTCCATTGTAATCCATTAGTGTAACACAATATTTATTTTTTTAGTATTTTCTCTTTTATCTTACATTTCCATACTATGAAATTATTCCCATTGCAGATTGCGAATCATACTCTATAGAAATGTCCGTGAAAACAGTGTATGGAGTTCGCCGGAAATGCTACTATGTAAATTCCCCTTCCATTTTTCTTGTGATATTTATGCTAATGTAAATTCCAGTATTACATAATATTTAACAAGTGTCTCCTCAAGCTTTATTCGTAGTCGCCCTTATGTAAATGTTGTTTGTATAGTATATTACAAAATGTAAACGGATTACAGAGTCGATAAATTCCTTTTGACTTGGGCTGATGACGGATATTTGGCAATTAAATTACATCCGCAGGCAAAGTGACATCATTATTACTGCTCTCTGCACATTTTTCCTTTGAGACTTTTCATGTATAAGAGGAAGTACGGCAATCTAGAACAATACTTTCGTAAAATAGGCTTCATCTATCCAAACCTTTTTGGTTAATGGTACCTACCAACATTCAGCGTATTTCCGTGCGTACTGAGTAGTTTATATTCACATGTGCTCCAAGTTATTGATGTAGCTATAAGTAGGTCGATGAAGTCTTGAACATTTCGAAATATTGTTTACTTTTCATATGTAGGTTAACATTAATAATAGCAAATGTATGTAAACTTAAAGCTAAATGAAATGGAAAAATAAGAACATAACCAACCTCCATGTATTGAAGAGTGAAATGGCTCAAGCCTAAGTATCATTGCATTTGTATACTATGCATTAATACTCAACTCCCAAATCTCAAACTAGTAAAATCAAACTCAGAAGTTTTAATCATAGAAGATCAGTATGAAAATCATTTATAAACTACTTTCATTAAAAATGAAAAAGTAATGATAATTTGGTAATGTAACTTTTAGTGAGTGTCTTGCTCATGTTCTAAATTAATTCGCAGTAAACGAACCTCGGTTCTATATTTTCCGATTATAGTAACATGTAGTGCAATGGCTTAAATAATATAAATCATCTTCATATCAACACTATATATTTTGTTGTATCTATTATATATAGTTTCATATTGAGACTCGTAGAAGTATAAAATATCACAAGGGTATTGTTTGTCCTATAGTGCAATAAAAATAAGTTTGTGAAAAATGAAAACTGGTTCATATTGAAATATGTTTTATGTGGATATGAGTCGTCCGAGGTTGAGTGGCTATCAAATCAGAAATGGGGTTCTCTCCCAGGAGAACATTCTGAGTTGATAGTTGGCATTGGCACCTACAACATTTTAGTATCAATTTCCTGAAATTTGGTCGAGTATCATTATTCTGTAAGGAACAAGGGACATTACAGATTTAATGTATCTTTGTACTAAATTTAATCTTGGAAGGACCGGCTGAATAGAGCCATTGTCAACATTATGAGATTTCAGTTACAGAGACACGAAATATGTGTTTAGACTGTATGAATGTCTATAGATGTAGTTTACATGCAGTAACGACTCTTCTTCCGATTGACTGAACTTATTTTACAACTCTACTACTGAGAATTCGTGTATTTGATTTGAAATGCACTCTGGGCGAGTATGATATACATATGAATAGAGTAGAAGTGTACCAATTAATAGAAATTGCAAGAAATATAATACAAGTGCAATGAATCCCCTTCCAACTGAATGATCTTATTTAGCAACTCAGTACTAGGAATTCGTTTTATGAGAGCATTCTTAATACTTATATGGAATGGAGAGGAGTATTTGGTAGTAGCTAGTCTACCAATTAATAGAAATGGGATGAAATACAAGTGCAATGAAGCAAAGCACATTTACTGTTTATTGTTCGTTCTTCTCATTATGTCTTACAGATTTGAATCTAAAGCAGAAGCTTTCTTTAGCTTATAATTTATTACTCTATAACAACAATATTTGTATAGACAGACTACGACATTATTAAATGCAAAATCCATATTTCACGTTTTACTTAAGTTTAGGTTAGCCTTTTTAATTACAGATGCATGTAATTTTTGTCTGATACCTTGTCTGTGTAATCTACATCTTCTATAACATTTATATTTGTTGACTGGTGAAGGTTACAGAATCATAATATTAATTAAAATCACAGTGAATGGCATTACGTTACATATTTACTTTTACATTTTAGACAAACTGTGCTAATGCAACAAGTGATGGTGAAAGTAGTTGTAAACAGCAATCTACAAATTATACACGAGTAAACAAGCGAATCATTTCTTTACAGTTTAATTTATGAAATCAGGTTAGATACATATAGCCTACAGGTAAATGCTTTTATCTTCCTCATACGAGTTCCACTTTTGACTTTGCTCAATGTTTACATACAACATTCTTACAGTATTTTCATCATAATTTGGATTCGCAATGTCTACCAATAATTATATCTTATTGTTAGTTCTGTAAATATGTAAGTAGGTATCTGTAACTATAATTTGTATTATCATTAGATTATTTATAGTTATTTGGCTTATGGCTTGGCTTACTCTGGTTGTGACTTGACTCACAGTTATTTCAGTATACATCAAGATTAAAATTCATTAATATAATTTACTAATTAACTTTACTGCTAAAATTGTGATTACACAGTTAAAAAATCTAAAAGTTAAAGAAAATAAAAAAAAGAAAGTTCACTACAATGCTTAACCAGTCTATTGAAGTGAAAGTCCCTAACATAAATACACACATAAAACAGAACTGTTAAAACTGATAGAGTAAACAGAATTTATAAACTAAATAGTAGGCTACAGATAAAAGTCAAACAAAAGATTGTAACATTTGTGATGAAAGACTAGCAGATTGCTTTTAGTATAATAATAAGCATAAAAGGATTCATGGAGGTCCTCTTTTAATGATGATACTAAAAAGCTAATGTAATAATAAGTATGACAAAAACTGCCGAGTGTTTTAGTAAAAACATGTAAATGGAAATTTCACAATAACAATAATAACTTAAAAATATGGAATAATAAAAGCATCAAATGCATTTGTTTCAAAAGATAGAACAGTAGCGAAAGAGATGATATAAAATTACTATTAAATTTATCATTATGGTTAACATTATACTTATAATCAATTCTCCACATGCATATTGCATAAGACTCAGCATTTTCTATGACCAGGCTCTAACAACAATAACATCAACAGCCAACAAAACGTAAAAACAATAACATGTATGTCTGAATACAATGATAACTTACGACATCCACTATACAATGCATCTGCATTTAGGTAGAACTACTTATAATTAAATGACCTAGTTAGAGTGATGAAGTATAATTTAATCCTATTGTTATATAAGTATATTATGACATATGCCCCTATGTACTACTTAAGTAAATATAGTAATGATTTACTTAGTAAATACTAGTACATTTTGAAAGTCTGTATCCTATAGAAAATTGGGTCAACAGAATATGTTATTCGCATATATTGTAAAGCTAAAGGGAATACGGACTTGCAATTTTGTAAATCACCCCTATACAATTCTCCAGTACTTTGTCCATGATATTTTGTTTCGAGGTGTATGTACAACATTAAAATTGCATTTCCTTGCAGTACAGAACAGACAGGACACGACGAAATACATTTATTTATCCATATATACTATCAATATGTATTTTTATTATACTAGACTGTTTTGGTTTCAAATGTTAAAACCTGGTATACTTTCACTTTGTAGTTGAATTTGTCTACTTATCTCTTGCTACTTTATTTAATGTTCAAAGGGAACATGGAACACGTATACATTCATGTATATCTACCGCATAGAAGAGAAAACTTATTCTACCACGTACACAAATAGAAGGTAAAAGTGGAAATGGGTCAAAGAAAGACATGATAAATTAGAGATGAATAGTCGCAGTCGACTTAAATTAGACATAAGCTAAGCTAATATTATATTTATTAATATTACTATATACGATGGCCATAAACGAATGTATAAATAGTTCGTGGGTTAAGTGAGTCCTGGTCCTTGGGATGCTTTGATTTTGGTAATGTTAGACAATAAGATGCAATTACTAGATACGCAGAGCCTGCATTGTATATCTCTTGCATCTACTGATATAGTATAGCTAGATGTATATTCCTTATTTTTCATTTATATAGTTACTACGCCATACAGAAGTACTACTGAATTACTTAGTACTATGATAGTCTACTGCTTTCTTTTTGCAACTTAATAATATTGTTCCTTGTCGTACCTCCTACACATACGCCTACGTAGAATGTTTGAAGTTTAGTGGCTTTGTTGGAACAGTATAGAGTATAATATAATGTATATAATAAATGTACTGATTGTAGTAGATACAATAAAAAGATCAAGTTTGTAGACGACCCAAGTTTTGGTACAGCAATACTGTAGAGAGTAAATGTAGAAAGAAGTGAAAGTAAAGAAAGTATGTAGCTGTACATGTAGAGACAGATATAACTATTGTATAAATACATGCATTATAATAATATTATGTAGGTAAGTTAGGTATAATATGTCCTTATATATAGGTACTATGGTGTAACAATGAAGGGGATGCTATTTTTTGGTAGTTTAGTACATCTGTATTATTGCACAGGGGTTTCAGCTCGTTCCGGAGCCTCGGTTTCAGTCGAAGAGACAAGATTGTGACCGGGGCAGTAGAACTTTTTATGAGCATTGAAAGTTGATAGGTAGTTGAAGGGGATATTGCAGGACTTGCAATATTTAACTGCACACGGTTTCTCTTTCTTTTGGATAGTGGAGAGAGTGCCGAGATCTTCGTCAGACGACGAGCGACTAGAGCATTTCCTCGTCTCGTTATTTTCATTTTCACTCCCACTGTGACTTTCACCGCCACTTCCGGTTGCTCCGATTCCATTTACTGTTAAATTGGCTCCGACTCCCAAATTCTTAGTCTTGGCGTTTGTCGTTTTACGGTTGTTGTTCGTGAGATTGGAATTGCCGTTGTTATTGTTAGTCAAATTATTTGTTGTTGTTGAGGAAGGGTTAGGAGGAGGAGGAGGATTTGAGTTGAGACTCATTGCCAGCTCGGTGGAGGATGAAGACTGGGACGAAGATTCGTTGTGGTTTTGTGTGTGCAGATGTTGAGGACTCACGGCCGCAGAGGCAGCAGCTTTTGCACTGCTCACACTGATGCTGACTGAGGAAACAAAATCAGTGGAGCACTTTGAGTTTGAATTAGAGTCCCGAGAGTCTGCTCCATTAACTTCTTCCGGAGGACTTCTCACGCTCATTGTTGAAGATGTATTTGCATGGGAGGAGGCGAGCGCCGCGGCAGACACGATCTCATCTGCAGACTCCTCTGATATTTTATGAACCAATTTCATATGCCGGACGACATTTCCCTTGTAGGATGAACTGTAGTTGCACAAGTGACAAAAGTGAAGTCTATTGTTATTTTCTAGTTTGTCATTGGAAATGCTGAGTTCGGCTGGGGACAACGGAGCGGAGGATGAAGCCGTGGATCCTTTTCCAGAGCGGGGAGAATGATTTACTCGCTCACGGTCCTTCTCTAGCTCAACGCGATTTGGAGAGACGTTTCGATGGTTTTGATCTGGTGACGGGAGAGTGAGAACGGGTGCCTGTGGGACTTGCGAAGTTATCGCTGCTCCTCTGCTCGAACCTCCCGCTGTGTTATTTGGTTCCGGGTCATTTGCAGTGATACAGGTGATATACTCTCCTTCTTGAATATCAGAGACTCTCTTGTCGAAATGCATGCGGATGTGAGTTCGCATGCCTCTTAAAGTATTGCCACGATAGCCACAGAGGAGACATTTAAAAGCTCGGATTCCAGTATGAGACTCCAGATGCTTTTGTGCAGCGCTGACTGTCGGACTGTATATATCACAACAGGGACATTTCCAGGCCATTCCAGCAGAATTCGAGTTAGATGCTCCAGAAGAAAGTGAGCTGGCACAACTGGAGCCATTAGACCCATTGCACACTCGGCTGTGTGATCCCATTTGATCTTCTGGGATAGCCAGTTTGCATTTCCCACACTTCAAGAAACCCTTGTTATTGTTATTAGTGCTAGTTTTGTTTTCACTCGGAGTTTTCGACTCTGTCTGGTTAGTACAGCTGTTATTGTTGTTTTCACAGCTGCTCATTCCCCCTCTCTTCGTACAATAAAATGCTTGATGAGTCTGGAAGTTGTCTAGTGTGCTGAATTTAACACCACATTGGAGACAAGGATACGGTGAACCAGTACCAAGAGTTTTCTCTTTGCTTTCTCTTGCATCTTTTGGGCTGGAAATCGGTGATATTGACAAAGGAGTGGTGATTGCCACCGGGGATTTTGATTTTGACTTTGATAGGTTGGAGGAGTGTGAATCTAGAGGAATAGTAATTTCTACCGAAGAGTCAGGAGATTTTCTTTGCAAATTGGAATTGGTTTGAGAACGAGTTGATGCATTAGAGCCTGATGACTTGTTTTTATTCTGATGAGGAGCCACGGGAGTGGGGCCTGATAATGGACTGAGAGACTCTTCAACTTCAGCCTCACTACGAGCTGGAGAGGAGCATGATGACATTCTCGACTGAGATTGACTCTCTTTCCCTCCGTGAACACTTTCCCTTGATGGTGATTTCAAATTAGAAGCTATTGAGCCTGTAGGAGTCTGTTGGTTTGCTGTTCTTGCGGCGCAATAATATTCTTTGTGCACTAGATAATTTTCATACTTGTAGAAAACGATATCGCACTCAATGCATTTGGAAACTCCACGTTTCGGCGGGGGAACCTGTTGTGTTTGTTGATTTTGCTGCTGTTGTTGTTGCTGCTGTTGCTGAGCTAGAGTCTGTTGTTGTTGTTGTAATGAGTGCTGTAATGAAGCCAGATAAGTAGGCTCAAGGAACCGCATTGCAAGCTCTGGAGTTAGTGCAGACAACATAGCAGGATTAAAGTTAAGATTGAGACCAAGTGGTGAGCCAGCAGCGGATCTTGAGTTTAATAAAACTTGGGGATTTAGCTTGGCCAAACTTTCGTTTAGTTCCGGTGGATTTGACATTAATAGTTCTGCCAGACTCTGACTAGTAGCACTGGTCAGAATGGCTCCGCCAGGAAGTTGAGTGGCTATAGGACTCATTTTCCCCCCACTGCTAATACTTCCACTGCCCCCACGTAATTTGCTCATCTCCAGCACGGAATAATCTACACCTCCGGATCCTTTCTTGTTATTTGCCAAGGCAGGAGTATTAGCATTTGCATTCATCATCATCATCATCATTGCGCTCTTACTATTTACTTGTTGGTTAATTCCTCCATGCGATGGGTTTTCGTCTCTGTCCCTGCCGGAGGGAGATCCTCTGCTGAGAATCCCATTGATTTTCGGTTCACACAGTGCTGGCGGGGTCGAGCACGAACTACTGATTGAAGTGGAAGAAGGTCTGGGAGTTCTCTTTCCGCCACTTCCGCTCCCACTGCCCACAGACAACCTTTCTGAAGGACTGCTAAGTTCTCGGTCCCGATGAAAATCCATATGCACAAGAGATGATGGAGTTCCATTTCCAATCCCTCCACCGAGAATGTGACTATGACTGCCAATGCCAACTCGACTCAAGGCGACTTCTCGATTTTCCTTTTCCTCATCCGCACTAAGCCTTTCTTTTTTAGGTTGGATATTTCGAAGGGTGAGATCAATTGCAGGCATGCTTTCATCACAGACGCCGCCGTCATTGTAAGTCTCTGTATCTGCTTCCGCATCAAGATCCGCATCTGTGTCCATAGTTTCGTCGTTTTCTTTGGAAAAGGATGATTGCACCACTGGAGTTTTAGCACCTCCGCTTGTTGAATTACGTCGATGATTGTGTCCATTGTTGCCAACACTTGACTCGCTCTGTGTTGACTCCGCGCTGTTGGATTGGTTGCGAGGGACTGAACATATTTTTCTAATGATATCTTTTGGGTCATTGAAAACAGACTGTGATTGACTATTTGGCGACAAACTGCTATTCCCATTTGAATTATTCCCAGAATTATTGTTTCCAGAAGCTGAGAAGCTATTGTGCATAAAGTGAGAAGATATTCCACCTCCGTGCGATTGAGATGGAGAAGGAGATGGAGGTGGCATTGGCATTGGCATGACTGTTGCAGGGAGTCCATGAACACTCCCGTTCGGCAGAACAACCAGGGCATTCTGGGATGGCAGAACATTTCCTGGCAAAATACTGGCCCCTTGAATAAAGCAGTATGGCACAATAATCACGGGATTTGTGGGCAAAATGACAAATGGTTGAGGAGGCATTGGTCCAGGAGTTGAAATTGGACTTCCTTCTGGAGGTAATGGCGACCCGGATGTTTTCCTTATCGGAGTTACCGTGATGCCCCCTCCGATTTCAACTCCTTGTTGCTTCACAATCTGCGGACCACCAGGAACGACTGCAGAAGACGCTACTCCAGTCGCCGCTGCTTGTTGGGCCTTGAGCACATGTCTTGTACTGCAGTAATACTGCTTGTGAACTCGGTAGGTTTTGATTGACGAGAATTGGATGTCACAATCTTGACAGTAGCGCTCCAATGCATTCACACCTTCTGGCAGATTCTTGTTAACTCCGATATTTGAACTATTTGAATTGTTACTGTTCGCAGACGGCCCTTGCTCATCGTTTGAATTATTTGACAGTTGGATAGCTGAGATCGGTGGTCCGGAATGCATTCTCATATGTCTATTCAGACTCACTTTCTTGTCTGCGCTGTACGAGCAGTAAATGCAAGAGTACAATTTCCCTGTCTTCACGTTTTTACCAGGATTGCTTCCAATGCTATCGGAAACATTTCCAGATAGACCCCTTGCCGCTCCTGATATTTCTCCGGATTCTTCAACTCCTGCCTCACGTTCTTCGCCTGAACTTTCTCGTTCTCGTTTTTTCCCTCCTCCGGTGCCACCTTGAGATAATATTGTTCCTGACTCTCCTTTACTGTCTCCATCAGTGTCATTTTTCTCTCCATCTTTCCCTGAATCATTTACAATTTATATTGTTAGAACAACTTCGTTAAAACTCTACAATATCCATCCATTATTATAAACTCTAAACTATATGTACATATGGGGTATTTATTCTACTCATTCTGTTAAAACAACTTCCCATACTGAAGCGGAATTCTAAAAACTAATTTCATTAACTAATTTTATAGACAACCCAACCGGGACAGTACCTATAAATATTCATGGCAATCAGTTGCAGGCACATCACTACATAAGTTGGATACCACAGCCCTAGACCTAATCCTAATATCACTCCACTTTAACTATGCATATTAGCAGAAAAGACCTTCCTACTTACCACATTCTGGTATTGTCTCTCTACTTATGTATTGTCAGCTACTATGTAATTCTACATCAGACCATCTCATCTCACCATAAATATCGATTACACAGAGTATATACAAATTCTAGAGTTACTGGTAGGAGCGAGCGGCATTTCTATTCAATGTGACTGAGGTTAGTATAACGAGTAATTTGAAACTGCTAGTCAGTTTCATTTAACAAGATTTCTAGTGGAATCTGTACCAATGTATTTGTATAGATGCTTAGTACCTCCCTACACCATAACATGCTTAAATAGTTATTACTATTACATGCTACCACCACGTAAGTATGTACATAATATCCCACATGCAAATAGTAATTAGATATTATTTGCTTCAATATGGCTGATATTAAATATCTCCGTCGCTTCCCATTCTAATTTAAAATGTGAGTAAATTCCTTTCTATATGAAGACTAGCTTTTATCATTGATAGGGTACATATACCAGATTCAAAATCGCAATTTTGGAAATGAAATCAAGACAAAGTAATTTCCAAGATTACAGGTATAGATGATCAAATTTACTGAAAGGAAATGCCAATGGCAGGAAGTTTGGCTGTAAGTAAATATAGTTCGTGTATATCATGTAAAGATTTTGCTACGATAAACAATGATTGGCCAACAAAATTAAAGTCTATATTACGTATTTGTTATATGAATTTGTGAATAGACAAAATCGAATTAAACTGATGAAAGGGTGGGCAAGAGGGCGTGGTTTATCTTCATCTTAATAACATTCAAAAATGAATTCCTATTGTATCAGAGTGTTTGAACTTCACACAGAGAAGTGTGTGGAAGAGTATATGTCTGGTACATCCCTCTATATTTACGTAGATAAGTGAACATAATGTAATGCATATAAATTGCATTTGTTAGTGGAAGAATCTTTATAAATTTCCATTATATAAATACCCATTAAATGTTTTGTTGAGCTGAAAGCAACAGGCAGCAGGTAATTAAATTTTAAGTGGAATAGGTAATTTGAGACTTGAGACTGTGGAGTGCTGTATTACTAGACATGTATAAATAGCCCTACCTAAACAATGCATTGCCCTTCAGAAAACCTGTAAGGTTGATTACAAGTTTCATATTCGAGGCAGATATGCAATAAACATGATACTGTAGTCCGCTTTATAAATCTTTGTTCTAAGGCTACTTTAGCATGAAAGACATTTTAACTGCATTGTTAACCCTTCGCTGAAATATACTCACCTGTCTGATGCTCTATGAAAATTGCCTATCTCCATCAATTCGCGACTCAGATACTAAACAAGTACAATTAATTAATCTAAATCACAGCACACTCATTTAGAGTTTATTAATTTCCACTTGATGAATGGAGCTATTGGAGATGAATAGTAATTACAGGTTCCGTCTACAACGCTGCATTAGCTATAGTATCTACGCAGATAGACACCCTAGATTTATACTATTTTGAAGTTGAAACTATGTTTTCATGGGAGGAATTCATGGTCTATGGGGTATAGGTGGTACTTGTATCTTATAAAGACTGCTGGTGATACAAAGTTTAAACTACTGATAATACACACTCAGACTATAAAGTAACAGTAAATTCAAAATAATTATCTACCTGTACGTATAATTTTAGAATGTTTATGACTTTTATGAGTGCAAATTAAAGAAATAATGTTCTTACCCGTTTCTTTTCTAAAGGAGCAATAATATGTCTGATGAGCTTCCAATGTTCTGGCTGAGCTGAATTTGATATTACAAGGTTCGCACAGGTAAACCGGAGCTGTAACATTCACATATAAAACAAGACTTAATTATTTCCATTTTAATTTCAGCTGAATTGCTTAATTGGATTGAAGTATTCTGTCTTTATAACTAGATATTAGTTCTAGGCACCATGGACTGTAATGAATATCAAGGTACAAAAGAGAAATGAAAGAAATAAATCTTGTTAGTTAATGAAGTGTTAGCTGTTTTCTCATGAAAACAATAAAAATGAACATCCCACCTTTGGGATTTCAATTTATTTCCTACTAAATGGAAATAATACATTGAAACCCGGCTAATTGATGAAAGCCACATTTATAATTCTTATACATGTAAGTTTACAATACTATATCATTATTTATAACAGGCTTGATTACATGACCCAGAGTACATTCTATTCCTACCGTTTTTCTTTGCAGATTCTAACATTCTCCTGATTATGTTTGACATGCTTTAGACTTATAGAGATATTACTAAACAAACATGATACTATGTAGATTGATGTTCGCTTTGTGTATTAATGTAAGTATAGGTCTTAGTACTTGTGCTACTACAGTATCAAGACGCTCAGTGTCTAAATTATATACATTATGTATGTACATAATATGCACTTGGAGTTATTATTACCGGTGTATATAATATGTATGCTTAGTAGATGTGCTTGGAATAGTTTGAGAGGATGTAGTAGTTACCTTTCTATAATAATTGTAAAGAGGCTCATTAATCAAGATCTGACTGCCAATCGAGCCATCCATCAAATTATGTATGTATGCACACACCAATAATTAACTCAGTAGTTATAGGCTAGGCAAACCAGATCCCTGCGAAATTGTCTTCATCCTTTAATTTTAACACAATCAAGCTGCTCTAACAAAATTTCTGAGGAAAGCTATTGAAATTGCAAATTATCATTAAGGACCTATGCGAAATGTTGTTTAATGATTGTGAAGCAGAGCGGATCGTAAACTACAAGGCAAAGAAAATCAAACAGTTTTATAAATCATTGAGAGCAAAAGAAGAACTCATAATAATTAATGAAAATACTTTGTGCAAGTAGACACCTTTCCATCTACAGAGGCGTATTCCCTTAAGTTTTCGATTACTTAATGTTCCAATCTCATGTTCACTATTCTAAGTAGCAGAATCTGCGAAAGTACTCTGTAATCATTAAAAAATATACTTCAAGCGTTCGCCGAGTCACTTTACATTATGCATATATGTGAGTAGGTACTTGTATTTTGAGTTATTGCTACTACATCTCTCTTCATTACTGCATTGTATGGATAACAATAGGAGACCTACCATCTAGAAACTTTTTTTCAGGCGAATCAGAAATCTGTGTCCTTTTTGCAGGAGTAATGCATCATTATAGCTACCCAATTAATGTGGTAAGTAACCTTTATAATAATACAAGAATATCTACTATATAATCCTAGATCCAATTCAAAACTCATTATAGATATCATTTTTACGTATAGTTACGATCTCGTGGGTATTTATTTACATGTAACAAACAAGTAGAGGTTCAAGTTGGAAATCGCATAGAATCCTGTATGGTTGGTGCTCGACTAACAATGTCTAACACATTATTATGACTTTATTATAAAATACTAATAATACAGGTGCAGGCAGTATCTATAGATTGGTCAAGTTTGTTTTGTGATGTGTTAAACAATCTGTCTTGCCCATCATATTGAAATAAAATAATAATCATCACCTAGTCCAGTGCGCTTCCATAGCTCAGTGATTTCATTTGTGTGCATAGTTATCATGTATACATGCTTACTTAACGTTACGATAGTCGCAGTAATACGAGCAACTAACTAGAGCCGAGTGGGCACCTGTAATAATATGAATACGTGCACTAGTTAAAGAGAGATAGACACACATTAGACACCAGGATCACATCACGATGATGCATCAGTCTCGCATATCCCCTCTTTGCCTTATCTAGTTCACTATCCATAAATAATCACGACTCTAATCCCAATGCACTCGAAAGGGAACCTTTGCTAGCAAGCAGGACTAAATGAGTTAGACAATTCTGGAAAAACCTGATCTCGGGAATTTTTATAAGAAAGCAAAGCTCTCTTTCAACGCGTTATCTCTCCTATCCCATTTCGACGATAAGAACAACAACGTGTTTGTTGTGCTAATTATCTTTCCACTTATCTTTCTCGGCGTGAGTTTATTTTTATTTATTTTATTTCTTTTAATTTAGGTTTTCATATAAAATACAAAGAAAATTAGCCAAAGTTGGCTTGGTTTATAGACCCTAAGTCAGATCTGTGATTTGTAAGTACTGTACAAAGCAATATTATTATATCTAATAAAGTCTCGTTTACCCTATGGCTTAAGTTGAAATCTAACAAAAGTATTAGAACTCTACATGGAAAAATTGCTAAAGGTTTGTTGTGTATGCCTTGCTAGACATTACCATGTCTGGCACTAACGAGACCATACGTTACGCATATTACATGTCCGTCACGTCTATAATTATATTGATATTTTATAGAGCTCTGTGCAGTTATTATTTTTCTTTGTGTGTATATGAATACAATAAACATGAAAAAATTTAGCGCAGAACAGAACACGAGTTGAGGTAATACCTTAAAAAAGTATAATTTAATGGACTGTGGTTAAGGAGACTTACCACTCCGTGAATTTTCTCCTGTTGCATTTTTTTCGCTTTTCATGGAGACTGGCGTAGCGGATGTAGCTCCAGAATTAGGAGTGGATGATGGAACGGCAGGTAAATCAGCTCCAGGTAAAACCGGAGGAATGAAAAGATACCGTGCAGCATCTGAAACACGAAGTGCAATAATAGAAATGAACTTTTTGTAAATATTAATATTTTAATTACATTACTTGTACATCATAACTTTTGTGTTCATATGGGCAAGGTAAAGATAAGCACGCTCCAGTAGTTCTATAATTAACTAAGCACACGGGGCACCTAACTAATTACAGATAGTAATATTTTTCTACGTTTGTTTAGTGGTAGTACAATAAGCTGCAACATAAACTGGTGCTACTTAATTGGCTTAAATCGCCTGGTAAAACAAAACTGGAGGATATATATTTAGCATGAGTGGTTCAGTACTTAGCTAATCCAAGTAGCTTCAAGATGTTTTTGATAATTTTTGAACGAAAGTCTTGCATATAAATAAATCTGTCTTAATCCGCGTGCCCTTTGATGTCATGCTCACCTGTTTACTTCTCAGGATCATAAAACTCCCAATAGGAGCCACTTTCATGCATAAATACCACGCACATCACTATATTACAAAACTTTTCGAGTGGAAAACCTTAGCAAATTGTGGTTCACTACATGAAGTTCGTTCTAACAAGTTGCAATATGTTTAGTACAGGTAGGTCCGGTCAAAAAAATCAATCTGATTAATGATTATCATCATTATGCTCTCAGCCGGCAACCAGTTAAAATATCTACTATCAAAGTGAACCTGACTTAATCTGGCAATCTGCAGGAATAAATATTACACTATCTATGGATAATGCATCGGAATAGCAATTATTGCTAATTTTTTAGAATCAAAATAATTGTGCTACCTTTGTTTTTCTGTAGGAAGCATTCATTACAGACAATAATAGCCTTTCAGCTTCAGTGCAATTTGGTTAAGACAAGCATGTGCACCAAATGCACTTATTCTATTTGTCAGAGACCATTATCTAACAATCAACATTTTATATGCCTACCTATAATAAACCATTTTGTTGCTTATTTTTGCATTGCTTGTAAATAATGCTTGTACAAAGTGCATCTAATAAATAGCTCTACTAATGCATAGGATTAGTTTAGCCAACCTGTCCATTTACCATTAGAATCCATGTGTGTAACTAAAATAGTAACAAAATAAAAATGTTCACAACTAATTTGCTCAAAGAGCAAATGCATGTTTAGTGATAAAGGAATGGAGAAGGACAACCTGACAGATGCATCAACTAGGGAAAAGTTGTTGTCTATCTGTGTAAATATCCTTGAGACGTTTCGGAATAAAATATAAGCTTCTTACAATTACAATCTAGAGAGCATGACGCTTCATGATTCTGAAATCTAATCTGAAATGGAAAAAAACTAGGTGCATTTTCATTACGTAAATAACATCAAGAAAACGAATCTAAAAACAATATGCAAGTTTCCATTGCTTGTAACACTTCACAAGAAAATTAAAAAAAAACTAGGTATCTGTCCTGTGTAGTGACGCCTAAAGATACTATACCGATGCCCTATAGTAGTTAGACTCGTAATTATCATATAGCAGTATCTATTTATACGATAGATTTGTATAAATGTATGTACTTTGAGGATAACAAATCTGTCACATGTTCTATCCTTCCCCACATGAGTAACATTTTTTAGATTAAGAAAAGATCGAAACCTCTTTATCAAGTATAATTCAGTAAATAAAAAGAACTGCAATCGTTGCCTATCTAAATGTTTATCACTCTGTAATGTAAACTGGATACATGTACATATTTCTGTGTCTAATCTCTGTTTATTATTCAGTACATTACAATAAATAAGCACATACCTCAGAATTTCTGCATAATTCCAATGACTACCTATTTGCATATCAAAACAGTTACAGATAAAAGTATAGTGCAACTCTACAATAAATTACAGAGAATAATCATGTACCAAAATGTAACTAATGTCCTTATTCTATCATCACATGCATGAGCAGTAGCACCCTAGTTAGAGTTTTCTAAAATAAAAGCCTATCTTTTACTATATCTAAACATGTAAGGACTACCTACTTGCTTAATTCTCTGGTAGAGCAAAACAATAGATGTTTTATACCATAATAATCTTATCTGACTATAACCCACGTATGCTGGATTATATAAGATGTAGAATTTTGTATTAGCAATTGTGATTTGTTAGATTACCATTCCGTAGTGCTGGAGGAAGCAAGTGGAAATATGGTAGACCAGCAGCGGCCGCCTGCAATATTTGTTGATGAGAAAACGGCCCAGGAGAACCATTTAGTTCAACTGAAGGGATATCCGGAGTTCTACTTCGACTACTACAACTTCTAGGCTTCCGCCGCTCATCTCCGTCTTCAGCTTCTGAAATGTCAACTTCAGTCAAATCCGGAGCATCGGAAGATCTACTCCGTGTACTTTCATTTCTCCCAGAGCTAAATCCCAATGCCAACTGTTGTTTCGCATGGTTTAATTTACTCAAATTAGAATGATTATTACTCGATGATGTTTTTTGTTGCCAAAGAAGAGAATGCGTGTCTGTGGCAGAAATCCTCTCAATACTCTTCTCGCTTCGTCGACTATTACTGCTATTCCGACTTTTTGAAGATGATGGCTGACCTTGTTGTCCTTCACGAATATCTCCTCTCCGTCGACTTCTACTGTACACTTCCATATTCTTTGGTATCATATCTATTAGAGTCTGTTGTAAATCTTGTCGATACTGTTCTTCGCTGTATACAGCAGGGATTCTAAGGTTTTGTTGACTTTCTCCAGCTCCGACTCCCGGGCTGGAGGGGCAGTCTGAAGCTGACTCCTCCGTTATTTTCTTCTCCGAATTTCCGTCGCCATCTTCCGCCTCGTTCCACGACTCTTCTCCAGCACCTGTTTTACAAGAAAAGTCACCATTAGTTCCGTTTCCCTTTATTCTACACAGATAGCTCGCTATTGGCTGATGCAAAAATGATTTTCACATCATTCCGCAGTACGTACTTGAATTTTTTTATATTTTTATAACCCCATTATACTCAATTGTTCTTCTTTCATTCTTACCATGTTCATTAGTTAATTCATCAACTTTGCATAGCTGGTTAATTTATGATATCAGGAAGCGAAATCATTTTCCCTTCGTTCTCAAACCATCCGACCAACGATCTATTATAAATAATTGCTCTGAAATACTTTAAGAAGGTTTGTCTGTCTCGCTAGAATCTAACTTGTAATTTACACGTCTCATACTTATATAATCTTATGATGAGTGTGGATACCGTAAATAATATGATTACGTCAATCCATATCCATATCAAAACATTTCCTATGTACTACAGATACTTAATAACATTGAATTTTCTCATCTGCTACCGAAACCGAGAGTGAATTGAATAATAGAACAAGCTCAAAACTTTAAACCAAAGCGTAAGTTGTAATTATGTGCTAATTACAGTAGCACCGTAGCACCTCTAGTTATCAACAGTTATTATCCTTTATCATTATCTTGCAGTATTGCTTAACAAGAGCCGACGAATTAAATTTCAAGCTCAAATTGTTACACTTTATCTATTACACTTATGTAGCTATAGCTAAAATACAAAAATCTATTACAGATACTACCTTTATTTTGTATACACCACAGGGATTCATGTACAAATTAATGTAGCTAGAGATATTTTACTTGTAATTATGTACCACAATCAAGAAAAGTTTCCAGCCTGCTTCTATACCTTAATATTAGTGAACCTAATTACATAATAGAAATATAACGCATGTAAAATTATTTTCCATTAAAAGCAACGCATCAATTTACTACTTTTGCATGTTCTATACCAATGCAAAAAACTTGCACTTAAAAAATCCAAATGTGGAACTTTGAAATACCTAGCACATTCAACTTATCTTTATAGCCGACAAACAATCAAAACTGAAGAATTTTAATGTACTAATACATAAAATATTATTAGATTGAATAGCATGTTTGAATCGTCTGTCTACTATTGCGTTCCACGTTTGAACCTTCTAATTTCCTTAAAAGGTGCAAAAATGTAACTTCTAAGGCAAACAAGTAAATTATAAAAGTATAACAATGCAAGATTGTACAAGACCAGAATACAAAGAAATAACTCCATCGATCAATTGCATGCATGGAGATTTTAAACGTTAAATAGTTTTCACTCTTCACCTACTAATATGTCGTAGCAGTGTACAAGCTGTCACAATCATTGTCACTGTCATGTCAGTCTCTAGAGTGTCAATGTCAACTTAGAGACATGATTATGTCTTGATAAAATACTCATATAAGTTAGCTACATCCAATTCTCGTTCTTTCATATTGCATGAAGCTCCTATAGTGTGTTCATTGAATGGCATTTCGTGTACCTGACCTGTATGCCAGTAGGTACTTCTGTTACGTTACATAAGGTATATATATAATGGTAAATATAATGAATGTTCTTTATCTCAGTCGACCCCATAGGCAAGAAGCAGTCTTCAATTCATTCAATTTACTCATTCGCTCGCTCATAACAAACGAGCTACCTACCTGGTTGGAATAATAATAGAGAGCTCGAACACGACACAGGTATTAGGTACCTTCAAAACACAAACAATGAAGATAGCTAACGCAGCGCAGACACAAAAAGCTAAAACAACATCAACAGGCAGGTTGAAAACGCAGATGAACGTAATGCACAATATAAACCTCTAAAAAACCTTTCAACGACACAGTATCAACTGACTTATAAACATCTTCCCATTTCATTTAACAGTCTGAAAATCGTGTCTACTTGTCTTGTCATTTGTCATCATCAGATCAACTTCGTACATGGCATCAGCATGGCATACCTTTCGAATTGCAATTTCAACACAATAATATACATACCTACATACCTATATATAGTTAGGTACTCACACTAAATCATTCCATACTAATCTACAAATACAGAATAATGTGGAATTGCTACATAAATATACATATCCACATCCAGCAAAGTCCATAACAATTGATTCATTGAATTAGATTGTTTGTTTGTATTTGTGTCTCTATCGGTTGAAAATGATTTGAATGAATGAAACTTAACAATGAAAATGACAGCGTGTGATAGAATTAGTGATGTAGTATTTCCGTTGTATTTTTTGTTTCAATTGGCTTAGTTGACAATGCATGTGCATGCGAGATTGTTGCGTTACAATAATATTTTATCCTATATATGCATACTATAGCTATAAGTTAGTTATACCTATATTCATTATATGTCAATGTACAGTTAAAAGGGAGTTTGCACATTAAATGACAATTGCAATACATTAGGGAGTAATAGAGAGATGTGGCCGAAACAGCTCAGGTTGGTGATCAGGGAAAATGGTCATTGATAGTTTACAGTTAAGTATATTTGGATCTAGGAGAGAGTAATGCACGAGTCTAGTCGACATAAAGTCATAAAATAGGAGACAACAAAGTAGATTACGTGTGCTAAAGAGCCCTACGATGTCATTCATACATTCTTTACGAGAGCTTTGGCTACTAAAGTAGTCCATCAATTCTTACGTCGCTAGTCAGTGAGTCTAGTCTTGTTTTGTATTTACGGGGGGAAAAGACTCCTCGTAGATAATTATGTCGCCTTGTGGATTGTCTGCTCTTGAGTCACGTTCGTCCGTTTGGTCATTTCTCTAAATATGTCAAGTAAAGGTATTTTATGTATTAAAGTGTTCTGTGCGTGTCATTAGGGACTGCGTCCAGAAACAATTTTTATGGTTGAAGTTTGATAATCATTTGGAGCGACAACGTAGTTTCTTGAACATTTATTCTTTATCGTGGAAAAGAAATGAAAGCGACAACTCATCGCTGAAATTGGAACATAAATAATTGCGTCGATAAGAGCACAGAGTAGGATAATAAAAACAGCAAAAATCAATCGAAAAGTTATGATAAAATCAAGAAAAGTAGTAAAAGCCGTGATAAATTAAGAGCTCGCTTTCATCGGCCATTACATGCATATTGAACAGAAGCAGGAGGGGAAAGAATGAGAAAAAAATTTTAAATCATTACTACACTAATGATTTTGCAAGGCCGCTTTTCTCTCTATCCTGGTCAAAGATCAAATTAAGAACTCCTTATTCAATTTAAGTTAGTTTACTAATACAACAGTTCATATCATTATGACACTCATTATGTTTATAGACGTGAGGAATGTAATGAGTATGCAATTTTAATTGACACACGGCCCGACATGATTTTTCAACTTGCCTTCCTACTTTTATTTTTCTATTATTAGTGCACCTGGGATTTAGAGCGCTCATAATTCAGAATTGATTCTCCCTAAACCTCTCCTGAGCAAATATTAATATAAATCGCCTAATTTATTAGCTCCGCTCTGAAGAATGAGGGCTTAGATTAGAGCTATGTTTGTGAACTGTGGATACCCTCCATGCAACTCCAAGAAGACCTTCTGATAACTTATGCATGGTGTCCGTAAAGGAAAATAGTGTTTTGATGATAATGGCAAAGAAATAATTACTAAGTTAAGAGCGTAAATTGGATTTTTAATCTTCACCTTACTCTATATGCTTGCATAAAACACATGGAAAATGGCTATGCTAAAAAACTACAACTTTGCAGATATCACAGAAGCAATTATAAATATGATTATTACTTCTGTGCCTAACTAAACTACATTCTAGGTGGTGCATACCACCGGCACATTAATACACAGAGTCTAATGAATACACTTTAGCATTAAGATACCAATATAATTATAATATTGTGTTGAATCAAGTTTTTGTATCTAAAAGGTAGATTATTGGTAGAATTTTTTTCTTTAATAGACCTACTGTTGATGTAAGTTGGATTTTCACAAAGTTGTTTTCCTCGAAATGCATCGTTATCTTGAGAATGGCTATTTAATCTAGTGCAATAGGTAAGATAAAAAATCTGTACGTACTATCCAGATCCCAGACATGTTGTTTAATATGCATTTCTGGGAATAAAAATAGTTCAGTTGCAGTTTACCAATATCTTTCATATTTATAGCAGTTATAAAAGTATTATATCTATATTGTGCATGCACTAGTATTTACTAGATTTATTTGCTGTATCGCTATGCATTATACGATAAATAGCCTCAATTTCAATTTCTGTAATCCTTGTCTGGAGAATAGTTACAAAAATCAAGATACTCAACATTGGAGTAAACATAATTTGTCATAAGGATGTAATGTAAGGAGTGAGGGCTTGCATTACAAGGTTGTAAAAAATCGTTAGGTCATCAGATAACGATTAGTATAGCATATGAATTTCACATGTAGGTATTTTAGGAGGTATTATTCCTCAAGTACCTAATATAGTTACCTTCTTCCCATATCTGTGTATAGGTAGCTAATATACTATAAAATAACAAACGAACAAGGATAATGAATTACTGAGTTTTTTATAATGTGAGCTTGATGACGATATCAGAGTACAAATGAAAGGAGTGGCAACGGCAACTGGCCGGGTCAGCTATTGTAAGAATATTATATCTGTACTCTGGTGTCAAGTCAAGTAAAGCTTCGACTAAAATTCGAACGTGCATAAGATATAAAGAACTTTAGATTAGTTCAGCGATTGTAAGACTTGGACTGGCTTGCCTGAGTACGTACGTCCAGTTTGATAAAGTCAATCGAGACCATAACACAGGTACTTATCGCTAGAAAGAAAACTACTGCTCACTATACGTGTATTCTGAGGGAGCATTTTCATATGCCCACAATGTGGAGTGAAGCTAATGAAGCGAATGGACAGTTGAATTAGGGAACAATGGAATTGGCAGAGAGAGAAATGATATCGGACTCAAGATCTGCATGAACAGGAGCTTATCAACTTAACAATAATAATATACAACCTCCCTAGTCTCACTATTATCCGCATCACATGCATGCCTAGGCAATTTCCTACTAAATAGGTATATATAGACCATCTAAAACTATATCAACTTATATACTACTTGTAGGTGCGCTACTTGGGTTTAGATCGGGTACTGCTTGTCTACCACATCTAATTCATGCAAGTCAGTATTACATCACATTAACTATGCATAGTGTATATATAATGCAAAAAAAAAGTTCCATTCGCTATAAGATTAATTCCTAATACCTTTCCAGACTTGTACTAAACCTGCACTATAAAAAGGTCTTTGGAATAGTTAAAGTAGGGTAATATACCTATATGCATGCGATACATATAAATTGCTCACATAGTCACACGATATGGTAGATAGCATATGTTATTCCCTTTACTATACTCTACTATTAAAGATATATTCCAAAGATAAGCACATACTTATTTTCTCAACATAACTTGGAATGTACTAGTACATGTTTTAATCTGAGTTGCGTCGCATTAGACTCTTTCTAAATAGATGTGAATTAGATTTTTATTTTTTGTTGTACATGCAATATAATATGTACTTACGAATACGGTTATGATTAAACAAGCTCTAGTGCACTGTAACTATTTATCAGAAAATTGCAAATGTGTACAAACATATATTATAGTACGCAGGTACAGACAAAAATAGTATATTTGTTATTAACATTCCCGGAGTAGACTACACACAATGCATTTTGTAAGATATATATACTGCTAATTTTGCAGTTCTAAAGTATTTTGTTAGGTATTTCATAGTGCTGCAATAATGACTTATTGAGTCCAGAGTATAGACCCAGTCCAGTTCACTCCAGTTAACCAAAGCACAACCAAAAGGTGGTTACAGAATAACGAAACCACGTAAAACTGGACTGGTTCGTTGGACGCTGTGGAGTTGGTCTGAGTGAAGTTAGCATGCAAGCATGCACATCCGTCATCTCGATAAGGGAGAAAGGTTTTCCATTAATTTTCCGCAATCATGCTGATAAGAATCAAGACTTATCATTACCATCGGACAGACAATTAAAAAGGTTCTCTACAATATAACTTCAACAGCTATATCTGATCGAAAAAGTTGATGCCGAGAAAGAAAAAAATCCAGGGCGTTGCTGAATGTTCTCAGCTAACTTCTTGGTCTTCTGCTTTGCTTACTTAGAGTAAAGTGTTAGCTCCAGCTCAAACTTCTACTCCCGTCTACTAATTCCGAACTGATGTGTAGCCATGCACTTTGCATCTGCTTGGTTATGCATAGGAATAAGTTTTCAGTTTTTATAAATATAGATACGATATAAACAACACTGAGTCACTTATTTACTTAGATGCACGTAGGAATATGGTTATTAGATTATCGCTGTTAAGTATGTATGTTACGCAACAAATATATATGTCGTAGACTGGGAGGGAAAGGTGACTGGGAGGGATATAATGTCCCTCTCCGACTAGACTGGGTGGGATAGCTCTGTACCGCTAGCGGTACCGAACCATGAGGTTTCCGACTGGGAGGGATAGGTTGTAAAGGATTGATATGAATGATTCTACGTGTATAAGTGCCACAACTATCGCAGATTTTAGATTACTCTTACATGTTTTATTCACTGTAATCATTATTTTCTATAACATTCATAAATGTTAAGTATATTGCACTCTTTATGTCATAATTAAATCATAATTTATTATTATCGCAGATTGTAGGTTACTCTTACATTTTTATTTATTGTAATCCTTATTTTCAATAATATTCATAAATATTAATTATAATATTGCATTTTTTGTATCAGTCATAATTAAATCATAATTTATTAAGTCAAGATTGCAATTCAAATGGTTAAGTATGTTACACTGCTATGCTACGCTTGTTGGCAGTAAAGTAAGTCTAAGAGCGTGTGGAAGTATCACTTTCAGCAAGGTTTACATTTACTATGAAGAGCTATAAGCTGAATTACATGGAGGTTGCTGTTTTGTGGGAAGTTAGGGAAGTGAGTTTCATTTAATTTACTTTTTTAATAAGACAAAATGGAATTTCCGCAATAGCAGCGTAATCTACTTAACCATTTGACTGTCAATCTTGACTTAATAATTTATGATTTAATTATCACTGATACAAAAAGGGCAATATACTGAATATTTATAAATATTATAGAAAATAATGATTACAATGAATAAAAAATGCAAGAGTAGCCTAAAATCTGCGATAATAATAATTTATGATTTAATTAAGACTGACGCAAAATGTCCAATATACTTAATATTTATGAATATCATAGAAAATAATGATTACAATGAATAAAACATGTAAGAGTAGCCTAAAATCTGCGATAGTTGTGGCACTTATACACACAGAATCATTCACATCAATCCTTTACAACCTATCCCTCCCAGTCGGAAACCTCATGGTCCGGTACCGCTAGCGATACAGAGCTATCCCACCCAGTCTAGACGGAGAGGGACATTATATCCCTCCCAGTCACCTTTCCCTCCCAGTCTACGACATATACATGCACTATATGTTTATAAGTAATTTAAGTTGTCTAAAGAAAAGTGTATGCTTCATGAGCATACGAAGTAAGTAAACTTTCATCTTTATCGCTGTTAAGTAGTTAAGCCCAAAGAATATTACGCATTTACTTATTAGTAAACAAACTAGTGCAGTCAAAAAGGAATCTTTTTAGTAGTTATCAAGGAAGGAAATCTTTAAACTTTAACTAACCATGAATTAAGTTAAAGTGTGAAAGAGAAGAGCCTTCAATAAAAGTCTACACGTAGGATTGAACTTGAAGTGTGAACAGTGAAGAAAAGAATGGAGCCACAGACGATGAATATAAGATACAATTTACCTACCTGGGCTGCAGTAGTTAAACTTGAGTGAACTGATTCTATGGACGAGAGGGAAATTGTGTATCAACGTGATAGAAATAAGCTACTCTTCCCATTTGCCTATTGTTAATGATTTCAGTTTATGTGATTTAAGTTTACATTGAGATAAATAATCCAGGAAGGCACCTTGAGTTCCCATCTTGACTAATCGTAAGCCTGACTTGACAACTCGGCTTAACTCTTTGTTACACATTTGTGGACTTATTGGCAAGGTGGGGTTGGATTTATGGCTGTGTGTATACGTGTTTACTAATAGTCAGTAGAATAGGGGCTAACAATAAGTAAATACATGAGTTAAGTGGAAAAGTAAATCTGAAGCTACATACCTGTAGTTTGTAAGATTGTAGATCTGCCATCAATCTCGCCTCACCTCACCTTTACCATTCATCCCTGACCTTTGAGAGAGGAAAAAGTTTCTCGAGAAAGAGAGATAAGGGATCGGAGCTTGTTCTCCGTATAGTTATTCACTCCTCACTTCACTCGACTCTGTCCGAAACCTTAGTTATCAAATTGATGAAGGGACGAGAATGAAAAACCAATTCACAAATTGCTCCTGTCGCCATTAAATCCTCTACTTCCAATTATCCAATCCAATCCAAGGGAATAAATATATCATTTTGACTTTAATTGCAGTCAACCATTTAAATTCTATAGAAGAAAGCAACGAATCAATTCTACTCGAAAAGACTGAGCAATATTTGTACTAGTTGTAGACTGTAGCAGTCTAGTCCAGTTTGGTTACAATATGTAGCTAATAGCATCTCTCCCACGTTCAATCCATTCCAATCCAATCAAAGTGCCACAATAATCATAACTACAAGCAATATTAGAGTAAGTACCTAATCCAGCCTATTGTACACACCACACCACTACTTATCAGGTAGTAAACCAAAGTCGTAAACTATATAAACTTGCTTCTAAACAAAGAGATGGAAAAAACTTGAATCGAGATCATTGCAGATATAGCGAATTGATTGCAAGTTTGCCCATTTCGCAAAAGTTGCGCTTGATTGAATGAAAAAGCAACCCATGTTGTTCCCATACACAAAGGTAAACAAGTCCTTTTTATACTTGTTCACACAAAAATCAAATAGTAATGTGTTGGGCTACGTACAGATACGTAGCTAAGGCATAATCTATGAATGCATATGTTAGCGGCAATAAGTGAATTCAGGCATTAGGCCTAATGCCTAGGCATTAGGCCTAATGCCTAGGCATTAAGCTTAATGCCTAAAATTGCCCGGCATTAGGCCTAAAGACTAGTCTTTAAGCTTAAAGCCTAGGCATTAAGACTAATGCCTGAATTTTGCTCGGCATTAGGCTTAATTCCTGGTCTTATTGCCTGATTTTGATGGAAATGAAAGTAAACAACAAAAACTTAAGTCTAATACACACTTTCGCTGTGTAATTAAATTAAATATAAATGTTTAATATGTGCATCTTGGTAGATAATACTAATATGTACATGCAGAACATGAAAATGATTGGAAAAAATAGATAACAACATGCGAAAATCCAAATATTTTAGTTCGACGAATATTGAGGAAATTAAAGTTGTTGAATTAAAAGATCATGTTACTGGGGAAGTGACTACTTTGTTATATAGCATGGAAAATACAGATGTTTCTGCTACGGAAGATTTATATGACATTATAAGGCACAAAATTGCATTTTTTTCACTGCGACCAGGCAATGCATAAAACATTTATACATTTGGTTTCACCACAATTGATTTGGAAACTCTCTTTCTCTTTAGTTGACATTGTTCACACTTTATACCCGATCTCATTAAAAACTTTTGTTCTCATTATTTTTCTGACAAGATTTTATAATTAAATTTTCAGAAATAAAAATAAATTAGTTCAATTTCTTTGGTGATGATTTTTTTTCAATCATTTTCATGTTCTACATGTACATATTAGTATTACCTACCAAGATGCACATATTTTACATTTATATTTTACTTGAATACACAGCGAAAGTGTGTATTAGACTTAAGTTTTTGTTGTTTACTTTCATTTCCATCAAAATCAGGCAATAAGACCAGGAATTAAGCCTAATGCCGAGCAAAATTCAGGCATTAGTCTTAATGCCTAGGCTTTAAGCTTAAAGACTAGTCTTTAGGCCTAATGCCGGGCAATTTTAGGCATTAAGCTTAATGCCTAGGCATTAGGCCTAATGCCTGAATTCACTTATTGCCGCTAACACATACATTCTACTACATTATGATCCTAGATAACTGTCTTGATTGCAAGAAATATTCAATAGGAGTAAGATACTTCTCGCTGAATTAATGAATTATTATAAGAAAGGGCATCTCGGATGATAAATCTCATTTTTATTAAATATACACAGACTACGGGACAGAAGAAGAAGGATTTAAAGATAGTAGTATAATGTCTGTAGTCTATGGAGTAGTGCATGGGTATACGTATAAGTATACAAATAGTTAGTGAGTGCTGATTGCAAGTATATTACAGAGTTGACTACCTTACCTACTCATTTCTAGTGAAGTGGTGATGTTATCTTCGTGCTCGACACAAGTTGCGTGGTACCTGCCCAACAATTTTCCTTAAGACACTACAGTCCTTGTTTACCCTCACAAATCATCCGAATCTGGCATCAGAAATAAATACAGAGAGACTTTTATCTCCGCCTCCAAAACTTAGCTCGTCTTCCCTCTTCCCTATGCCTGCATTTACTCCACGTTTACGTAAGAGACGTTTATAATCAACATCAGCTCATGCAGAACTTTCCTCAACTTTATTTGAATTACCTTATAGAATCTACTATACATATATTACTGCATTTAATAGATAACTCTTAGCCTGCCACGCTAAAGCTCGACTTGACTTACATTCACTCTTCTGTAGGTAGGTTACTTACATACTACATTACCAGAATAACAAGACAGCTATTAATTAGACTTGATCATCATCACCATCATCATCTCATATAAAACATAACATCACATAACTCATCAACCTCAACTAGACTTTTTGAGCCAGTCAACGTACTCGTATATATTTATGCTACCCTATACACCTACTAAATGCCTATATACTATGCCTTATGTAAAGATATATGCGTGTTCTTAAATTACACGCTAACTACACATGAATATGTACATGGAGGGAACGAAGGCCCAAAAAACCAACAACCACACAACTTTTCCTTCCTTCCTCCTTTTCTTCATTTTCTTAACTTGGGCCAATTAGGTACATTACGTTTACGTTACTTATTAAAGTGTAATCTAAAAAAGTGCAAACAAACAGGGACGAAATACATCCTAATTTATATGAATGTGGAAGGGAAGTGTTCTATAGAGAGCTGAAGAGACAAGCTCGTCTTCCCTGCCTTTTGTTATCTCCAACCATCATCTCATTTTGAAATAAACCTTCCTAAGAAACGTTTCCTAATACTGTAATAAAATAACGCTGTTTTATTTTCAACTGCTGAGTATGAATGTGTCTGGGTTGTTATTATGAAGATGGCTGTTACTTATGACTATTCTGAAAATTTCGTAGCAAAATGAAACAAGAAAAGTTTTATCTTCACAAAGCCCGTCAACTCAACTAGAAATAAATAATAATATACAACTCTTTGCTTACATTTTAATATATTAGGAAAAGATATCTTATGTGAGTGAGTAAGACAAAGAGTAGTACGTTTGTTAGGTTATAAAATAACACAACAGAATCCTCTGGCTCCCTTAGGCCATTCTCAAAGGAAACCAACTCCTCTTGTTTCATATTTCATTTCATTTAGCATTGTTTCCTCTCATTTCGTTACTCACTTGGAAATCGCAGATTGCTATCTATCTCTTGTGCCATCCATCCACTTATTTTTCCGTGACTTTTGTATTTTTCAGAGAAATCAATAGATAATACATGTAATGTGAAGTGATGCTTCACGTCATTTGCATTTCATTAGTTATTCTTTTCCTTTCAGATGGGAAACGTAGTGGGGACGAGCACAAAAGGGAATGCTACATCAACTTTAAGACAAAGAACACTATTACCACGGAAAACAATACGTATGTTGGCGTGTGTCTCTTAACTGCACATAAATACGAAAGAGTATACACCAAGAAACTACCTACCTACATGTATGCAATCAATTATTAAGGATGAAGAGGAGAGCTAGAAGTCATTCTGCTAAATAAAATGAGATCTCTTTGTTTTCCATTTTGGCAGCTGCGAAATAAAAAGACCAAAAGAAGACATAACATCGACAAGACAAAGGTCTCCGCTTTGGTTAGTTATGTTTTCCATTTACTAAATACTATATCTCCTGTCTATTCTACTTACTGAGGCAACCACGTATCTTGTTTCTACTTTATATCTTTGCTTCTTCGTAATGAAATATTCAATTTAGTCTTCAAAGAGACCTACGCACTGAGAAGTCTCTTTGTTCGCTAAAGGTTGATGTGATGGGAAAACAAACGACAGAGAACAACTCAACTTACTTGCATCTCTATAAAATAAACAGGAGAACTTCTTTTCATATTACTGTCTCATACATGTAAAGCATACTGATACACAAAAGTATACTATTGATGAAGCAAATTCATAAATACATTTATTTACTGCATACCTAAGGCATTTGCGTATGGTACTTACCTGCAATTAGTAGTCAACAGATAAATATGACCAGATTTTTAGTTTGCTTTGTATTTAGTTTGAGGTACAACAAAGACGAAGAGAGTTTTCGTTGGCCCTGCTCTAACTATCTATTTGAAGGCGTGGAAAGAAGAGTGACATTATCTACGGACTTTGATCAAAAGACAAGTAGAGCTGTCAAAATCGGATAACTTCTTCATACTGAGAATACACTTAGGAAATTACAAATACATAGTTTCCTATCTACTCCTAGCCTCCTTCAATAGAAATACATACTTAATGTTAGCACAGCTTTGGGTACAAGGTTAACTTAATGTATATTCACCATTGCGCTTAATTCTAAGACTTTTTATGTGTATAGTCTAATCTAGTAATATTCTGAAATGTAGTTACGGTGGGTAAGCCAGATTATAGGCGCAGCGATTGCATAGACATTCGTTAACAGTAGTCAGATCTAAACCTTCAGACGTATAAATGGATTAACGCACGGATGCTGCATGATGACAGCTTGTATATCAACATCATCAAATCAGCATCACTTCGAATCCCAACTCATCCCCCACATCACTCATCTCTAAATCAATAAACATCTTCTATAATATTCAATCTTACGATGTGGGCTTTTATTCTACATGCAGAATGAACTGTTATTCCAGCCCAAGACAACTACTGCTCAAAGATTCGTGATCTAGCCACCTTCACCTTACAGTCTCATCAAATATTATTCAATTGTGGCGTGGACTAAATAACCAGACTGTTTTATAGTAGTCTATAATACAAGTACTATCGCTCGCATTATGCGGCCCTATGCTTACTTAAGGAAACATTAAAAAAACAGTCAATAAGTTATCTTAGCCAACACTTTTAAGTAACCCCATTATTCAACTCTTTACAAACAGTTTTCCCATTTGATACCTGCCGTTTTTAGTACTCGACTAAGTGACTTTAATTATGCAATCCTAGACTCTATTCAAACAAAGCGTGTAAGAAATGAGCAACTAAGTAATTTTAGATATAAACTTCTCGCGAAATCGTGCATATGGAAAAGTGGCACCTTCATGCAGACAAAATATTCATGTAAGCAAAACCTGACTCTTTCACAGTTAATTATGCAAATCCTCAAAGTGCGCAGCAATAAATTCAATCAGAAGGAAATTAATGTCAAAGAAAATCATTCGAAATTCAAAGACCCAATTATATTTTGTAAACAATCGGCTGATGGCTTAATTTTTTGACATTTCAATTGATCCCGACACACAATTAATGCAATTTCTATAATAGCTTTCCCACAAACCGTGTCATCAATTCTAGGTAGCCGAACTACTTTATGTAATGATGTGCTAAAAATTTGATAAGTGAGAATAGCCACAATAAGCAGAACAGAAACCTTGTCACATACTCTCTTGCATACATGCTAACCAATGTATGGAAAAAATATGAAAGCGATGCTATTTATTCTGTCCAAATTCTAGCACTCAGCTGGGCCCACGTGTGGCGATAAAGCTTTCACGCAATATGACTTTCCCTTCGTATTTGAAGAAAATGTATCATTTATGCTCATCATACAGAGAACATAATTTCATGTCTACTACACCACTAAGACTGGGTAAGCCAATTCTTGTTCATTTTGTGGTGCACTACTAAGCTTGGAATAAATAAATAATTTATCGTATAAATAATATGGAACATTGTCTGATCGCTTGGCTCATTTCCTTTTTTAAATTGGAAATGCGATATTTTCAACTCTTCTTAATAAAAATTAGATTACTCTATGATGTAAGGTATTTAAGAGGTGAAGACTGATGGGTGGTAGTGTTGAATATAGTATTTGCATTAATAGATTTTAATGTAGGAGTATAACAGGTAGCAGGTATATAAGTAGTTAACCTATGATTAGATTAAATAGTCTGTACTCACAATTACTAACACAACAGCAATTATCCATCTAGCGTATTACGGCAGACGTATCGGCTGTTTAAGTCGTCAGCTAGCAATCAATCTCAGAATTGATTTGATCGAGTAACCTCCCCAATTCCAATCAAAGTCTCATAATATAGATCTACATATCGATACAAATACCAACAATCTGTTTAACTCTGTTTACATTGGCATGTTGTATCCTATTGAATGTTATAACAATAGTTAGTGTAAGACCAAGAAACGTAAGGGTATTCTTCATTTGTCAGTCATATTATCAGTCTGATGTGTATATAAATTAGGTGCATTACATTAGAGTAACTACTTTGGCTATAAGAGTTCATACTCCATTCGATACATAGAATAATTTTTTCAGTCAGGTAGGTGTTACTTCAATGGTGATATCTGCTACTAATGTTACCCAGCATTTAAAGGTGGAAATGTGGGTCTACTCTATCTAATGCTTAGTTCTACACACTTTACATAAATGTAGCTCTACATTGTGTACCACAAAATAATTTTTTGTATTACTACGTGTGCCAATCGTGGTAAGAGGAGTTACCATCTACATTCTTTTATAAACAATATAAATAGAATATTGGAATAAAATACCTAGCGACTTACTGTACTGTGACTACTAAAAATATAGTCTTAAATACCTGCTATGCAAAGTATTAGTTACAACAGTAGAATCAGGATTGGTTTTTAGCAGTTGCATGTAAATGTGTGGTAATCTATAGTCTAGTCAATAGGTCTGACCGAAACGATGTGAAATGAACTGAAACTGAAGTAAAACACATAGAAGATAAGACAATGTCAAAGGTATAACCAGGACTAAGTAGTAGCCCTTATTAGTGATAGAGTATAGAGGTTTATAATACTCTGACGGCATGCAACTGCAGTCAGAGTCGAAGCGAAGTTAGTTGGAGAGACATGTCAAATGTAGACAGGTAAAGATAGTGACAGTCGATAAGTACATGGTGAGTTGAGTTCTTTAGGAGATGCCAAACGCGAAAGTAGAGAAACAAACAAGACTCACAACAGACAATGAACGGCATTTGACTGGATGCATTTAGCCAGATTGATAAGCACTTATGAGTCTCAATGAATCTAACCATCCATCAACAATACCAATAGCTGCAGGAATTTTCATGATTTCGCTTTGTATTGTGTAACGTACATGTGTAGCCGTCAGTTGCATCTTTATCTCCCTTTATCTGTTTGATTAAATGTTGCTGAATTATGTAAACTCGTTACTTTACTTGACGTTTTCTATTTTATATTTCATAGTTGCTTACGGTCACTCGTCCTACTCATTCTCCACCGATAAAAATACCTTATCGTTTTCAAGAAATGGGAAACGTAGACACATGCAACTCTTTTCTAACTGTTTAGTGCCCAGTCACCTGAAAACGCGACAAATTATTCAAAAGCAAGAAAGGTTTATCTGGAGCAGATATCAAATAATGGATATGGAATTCACAACGTTGTTTTAAGGGGAAAATAGTCGTTTCCTACATAGAAGAAATAGGCACAGAACTCATGATACTCGTGAAATAAAAGTAGGGATAGTTAGATACTTATAAGAATGTCTATTGAACAGGATCTGAAATATTTAGTTACAATATCTCTGACTCTGACTGCATGGACTCGATCCATCACAATGCCAATCATAGAGATCTACATTAAGAAAACATGACCTTGATTTAAATATAAATGCAAACGATCGAGCAACACACGCGATCATATCTCAAATAGCCTGTCATGCAGTAGATCTATTTTACGATTTCTCCATTCCACTCTACTCATGAACTCAGACCTAAGAACTAAATTCGACGATTCAACCAATAGCACATAATACCTGTAGTATTATTGTATTTATTATTCCTAGTGAGTCTATACAATCTACTTACCTGTGCACATTCTAAATACATCGATGCATACATATGCATAATATATAGTTACCACTACAGTAATAGATATGCATTTATGTTGGCAATATATTACTCAAGAGTCAAAAGGAGCCCAGAGTTGAGAGTTGAACCCAGCAGACTTTTCAATAATGTAGTAGATGCCTACTATAGGTAGACAATCTATTTATTTTGATAGAACTCACCAAGACATATCGAGTAACAGTGACTGGAGTCAGATAATATTCATATGTCACTTTGTAGTAAGACTCCTTTATAGTTAGCATCTACTTTACTTAACTGCTAATCGCAAGATAAGCTAAACTCTTATGGGATACAATGTAACTACCGAGTGTCCCATGTCAAATCCCATCATCTACATAAAAACACTACCGTGTGTCTGCGTATTGACTACAGATAGGGTTAAGAGCTCTGTCTGAGAGACTCATCATGCTAGATATCAGTTGCTAACAGTAAGTACAAGCTGAAATGATTTATCTTTTCTGTGTATATTTAAGTATGTGAGTGTGAGTGTGTGTGGAATCCAATGTACATTTTAGTCACTATTAAATAGAAATACTAAATACCAAAAGTCATTGTAAATCAATGCGTCTGCTGACAATGAGCAATGCTGCTGCTGAGGAGCAGGAGAGACAGACGTAGATATGCAGTTGCATTCCAATGCCTATCAATCACTCCCTAGCTCTACAATCTCAATCAAAAAGCACATCTAACTAAATCTCCTCCCAGCCATCGTCTGAAAAGGTGACTTTTCACCTGTACTTTATCTTTTTATTGATTTTTTTCACATTTATTCTGTTCTTATCGTACTACTTGGCTAGAGTTGCTTGTAGTACATTACACATCACATCAGAATTACCAATGTGTATACACATTCACATAAAAGTCCTTTCAGTTGATCAAATCGGGTCCCTCCTCTCTCTCTATACAGTAAATAGCTGCATACCTCCACATACAGTGAAGATATACTGGTAGTTAATGCATTGCACTCAATCTTAATCTCGCCGTCTACGTCCACTCTTCTTTAATAACTCATTCACTGCGGAAAACCATTTTCCTTCAAGTTTCTCTAATCTCGAGTGATATCGTTATGCTCACTCACTACGTGTGTACCTATAGCTTCAGGAATCTAGTTAAAACATTGGCATTATTCTAATGCTATTGTTTTTGTATGTATTTGCGAGGAGAAACACAATTTTTTCAATTCTGTACAGCCATATCTCATGGAAATATACCTTTATCCGCTACATACTTGATATGGGAAAAATCTACTTTGGAATAGTAATGAAGAAAATTTTTACGGCCTGACTAAGAGTGTGAGCAACATACCTCTTTTAATAGATACATCAACCTTGTACTATTATAATGTAGATTGGCGAATATTCAATGTTTCCACTGATCACAAGACATTATCGGGGCATGCAGATAAGCTTAGCTGTATGAAAACGTCTGAAAAGTTGTAAACTGAGATTTTTATGCTTACTATTGAAATTAAAAGAGTTGTTCTCGGAAATAAAATCCTAAGCATCCAATAACTCTTTTTAACAGCGAATTTAACCTCTTTATTCTCACGTTTACGACTCCCGTGTGGATTTTATATTTCCAGTTGTTCAACTTTTTCACTATGAATCAACGAAACTAACAATACGCTCTACATTGATTCACACTGGGCGTTATTCCACTATTCTACCAGCAGGACAGAAAGCATAAGCTCACGAATTTACACTAGACTTTCGGTCAAGCTAGTGACAATATTAAACTTCCCTCATTACCCTAACAAACAAGATACATGTACAAAAAGCAAAGCGGACCCAAAGAAACGGCATGCCATTACCTTTGTTGGGCATGATGATTGGAGTGATATGCAAGCTTCGAATGGTCCATGATTTCAGTCCCGTACTCTTCCGAACATAGGAAAACATTTTCCTAGCTTGGGATAAATTATGTCCTTTCATTCAGTTTGTAATGAGTACAGGTGATGAGGTTAACGACTAATCGTCATTTCCATAACCACATTTTACAATTGCACCTTAGCCAGTCAGTGTGCTTATACGGCACATCAAACGATTTGCTAATGACACAATTTAATTGTACAAAGGCGCTATTTATTTTTCGCCTCCCTTGTTGTTCTTTCTCAGCTGGCTTTCTATGACTTTCCCCGTTTTGAGTAATGTGTGCAGAGAGCAATGTATTATCGTCATAAATAAGTATTTACATGAATGCCTTCAAGACATGTGTGCTTAGGCTGTTCCATAATATTCTATCTAAATAACTTCGTTAGCACTTACAGTTGTTGAGTGAATGAGTTTTCCTTCCATGTATTAATGTAATCTAAGTCCAGGATAAAGACATGCAAGATTTGGAAAAACAGTCACTCCAATGTAAACGCGGTGAGAAAATGAAGTATGAATTCTATTATAGTGAAAAGTTTGAGTCTCTATTACTTCATGTACTCTGTTAGTCAGGAAAACGAATGTCTAACTTAAGGTTAATGCAAATAAATAGATTTTGCATTGTGATAGCTCTCAACCCTCGCACTCAACTTTCAACTGCACGCAAAGCATGAGACTGTTGATATTGATATATAGAAGTATTATATCAAGTTTCTATTCCCTATGAAAGGAAAGGCATCCTATACCTTCTAACATAATTCACAATTATTAGGATATGCATGGCAAAGGCCATTAAACATGTAAAATATACCATTTCGCGTAGACTTTTCTCTTATTCCAAGTACATTCTATACGGCTTGATGTGGGATTTTCCTACTACTATACTTTTATGCCACGTACCTTAGAATTGTGGCTCTGAGGGACATATAATTCTGCATTGATTAGAATAGCATTGGTCCTTACCGCTGTAGGAGACATGCATTTCTAATAATATAAATTACCATGCATATTTCAAAACAAGAGTGTGGAGGCGCAAATACAGTATCTGCTTTAGTAAAAGAATATGAAATAGTAAAAGTCTCAAGTCTCGACAAAGAAAGCAACGAGAACCCTCATTCAATATTAAACAGTAGATTGCAACTTGAAAGTTATAACATTTAATAATTTACAACCTATTACAGTCTGCCCTTACTTTGTTTCTCCACGTTTCAACCAGAGAAAAGTATGCATGTGTCCTTCCATTAATTTTCAAGTAATGTACCTACTATCTACCCATCCGATATAATATACATTTGATTTTACAAAGAAGCTTAGCTTGATTAAAAACAACTGCAAAACCAACCAGTCGACTCTAATGCATTAACAATAAGTTAAGTGAAATATACTAAATAAATATGTGCACACTTTCTATGTAGTCGATATCAACTAGGCAGTTCTTAGAAGAGTCGAGTGTATGCTAAGGAGATAAAATGCACAGAAATAACTAATAGAAAAATTCAGTTTTCCAGACCCACAAAATGTTTTATGTTTAATGCAGTTGTTGTGTCATGTATTTAGGTAGATAAGCAATGTCTTGTAACTCCCTACCAAATAACTTTTATATTTGTATTAAACACTGTTTTCCACGATTAACCCACATTCCATTCTTTGTCATGTAATAGCTCCAGACTTGAAGGTCACTTTAACATATTCCTTTCAAAACCATCACATTACAATGCATTTGACTACATGACTATCTCGGTGACTTACACTTTTAATTTATTCATACGAGCTTATAATCATAATAAAAGCATTCTAAGATACCTAAGTATGATAACTCAACCTCAACTACTCCCTTACCTCCTTACATCTATTACCTAAAATTCTTTCCATATACAATCAATAAACCATCACTATCTAAGCCTACGTATTATACCAATATTTTAAAGCAAGAATTACAGCAAGAATGGCAAGATAAAGAACTACAAATGTAAGATGATGTGATGGGAGTAATTCAGAGAAAGCATCCCTAGTGCTAAAATTAGAATCAACATCAATGTGTACTATATGAGCTCTTCCAGGACAATCTCAAAAGCCATACAAGATGATCTCCAGATGGCAGTTACGTAACTGGAGCAGAAAGGAAAGTCCTGCCACCCACACACAGCCTCCTTTGTAACCGAAATTTCTCCATATGCCATTTTATTATTATTTTAGTTAATCTTTAGTCTTTAGAACGTCGAAGTCGATATGGGTTTTGTAAATAGTATAGTCTTTCGCCTTGACAGAGATTTTCACTAAGTTAAAACATTTTACGCTTGAGAAAGTAATACTATCGTGGGAAGATACGTATATACTTTAGTAACACTCTAGTTTATTATCTTGCATTGCATTTCCCTGCAGAACACTACTGCATTGAATTTACTCTTTAAATAGTTGTTCCACCTTGATTTCCAGTGGATATTCATCACAGCTAAAATTATCAATTTTGCACTATTATTTACGACATTCCTTATAGATAAGCTAAAAACATTTCATCTACCATGGTATACTAATAGTTTACTATGTAACTTTAGTTTGAAACTTTAAGTAGAGTTACCTGTATCAATGATGATAAAAAAATTATTATGCCAGTGTATTCAAAAACTAGATATGGTAAATAACCAATCAAAAAGGACGAGAAATCTGAAAATGGGATGATTTAGTTGTAACGAAGATGATAGTCCTGATGGATTATGTAATTATGAAAGCGTTATAGGTGTAGTATTTAAGGTAGGGTATAGGTAGTCTAGAAGGTACCCGATGTTGGTAGATTTGGAAAGACAAAACAAGTACATAGAGAAGCAATAAGACAGTAATGAGTGTCCATTGAGAGTGGATCCATTATTGCAGTCGAGTTGTGAGAGAATAAAGTGAATCTAGCAAAAAGGATGAAAAGTTTGTGTGTGGAGTGTGTGGATGAAGAAGGAGAGGACAGGCCGGGTGAAGAAGAAGAGAGGATGAGGAGAGTGCAGGGAAAGGATTGGTGTTGACAAGAGCTGTCTGGAGAAGCAAGGTATCAATTGTCCCTTCTGATGGCAGATTGGTGACACCCAAATGCGCTAAACGACCCTGATAACATCATTTTATTGAGCTTGGGCAAGACCATCCTTACTTTATAGGCGACATATACGACTACTATTATCCCCTCAAAACTTTCCATCATTATCATCATTATCTTATAACCGTACAACCCATCACCCTTAATGGACACTTTTACGCTATAATTGTCAAACAGGCCTCCATGAAGACTCCTCACATCCACTCAAACTTTTCTCCTCTACTCACCGACCATCTTCCATCCGCATTAATATTATAAGCTCTGTTTTTCTTCTCTCCAATTCTCTCGACTCATTCCAACTCTTCCCATACACACTCAAAGTACATTCGATTTCATACAGAATTTCTTACTTCAATGAGCTACACTAAAGCTATCACACTTTTGCACGTATCGTATACTACAAGATTATTCCTATGACCTTATTCAATTGTTACTCTTAATAATCTAATTTTTCTAACTGTTTCAATCTGATTAGACTATAATATATTTATTGTTTTTTGAAAATTGCTATTGCATAGCGTTTTCGTTTGAAAAACTAAAACAGTCAAACCATTTGATTTCACACCTTGGAGTCATCATCTTTTCCAAGTGTCTCTAAACATTTCTTACAGTTGGATGGCACTTGTATAATTTGACTCTTTTGTCCTGATCTGGATGCTTACGATTAAATCCATCTCTATATAAGGTCTGAAAGGTAAACACGAAAAGAGTTGACGGAACGAATTCAACTTCATAGCTTTTAGTTTTAATGTTTAGCAGGAGTGGACACAAGTTGGGAGAATATTTATTCAGGTATCTCAGTTGTGTTTGGTATCTTTTGTCTTTGAACATCTCATTATACAGTGGAAGGTTAGTAGGAAAATATTTTATGACTAAGGCTACCCTTTCCCTAGCCTCACAACCAATTTGCCCAATTTGAATTCTAATTCACTTAACCCCTGACCTGCATACCAAGCAGATATCCACTCTTCTTGTACTAGACACACACTCTACGACATGAGAACTGGAGTGACGACTGGAGCTGACCTGGAGATGAGGAAGGCTGATGCGATGTGATGAATGATCAAGGGATATGTATAAGAACTTTATATAGCTATAGAGATGTGACTCTGGGGTTGTTCTGTTTTCTTCTTTTCTGACAAGAACTAGCCTTAAAGTCCGTCGATCCTTCAATCCTTCTCTATCTGTGATGAGAATGAGGACGCGTGATTGTTGATGTAGTGGTGTGTCTTGTAAGAGTTTTTTCATCAACACCTCGCTATACTATCATCTCATCTTTGAAATGCATACTCCTTTCGTCGTCTAGAAATGAGCGTGTAAGTATAGTAGTAATAGCTGGGTTAAGTAATAATAGCTAAGTGTGTACATAGAGACATTAAACTATCACATGAAATCAAGTCACATCATACATAGTCTGTCTTGGACCATCCAAAATCTCATCTCGTCCAATCCAACATCCGTGGCAATTAGTTTCTATTTGGAGAATCATTATCAACCGGTTTCTTTCCTCATAGACAAGCACAATGAAGTATTACATTTCACTGCTTGCCCTTCTTGCTCATTCAACATTCGTTTATCTCCTTTAATATATGTAACATGTGTATTAGGATACCTATATACTGCATATCCAATATATCAAACTATGTATACGTGCAATGGTATAACATTACATACTGTTGTTTCAAATAATCGGAGAGAAATCAAGAAGACAGAACTTGTATGTATGCACCAGCAGTATTCTTACCTGAGGGAATCCAGAACTAAAGATGAAGCAGTGTATTTAATTCCAATGATAACACAAACTGACACTAAATACTGCTTAGAAATTGAGCCACAAAAACAACAGTATAGATTTTAGAATCGAGACGAGTCGGAGTGGCAAGGAGAATGTGGTAGATTCCAGATCTTGTCATTCTCTTTTGCTAATACAAGTATTCTGGACTCATTCCAGTACCTTGTCCAACTCCTAAGTATGTATAATTCTCTCTCGTGTCATGTTCACTTCAGCACTGAGCTGAACATTCAACGGATCCGGATTTCAATCTCTCGTCCAGCTCTCCAATCGAACATCAATACCTGAAGTCAACCAACGAAACGCCTACCCATAGCTTAATTAGGAAGTTTTAGAGCCTAAACGCATATGTACATGTCCTTTAAAGATTCAAAATCAGATTCTCGTAATTTTCAACGAGTCTTCTTCTGCCTATTCAGTGCCCATGATTGATTGATTTAAAGGGCGATAAAAGCTCTTTATGACGCCACCACCCCTTCACTACATAAACATGGATCACATTGATTAATCCCATCACTAAGGACTCAGGCTCGACTTTTAACCATTTTTAAGGCACTTGCCTGCATATTACTATTATAGTACAGCATTTCCGAAGATGATCTCATTCATTATATTATATCTAACTGGCTATATATAGTTACTACCCAACTTACCTCTATCCTACCTTATTAATAAAGAGTTATAAAAGATTAGATATGATTCACATTTCAGTGTCTTAAGATTTTCTCGCTTTCAATTATCTGTTAGAGGCATACATTGTATCGTTATGCAACATTTATAGTAAATATGGATTGAGATCATCACATGAGCGTAGGTAAGTATTTACATCTATTTACTAGGTGTTACTATATGGATAAAGATAATTATATGGTGTGCCCTGTTGCAGTTCGTGATAGATGAAAAGCTTACGTGTCGATTTCATTGGATGGGCAGGGCATGTTTTAGAGATTGAGAATGAAAAGCAAATCGAATGAAATCAGAATGAGGGTGACGACGAGGAGTTAACTAGGAATAAAATAGAATACAAATAGTGTTCTCCATACGATTATGTACATTGTATGTAGTCTGGAGGTGACGTAAACTTATTTAGCAGACCTTAGTGCAGTAGAAATCAGTACATGTGATTCTAAACATAGAAGAACAATCTGAATAGTGCAGCATGTACATACTTGAGTTAGATAGGTAGTTAAATGCAGTTGAGTTGAGCTAACTAAATCAGTTCAGTCTAATCTATATCTTTTATAACAAGTTTGACTCAACTGTTTTCAGTTTGTGTATCCAAGTATGTATCATAGAACAGCTCAGAAGTACAGTACAGTAAATCCGAGGGGAAATAAAGGCAAGTTATTGTTGACGGGAGAGAGATATTTGAAGTGATAAGGAGTTCCGGCTGAATCAATTGATAAGCAATGGGTTCACTCTCAGATTCTATATTCGACTATCCATCCCCAGCCCAGCTTTAGACTCTCTTTCTCTCCTACTGATATGATGTGATCATCTAGGCCAGCTCTGTCCTGTGAGTTCTGATTTTGATGCTCACTTTGTAACTTGTAACCAGTTTCGTTGTGCTCTGCCTTCCCTTTCTGTTCTGCAGAATAGAATATGTCGCCTGTCCTCCGATTCAATGAATTATGATACTGCCGAGTTTACTTATGAAATAATTCCCTCTCTTCTATTGATATCTACTCTGCTCTCTTGCAACGATACACTAAATTGATTACTTTTGAAATAATCTACCAATTGATAAACTCCTATGCATATCTCATGCCAATGGTATTTACTAAGCTAGATTAATTCCTACACTTACATTGATAGATTCATAATAAACGACGATAGTGCATTTGCTAAGTAGGTGAAGTATATTTGAATATCCATTCACGTAGATAGTTAAGATATAACATCACTATCTAAACTGGCGCAAAATGCAGACGTACTCAGTTATCTATCATGAACCTTTTTATATCAGAATTCTTGGAAATATGAATCCTTGAATAAATACAAATAATAATATACTTTCTATTATGTAAACAATTAGGGACATTATGTAATCACTAACACTTGTTATATAACAAACAAATATGCATCCATAAGTACTGTCCTACAAATCTTTGTGATAAAAAATACTAACACGTAATATTGTTCTAAATAAATGAGAGTATATGGTAAAACCTGAACCGTTAAGTGGTGCCATGTTGTAATAGATTCATTTGGATTCCCTTTGTGCTCATTTAGAGAGAGCAAAACGAAACAGGTGCAATGCACTACAATGGGAAGTAATTCTCGTGATGATATGCAATTTTACTATATTCGTGTAAACACAACATTTACATCCAAGAAAAAGGTAAGATAATTCAAAATCACAAATGTGAGTTTGCATATCGTACAATACAAACAGTGATTGTTTGTGTACTGTAATTACAGAGTCAGAAGCTAATTAGGTAGACATATAGGTAAGGGCTACTTATGTAAAATGTGTGATTTGTGAATTACTTGCTAATAGTATTTGTAGTACATTGAATATTCATATGAAATGAATGGGTGAGAAGGATTCGGGTCGACGGGATTGGGTTGAGTGGGGAAATAAGTGCGGAGAGAACGGGTAAAGCATGGTGTATGATGAGGATATAGTGTATAATAAAGCACAATAAATATCTAATGCATATACTAGTGTAGAAACAGATACATACATTAGATTAAATTTCAGTGTGCTGAAGAGCGATGCGATGCCATTTGAGAGGAGTTGAGGGTAGTCAGTGTGTATATTTCAGTACAGAGAAAGTACAGGTCTAGGATAACAGAAGAATAGTGCTACATATAGAACATTTCGGAATTTGGAAACTGATGAAGCGTTTTATCATCAAGGATCGGGAGGCTCCTGTCGCTTTCAGCTGAAATGAACCTCGCTATCTGTAACATTGTCTTATCTCTTCTTTCCAGACCGAGCTTTTATCATCAATCCAATAGTACGGCTATCTTCAATTTATCTTTATTTTGCAGGCTTTTCCTTATCACTAGTCATTAGAATATCTTAATATCCATCCTACTCGGAGCCAAACAGAAGTGAACTGATAACGCCTCACTATTCCACCAACCGTATCAGTTATGAACAAAAGATGTTTTTCACTCCAATGCGCCTGTCTCCAACACTGCATTTGCTTTGCTGTACTTTATACTCCTCGTCTCCCAGATACTTATATTGTTGTAGTTTATATTAAAACTCTGCCTCTAAAACTCTCTTCCTATCATCCGTCCCATTTCATAAAATCCAGCAATACTTTACTTACATGCACACTGTCTACTTAGGCACAGACACATAAGCATACTCACTAACTGCATATAAATACATTCAATCTGCCCAGCCATCTAACTGCTATAATAATACAATGTCTATATGGAACAGTATTAACTTAAACCTCGTCCCTTTTTGCTTTATTTCCTCTGACTTGGCCTCATACATATTATACGGAGGATAAGAATATGTAACAGTTCTATTAATATATTACTATACTTGATACACTTAATAGTAGATACGGATAGGCATTAGTAAATATAAATACTACCGCTTATATGACTTTATTGTAAGTATTTAGAACTTGGAACGTGTTCAGTATACAATGTCAAATAGATATACAAATCAGAATTATGAAAATGGTTTCTAAATTCAAAACTACTAAATCCTCCCCCAAATGCTACTAACTATACTCTAACAAAACTATCGCATCTCATCATCCAACAAAACTCATGGAATCGCCTTACTTGTCTCAATTTCCTATCTCTTTCATAATACTTTCATTTAATAGTCTTACCCTCTTTTACAACGTAAATGAACACTCTCTCCTATCTACCCGGTTCAGTAACTAATTTTTACACCTCGTTACATAACTCCCCCTCTCTCAACTCATCTTCCATTATATAATAATTACATTGTATTTAGCTGCACTGATTTAGTTTACTTTAAATCCTCACGAATTCTCATTTACTTACAGTTTAGCGACGAAACAATATTCTTCAAGTTAAAATTTCAAACCAATTCAAATGATTTCCTGGCAATTAGGACTTGATGGACACTATACCTAAAGGACCACCCGACATAGGATGTTGTTTTTTCAATTATTTAGTGTTAATTGAAAACTGTGTGAGAAATATCACCGTGGAGGGCAAAGTCTTCATATTTTAATTTGCTGATTACATAGCATTGTTACATTGTAGTTTCAGATGAGAATTAAAGCAGCAATTTTTAAAATGTCTTAAATCGAATTCCTGTATTTATTTTGTTTAAAAAATAGTTCTCTTCTTATAGCGTTTGTTGGTTATTTTCCTTTGATTTAGTTTTGGATGGGAACAGGGAAAATGATGTCAAAAAAGACAGTCTGAAGAAATGATTTAGTCGTTACTAGTTTAGCTTGGGGTGTACAAAGGTTGTAATGGAGTAGCAGTAGGATACTTCTTTTTGTATAGTATCTTATTATTAAGCATTAAGCATATAAGTAGCAAATATGAAAAGAGGATATTACCCATATAACTATATATTGTTACATAATACATGGTTTTATGTTATTTTAATAGTTGCCATCTTTTGATCTTCATCTAAGTGACTGACGGACGACGAACTATCTCAAAGAGCTGATATGGTGATATGAAAGTTAAGAAAAAGCTTCGGTAGTTCGGTTATACTAGTAGGGAGAAGTAGGGATAGTGAAACACATCAGAGGAAACAAAACCGAAAAGTGAAGCAAGTCAGGCCAACTAGTAACAAAGTTGAGAAACCCTACAAGTTCTCGCAGTAACTTGACAATAGAACACAACAGAGCGGATATCTCCTTTCCTATCTGACTTTTGCTGAGAAAACATTCTTATACATACGTAACATACATTTTATTACATTCTATTACGTTCTTTCCTTTATTTAACATAATAATATAATCTCAGTCTTATGATACAACATGCACTATTAATAGGATTTGTTCACAGCGCTCTGAGCTGAAAATGTAATAGTGATAGCAAAACAGGCATTACAAGTATATCATATTTAAAACTTGTGTGATGATGCGATGTGATGTTACGCAAATAATATTTTATCTTGTGCATATACTTTCACATGACATGCATTATATATCTATAAGACCATATCCATTATATAGGTAGATACTATAGGCACTTGTAACATATCATTACATGTAGCACATAATTTTGAATATGTACACAATAATATTATTATTGCATTGATGTAGTTGTAAGGGCACTTCGTTATGACTTATATAACATTATTCATGAGAGATTTCACTGTGTTACACAGTAGTCAGGAAAGTTTACTTTTCCTCCGAATCAGTGCATTGCCTTCGAGATAGTGCGCGACAGATAAAAAAGTCAAAGTAGAAGGAACAAATCAGAAATTAGGTCCGTATTATTATCACAGTGCTATCATTCATCCAGTATCCACGTATTTTACGTAGTAAAAGTACTAGCACTATAAAAGATAAAACATCATAGTAGGGAAATCATATAGGAATTGTCATGTTATTTTTTATCATTAAAATATTTTTACATATTATGTGGGTTGCATTTATGTATAGTGTCATGAAATCGACAGTGAGTGAACTGGGGAGGAAGAGCAACGATTAAATAAAAGATAATGTTTGGAATCCCGGTAGGTATCTATATGTAAATGAATTGAATTCATTGACAAAAGGAGGTTAGTTGAAATCAAAGATCTATTTCTTTATGTATATCCTGGTCACTCGATGTTTCATGTGCTTATGTGATGTGAACATTAATTTAATCTGTATCACATAAAATAAATATTAATATATCTGAACGAGTTCATTTGTTATTTAGATAGGAGACGGAGAGAGTAGATTGTATAGTGAATGGAGTGCGTGATCAGCTTTATATCGATATCGAAATCACATTCGCAGTTAAATCAGTCAAATAAAGAATAAGACACAGTCCAAATGCATCTATGCTTATCTTAATATAGGATGTTGTAGTTTGTACTTAATAAAACATTATAATATGTAGTTTTAATAGTTACGTATAGTAGTTTGTGATAGACTCAAACAAATAATGCCTATATTGTACAGATACTTAATAGATTAAATCACATATGTGATCTGTTGTAACTTTTGACTAATCTACTTTGCGACAGTAAACTATTTACTTTGGCTAAACACGGCATAGCAAAGCAAAGCCACGCCAAGCACGGCATAGGAAAGAAGGTCCAAGACCTTTACAGGTCATCGTCTTATTTCTTACATATAAATCCATCCATCCATAAAGAACTCGTAGAAAGATAGCCAAAGTCTGTAATATTTATTATCTTTTATCTTTTCACGATCCAGAATGATTGTGTCAAAAGGTTCGTCGCAAACTACAGTATCGGTGCATTTACATACGTTTATATGCACATATACGTATTATTATGTCTCCCTCCACATCGAATACAATAATGTCTACCTATCCACTCCTATCCAGTTTAATATCTATATACATATGCACACACGGAATAAATGCACTCATAACTATAACTCGCCTTTCTTTACACAGTCTTTAATCAACTTTACTGACTGTGAGTTACTTCTCCATTTTATGTATGCATGCACGGAAGATAAAAAAGATTGACGGCTATCTGACTGAACTGTACTCATCGTCAGTAGTTTCCTTTCCAACGAGTGTCATGTGAATGTATCTTTGAATCTCCTATCTATTTATCTCCGTAGATAAATGTTGCAAGACTCTGTTCTTACTGCCATGGACAAAAATTCAAAGAGAAGCGTTATGTAATAATGTCTGTTAATAAATTGTAGAAGGTACAAACAGTGGACTAATACACATACCAAGTAAACACAATGAGATAATATGACTCTGAGACTATTGTACTCAAGCATTGCGATGTACTCATCTCTTATCTTGTTTCCATTCTCGAGCCAACGGAAATTATTTTTCAGTTCATAAAATTAGTATACACGCACCAGAAATAAACGCACTGCCCAGTTCAATTTTTTTCTAAGTATAACAATCTTGTTTAGCGAATGAATGCACAGGTAATTCCGATAGTATAAAATTATGACTGCCTCTCTAGTTTAGTTTAACAGCCTTTTTCGTGTAGTACTTATTTTCATCACACTACCTACATTTAAGTAATAATTAAATATTTACCTACACGTAGGTACCAAGAATAATAATACCCACTTGACTTCAGCAAACTACTTAGGTGCTAGTTTCAAACAAGTTCTAAGAACAAATAATGCACATAATACTCTTTTGATGTAATTTGATTCATACTATCGTTAGATTCTCTACTTTTCGATACCATTAAGAAAACTGTGTGATTTCACTTTTATCTCCGAACATTTTCCCCTACATTTTTATCTTGCTATAAGATTCTTAGAATCTATTCTACAACTCTGAGAGCATTTATCGGTTTCTACATGCTTATTCCATTACATCATCATATCATATCGTCGTTGGCTGATGACTGAGATTCACGTGCCGTCAATTTCCCTTTGTCACCCTTGACTAAAATAATATTTTTTTGTCATCTCATTAGTTTAAGGCGATTTATGACTGCCATTTAATTTTTCTCTTATTCCCTGGTATAATTTAGTACATCTACCCACAATGCAAAATTTTTACGTAAACAATAGCAAATACATTTGACAATTAGTGCTTAAAATTTCTCATTCGTTTGCAATAATAAAATTCAATTTAATACTCAGTCGTGCTTATTGCAAGTCGACACGTCACTATGCAATACAAGTAGAGTATACATTGGTAAGTAAAACAGCGAAATAATGTTTTTCTTAATCCTTAGCCTGCCATTTAAGACGAAGGCTTAAAGCTTAGAGTCAACCTTTGCAATTTGTTTGTCATTGTGTGTATAAGGCATTTAATTGTGTCTAAAATATAAAGCACGATCCTGCATGCTCTTATTCACTTATCCGAAGTTGAGTATACGGCCATAGATAATAGCTCGTTTATCCAGCCCATGAATGATGTGATGTGACAAATTCCAATCTCTAAAATCCATTAGCATGTGACTAAACTGAATAAAGACTTTAAGACAATACAACTGAAGAGTACAATCTTATTCATAGCTATATACTTCGTTATGTAAGCTGGCATTAGTTTTCCTTACTTCGTCTCAACTTATTTTCCAGGCTGAGAAAAATGTACATAGTATTATCTGAGTACAAGCATAATAATATAGTTAATATAGTCTTCTGTAGGTTAAATGCAATTATAATGACCCGAGTATAGAGTTGAGCTAATGCTGAGTGTATTGAAGACATTAGAATCACAATAGAATCCTTGAGTACTATTTAGTACTGAGTGAGTAAAGACACAATTGAATGCAATCATTTCTTATGGCTTAACTCGGCAACAACATTAAAGGAAACGATCCAAGAACCCATTACAAAACATGTAGGTAATTGCCAGACAAGTTTGGCTAATGTTTATCACCCACCATGATAGAGTACGTAGATAGATAGATAGATCTATTCACTCACTCAGACGTAGAAATACCTACAAAGCAGATTCGCATTTTTCAGCATCACCATTTACATCTGAGTGTCTAATCGTAAGTCAGACTGGATTGGGTTGGACTGGAAAGCTGGCAAGATTACACTGCTCGTTCACATTACACTACCTTTACCATCTCCATTAGCATCAGTGCTTATCAATATCAGAGCCGTTTCTACTTCTCGGCGGACTTAACGCGAAATTTCTTGATCTGATGCAATACACCATTATAATGTGTACTCTAACATAGGTAGCCACATACTTAAATGCACAATGAATCCATCAAACTCGTTATAGGTACTTCAACGTTTAACCACATATAGTAAATACTTAAGTACCTATATCTCAAGATAAAGCAGTGAATACCCGAGATTACGACACATATATAAAAAAATAAAAAATTTGCAACTGAAAAGCTGACAAACCTCCTTGTCTTCCTTTCCATTCAATTCAAATTCAATTCCCCTCAGATTGGTAAAAGTTCTTATCTTCCTGACAGATGTGTCAGATAAGGTTTGCATGGCTCTATTGTACATTTTATATCTGCGATGCATGTAAAAATGATAACATTTTTGCAAAAAATCTGCTTAGTGCGCTGAAAAGGATCTTATCGATGTAGATACTCTGTACATCAAACAGGAACGAAATGCATTAGTGTTGGCATTAGCAAGATAACACAAAATTGTACTACTTTTAATATATTTTTTGTCATATCATATACCATCATATTTGCCAAATTGTAACTGTCTTGCTCTGCTACTACGAGGACAGAATAAAACAGGTACACCCTAATATACAAAGACGATGGTACTTGATAAGACAGAACAACTATAGTAAGACGATATCATAATTATATACATTATACATAAAAACTTCCACTATATAATAAATATAGCCAGGAGACTCATTTATATGACATAACCATTACTTATTCATCTATCCTCCTATATCATTATGACTTTATTTATTTAAACACCTAAACAACATTAACACTGCATGTCTCCCCTATGAAATATTATAAGACAGAAGTATAGCATGACACTAGTAAACTATTTAGTAGTAGCTACCAATACATAATGTCATGACTGCCTACTTTGACTTGTGGTGTCTACTAGAATAACGTATTTCGTATCGCTGACCATAATAAAATAATGTTGTGAATTGTATCACATCATTCATCGTCATTTTGGATCTATTGAATTCACTACTGCCTGCTTCAATGAAACATTATTGCGTAGAAGAACCACCCTCCCTCATAGTTCTTCCATTGTACAAAGGCAATTCAATTCAGTTTCATGTCAGATAACTGAAACATTACAAACAATAAGGCTGATCCTATCATATGATTTTCACCTTTAAACTACTCACATAACATACAACGGCCCCGTTTAAATACATAATGCACTGGTAGACTTTACTTCCACTATCAGATATTTAGTAATAAATAAATTCGTAGTAAATGCATCAATGTTGTTATTATCTCAACCCACTATTAATATGGTGTTTCATGGAATTCGACACTCATTTAGCGTCTTTCACGTTTGACATTTGATACTCTACTCATTTAATTAGTATTTTCACAGCACATTTTTAAGAATTCAGTAAATAAATCCTTATTATTTGTAACATTTTCACATAATAATTTGTCGCCATCAGAACGGAGTAAGTGAAGGGTGAAGATACTATAGGATGGGAGAGGATTAGTGGTTATTGTCCCATTGTCTAGGAGTTGAATCCCACAGAAAGGCCGAATGAACAGGATATAGTACATTAGGTGGGTAGATTGTTCAGCATATTAACTAACTCGACTGGATTGATGTTGTGTTGTGATTTAGTGATAGTGATGTTCATAGATAATGTATAATTGTATGCTGTATCTATACAGTAGTTGGTGGTAGTGGTAAGTAGTATATCTTTAGACATGACCCTGTCTTTAAGACCCTATGATATGGCTTGGGATGGCATGACATGCAATACCAGTTGAATTACTCATAAATGACATGAGCTGTGCCAAGTAATGAACACTCTATGGTGTAATATTGTAAAATGCATATTATATAAAGTTATATATCAAAGTCAGAATGTCTGTAATTTACAGTTTAGGTATTAAGTAAGTACATATGTGATGTAAAAGAAGAAGCAGAGAAGACGTCCATCCGTCCGTCCGTCTATCTACTTATCTTGAAAGGTTCTTTCTTATGTGTGTGCAACATTTAAGTCAATTCGCTGGTGCAGTGCATTCAGTCTGTCAGTGTGTGGGGCATCGTGTTCTACTTCTACATAGGAGCACTGATATAATATTAGCTTTCCTTTCCTCCGCCAATAATGTAAGGGATTGTAATATAATGCAATGTGATGTAATGCGATGTAGTAAGTAGCAGACAGGGAAAGGGAAGAGATAGTCACTCAAACCAAGTCAAACTGACTCGCTACTACCGTCAGACGATGTACAAGTAAAATAAAGTAAGTATTGAAGTCGAGAGAGAGAGACGAGTCAGAAAGAGAAGAGCGATTTCCTCTATCAGTCTCATCTGGAATGGAATATTTGATAAGAATCTTCATTAATTCTAAGAAAGAGACAGCTGTGTAAGAACTGAGGGTTTTATCGCGTTTAGGGCATCTCCACCGAGTTCTCTATCATCAGATCCCATCTAAGATGTCTGAAACCCTCAAGACTTGAGTGGAAATACTGGAAACAGGGAAACTTATTACCACTACTATGCTACCTAATGCCTTACCCAACATAGGTATCTATCTACCTCTAAGTACCTAGCACACACTTCCTTACATCCAACTACAACGCAATTTCTTTGGCGCATCTATTTATACAAGGCTGTTCAGAAACGATTACATTATAGCCACTAGTCAATGCATATTATGCACTTAACTATATTAAACCTATCTTCCCTATTGTCTCATGCTGTATTTTCTGATAGTCTGCTCCACATAGGTAAATAAAGACATGAAGAATGATGCCATTAATACATACTAAATACAAGGCATAGCTCAGTAGCAGTGTAATTTTTTCAGCATATACGTAATGAGTGTCGTGTTTTTATACAAATAATAGTGTCACTTGTTTTACAGACAATGTGTAGATATTTGTCATTGATCTGATTTTTGGTGCTTACTATGTAGTAAATGGTTTTAGATGCATTTGCTGACTAGGTTAACAAAAATATTACTATGTCCTTTTGTACAAAAAAATGCATAAAATTAATCTAACAATCGACCCAATCAAATTAGCAGTTTTAGAAAATAAAAAATTAAAGCAAAATAAATCGGCAGACGGCAGATTAAATCATTATCCTAAACAATGGCGAAGCAAGCATCTATTTCTATTGTACAAACTAATAAAATTTCCAGTACCACAATTTCTAAAGAGTTTTCTGCTCCTCCAAAACTGTATAATGAGAAGAATTTCTTGTACCAAATGGTCTAAAATCACAAATGGTACTAGTTAGCCAATGACAGCACAGTTATAGACATATGCATGGTAGAATATTTTTTGTACCAATTTAAAAGATACGCAATCCCAACTTAATATCATTCCTTAAAAGAAAGTGTTAACATGTAGTAGCAGGTATTTATTGTTAGTAACGTAACGTCATTGGTTGTGATATGGTTGTACTTTGCAAAAGTATTGCTACTATTTTGCCAGCATTCGTTTCAAGCGTTCAATCAATAACTATTACCATTAACAGTTTTTGAGACAAGAAGTGAATTGAGGAGAAGGTTTGGAGCAAATAGTTATTACTGAGTGAAGCGTGCAGATATTTAGTGACGAAGGGAATGCACTATTATGTCGTTTTATCGCAGTAAATATTCTGGTCCCTAATTATAGTACTGTGATGTTCTCTAATTGCGACTTGTCGAAAACTAGCATTGCCAACGACATTGTAAACCCACTTGATAATTATAACAAAATAAGCAAAGAATTATAAATGAAAATAGATGGAGCGATAAGGAATGTTGTAGTTCCAATACAATAGTACAGAATGGTTGAATAGCCAAACTCAACTATCATTACCAAACAGATACCTACATTTATAAATCGGTGATTGTTAAGAATACATTGAAACTGTCAACACTATAAAGTAGAAGATTTTAGAGTACATTTGCACGAATTATATTGGAAAAGTCTATACGTTCAAATGGTAACAAACGTAATTTAGAGTATCTATGTTCGAATTTCATGGAAATAGAAATTGAAGAAATGAAGTACATATCGAAATGGACAAATATTGACTTAATATGCATAGCGGGTATGATGTCAGGTGCTAAAGCGAAATGGAATGCATGGAGTGGTATGGCATAAGTTATTAGTTGGTTTTAATGTACACAGAAAAGGGATAAATGCCTCCTACCAACACTGCGGTATATTTTACACACTAAATACATACAAGGAATGGGAAGTTAGTTTTATCAGATTTTAGGTTTGTAAACATAAACATCGGTCTAATTTTACGAACCCCTCCCATCTTTTCCTATTACATTCATACATTTTCCTTCAGATAAGGTATATACGTGTATAATATGTTCTTGATAAACACAAATCCGGCACTCCAAATGTACCTTTCGGTTTTCTGCACTAGAGCGTCAATTACATATGCACACACATTGTTTAAATAAATTGTGACTGTAAACGGTGAACGTAGCGCTATTTATAAGCAATTTACTAGGAGCCAGTAAAACCTGATAACTTGACGCAGAACGTTTGTACTTATGGGGCAAAGGAGCAATTAGCGTTATTACATAGGTATTACTTTTAATTTGGCTTATATCTCATTCATCAATAGAGATTTACACTGTGAAGAGGACTTATGTCCAAAAGCCATAGTTCACGTACCTGAAGCTGAATATTATATGCAAGTAATAATAACTTCTACAGCATAAGAGTGTTTAGTAAGACTGGACTAGACCATTGTACCATGCAGTGAAATAGTGAGTGAGTGGTTTGTTTCTAAGCAGATTTCTTGTAGGAAAATGCCAGGTTAAAATAGTTAAGATAGGAGAAAAAAGATAAGGAATCCTCTCCGCAGAGCTACACGGCTCTAATAGTTGTAATACAAAATCTTATCAGTGTATAATGTAGCGAAATTCACGATAGTGAAGATGTATGGGTGTAAGTATTAGATTTATCTAGTGGGAGCATATATAAATAGTAGGATAAGAGTGGCGGGGGTGATGTAAAAATTGTAAGTGGAACTGCCGCCGGGGAAAGAGTGGGGGAGGGACATATGTACATACACCAGAAAGGGAAGGAAAAGGTAAGAATGCTTCTTTGGGCTATCTGCACTCTACATAAAGCACACGAGCCACACACTCAGCCAAGTTTAAGTAAAATTCAAGGAGCTGTGTAGGTACAAATGTGATACCCAAGTGGAGTAAAGCTATGTAGGTAGGTGGCTTCTTCTTTCCCTTCAATACAGATAGGTCTTAATGTAATATTATCAGTGAGCATTGAAGAGAGCCAATTCAAAGTACACAGAGCTGCATTGACTCATTCACATTATGGAAGACTACCTTCGCATTATTTAAGGAGAGAATGAAGAAAGAGAGTTTGGATGGAGAAAAGAGGTCTTGTCTTATGAATGTGAATATAGTGGAATGAAGTATTCAGACGAAGTCTGGGAAGGAAGAAATGGCATCAAGAATCGCAGATGTGGATGGATAGTTTATACAGGAGGTTGGCACAAAAGAACCAAAAAGATATGAGAGAAGTATCGGTGATTTATTATTTTTATCTGTCAAAGCGAAATGTGGCAGGCTGATTACTATGCAGGATAATGACGTGCCATTAAGGCATCCCAAGTTATTTTGGATTTCGCATTATCTCCTCTCAGTTTCTTCAACTAGTCTCCTTATCAAATACTCCAAGAGGATCTAACTTAGCCCGCCGTGTGGTGTGCCAGCCAAAAGAACCCAACTACTATTACTTACAGAACAGAGCAGACCACAAAAGTAATGCATCATTGCTCCATCCAATCCTCGATGATATCCTTTCTTCCTATACTATTTACTACCTACTACTACTTCTTCAGTCAACTCGCTCAACTCAATTCACTCACATCACATCACACAACATCAGATCCTCCAAAAACACTCATCTTCCTCATATTATTATCATCATGGCAAAAGTAAGCCGAAACTCGAAACCAAATTCCAAAAACATCCCCAACTCACACTCTACTACATTATATAGTAATAATATAATTATATATACCATCATACAATAATATCTCCTACTAATACCATTACACACACACAGTCCGAGCCAAGAAGAACATTAACTCATATACCACTGCATACCTTGAAAGAAATGCAGTAACCATCTACAACATATTATAAGGTAACTGAATATAGGTTTATTTTGTATACCTACCATTTGTTATCTACCACTACCGAAGACTTGCTGTTCCACAATAGAATAAATAGAATAGACAGTTTTACATTATGCACGAGTCTCATCATCACTTTCCTGAAACCAGAACAGACCAGTAGTAACTATATCGTACACTACCCACCAAGACATGATAAGCTTCATACATACACATACAAAATGCAACTTGAGATATGGATAGGCACAGCATAAAATAAACTGTAGTTAAGAGTTAAGTGTAGGTAATAGTGAGTTGCAGTCTTTAAATATAAACATATGACTCTTGTCTGATAGTGTGGTTAAATATAGTAGGAATAGGTATATCTATCTGTTGTGGATAGTTATAGTGAGACAGCAGAAACTCTTTATCTTCTCTTGTCTTGTCCACCGAATCCGCTTCCTCTCTTTCCTTTCTGACATGATTACATCAGTTTACTCTCACTGATCAACATTAAAATAACCAAACCACAAGCCATTTCCAACGCTGAGTACACATTGAGACCTTATCCACTGCACAACTAGCCAGAACCACATTTAACTGATAATTTTATGATACATGGGCAACCTAAATGTTCCATTTACATCCTTGAGAACACTTGTCTTCTCAAGTCGAAGTCATTTAATCTGCGTTTGCAGTAGGAGGATAGGATAAAACTACATTAGTACTTGTAGCCAAACGATACTGTTTACCATACATAAACACAAGTGATAGAGAACCTCCGATTTATTTTATTTAAATATTGTAGTACTCCACTTGAAGACGGTTTAGACATGACGAACTGATTATAATAGCCCCAGCCCAGAAGCTAAGGGAGTTTGCGGTTCTCAATCGCAATATACATAATTGTTAGGCTACCTACCACTTAATTATAATGCGTAGTAGACTGAAATATTTTACAAGAATTGGTTTTTTTTCGTGGTTTGCATTTTGCATGCCTATCTTTTCCATGTAGGATTTCTTGGTGAATTCTCTTTGACAATTAATGAATTTATTACTTTGGGTCTATCTTTTTAAGTAGTCGATCAGCCCCTCGTATCCTAAACTGGTAATAGTAAAAGAGAAAAAGAAATTGATAGCAGTTTAGCAGGGGCAGTTAAATACATATTACCTATGTAGAAGCCCCACTAACTAAGCGTGCACATTGTCTAACGTGGAAAGGTATCTATCTCTACTATTAAAGTTGATTATGCCGTCGGTGACAGAGTTGAGTCGTCCAGACCAGACCAAACCACGCGCTACATTTATTATTCCCTATTTCTTATCAAAGAAGTTTCATAGTCAGTGTACTTTCGTTAGGATTAGTCAGTCTTACCAAGTCGTTCCCTCATTAGTCATGCAATTTGATAGCCGCTGCAGACGTTATGACTGCTGGTATGTTTTAGTACAACCGTTAAATTTTTCTTTGTGGCAAAATCGAGTTAAAATTCCTTATCTAATGCTTATTCTCCTAATAAAGTCAATTATAAATATACTCTAGATTACTTCTGGCTATAAGACAACGTACGTCATACGTAGGTTCGTTAAGAATTATACAGACTATACTGTGCCAAATACATTGTGTACTAGCAAGTTTTTCCATGATGCTTCTTGCCTACCATAGTTTTAAGTTTTAACTCTTAGTATTATGAAAGAATGATTACATAGCTCTAGTAGACGATACGGAATCCAATCCAATGGGTTATCGTGAGAATAAAAGCCAGCCTTCAATAAATACACGTATATGTATCACTATTATGTATGAAATACGACTTGGACGAAATATATATGACCCTGGTAGTTCTTGGTTATAAACTGATATGGCTTGGAATTGTATCTGAGAAATAGCTATTAAAGAGCATTTACGTAAGTAAGCTTTGCACGACATGGATGTAATTGAGCCGTGCTCTATGGCGCTTTGGCTTCATTGCATGTAATATGCAGAAACCGATATGGTGATATCATTACGAGCTTGAGGACAACTCATTAAATTCTAAAATATAAATTTTCCTATCCTGTTGCCATTTAAGCGTCGTTTTACACTGAGAGAGTGGAGTGAGTGAGTGAAAGCTAAGACTTTCACATACAATAAGCCAATGCATTGTGATTATGCATTGTAGTGCAATTACAGATAAGTTATAGAGGAGGGAACGGGGCACATATGGGTGATGTTATGTGGTTGTGGCTCAGTTGAGGTAGCGCGACTTTTACGGTGGTAATGGCACGATGACTCTGTTAATATTGTATAGGAGGAGGAGGAAAGTGGAGGGAAAAAGGTTGAAGAATCGGACCCAAAGGTATAATCAGCCTAGGATCAGATGGAGAGCCTTTGGCAATTCTTCTAATCTTGTAGTTAAGAGAGACGAAGACGAACGCACAAGGGATAGAATGAAAACTATACAGAAAGATACTGATAGCACACTTCTTAGACTACTTACGTATGTACATAGCCATAAGTAAAAGACTAGTAAGACAAGACTAACTAAATGCACACTAACTTAAAGATAGATTTCTCCCGGTTTACTTTTCTATAGTCCTACTAGTAGCCAAGGCAGTTTAACTAAAACATTCATTGCAATCTTTAGTGTTGGTGTTGGCTAGCATTACCTCAGACTCCACTAATGCACAAAATTACTAGACAAGTGAGGTAAAGTATTTAAGGTGAGACTCAAATGGCAGTAATGTTCATATAAGTAGACAGACTGCTATTATCACCAATGTGTTATATCTCTTAAGACTATAAGTGTGTGTAATGTATATAAGATCCGAGATGGATGGATGTACGCAATACATTGAACAGCACACAATTTAGTAAGAAACGAAGAGTGTGTAGTAGAGTACTATGGTTAAGGCGTAGGAGGCTGGAGTGTGGATGAAAGTCCGGAATCAGTGGAGGTCGTAAATCGGTTACGTGTATGAATTGGGACATGAGCTGAAGGCGAGAATAGTTAAGATTTCAAGGAAGGAAAGCGTTGGATATCAGCAGTGGGAGCTGTGGGGAAGGCCTATCACACGTCTATACATCACAGAACATTGACACTATCGAATCTTGCCATTCTTGGGGCCTCACATAGCGCAAATGACACTTCGCTAATGTAATGTTAGATTTTCTAGATTTTCGACTCAGATTAGCAAAGAACCCAGGAGAAACTCCACAACTTTAACTTTAACGCATTCATCCGCTTTCCATGCTATGCGAATACCATGCCACCAGCCAAAAGATACGATACGAAGCCACCAGGAGATGCGATCCCATTCCTCAACAGACTCGACTTATTCCTACCAAGGCAACTACCATGTGAACACCAAGACCTCCACTACCGACCATCCTCCTTAAATTCACTGCAATCCTTTACACCACAAATCTATCTGCCCACATACTACAGCCACCTACGACCAATACATCACCTAAACTACCCGGTACGCATTTATGTACATCTACATACAAACTGCATTTACATCACAATATCATCACCATTGAATTCGGATTCCCATAAAAGTGTTTAAAATAGTTACAGAATCCTTGCAGATTCGGTCTTCGATCATAATAAATGCGTAATAATTATTGGTACATATTTTTGTAGGTATGAATGCTAGGTATATAGAAATTATGTGACATAAAAGCATTAGATTGTAAAGCAAAAACAGTGTTTATGAAACAAGGCAACAAGGCACAGATTAGCATCTGAGTACTAAATAAAGTCAGAGTTAGGACACTGAATGTGCATTTAAAACTAATTTGTGTAAAATGACAACTCGCTTTTTTAGATAATCAAGGAAATAAACATAATCCTGTATATGGTCTGTAGTATGTGTGTATTATGTTTGAATGTTCCACTACTGTGCTGTCATGTCAGAACAGAAGTAAACCAACATAGTTTGTTGGTTTGCATTGAATAGGTAAAAATGTGTAGGTAGGAGTAGACCACCTGAATTAAAGAGCCATAGAGGCACAGCACCCTTCCTTCCATTATCTCGCTAATTTTAATCATAACTCAGTCAGCTCAGCAAGTGACCTGCTGTGGGCAGCGCTAAATAATTTCATTCTTCACAGACAGATATAGAAACTTGACGCTGTGCTAACTGCTGTTCTAGGGCAGATAAATCCTGAAGTTGTAAACTCTCAGAATTTCAACTTTTTTCAGATAATTATTTACCAGGAACACGGAGGACGGAGGCAGAGAAATAAGTCATTCTAATCTTGGGTAGAGTATACACTGAGGCTCTTTATGTATTTATTTATATAGAGATTAGCCTTTATATTAAGGATATATATTGAAGTTGATCTTCACATAACTGTACATTCACTAGGATATAATGTTTGACAAAATCCAATTCGACAACATGAATATGCTATCTTTAAGATGAAAGGACATTGTGTATAGAGGAGAATAGAAGTAGAGAAAACGACCACAGGTACATTGAATACATATAAAGTTTTAATATAAATAGGTTTAGCGAAATCACATTAAAGAAGCAGTATACATAAGCACATAAACTTAGAATTTCTTTTGATACGTAAAAGTAGAATAGAGTGCGGGAACGACATTTCAAAGAATTGAGAAGTTTTTCGAAAAGCTAGAATTAATTTGAGACTTTGTGCGTTCCAGAGATACAGTGTCAGGGATCAACGTAACTTGTACTTAAGAAGCAGGCGTTTATCTGTAAACGACAAAGTCGACTAAAGGCAGTGGTTTTGTTAAAGCTGCCTCATAGAGTAGTAAAAAGACGTAAAGTAAGTTTAGGCTGAGAAAACGTCAACCCTTATGGGATTGGGCAGTGAAGCAAAAGCATATTGTACTGTGTAGGAGTTTTTTGTATAAAAAGTTGCTCGCATAAATAGTGCACACATAGGTATATGGAGGAGAGAAGAATGATCACACAAGAGTCTGAGCATAAAGTGAAAGAATAAAGTAGGAGGAGGAGGACTACAGAGAGTGTTCTTTTTAATAGGAAAGCCATTGCCGATTTGAGAGAAAGTTGTGAAGTGTAATGTAAAGTAATGTCATGTGATGTGTGTGATGTGGTGATGCGATGTGTAGTGATGTAAGATGTAATGTAAAGTAATACAGTATGATGTTTAATGTATTGCTTGCATAGAAAATAATATGCCAGTCTCTATTGTGTAATGCCTGTATAAGTTCTCTCGGATAATAATAATAGGAGTGCATATCTCTCAAGTTATTTCCTATAAAGTTGCATATTATCCTGGGTGTACCTCCTTCCCTCCTCTTGATTCCACATGCACCTTAACTGGAGTCAAGGAAAGTAATCGAAATGAAGTTGAGCTTTTGAAGCTAAGTTAAGTTTGTTAAAGCGAAGGAGGAGGATGTAAACTAAGGAAAGTTAAGTTTCAAGTTGGTTTGGTTTAGTGGGGAGTATCGGATGTTCGACTGCATAGAAAGCATGTTTTGGTATTTGTGGAGGAAAATGGGAAAGTGTTGTGTTCCTGACGGTACTTTCGTATAGGTAATATTGCAAAGTGGTTTATCGCAATGCACAGCAGAATATTAGGAGTAATCCCAGAGGCTAGGTAGACTTTTATGCATTCTCTTAGCACATTTTTCATAAGACGGCCGTGTCAATAGACTGGATATCAGAATGGGACAGAGAGGTCTACCGCAGGGTTGGCTCTAGCTGATAAGAAAAATCCTTATAGCATTTCTGGTGGCATATTGAATAGACCCCCACGGTCCACCTAACTAGCATCTAATATTATATCTCAACCCATCATTATATTGTTTGCTACACAAACTCTGCTGGTTACGTTTCGTCTTCCTTCCTAGCCTTGCTCTTACATAAGCTCTTTCCTTCTTCGTTTGGGTTGTTGGACGGATATTGATCCTATCATCACCACCATATCACCCGGGCCACAAAGCCACGACTCTTATTTAACCACGGAATCTTTACTCCATTGTTTCTCCGACGATCATTCATGGCGGGTGGTTAGTGTTGTTCGTATCTCTCTAGTGTGTGTCCTCTTCCTAACTCCGACCATCCAACTCTTCCCACAATAATCATAAGCTAACCACTCTCTTATCGTATATCTATTTTGCATTAGCACAGTCTGATACAATATTATAACAACAAAGCAAAACAAAACACAATGCCATCACAAATACAATGAATATCATCAGTTCCCTAGTATATGGGTTCTATCTCTATCTACTAGTGCTACACGCTCGTTTCTATATCTCATCATCTCCTAAATCGTATACAACCCAAACCTACTTACCACACTTGTGGAGAAACGTATATTACCTACATAATTCCTTAACTATCCGTAATAGCAGTTAGAGTAATAAAACAACAACGTAGCTCGTTGAATTTGAATCAGTCACAAGAAACATAGAATACAATGCAGACTGATAGTTGATAGCCTTGTCTGATAGTCTGATGCAACTCATGAATAGACAATATCGAGAGACCCTCATTCTCCCTGAGATCTGGGAACCGATACCGTCCTTCATCATCACCTCCGACTACTTCTCCCATCCAATTATTCAGCCTTGACCTCTCCTCCTTTAAACATTCTTAAATGCTATGCTCTTCTCCATTAGCCTTTTAATCCCTATCTCAAACTGAAAACTGGCTCACAACAATTATATTGATACATTTTACATTTCTTCGTCACAAAATAACATTTCGCGGAATCACTTCGGATATTATACACAACTATAGCAGTTTACATTTACAAGATCATATTTTCCTGATCCTTTCTTTGTAAGCATAGTCTATCCTACATTCTAATACTACCTTAGTATTTAGAGCAACAGCCGACAGGTAGTCACACATATATCTTGCTCCAACTGTTTAAAATTCTATTTTAGATCGAAATCAATTCTCATCGTGAGCATTCTGCCAATTTGTCTAGGAAGTGGAATGAAAATGTAAAGCAAGTACTAATAAGACTTTTAAATATCAAGCTATCTATCACATTCTATATTCCATGAAATAGTATTTGATCATCAAACCACCTACTTGATTCCATCTCCATCCCATTGTCTACATAAGCATTCTCACCCACTCAGCTTGAAGTCACGAGGAGAATTGACTTGAGCCGAATCTACGGGCTCAGTGTTCACTGAAGATGTACTTAGGTACTTACAGTTATTTGACAATTGGCTACATAGTCATTACATATCTTTATCATCTTCGTAAAAAGTTGTAGTACTACATCCACAGAAAGATTTCATCCCATTTAATAGTCATTAGTTAAGCTATAGTTATGTAAGTTCGCTTTTAACTTAAATGTTGATGTCTAAACTTATTTTTATTAAGTCCCATGTAGCGTTAGTGTCGGAAACTTTTCTGATGGACTCTTTTTCTTTCGCTTAAAGTTTATTTATCACTTCTTCCACTTAGAACGTACTTTTCAAGTTATAGATACTTAATAAAGATTTTTTTAAATATATAAACCCAAGTTGAATAAATAGATATGAAGTTTAGTAAAGCTCTTGGTTTGGTTACGTAAGCTTTGACAGTGTAAACTTTGTAGAGCCAAGCATCAAGACATGAAATCGGAATCCCTCAGTTTTTTCTCATCACGGAGTAGCATCGCAAGTTTACATCTGGGAATCTGGAGTGAACGGAAAGCGGGATGCTTTGCTGTCATTGAATGGAGTGAGATGCCACATACGAGAAGTAATAGTAATACATGGTGGCAGAGCAAAAAAGTTTTTCACTTCCGAGTGTCATTTGCTAATAAGGTGTGGCAATTTCCTTAAGCCCCAAAGATGAATGACATATCTCGGAACACAGTATTGCTCATGGTGTGATGGAACGACAAAAAATCTCCTGATTTCCATTTTATCATCATGGGGACTATGTACAGGTACCCCAAAACTTTGTCGGGTCGGAAATTCCAACTTTTGGCAAGATGTACTACTGGTATAATATCTATGTACTCTGCAAGTAGCAATTGTAAGTAAAGAAGCCACTGGTGTAGAAAAATGATAGGGACTTTCATCCTTTCTAGAGTGACACACTTGCTTCCTACTTTATTCACTACTTATACTCCCTGGCTGCATAATACTTTTCAAGTCTTCTTTTCTCTTCTCCAGTCTCCTTCCCTTCTTCTTACAAGGGAAATGCTACTACGTTTTTAAAATTCATATATCACTACAAGGACAAATATGTTTTTAGTTACCATATACAACCAATAGGCATTTCCACCTATGTAATATAGGTATATAAACATTAGACAATATATTTGTAGAAACATTGGTTTAGTATTACCATGCTATCAGTATATAAAGTTGTCATTAGATATGTGTTGTATGTAGGTACTTAATTTGACATTCCACTACCTTGTGTTGTGCTATCTCCATTTTCTCCATTAGTAGTGTACATATCATACAAAGTAAATGTATTTCAAGATGGAATCTTCTTTATATAGCAAGCTCTGATATATAGGGAGAGGAATAATAGTATCTTGCTAAAATGTACTCTCTAATACCACAACACGTAAAGTTTTGGCTAACAGTTTTCATCCGAGAAGAATTTTTTGATGAGGAAGAACAATAGTTCGCTTTGTGCCCAGAACACATCCCAACTGGAAAAACTGAGCGTGCATAATAATACGAAAAAGGGGGATGGTATTAGTTATCATTTGTTATATAAGTCTCTATATAGTAGGTATGTTTAGTTTTACATAATTCTCCCTTTCTCACAGAAGAGACCTGAAATGATATCGTATAAGGTTTCCTCAGATGAGAAAAAATTAATTACTTGCTTAATTCGCATCGCCTCTCTTCCCTGATATTAAAAAATGTATCCTAACTTCCCCAGTGTCGTCAATCATTTTTAACTAGAGGGAAATTATGAGATTACATCCATCAAAGTACGCAACTAATTTTTCACATTGAAATTAGACGTCAGAGTATTAAATTCATAAATCCTGTGGAGGCAGAGGCAGGGCAGATTCTCTACACTTGGCTTTAACTGGAAGAATCTATTACTACAAACTAATATACATATAGCTATGCTTATATATACGGAGAATGTACTATATATGTACTTAGGCATAGAGCTGGAGTTCAGACAAGGCATATCGCTTATCTAATACTCGGCCAGACAATCAAATATCAAATGCTTCAGTGGAGTTGAGTTGTGTTTGAGGTACTTTGAATTGAATTGGATTCAAATTCCTTTTTCATTGTCATTGACTTGTGGTGAGTCGTCGTTTCTCTTTTTAGTTTCAGTGGTAAATGTAAGGGCTCTATGATTTCAATATAAATACAAATTCTCTTCCTCCACAGTCTGCTTGGAAAAGAAAAGCTCGAATTCACGATGATTGTGAAAATCAATTGAAATGAAATGAATAGTATTCATTGACATTCATTCAAGTACTGCGATATTTGCTCGATTGCTTTGTCATACTTCTCATCTTGCTCAGGACATTAATACTCATTCTGATTCCACTGCATACACAATACTATCACAATTGACTGCATTGTGGAAGACCATCACTAAACAAAATTCACACACGTATAATTCCCAAGTACCTTTATAGTAGTCTGCCAACCCATCACATAGAGATATTTTTGTAAGAAATACACGATAACTACAATACAGAATACAAAGAAAGGATGGTTATCAAAAGGCTTAATTCAAAGTCAAATGGCTACTTGAATATTTCATTACGAGTAATATTGCACCTACAGTACCTTTCCTATTGCCATCCATCGTACTTTGCTTGCTCATCACTACCGTATCGAAAAGTTCTGAATTTATTATTTATTGCTTGTATCTGTTTTTCTTTGCCTTTCTAATTGGAATAACTGTGACTGTATGTGCATGATGAAGCAAAAACTAAAGATGAAAGAAATATCGCAGATGTGTGCGAAGGAGTCGGTGAAAGTTGCTTTCTCATGAGTTTTCTCTGCTCTGTCTTCAGAGAACAGTATAGCATAGATTATACGCAGTACATGCTATACTATGGTAGAATGAGAATAATGCAAAATAGGGCATGAGAAAAGAAGGTATATGTAGTTTAAAATCAATGATGGAAAAAGGGAGGAATAAATGTGGAATTTATGTGGGAGATGGATCTGTTGTTTTTAGGGTCATTACATAAAGGGCAAGAGACTAAAGAGTGAATTGGTAGAGTGATGTGACGTGATGACCCCCAAGAGTGGCACCTACTCATAAGCACAGTGTACATTCAGACTATAATATGAGCTAATAAAATAAACACGATGGTAAGCCGTCGTAGAGCCGTTGCTGTTCGAGCAGAGATAATCTCGAGCGACATAAAAGAAGCTGGTTCGACTGCCTTGGCTCGTCGACATAACCTAGCTAAGTATTCATCTTGCTCACTGCTCCAGCTCTTTTCTATTTTGTTCTCTGACTGTAAAGGATAGAGTTAGATTAAGAACACTCACTCACAGTCAAGACAGAAATCAACCATATAGGGACATGAATGGACACGAATGCATGAAGAGATAAAGAGCAAGACAATAGGTTCTTTGCTAGTTTTTTACACGTTTCTTCTGGAGATGTTATTTTATGTTATGTTGTTATGTACTCTATCTACCATTTTCTACCAGCACCACTTTTTCCCTTTTCTTATAAATGGGTTGAGGAAATATATTGCACCTACCCTTTCTATAGCCATATTGTTTCTAAATATCACAATGCTTTCCATATGTATTTACTGCAGAAACATCATCATATAAATATATCTGACTCTATCAAGAAAATAATAATGTACAGCTCTAGATTGTATTGTAATAGGGGGCAACAAGCCAATGGAAAAAGAACCACTACTAGTATATATGGTTTACTGGTGTTATTACAAACAAATAGTAGTGGTACTTCAGTAGTTAACGCAATATAAAACTGAATGTGAAATAAAGAAAGAACTTTCCGATAGTTTCTACTGTTAAACATGCTTTAGTATTACAATAATTCAGGAAACCAAAGAGAAGTAGGCAAGAGGAGGCAGAGCAATGAAATGCATCTAGAAAACGTAAGAATTGAGAGAGAGCCATGAAAGAAGCCAAATATTTACACACTCCATTTGTCAGAGAAGTCAGCATTTTATCAGAACCTCGATTCTTTTCCCAAGTTCCATTATTGTACTCCGTATTCTACAATCTACTACTACGACTATACTGGGTATAGTATGCAATCCTCATGTATTTTTAGTATAGCAGTTAAAGACATTTTATATCTTAGTTAGCCAATATGAATCTCTTAAGGAAACTCTATCTCATTCAGTAAGTGCCTAACTAAGTAGTGTAAGTAGAAGGTATGTACAGTGGAATAGGAAGAATCTACGAGGCAAGGAGGGCAGAGAAAAGACAGACGAGCTTACAATGCAAAGGAAACGGGGGAATAGAAGAATCCTGTGAAATTTATCAAAGAATTCATGAAGACACCGTTAAGATGAGTCGGATAAGGAGACACCGAATAACTTTTCTCTCATACGCAAAAGAACTCTCGAGGAATATAAATTGTCCATTAAAAGGGCTCCATCATCTCTTTGCCTTGAAAGGAGCAGATAAAGGTAAAAAGACATTACTCTCTCTATGCTCCCTGATAATTAGTACGATACTTCACTCACTCCATATCATTGCACTTTTATATCACATCGGCTACATTTTACATTCCTTTTATACACAATCTATTCATATAGCTATAGGATAACTACTTCTGTTCGTGTATTAGGGAGAAAACAAATAAAGTTTCTTCGTAGAATGACTCATTGATAATACATTGGAATACTAATAATCCAGATGACGCAACTTACCCGTGAATCATTTGGTTTTGAATTACTACAGTAGTTTTTACTTTGTAAAGAAAGAAAACAACCAAGAAAATTAATTTTCTAATTGTTTTTGATTGGAGGACACCTGTGTTCATTGTACTATAAATAAAAGGGCTCAAATCTAGGTCTTCATCGAGAATACCTAATCAGACTCTATTAGCAACTCTTTCTGAATAAATGAGCCATTTTCATTCCAGCACGTAGTAAAATAAGTAAACCATTATTGTACGCACATCATCTCATGCTCACTGCACATCAAGTCATTAACAGCTATAAAAACATGGATATTTTTGCTGCACCGTTGCTCTGCGTAGCATTTGGTTCTGTTCTGGTTTTATGTAGCTAAGTAGTTTGATATGCAGACGTAGCTACTCTACTGTTTACTCCCTCAACTTGGATGGGTATTGATACTGCTTATATAGCACAGTGACTGATTTGCTGATTAAACACACATGAATGGCTTGGCTAGTTTCTGCAGATCTGGAGATTCCCTAGATGGAACAGCCAAGAAATAAATATGGGGAACTGTAAGGATAGAAAGCAGGTAGGTATACATAATATGGAGTATAATACATTGTGGAGAGTGAGTTTGTATCTGAGTAGTACAAGTAGGATGTGAATGTGTGGTAAAACTAGAATGTAATCTGAGGAGAGCAGAGTAGAGCATTGCAGAAATAAATAAGTATGGCATATCTTTAGTACTTGCTCGGGAATGTATATCTTTTCCTCGCTTTCCAATTCATACGATTTTAACTGAAGTAGAAATGTTTATGCTTCCCAGGAAATTGAATACAATGGCCTGGAATGCAGATTAAGTTGTGGAAAACTTAACTGCGTGAGCTAATAATGATAATGAGCAAGTCCAGTGAAGTGAAATAAATTTGTTGTATGGAAGCATGAGCATAAACTAAAATTATAGCTAAGCATAAGTACAAGTAGTAAAGTTGAGTTAAAGTTAACTGCAATAAAAGCAAGTTTCACCACGAAAGAAGAACACGCAATGAGAACGGTGCAAATTCAAAATTTAAACTGTGGCAATGAGAAAGAGTTGTTATAAAATTGATACGTGTTTCTTATACTAATAAGAAATCTACTTTGAGCTTCCTATTGCATATTACGCAGTAGGTATGAATGTACATAAAGTGCACCACAAGAGTGAACAAAACAACATTTTACCGTTGCAGGGTATATAGGATTACTTTAGTATAGTTATGCGGTAATAATAAGTGCTGTGTATATTTATGTAGATATTTGGTTGAGCATGTATGTATTTGTGAAGTCACTGAGTTGACTTTAGTTGGGTTGGCATTGGCACGACTCCGTTGCCCTGGCCTAACCCAAAGGAAAAACACACTAAAGTAGATACAGATAGTGTATACATATATTCATAGCCTGCATTTTACTTTACTCGATACAATCCATTTTCTCTTATCACCTTTTTCGATCGTATGACTTTTTCCTCCTTTGAGGATGCAACAGATAAGCCAAGTAGCCAAGACTGAAACTGACTTTCTGGATGCTTTTCAAAGATTACTTCCTCCAAAGGCTGTATGGATAAACACATCTTTCTCTGCTTTACTTAACGTTACGTACACATTGATGATACTAGAGACATACAACACACATACATTACATACATCAGAGAATTACGTTAGAAAGCTCCCTTTATATAGAATAATATGTCAGCCAGATGCTTTATATGATATAGCTTTAGGAAGATGAGAGAACGTTAACTTAACGTGCATTACTTAAACATACATACAAACAGCAGCGTCTCAGTCAGTCAGGAGAGATAGGCAGACTTTCAGGCATTTCTTCATTCCGACTTTAAACATCAACCCCCATTACTATTATGTACATACTCCTTGAAATCTTAAAAGTAATCCTTTACCTTCTTGAGTTGTGAGATAGGAAATACGCACAGTAATCTTTACCATTACATTACATTACCCACCTATCTCGCTCTAATCTCTTCTAGTTGCATGAAACGAAACCAAAGTAAACTAAAACCAAACCACTCGAATAATAGTTTCCTAGCTTTTCCTACACAACCAGATTGCATTAAGAAATACATAAAAGTCTTTACATATTATATGCACGAACATTATTATCAAAAAGCTAATAGAACACCTACAGGTATGAATATTATGACTACCTTTAACAAAGCACAACCCTACACTACAGAAAGTTGTAACTTTTGTGTAACTACTGCCATTACACAAAAGCTTATCATTTTTATATTGTTAGGCAAGCGGGAGAACACGCACTTCCACCTCGGTCCACCTACACTCGCAATCGCAACTACAATTACTCTCATGATCAAATCTACTTAACAGCAAGCCCACTAATTTATCTATTGGATTGCTACGGAGAAAATTCTGGCCAGACCAAATAAAAACTATGTATTTATTTTATACATTAGGAAAAGACGCATACCGATACTAAAAGGTTTCACCTAAGTAGTTTCTTTTAAACTTGTCTTCCCTTCTCTTGTCGTGAGTATTGATTGATATATTTAAATTATCTCACGTCACAAAGAGGAAGAAAAACAGCGTACACAATCAGAAATAGTTTCTTATGGAAATGAAATAAAACTGATTGCTCGAGAAAAACTTTCTTTAGAATCTAAATGGGCAGACGGTAATGCCAAGTAGCGTAACAGTAACAGTCTCACAATTAGATTCTACTTGATGCAAATGAATATTTAAATTCACTTCAGTTAGTCATGTACAAAACTACTATGCATACGGCCAAAAACTCTAACTTCGCCTTTCTAAGCTTGATAAACACGCAGAACTCAAGCTCCACTCTCCAAAAGACAGAAAGAGGTTGTCTTTATAATAAATCTTTCAAAATTGCCACAATCTGCTGTGACAATGACAAGAGGAAGAGGAATTGGTTGTGAGAAGTAAAGAAAACTATGTTAGGTAAGTAAAACAAGAAGAACTATATACTACTACTCTTCGTTTAACTTACGACAAGGTATGCATCAACGTATGTGATGTCTACGAACAGGAAATGTTAGATAAATGAAGTCACTGCATAAAACACTACATTTCTCCTCCGCTAACACTCCTAACTATCACTAACTATTTTCTATACGTACAAACACATTACTTCTTAAGCATGTCGTACACATTTTTGCAACGAAAATTCCTGGGAAAGCATTTTTTGTAAATGTTCTTCCATACCTTCCAGGTATCACATATTTTAAACAATTCTTTTGCACTATATTATACTAGAATTCTTGGAAATCATTATGTACTTAAAAAGTCGGTATAATTTCCAGTAAAAAACGCAATAATTAAGCAGAACTTTTAAAGATTTCACCTCTTAAACTTTCTGTTAGTGTAAATGAACGCTCTATCAAAATGTAGTCTTGATAACTGCATTTTTCTACCACGTATCGTTTTAATTATATACAGGTGCTCAGAGGAAGTGGCATGATAAAGGGACAGACTTGACAGGATGCAAGATGAAAACATGTTGATTTCACAGAAGCAGAGCTGTCTTTGAATAAATGTAATAATTCAGCATATAGTATGGCATAAATTGATCTTATTTACATACTTTCAGATACAAATATTGCTTCCGCTCAGACAAAATCGAACATAAAAAGTCTACGACATATTTCCAAGTACTACTGCGAGTAAAGGAGCTTCTACATTTAGGTAATGGAAGATGCATTTTCAATTTATACAATACAGGAGCTGATTAACTTGATTCTGGTGGCTGTCTCAAGTCGATTCAAATCTCTTCCGAAGTCGGAATAATCTTTCTTCATTGCAACTGCCTTTCTGTTTAATCTTAATGTATTAGACAGTACGAAGATTAAGGAGATAAGGTACGCATTTGATTCTTAGGTTTGTTTGAGATGTAGGATGAGTATAATCTGAAGGAAGTTTGCGCACTTTCATAGACGGTACTAGTATGAACTGTCTATGGATTATCTCGAGATCAACATTTGGAGTATCACTTTACATTATTGCTAACATTAAAGAAAATAATACATAACAATAGTATATCAGATTCTCATTTCTTGTTTTAAATCGACTTGGTTTATTTTTCTGGCAAGTGAAGATAGAGAAATTGGAGGAGGAGGTAGAACAATAGAACTGCTGGAGTGAAAACATACAGGTCTCATTTAACAGTGAGTGAGTGCGGATGAAATACTTAAAATAATAATAATAACAGAAATGGTTATGTATCCCTGTACCTATATGCTACATTATGTATACAGAGCAAAAAGAGTCTAGTCTTATTGACGTCAGCAGAGTTTCGAACGGAACGGTTAAACAGTGTTAAGTATCTTGTACGCATTGTACATTGATCGCAGGGCTCTGTAGGTACATCACATTAGTTGATTCAATGGGAAGAATGGCTATAGCCTGGTGCATTGCGTGTAATGTATTATGTAGGTAATATAAACTGCTTAAGTTAGTTATGTGACTATCTGTGTTCAGATTGGTACTAGGGTTGTTTAGAGTGGGTAGAAGGCAGTTAGTTGATAGATAGAACGGAGACATGCTATCTATGGCATACCTTACACTAACACAGTCTCACTCAACTTATAATAGTATATATTATTTGTATTAAGCCAACTGTCTAGATCTTATATGCATATAAAGAGTATAAAGGGCGATACACTTGACTTGACTTTGTACAGGAGTATAGCGGTACATAGTGTGAGTGTGCATGGAGGAGAGATAGAAAGTTGGATGGGACAGATAGAGTTAAGTTGAGCAAAGTTGAAGGTATCCTCGTTGTCGATGAGCTAAAAAGATTGACGATGTGTTGGAAAAAGAGGACTGAAGAGGAGATAAATTGAATTGAAAAGCGGAGAGAATACTTTGGAGGGATGCTCGGGGCGAGAAAGAAGGAGGAGGTCACAGAGTCGTTTTCAGTCTGCCATCCCAGCCAGCCTCAGCTGAATACGATCTTATCTCTACCCGGATCGGAGTGATAAGAGCTCAGATTCAGATGTGTTTGTATACGAACAGAGCCAGGCCAGAGCAGGAGACCAGCCTTAACTTACATCCCATCCCTTCACTGCCTGTTCACTTTTCAGTGTCTGATACTCCTATATACTGCAAGACTCTTCCTTGTCTAAACTATCAACTTATAAAGAAAATCACTGCCCCGACTTATCTGAAAGTACACTTTGCAAAGCAAGACTTGACAGTCCGGCCGAGTCAACTCACTCAATACATTATGCTATCTCTACTGCTACGTATGTGTATAAATACCTTATATAGATCACTGTACACAGATATATATTCACACACACACACAACAGAATCCTTTCATAGCCTTAATACCCTTTAGTTACTTTAATACAACATTTAAGGCACAATCACACTTTTCTCAACATTTCTATTACTTTACTGCTTTCTCGGAGATACACACAGTTTCTCCTTAGATGTTCATAGTTATGCCTTTGGTAATGCATTACGAATAAAATCGTCTAAAATATAAGTGTATAAGTGTTAAATGGTATAGTATAGTGTCAATGAAATGTAAAGCGTGTAGTGTACTTTATCTCAGCCTCATATCTCTACTTCCATAAGTTTAATGTAATGTAATGGCATAAGCCCTTTGCATTGCATCTACAGTTTCCATCCATTCCATGGAATAAAACCCAAACTAACCTAAGTCAGCTAAGTACACAGACGGATGGATATAGACGATAGATTTGATAAAAGCGATACGATACTTACGATAGAGCATGACAGCCAGACCAGGATTGCACTGGAGATCTAGTACTTAACTATAATCTATTTAGTATAACGTTACACTCTGAATGTGAACGAGAGGTAGCATACGTCCAGCATCATACATCTTCCTTCAAACTATCCTCTTTCCCCTACATACAGTATTTACCTTGCTATTCTCTTTATAGTATCTATATTGCTACCACACACGTTCATTTACTATGTCAATTGAATTATATTCATGAGTAACAATATCGTTCACACACAAAGATATAATAGGAGAGTGTGTGTAGCGTTCCGTAGTCCCATACGGACTTATATAGAACAAAAGATGTGTTTGTGAGTGATAGAAAGAGATAACGTGAGTGCAGCATTAGTAGCTTATCCTCCACTCTCCCCAGAAAGAATCCCAGACCAGAATGGACGAACAGAAGTCTGTGTGTTTGACTTTAGACTCCTGACTGTGGAAACAAGTCAAACAAAGTCGCATCAGTCGCTCACTCTCTACATTTCCATATTTGTAATTTGATCACCATCTCATATCTTATTATTGTCAATCATGAAGGCACACTAAACGTTGGTCAAAGCCAACGCTAATGCTAATCGAGTTTCTCCACTAGATAAATAAAGTCTAACTCGACTACTACTACTGCAATACCCATCTTTACTTTACACAACAAACGTTATCCTAAATCAGATTGGTTTTACTAATACCCCATTCATCTGATATCCACTTTGGTAGAAACTTATGGTCAAATGATAAACATTTGAATGACACATTGTTTTTGTATCATCCTCCGTTTTGCACCACTTCTGACCAAACTCAGAGACATCAATGACACAACAAAGTGTCTTTGAGAATGCATCTTCAAAAATATGGAATGACAAATACAATTAATTCTTGCAGATTTTCTTGTAGTTCATCTTGCCAGGATATCCATTTTAGAATTATTAAGACGAAGATAGTGGAAAGAGTAAATAAGCCACCTTTGCTCTCCCACGTTTCAATGAAGGCGAACGAGGGAATAGCGGAGGGGAAGGCAGGAAGGGAAGCGAAGAAACGAACTCAACACTCACAGCTACACATCAAATGAGACAACGAGCAGCAGAGCAACAAAGCGCAAAGGTGCGGTGCTTAGGCATAAAAAACGGAGGTACTTAGGAAAGTTATGGTTATGTCTTAGTGTTTAGACCCCAATTGTTTTCAACACCTATCTTCTCCTAATCCCTACAAATCCCGTCGAAATCCTGCTGCTCACTCAGATTATCTTCCTCTATTACACTCTGCAATGCTATAGATACATAGTCAAACCTGCTCTACGTCATTTTGAACTTGCTTACACTGCACTCTGCACTAGTAAACAACTACCCATCCATCGTCCGTGTATTATTATCAAACCATTCATAAGAAAAAAATCCGGTTCTCTAGTTTCCATTATCTGTATTCCTGTTTCCGTTCCTTTCAATCTCTATTACTGCTCCTCATTGCGTTTAAAAGTCGAATAGACAATCTCATAATGTATTTAACTGTACTAAAATAAAAAATTAAATAAATAAATTCATCGTCATTGAGATGTCTGTGACTTTTTAATGCATAGGAAGATTGAAGATATGACACGCTTATTTGAAAAAAATTACAAACAAAAATGTAAAATCCTAGATTAGCATTTTCCGTACGTGTAAAACTTATGCATCACAAGTATCTTAGTAGGTAGTATTACGCAAGGAAACATTATTTGCATTGAATAGTACTGATAAGAAACTAAAAAATGTTTAATTTCTCTGAATCTGATTCTGAACCCCATTTCACATATTTGCATGTACATTCATTGTCTATATGTGTTTATATTTATGTATTGAGTGCAAACAACTCTATCAAGACCTACCTACGTCCTGCATTGATAATTTTTTGTGTAATGTATGAAAAATGGAACAAAAAATCGGAGTTATCTTTGGGTATTTATTCAAATAATCATCACTGTCACATTCCACTTGGAATTCAAAACTAAAAACACTTTACTACACGAATATATATTCAATCCCACACGATTTCCATAATTTTCCATCTTGGAGTAGGTGTTGGTAGCATGTAAATATGCTAATTCGATCTGACTTAAGTGACATAAGTTGACTGGCATGCCATGTGATTAAGTTCATTGAGTTTGAATGGGGAAAAGATTTATTCCGGACACCATTTTATGTAGGTCATTTTCCTTTGCTCTTGGGTAAAAGTAACGAATTTCTGGGGACTTATTAGCTCTTTGATAAACACGGTTTATGTTTCTTACGCAGACTAAAGGCACTCACCATCTCAATATTGTAAAGGTAGTGAAACTTACCAGAAGAGAGAAGTAACATTGCCGATGGATTACAATCTGCTCACATGCAAAAAGCCAACTCGGGAACGGAGTGGGTAAACACATATTGGCGGAACTCAGATGTTGATAAAAGATAACAATGGCAAAACAGAGCGGAGTCACTATTTTGTACTTAACAACTTACATTAACTATAAATGTGTGCTCTCGACTATTTCAACGAAATGCTACGACACATTTATGTACGAAGAAACAAAGACGAAAACGACACATGTACACCCAATAACGCAGAGTAACTTTGTACACAGTAACAAAACAACTGTAAAAGGAGGTAAACGAAAATGATTTTATATCCCTTCACTCCTAACTCACGTAAGTTACCTACTAAATAGTCTTATTATGGCCTTAACTAGCCACTTCTGTACATTACATCAAGATTACTAAATTTTCTAAGTACCACAGTGCAAAACTACCTGAGTAACTTGAGGAAAATTGAGTTGACTTGAGTCATTCAGGTTGACAATCAACATCAACTGAAATCACTGCATAATATTATTACCGCCATTCAAACCGAAAATAGCAATGTATAGGCAAAGCTGAGTAATCAGAGTACTTTATTTTATTATATCGCATATTGGCCAATCTCCAGTATTCCAGTCCCCTACTGCTTTTCTATTGCTCACAAGAAGGTACAGAGGTACCTATATGCAAATTAAATATTAGTGCACTTACGTTTCTTGATATACTTTCTCAAGAGATTTAATTTAGCATTAGCGAGTACAATAAGTAGGGAAATGAACCCGTTGCATTTCATTATTCAGATGTCTTTGCGATATAATGTGATAACATTAACATCTTTAGTTTGCACTGCTATAAATCCCATTGCATGTAACATGTAAGTGAGTAGTGAGTAGATAAGTTAGATCATATTTAGCTCGTACTATTTTCGCAATAGTTAGGTTAATGTTGAAAGTTCCTTTTGTTTTTGCAGCAGTACCTATTGTAGATTGATATTAAGAAATAAGAGTAAGTAGGTACCAATTTAGTACCTACTTGTAATAGTTTAATGTTCTTGGGTAAGTACTTTTCCTTGGCAGCAGCAGCACTACTCCTTATTATGCTCCATTTTGACTTTTACTTGAACTGGTGCACACATAACTTAGTTGGCAAAACATGTCCTTGTTTTGAATTTTATACCAAGACAAGAAAAGCATATACCTTTAAGTAGCACGGACTACCTAAGTAGTATGAGTATGACCAAATCCGATTGCTTGCATTGCTTAGTAAGCAATATGAATGTGTGCATATCAAATGAGCTCACAATCAGCAATTTGATAAAATTGCCCGAACTACTTACTTTACTTAAAACTTTGGTTGAAGCAGACCTAACACAATGTGCATAGCCACTGCTGCTAAATAAAATACCTTATAATATTAGAGTCGTTGCCAGATAGTGGAGCTACCATAAGTTAACTTAGCTACCTAGTGCAGTTGACTTTACTTGACACGACTTCCCTCGGCTCTTTAAACATTATTATTATACGTACTTAGAGCCTAGTAGTCGTAGAAATGCAATCGTAGCGATAAAACTGGATTGCCTACTTGTTTGCTTTCACAGTTGAGAAGGTCCTCTCTTCTCCAGCTACCTCCACAACCACTGCAATATTTGCACAAATGTGGAAACGGAAACCAGAGACCTTAACTCAACTAAAGTGCTTAGGCATGTAAATTACTTATTAATGCCAGTAAAATAAACAAAGTAAGACGAGAGCAAGGACAATAACTATTCTGACAAGAACAAAAAATTTAATTGAATACTAAATACTACCCACAGGTCAAACACATATCATCTTTGTCACACGTGTGGTACGATAAAAAGTGATAGAAGATTCCATTACTATACACGGCTAATATAAATAGTACATCTTCTCTAAGTAATGTGTAATTATATATAAAAATACAAAAATAGTATAATAATTGTATCCAAAATGAAACCAATGTGGTTCTATCCCATATGCACTGGAGATTAATAAAAAATCATACAAAACTAGGAGAAAGTAAACTTAAAGGAAAGTTAACATTTAAATTTTTCCTTCCTTAATCTGCTAGTCTAATTAAATTAGTGCTAGTATTAGAAATGCAATCTGGTAATGTGATTATGGATTTTTATCAGGTCTCCCTCAAAATGCTAAGAATATATAACTTATGGAATTACAATTTAAAAATGTAAATTGAAGTAGTATGAGTAAGCTGGACGCACTTGATTTGGACATTAACATGCTGGAGAGCACAGCATGGAGGAGAGGTTGAGTTAAGTTGAGTCTCAAAGGTCTCAAGTCTTGAGTTGAGCTTGAAGGATGATAAATATCAGGAGAAGGAGGAGAAGAGAAGAGAACAGCAGAGAGTAGAGTGCAGTAGCAAGTCGCTGAGTGGTTTAATATGCATGTAAGTGTAAGTAAGAGTAATATGGTGCACTGTATGTGTTCCACTATCCTTTTTGTTATATAGTGTTGTGTGTATTTATACACTTAGGTAGGTCGACAAGTGAAGTAGACGTGTGCAGTAGCTAAATATTCAATACAATGAACTTGTGATGCTATAATATTATGTAGAGAAGAAGGACTAGGGAAATGCATAGTAGGAGAGAGCCATATCGTATCATTTGCTATCGCACTTAACTCGGAGTTTACTTGTTATACGGCAGACTGATATAGTTTCTGTGGGCTGGTATACACTCCTGAGCTTTTTATCAGGAGAGCTGATAAAGAAATAGCCATTTGGTGGTAGTCTGGCATTTATCACGCATTCTAATCGGCGCCTATGCCAAAATGCTGTGGAGTACACCAAAAACCAAAATTTCTACTTTACTCAGCTCACAATCAGCTTTTCTTGCTTTAGCTCTCCTAATAGTGTTTCCTTGCACTATTCTATTATTCTATATTTATTTATACATACATATAGGTCTCTATGTATGTGAGTTAAGTAGTGCACTAAAATATGTACAATGATATTAGCTCCTTCTTTCTCCTACGCCTTCTTCTTGTGCAGTGGTTAAACTCGGCAGACGTCAAATCAAATGGAATGGAATGCGCTCAAGTCAGTTTAGATAGATCAAGTTATGGAATGGTTTCGTATCTCTATCCAATCACACAGTACACTACATATAGTAGCTTTTAACATACACATAGGGCCCACACTTATCTATCGATAAATCACCCAGAAAACGAAATCTAGAAATATGTACATTACTAGTACAACTGTATCCTAATGGCGAATGTATATCTTATATAATTCAGTAGATATATCTGGGCTATTCATAATAATATCCAGATACGGAACGGAAAGTCCAAACCAGACCAGGAAGACATCACTCTCTCATCCAATCTTACTGACCTGATGTGCAATCAGCCCTTTCCTATTAAACGTCTTAAGTTCGTTAGGAGGATTCAGGCGGGCTATTGTAGCTATGGTATACATAGAATATTCGTCGAGACATTCATCATGCTTCCAGTCCGTTGAGTTTCTATCAGCTGAGATGCCTCTAAGACAGCACTGTCATAAAAGAATTTCTTCCCATTTATAACATTATTAGTTTTCTATATCTGACGTGACATGACATTCAGATAAATCCATTTCTTGGATTAAATTCTCGAGATTGTGAACAAATTCTTCATTCGTAATCCTCCATTTACTCTCTTCCTCCAACTAGCAATAGCTACATTTCCTCGCTTCCATTTACTACGTATCTTTCTTTATGAGCTCCATACTCTGTACTGTACATACATATTAGCTAGTGACTTCCTTCTTGGTAAAAGATAAGCTATTTACGTTACGTATTTGTAATGCAAGACGGAAACTAATGGTTTCTTTAGAGATTAGCTTAGTAGAAAGGAAGCGTATGATTGATAATGATAGAGATCTGCATGGCACCTAAAATATTCAAGTCGGCTCCCGAGATAAGAACACGAAGTGAATGCGCAAACAGAAAAGTCACAGGGACAGATAACAGAATTCGGAGATCCTACTCTGATTCTGATTTCGTAGTCATAATGCAAAGCAATGGCTGCATTTTATTGCGCTCTCCGTAGTGTCCCTGGATATTAGAGGAGCAACCTCCTTCCACGCGCTACGCGTCACTTCCACTTAATCCCCAGCCCAAGTGATTGTCATCGTCATCATGATCGTTGACAGAGCTAGGCAGAGGAAGCCATGTCAGCAAAAACCCAATATGAACTTTCAGCAGACAAGCAAACAACCCATAATACAAATAACACTCCAAGAACCGCTTAGCAAATATGTAAAACTTCCCTCTCTCAACGATTTTCTCCAATTCCTTAGACTTTAGACAGTCTGGCTCCAGTAATAAACACAGGATCCTCCGATGTGTGTCTTTGGACATTCTAATGCATCGTCTTCATAAATTTATAATTCATATGAATCCCTCGTTTCAGCTAATCCTATCAGTTCACGACGTCTCACAAATGCTACTTCTCAGTAGGTAGTTCAATTTGAATTTGTTAGAAATTCAAAGCACTACAGATTCGTAAATCGTTATGTAAAATCTCGTAATTTGACTCAAGGTAATCATTGTTAAGCTAAACTTAATGACAGAGATATAGCACTAATTGTCTGATATAACTTAGTGTATTATCACTCACCATATAGGTACATTATATTGGAATCTTCCACAGTAAAATGATAGTACAAAGGGTAATCATGCTAGCAATATTACAACTCATAAAATTATGTAAACTAATTAAGACAATATTGATACCCTTTGCACAATTGGAAACAGAGACAATAGAGATAATAAGAGTACGTAATGCATACAAACAAGTAGTAGAAGGATGATAATTTTGTGTATCCTTGTGACTATGATTAAAATGGGATCTGATTTACGAGAGAATGCGAGGATTTCATGTTTCCAAAGATCTCCTCTTCATGTCAGCCCGTTTCTCTTGATAAATCTCATAATGCTACACACATCAGACATTAGATAGTGGGAGGAGATTGGAATTAGCTATTTAACTTATGGTTTCTTCCCATGTACAGAAATAATACATGAGATGAATAAATGTATCAAATTGGGGTACGTAGTATATCGCTATTGCTTGATTAGTGCATGGCATGACACCGTGTCATGTCACCGTCAAAATAATTTAAGCATTAACAAATCCTCGGGACAAGCTAAGCTAATAGCAGATGCTATATAGAGTGTTTACAGTCTAATCTCAAACAACATGGGTAAGCATCACAATAACAAATAAATGATACCTTTGGATTGCACGTAGTAATAAATACCTATGGGCATCAACGAGACGAGATAGAAGTATGATGCTTAATTTCATCTGTTAAAGGAAAGCTGGATATATTTATAAGAGTGATGATATTGGGAAGACGAGGGAGAGAGTTTATGATGAGTCAAAGAAAGACGAAGCAATGCGATGGAAAGTTGGAGCATACAGTCTTTGCTCATCCTCATCCTATTATCCCCAATAAGACTTGTTTGTCAACTGTCAAAGAGGGACGTTTCTCCAATCCACGTTCACACTACGATGGTTCCATGAGGGAAATTGCTTGTCTCTTTCTCTACGAATCCAGAATTATTCACAGACGCTACAGATATAAATATACTTCTACTACTCGAATATTGCGTACAGTGGTGGTGGATACAAGAGAAGTAGATCAACAGAATTGTCTTGGATGCCAGCTCCTTCTTTGATTTCCATGTCCTCTTTCTCTCTCTATCAATTCAGAAGGGTTACTATACAGTTACTAATAGAAGTTACTTCTTAAAGTTACTTAACTGTTTTCACATGACTAGAAGAGATATCCAGGGAGTAGGAGGACACTATATAGCTATAAGAACTGATGAATTGAACTTTGTTACGGAGGTTCGCTGTTAGCTTTCACTCTCGCTTGAAATGACAATGACATGTGTCAAAGGGTTACAAGACAAAGTCAGACGAGTCGAAGCTTAAGCTACATTTGGCCATTTCCAGGAGTCCCTCCAAGCTTTAGTACAAAAGTCAAATTACCAAATGGTTGTTCTATCTATACCAGTCCATATATATGAAACTTTATTTTGCGACGTAAGGAGTGTTATTATGAAACAGGATGCACTTCAAGGTAATAATATCGAGATGAAGCAATAGTGCCTTATGAGAAGTTATTTACTTCCTAATGAACCCTTTGACCTGATCTGAATTTGTAATGTCCGTGTTAGCAATCTGGGATGTTTTCAAATGGCTTATAGTAAATGTGATGCGATTACATTAGCTTCTTAAATGACTGTTAGTGAGGATTCCTTTCTAATCCTACAGTCAAGTCATCATCATCATGAAAAGCCATCGTGCAAACTTCTCCAGATGAGCTTTTACAGAAATTTGTTCAGCTTTAGTTGCTTTAATATTTTATTTAACTACATTCTTAGGTGACAAAGGTCCTGACATTATAATATCTCTTACTAAGACACCCAAAAGACAGCTACGGAAATATGAACATCAGACGGCTTTTCTAATTTGCATGCAAATACGTACATTTCCTCTCCGTCATTTCAACTATTGAGGGACAGTTGCTATGAAAAGAAAATCACGTTGTTTTAAATGTACCTACAACAGATGCACACTATTAATCCACTGGGGTATCAACATATTGCGACATTCTACACGTTGTCGAAGGGTTGGTTTAAAATGTTAACTATGCACTGCACATTTATTACCTATTGAAGTCAAAGTAGTTTGTATATTACTGGAGTATAAAATGACATCATAATATACTTTTCATACAAGAAACCGGAGAAAATTCATTTATAGCTTATTAAGCATTGGAACAGTGATAAGATTTTAATTAGTGTATGTAGCATTCTGTAGAACATGGGAAGTAATTGGTGTTCACTCTTACACAATGTTTAGCTAAAAGACACTTGTAGTATTTGCATGTTTTGCGTGGAAGGTTACGAAACAAGTTCTGATAATAAGTACAATGTGTCATGAGCATCTAACATTTCAATTTTGAGTTTTCTTCCACCTTCGATTACCTTTTCACCGAATTATATTTAAATTTATATAGTGTAAGACCGTTACTAAATCCACGTAAAATGTATATGTAGTACTTGACTCCGAATTGAAGTTGCATAATTTTTGGTTAACAGCGGCAGAAGACAAGGTGAGAAAATGGGTTGATACAATAATCTTACTAATGCTATAATAACAGCGTTTGGGTTTGCAAAGCAGTGTATATTCAATGCTAAATAGGTGGGACGGAATAAGAGGAAAAGCAAAATTACCTGGTGAGACTAATCATTAAGTAGAGCTCACTCATATTATAGCTATGGGGTTGTAGTATTCAAGAATATTATTATGTCTGAAGCCTGTGTGAATGTGTAGATAAAGCGTAAATGTGAATAGGCCTGCCTTTTCTTTCTTCGTGCTTGCCTGTACCAATTTACACTACTGGAGTGACTAGATCTACAATACACAAGTGACGAAGGGAAATAAATAGTAGAATGAAGCCAATGGGAAATGAGAAATAGGAATAAACGAGAAATTCTCGTCTCAAGTATGGCTGGCCATGGGGCTTTTACCTGAGTAAGTAAGGCAAGAGATGAGAATCTATGAGTATGTCTGTCTTGGCTCTTGTCCTCCCTGTCTCAGACTCCTCTTTATCTCAATCTGTTGTATGAACAATAAAATAAGGGATTGCGGTGTAGATTGTATTTAGTTAAGGTAGATAATCAGGAATCAAGCTGGGGGAAGCACTCCTCCGAAAAATGGGCAGAGAGAGCAACAATTTTATGCTTATTTAAAGTGTGGCATTATGTGTAGCTTAAGATAACTACATACTTATAGCTATACATATTACATATAGACAGAACAAGAGTATATAATTTACTTTTATTTTAACCTATTGTGTTATTGTCCAGAGTTTAACTACATTTAAATTACGTCTTGGTAATATTAAGGAAAGCAGTGTGAGTATTTCATCGAATCAACTATCGAGTTCTATCAATTACACAAAAGTGCTATAAAATTGGGAAGGTGACTAGGTAGGTACCTATTTTACTTAACCAGCTCTGAGTCTTTGTGTAATAGACCTATCTGCTAATAAGCAACTAACTAATGTTAAGTATACCTACCTAAAAGCATAAAATATAGAAAAGTGGTTTGTGTTATCGGCTCCTGGTCTGGTTTGCCAGTTCGCATCATATGAGACAACGCAATACTTATTCATTCTATCACCCGGTATTTCCAATCTTATTTTCGTATATACGTTCTTATGAATTGATTATTTTCTTGTACACCATAAGTTTTAGGCTTGTATTAAAAACGTTCAAAGTAGTGAACTGTATATTCCCAGGTATATTACTTAGTTGTTTTGCATGTGCATTGGTTAAGGACGTTTGGGTTGCTATAAGTCAGGAGGAAATGATCATTGAAGAGTGAGTGAACAAGTAAATGGTGTGGGGTGAGTGATGCGATGAGGCATCAGAATCAGAAAAGCATTTTAAAGCGGTTTTGAAGTACCATCTAATTTTGTTATCGCATTAGGTCTTGCATACATAATTATTTGACTCACCGTCATTATGAACATATGCTTAAGAGAAGAGATGGCAGGGCGATAAGAGCTCACTTTACTCACACTTATTCCCTTTTATTATAAAATAAATCCTGCCCAACTGATGTGAAATGTGATGTGGATTGTGAATCTGATGGGATGTAGGCAGGTAGGTAATATGTAAAACCCAACCATCTCTTTCCTACTTATATTTACTCACATCCCTATACAAAACTTTGACTTTGGACAGAACAGGTTTCTTTTTGCTTTACTTTCCTATACCGATATTAGTATTACTATAGTTATACACAGATTATATATTACTATGTAGAGTCGAGTAGAGATTTTATATCAGTATGTAAATGTACAAGGACCGACTTTTATATTCTGGATTGAATTGACTGACCGGACTTGGCAAGTGGTCTATAAGAGTGTAATGCATAGTGGATAATCTGTTTCTCTGCACTACATTACAGAGTGAAGAATACAAATAAAGACCGACCACAATTACCTGCACTCGTTCAAAAGCAATAAGCTAAGCAAATTCAAACATCGACATCAACTCTTTTATCTTTCATTTGGTCTACGGAGTAAATTCACAGTCAGCGATATCAAGAGTTGATACGAAGAAATTCGTAGCCTCTGACAACTTCGTTTTGACTTTCTTGTCTTCATATACAAAACCCACTAGAGTAAAACCCAACAGAATGATGTTTACTGTTGTGATGATTACAGATGTATTTTTCTATCTTTTTTGTATTATAGAATTATGAAATACATATAGGCAACTTTCCATAGATTGAACAAAGTACTAATCGTGAGCTTTACTAATGCTTCTTATGTACATATTTTGATTTCCAAGGATAGTATATTAAAGTTGAGATGGATAGAGAATTCATCTCCTCCTTTCTTTATTACATTTTGCATTTGATCGCAATGAAAATCTCACTTTAGGTGATAGAAATACACCTTTTTCTCGTATGTTTACAGATAAAAATGCAAAGGTAGATTTGTACTGCCTACTCAAAGAGTATACATAGTTACTTATCGTTATTTTACATGCACAGACCTAATGTGCAAGTCAATTACATAGACGCATGTACGTAGTGTAAATGTTAAAATTGGTAAGGAACTCATAAAGCAACCCCTGAAGAAAAACAATAATTTGCTTTCAATAATAATTGTCTTGGCTTGTGCTTTACTAGGATCAAGGATAGTGCTTATACACTGTATTAATAATACATGTGTTGCAGTTACCTACTCATTGAATATGAACTGATTGGCCATTATCCTTCTTTTCTTAAACTGACTATGCCCACATAATGCTGTAGTACATAGGGGACTAATAGCAGGTGCTTACTTCACTTTACTTTACATTAGCTCACTTATAAATACGATGTCGGTAATATTAGTATACTGAGAGATAGCATTTAGATAAGAGGAGCGTATCTGCAAGTAGAGTCTGCTTTATAGAGGTAGGTAGGTAGTCTAATATTATGTGTCTGTATGCTCCATGGCGTCAGCGTCACGGATTTTTTCGCCCTTAACAAAACCAACCTGTCCCGATCTTGGACTTGATAAGAATTGAACGAGCGATGAATCTGCACCAACCAACACCAAACCTTCCTACTCAATAAAGTTACGTGCAAACAAAATACTAACTAGAATCCAGATACCTACTACAAGTACTACCTACTAGAGAGACAGGCTTGCTGTATTATTCTGAGGATAAATGAGTCTGAGTTGAGGAGAGTCATGACAAGTCTGATGATCATGGGTTATCTACTAGGATACGTACAGAGAATACACTTACACAGAAACTACCTCTCACAAGACAATAGAATGGACATTTCATTTCACCCATAACAATATTTAACCATGCTAAATGCAATGGGAATCACCTTCCTTCTGAATACAAATCAGTTTCATATCGCCCATTTGTGGAAATTCTCTCCAACTGTCCCATTCCAAAATGTCCTCAGGACAAACTTTTCCTAAATGATTATCCTTTTCTTGACTACTATGTAAATACATATCCTCTTCATCATAAAACCAGTTCATATCTCCTTCTCTCACTTATAACTACATACTTAGACAATGACAACTGACCCCATGGCTCTATAGAGTGCCTGTCATCCTCAGTGTCACTACACACATTCTCAAAAAAGACATTCGTTTTGGTAATAAATAAATTAATTTCTTTTATTAGTAGACATATGGATCTGTGTAAATAGGTAAGCAAATACATAATTGCTGTATGTATCTACATAAATACCTTAACGGACGACATCACAATTTCTCATCATTGTACATATATAGGAATTCTATGTTTGCTACCTACTCTATACTAACTGTTAAGTTTACAAAACAAGTGCGAACTTATCCTTACTACAGCGAAGACAAATTCTCGTCAAAGAAAACCCAAACTAAGACACTAGACACGGACTCGATTCCATTTTAATCAAAAGGAGCTTGACTGACAAGTCAGCTAACTTGGTTAGGTTAAATTGGATGTGTAACTCAGAGTAATATACAGTATAATTGTTTACTTATTGTTGTATGTACAGGTTGGTAAAGTACCTAGAGCCTACTTGAGGTATAATAGTAGGTTCGGCACCTGGTTTCTTAGGTATGGGCAGGATGGGTACAATTACAAGCCCAATGCTAAATAGCTAAACAAATCAAGCGAGCCGTACACAGGGTGTTCCGCCTTCTTATCAGTTCTCTCTACACAAATTGCTCCTTTAATTCAATCTAAGGAGGAAAATGGTCCTTGAGTTCTATTGCAACATTGTGGACAGAGTCGAGTGATGCATGCATGTACGACGGACTCCCTTTCATTCGGCCGACAAAGCTGGGTAAATGAAGCTAAAGAGCCAAGTCATCGACACCACACTCCTAAACTCCACAAAACATATAAATAGTTCAACTATTTAATCACATGAAATCGCTGTCACCATTATCTCTTTCACTCAGTGTACACCAGTTACTACATCACTAATACATTGCATCCACAATCCACACTCTGCTACTTTGACTGTGGTCATTTATTCTATTTTATATATTCAGGGTGATGTGCGAGGCTCACAAAACCACTCAGCATTCAAACAGCTTATAATACTTCAGTATATCTTTGCATGCATATAAAGTAACACGACTTTTGTTATCTCGAAACGTGGAAATTATCCTGTTGAAGACCAAGGCAAGGCAAAGGGCATTTTTGCCATAGACAAAGTGCATGTTGAAACGACGCAAATTCAATCCAATCCACGGAGACAAATCTGACTTTTATGTAAATAAGTATATCGCAGCTATTATGCTACGGAGGAAGGATTAACTCATCTACTAATGACTCAACATAGCATACCTAGTAACTGTATATTTAATTCGTAGGTGCTTATCGTTACTTGGAATGTAATCAATAATCAAGGATTTTATATCTACTTATATCTGGTCTTCGCAAGCTAACCCAATGTATTTTTAGTGACAAGAAACAAGGGAGTAAAGTCGAGGTGAACAGCCAGTGATCCCGTGTCCATTTTTTCACGTTCTTTGAAGTTTGAACACCATTAAATAATGCATAACCCATTTTATCTTACTTCATATTCTACAGATAGTCGAAAGAGTATCATAAGAAAATCCATCAATTCATACATTTATATTCAGATTAACCATATTCCCACTACAGTAGCAATGAAACTTGCAGATTAGACAAGTAGATAACAATGTGTTGAGTACAGTATACATTAACTCATGTTCTACATGTCCAAAAGTCCAAATAGAACAAATTTTGATTAATTTTACAATTTACATTTTTAACCGTTCTATATTCCACATGGCCATTTCATACGAAAACTTAAATCTGTAATAAATACCAATAAAAAAGCAATTGTATATCATCTTCAACTATCTGTAATATAATGCATAGGTGTATGATAGAGGTGAAGTCAATAAAATTGCCCAAGTTTCAGTGAGATCCATTGTTCATATTTCAGCGATATATTTAAGTTGCTTAGCTTAGATTTACATTAAAAGTAGATAAATATTGGAGCTGAATCTGCATTTGGAAACTTGTCAACTGATAATCCTCGAGAGATATGAGATGTGACATAATGCGTCTCAGGAGAAGTTCTTCGTCCTCTTTCTTTCCTCCCAAATATGAAACATTAATATAAGGCAGCCAGAAACTACCGTAATGGTAGTAAAAGATAGTATACCTTAAATCAATACTGGCTGCAGATCCTAACTGTGACAGATTAACAGCACACTGACATACCTTTATCGAAAATCTTGTCAAAATATGGTAATAAAATCACGCACTTTTTCTTGCCCGCTTGTCACTTTATTTAGACATGGGGATTGTCTCCCCTAAGCAAATCAGACTTTGTCTATGCCTAAGATTCTTTTGTACAGATTTTACTTCAGCAAGTCTACAAACCTCACACCCAATGAATCCTATGCATAAAAAAGCATCCAAAATTGTGTGGACAATATAAGTTTGCTTTGTTCGCCTGCTATCAGTCAATACTAAGGTTCAACTTGTATTTTATCTGTATGTACCAGAGAATATCTATTGCACCAAAAAGTGCTAGCTACTATGTATGGCAGTTTCGTTCCAGGTAAATATAAAATAATATCATGGTGCAATGCTGCGTTATAGAACAGTGTACATACAGAATAAATGCCAATACCTATACATGACATAACCAAAGTAAATTTTACTGTTGATTAAATATACTAAAAGCTACATTGTATACCTCTGGAGTATTTAATTGTAGCATTGGACCCACAAGGAGATTTAGATATGGCAACTTAAAGTAGATTGCATGGAATGACCACAATCGTCTCGTAAAAGACAACAATAATTCCTAGAAATTGATAATGATACTAGTTTGATAACGAAGTTGGACTAAATAAATTAAACGAAAGTAAACGCTGATATGGATTGTGGATGTGATGCTAATATCGTTAACAGCCACAATAAAACGATTGAAAACTGTTTACACACAGAAACGTATGGGGTGTAGTTTTCTCAACTCAAGCTTATCATCATCATAATAAAGCCAAATAAAATGGTCTCAATGTCCATTACAATTAATAATGTGATTTGAGCTACGCATTATTACCTATAGGCATTTAATAGTTAGGTAAGTAGCATGTAAGCACTTCTGAGTGCACTTATCACAAAAAAATGAAGTGGTTAGTGAAGTGAGAAATGAGGAGGGCCAATTGAGAAATATGAAACTGACATGAGCTTAAAGCTACGTTGGAATAGTTAAGAGAGTTGCTATCAGTTGTCTCCTTCCTGCCGTTCTTATCAGAATCAACCGCTACTTTCGATAATCCACGCAGTTCTATTCTCTATCTCCAATCTTTTTCTCCTTATCACTTGGTATCCTCTAAGTTCTAATGCAGTGATGTATATTTGTTGGTAAATGCAGGAGTGACTGTTTTAGATTTGATTTGGTTGGTTAGAGGATATTATATGGACATAACAACATTTGAGTGTGCTGGTTTATTGGTTTGGCTTCCTTGCTTCGTGTCGTGTCAACTGTAGGTCACATTATAAATAATAATGTGCATTCAAAACAAGCATGCGTCTGTAATTCCATCGAGTGCATTAACATTTAATTCCTTCGTAGATTCAATTTCAGTTGAATGCAAGTAATCATGATGTAAGACTGATTCTATATTGAACAGAAATTGAGAATGCTTTGCTTTTTTAAATAGTATGGGCGACAAAAGGTATTTTTCTTAATCAAGTACCATGTCTGTTATGTAAATTGAGCTAGCAATACATTTATGACTTATAAGGTTGGGTGAAATTGGTTTTCTTTTTCCAGCTATTGTTTCAAATGACTCCTAAAAAACGTCCCATCGAATAAATAAAGAACTTTTGCAACTCATGTAGTCCATTTTGCAGACAGAATTGAAAATTAGCACATGCAAAATATCTGATGTAAAGGAGCTAATCTATAAATTAATTATGTTTACCAACGTAATCAAATTGTGTTATTCTGTGTACTTTGTTTTCTCGGTATGTACTTAATGTTTGCAATAATTTCTCCGATAAACCATGAATACACAAAGTCGTAGCGGATTTGGACAACGACGTTGTAAAAACTGTATCAAATAATAAAATGCATGCATGTGTGAGAATCAAATTGATTAGAGCCAAGACAAATCTTGTGAAAAATTTACAATGACATGATTGTGTACTGTTTTCCATTCCTGAATTATTTGGTAAGTGGACAGTCCCCAAACATGCCTTAGTTTCTCTTCTAAAATTACTTGTAGCCAAGTTACTACTTGTTCTCATATCTATTTTACATATTAAGGGTTGTCTGAATCATAAAGCATATACACAATGAAATGCATACAAAGGAAATGTGTATATAGAAAAAAGCATACAAAACTTATGCATGTGCTATCTGCTGAGTATTGTCAATAAAGCTAATTAATATATCTATATGCATATCGATGTGTATCAACTTAATTCAAAGTCACTATTGAAGCAATGGAATAATAAATATGAAATCAATATAAAGTACACATTTCTTTTTCTCGATATACATATGTGCATAGAACAAGTGGAATAGAAGAGTTGATAAAAGGTGATTTATATGTTTATTACCTTACATATGTGTATATGGGGTTGTCCTTGCTATGAAAATGTCATCGTGATGTTAGTTTAATACATTACTAGGTATTTATTCAAATAAAAAATGTCTAAGGTGCAGACAGAGAGGTACCTGCAACTATTTATGTGTATTTATGTTGATATGTGTAGTTTATGCAGAGTATACACTCGTGCATGATGCATGAATGTTGGTAATGTACACAAAGATATGCAGAAGGAGGCTTTCCCGAACTTTTAATTCCATCCAGAGTATAGTGAGTTGAATTTTATCTTGATGTAGACTTGGCTTCCCTTGCCAATCTGACTTTACCACTACAACCCACTTTATCGAATGATATGGAATTAGTTGCGGATTTAATGTCAAATTTTTGCCCGTTGCATGCAACTCCTATACTTGTTTGTGCAGGTGAACCTCTCCGCTAATACTTAGCCTATGGTTGTTTGCCCTGCTTTTGACTTTATAATAGTAGCTTATAGGTTCGCGATAGATAGAGCGATAGGAGAGTGGTGAGTTGAATTGTAAGCGATAGGCTAGCATATATTTACTGCTCTAGAATCCCATTATGAATTTTTCTACAGTGTTTTAGTAGTCAGTACACTAAGGCTTTATTTATGTGTGTATTTGTATTTCAGTCTGGCGTGGCATGTCCAGTTATTACTAAATAAATAGTTTACTACCATTACAGCCTACTCACTCCGATATCACGTACATACATACTAGAACAATGTAGATATGCATACAACAGTTTACACATACTCCGCTAAAATACAGCCACCGCTTATTCCTATCTGATGCTAGGAGCAGAATAACGAAAAATGAAAATGACTCGATATCTAATGGAATGGGATCTAATGTGTATTTGGGTGTAAGCTATCGTGTGTGCAACTTGGTAAATCTAATATGGGAAAAGTAAAGTGTCAAATCAAATATGTTTCCCCCTACTACTCCTACTACTACAACACCCAGCGTTATTTAGTGTACAAATAAAACCTAATACATGAATATCAAAACATGAATGTGAATATGGTTGTTTCTGTCCTCTCACTCGACTTACCTTTTACTCGCACTTATCTGATAGTTGCATTACATTTACAGTTACAAGTAAGCACCAGATATATATTCCTAAGTAAATACACACAACATACATTTTGAATGATAAAATTCACTACTATAACCAACACCTTATGATATTCTACAATATTTGCTATAATGCTGTTATCGTATTTTCAGTGAAGAGGTTCAGCACAATGACGCGTAATTGCATGAGAGATGCACATTCACTATGTTTAATATGATACGATAGGAGGGAAGACTTGGATGAGGAGATGCGAACATTACACTACGTATTCCTAGTATCAGCCATGTAGTCGAAAGGTCTCCTCATCTTCCACTAACCTCTCTCTATTATATCGTATAGGAAAACACATTATAATGATACTATAAGGAAATATGAAAAAAGGAGATATATCTGTCTTTGCTTTGACTTTGGTTGATACGACGGAGTTTAACGTTAACAACGAATAGGTGTTTAGCTATTGTATATATACCATAAGTAAAGTATCGTCGAGAAAGTGTACACGAAATTTATGTTTGGTGTTTGCCATTGATATCCACACTCGATTGCTCGCAGATTTTTCATCCAAGACACTTTTTCGAAGAGAGAAAACACTGGCAGAAAGCCTGCCATCCTGAAGATAAGAACTTGATTTTTCTGAAACATCATATGAAATATATTCAATCTGCTCCCCCAGATAAGTCTTTCAATAGAAAGTCGAATAGGTCTGATAGTGTCTTTCACGAGTCTCAGCTGCCAACAATTTATTACACTCGAAAAATTTCTTCCCCATGTGCCACCTCTTCTGTCAAAAAATCACCATCAGTCTCCAAATGCCAAAAATTCTCATCCATCCATACATATTACATTCTACTATAATATTTCCCCATCTAACAAAAATTCAATGCTTTCACTTCCGTGGCCTAACCACCCAATACATTATCACACACAGTCAACTCACTTCGCCTCCCATCTCCGACTCCATTCTTTTACAACTCCACTCCATTTCTATCTCTTTTGTTTAGCGACTCTCCATCTAACCTTTAGCTACATACACTTTATTTAATGTTAAATAATCAAATCAGTCACACACAACACAAATTCAATTCTCTGTCGATACAAGCCCCAACCAAATCATAGACAAAATATTAAGCTACTATATAATACTATACTCCTTAGGAATGAGTTTCATATATATAAATAACAATGCTAACTCTAAGTGTATATTCTGTCTTTGACAAAAATAGATTTTCTCAATTCCGCTGAGTTATCGATCCCATGATGAAAACAATGCCTATTCTTCCCAAATTTTCATTCCATCTTCTCTTTAAATCGCAATGGGTAGGCAAGCAAGCTGAACCAAAGGAGAATCTGACATCACAGAGAAAAATCCAATAGCTATCATACCACAATATTGTATTATAAAATGTACGCTATTGTTGTATGCTTCGAGACTGTACAATAGATCACAACTAACCAATCTCCAACCACACCACCCAAGATTCCTCAATTCAATACTGTTTAACAAAACCCATATATAATGCTCTATAGTAGATATTTTCCTATCCATCTGTTTAATCAAAAGCAGTAACTCACTGTGATTTAAATTAGAGCTTCGGGGAAGAAGATAAGGAGAAGTCTTACATTATTTCAGTCTAACAATTTGATATGCCATGGCATGGCCTGGCAGCACGTAGCCTCATAACTACTCCTAATCATTTCAAAACTCTGACAAGGGCATAAAGTAAATTAAATAAAGAGGATAGCTTCCATTATTATGCTTTGCATTGTTGCTCTTTACCTAAGATACAAATTATATCACCTCATGTATAGATAGCGTAAGATATCTTATTTTATATGGACTATAGCTAAATCCAGAGTATGAGGCATTATATTTTATTTTGTTGTGATTTTCCTTCTTCAACAAGTCTCTCACTATTCTGAGTATGCGAAAAGTCCCATTCGTTCCGGTTATTCCATTCATTACTCCCCACCTCCTTTGCACTTCGCACCTTAATAGCTCAACTTTACGCAACATAACGAAAACAAAACGCACTCTCTGTCGGGAAGCAATATCTCTCTAGCAGTCAAGAAAAATCACTAAGATCTCTATCTACTCTAATATCAGTCTCTATAAAAGCACTTCTATATGGATAAAGAAGCGTTTTTCTCATCGCATCAGGATACACATCAGTGTTCCTGCAATCTATTACTTACTCGCTAATCGGGTCGATGCTACTACGCACCACATTACACTAAAGCTCAAAGGATATCTTTTAAACACCTTTTCAAATGTTCAAATTCCTCGGCTACTTGCCTTGATAATTATGGAGATAATAAATCTATTAATTTCTGCCATTTCGTGGTCTTAAGCATATTTTGGGAGATTAATAGTACAATTGAGGTTTTCTGGGGTTATTAGTTACGTCTGAGTCCTTCTAGTCCAATATGCATGGAAAATTTAGTTTATACTGTCCGACCGTACGCAACATTGATATCTGAACTATAAAAAAACAATATTAGTAAAAAAGAGCCATTAATATTAAGGTAATTATAACTTAGGCAATGTTTTACATTACAAGTGCATAGCATCCCTATGTTACTATCAAGGTTATATTTCCAGGATATGATACGTCATGTGAGTTTTATAAGCCATTAGTGATGAGATAGTTCTATAAGGAAAAGTTGATCTGCTAGTAATCTAATAGTATTGCACAATACTGCATTTAGTGACTGAATGATCTGTGTTTGATATTCAGGTATGTAGTAGGATGGTCTACAGTAGGTAGTCTGTACAATACTGATATCTCCAGCGAAGATAATGATCATAATAACACATGGATACATGTATAGTTAAAGCCGGCAGAGAGTCGTATTAAAGTTTTATCATAACCGTCGGAATGGAACATGGAATGCCAACGCCAGACTCTTATCACTTGGAAATCACTGTGAGATTAATATTCAACTATGACTGTAATAAGTGCTCTTCGTCTATTATCTTGATCTAACTTCCCTGCCAACTTCTACCATCATTCTAGCTTGCCATGAAAAGATCCCAAAGGCCATTATATATTATACTGTGCTAAAACTAAAGGAAACCTACCTAAATCTAAGCTAAACCATAGTATCAAATCAGAGCCAAAAACTATCACAATACATGGTTAGGTAAAAGATAGCCACCCTGCTGCCATGCTACACAAATATATTGCATTTCTGTACAGACTACTACAGTCTTTAGAAACTCCAGTATCTTTTACTTTAATTCAAGCAAAGAAATGATACTGCCACATAACAAATGTACCAAAATGTAGCATCTTCATCTTATTTGGCTATGCAAAGGGATATATAAAATGTTCAGTCCACTATCATTTCAGTAAATATAATACAATCTCCTATCTTTGTATAACATCGCTACATTACCATTACATCACATTACTTTACACATCTGTAAACGCATACAATTTATACAATGCATCTATTCTTCACGGCTACTTTATTGTGTGCTTGTATTCTCTTCGTCTGTTCTAAATCTGCCTACTTAGCATTGTGTATAGTAAGTAGGAGCAATGGTACTATAAAGCCTAGATATATACAAGACTTAACTTTCCTTTGATATCCTATCATAATTTTGTACCTACACGAGTAAGTTTACTAAAGAAAGACAATCTCGAGATATGCACAGGCAGTTGCACATTCCACACCCTCTCACAACATTAGACGCGCTAACTTACTCGTTTAATCGCTTTCAGAAATGACACCGGCTATAACATGTTATACATTATTATCATTATGTATAGCACGTCTGTGCTTTGTAAAAATCCTATCGTTCCCTACAGAAACACGTGTACTGTAGTGTGGCATGTAAACTCTAACATACAGACTAAACCCATTCGCACGCAGTCAGAGTAGCGACTCTAAAAGATTCGCTATATTTGAGTAGAAGACGAGACGAGATCCCAGTTCCGACTAGACTCTCCTAAGTTCTGCTCTAGGTGATAAATTACAAGAGCATTTTGTAATTACCTAATGTTAAAAAATACCCCGTGACAAGACAAGAGGAAAAGCTATACTAAACTGACATACCAGACTAAGCACAAACCTTTATTACTTTCAAAACCAAGAAGCCGATCTAGTCATGTTCCCCGGCTAGCTACGTGATTTTTCTCTATCGCTCTTAAAACAAATTATAGACAGGTTACTTTCCATCGTGCATCATGCTGTGCTCTTCCTTCACCGACGATATGCCTAATAAAACCAAGTAAACATAATACATACTAAAACATTCATTATCGAACCCAGCAGTTACTAATTGAGCTTCACACTTGCTACCTGCTACTCTATTAAGAGATATTTTGCAAACCCGACTAAAAACCCAGGTGATTGCACCAGATGCGATGCCATGTGGATACATCAAAGTAATTTCTAGCTTGCCGAGGGAAGAAGTGAGCTTACAGAATCACACTTTTTCTTTAATTTGAAAATTGACATAATAAAGCCAAATTGCAATTTTAAATTAATGTTTCCACTAATTTAAACTGAGTACATGGTACACCGAAATTAGATCAATTTTCTGTTAAAGCTAGCCATTCGTTTTATCTAAGCCCTCTTATGACCACAGGTCGTAATTAGTAAAGTTATAAAAGAACGTAATTAAATTCCATATTAAGCGTCTTGAACTGGAGAATCTACCTGAAATAAATAGTGTTACTGCTAATAATATGTATAAAGTACCGTCTATTTCCGCTTATTCTGACGATTCCTTGACAGTTCTCAATGAAAACGAAGAAATTGCATCAAATGTCAAGAACGTGTAGTTTCGCATTAATTCCTGTATCAAATCCGTCGCTGCACTTGTGAGTGACTTGCAATAATATCAGTTACTATTTGTAATTAAGGTACATGTTGTAGGTGTGAAGGATAGTTTTACATTGCATGTACTTATTACCCCATCCCTTGTATGTACAAAAAAAGTCCAACAGAAAAAGGGTAAAACCAGACATAAGCTCTCGTGCATTAGCTATTTAGCTCCTGCATTCCCACTCATATATAATAAGGAGGCTTAATGGTAGTAGTGGAATAATTTTTATGCACAAGGAAAACTGTTTTTCTCATGTGATCGACTCAAGAACATTTGCCAAAGTCAGAAGACATCAATTCGACTATCTTTGTCAATCAGGAACTTTAGTAGGGATAAGTTTCAGGGTTTTACTACTTGTAGGTATGTAGTATAAGCTAATTGCGTATCGGTACGTAGTTAACATTAACATCACATCGCCATTCTACTACCGGCATTTATTAGATGGAGGGTGGATTGCGTTGTAACTAAAAGAGCTTTTCCACCTCAAGCTGTTTATGACCTAATCAAACTGGTAAGGTTAAGGTATTATTAATTGTGAGTTCTTGCGATATAGGCATCGTAGAGTTTCTGCACGTACTTACCCACTAAAACAATACGAAATTACTTAAAGTACTGACTTTTAAGAGAAATATCAAGTTTTATCTTATCTACAGGGAAATATTCAACGTTTGTCGCAATCTTAATCAGTTGGTGCACCTCTTCATTAGGATAATGCACCTCTCTCGACTAAAGATAGCAATTAAACAACGAACCTTTATCACGAAGACTATCACTCGGTGACTCTAACTTGCAGAAGAAACGATATTTGAGCTGAATTCATTTGCACAGGCAGATTACTTTGTATTATCTAGAGTACAGAGTGTAGTAATCGTGTGTGATTATGCTTTGTGAGAATAATGCAATGTTTCTCTTGCATAAATAAGAGCTGATGGAGATAGAACATGCGGAGCACCTTGAATAGACAAGTAAAATGATCCATGGGAAGATTAACTAGCATCGCAGCATTAATTAGCATGTTATTCCGGGTAAACAAGTCAAGCAAAACAATGCAATCAAATATTTAGAATTAGCTACTACTTAGATGCAATATCAGATAATCATGGAAATTCCCTAGATGCATAATTTAACACTGCAACACGTAATAAGAATAAGAAATAAAATATGAGATGAAATAATTTTCTTATTCAAATGGCAAACTTGCAAGAAAAAGCTGTTTTTCACGTTATTATTAGCTTTTCACCTGTCGCTCAAGGAGCCGAGCCATAGACAAAGATATTACTCTAGTGCTACGTGCAAATCCTGCTATAGTCGAGACACTATAGGTATATAGTATGTACTTATAACATTTATTAATACGTCTCACTACCGTAGGTAATCTAAGTTACCTATCTTAAAACCCATACTATAAAGTTTTCCTTGAAGATTCCTCCTACTCTTATTTCTCTACTGAACACATTCAAACAGCAGTAATCACTTATCTCGTACTTTAGTTACGAGACTTGATAGTTATCTTTCAACTCTATCAAACTCTCGTCTTAAGTATCCTTATCTCCTGTGCATGAGAAATATCCAGCGAATCAAAACTACGTACTAAACCCTAGCTTGTAATTCTAATGCACATTGCAATGCAGTGGGATGTGCATAACAACTTTTTTAACCTTTTCCATACGAGGAGGTTTCTATATGTACTTGCAAAAAGTGGGAAAATTTATCAAGTAATTAAAATATTTAATCACCAAGCGAAAATACATCCATTACTAACATCATGTCCATAAAGTTCCTATTTAAATCTCACAAACGTGAACTAAAAGCACATTTACTTCAACTTGAAAATATTGTGTGAGCGTGCAGATGTCAAAATCACAAAGCATACAGAACAAATGTGCAGAATGTAACAACCATTTCCAAAATTTGGACTTAACTGCTGTACCATTCAGCAACGACGACTTACTTTAACAGTATCTGATTATTGAACAATTTAAGAAAATACTTTTGATTGTGAAATAATTCAAACAACCAATAAACAAGTTAAAATCAATATAATTGCAAAAACCGAATTTTAAAACTATTAAACCATGCCTATGAACCTAAAAGTTAGAAATCAGCAGTTGTAATAATACTATTCATACGTATATGTGTTTATAATATAACTTAGAGAAGATATTTTATATTCTTTGAAATTCATTTTGGGAAAGAAGGGGCAGCATATCCAGACTCTGGAAGTGAATAGCCGTAGCATGTATACATAAGGAAAATTGTGTTATGCAACATTTTTCGTTTTCATTCTTTGTTGAGAAAACGTATCAAAAAAGCAAGTTAATAATTATCTATTGGCATGTTGTGAAAGAAAAAGATAGGCAAAATAAAAACATCCTTTCGTGTGTTTACTGGTTGGATATGGATTGACTGGTAGTCTGGATTTGTATACTAAACAGTAGATCTGCATAAAAATGATGAAGTAATTGTATTCGCAACAGAAGCCCCGAGTAATCCTCGCAGAGTGGAATGAATGTATGTATTATTATCTTATCTTTGTTAGCATCCTCGTTTCTAAGTGACTTATCAATGCTCATCAACGGAACGCAAGTGCAATTAATGGAAATAGAATTAGAAAGAGTACGTACGTGGGTGCAACGAGGGTTGTAATAACCCTCCTAGAATCCCATTTTAGCTTAAAAGAACTTGATGACGTCTGTCAGCTGCCGTTCCTTTTCCTCCGCTCATCCTAACTAACTATATAAATTCAATATCATTCTCTATAGATAAACAATCTTGTTTATTGTTCTGGTAGGTACTAATAATATAGAACATTATCATCACTACTATTGCTATTATTAGATGAATCCATTCATTATTAGCTTTACGTGCAAGACAACATTTTCAATGTGCATTTACTTGATAAATACACTCATCATACACAACAACATAATAGCTCATTAAATGAAATTACGCAAAAATTCGTATTACTTCAATGTGTTTTGCTTCCTGCACTGAAATAAGACCTGCCCTTCCGTTTCTTATTAGCTGTCTGATGCACTGTTAAGCAAATGCATTTCTCACACATTCTACATCGTCGCCTACTTACCTGTGCAAATGATGTTTACTTATGTCGTTAAAATTATCTCCGAACCTTGTCGAAAAATTACCTGAGGAAATATTCTACACTCCTTTATGCCTTTCCTTCATGTTCTATCATTATCGGTGAGACAGTCGTACAATAGTTTAAACAATTCCAGAGCACAGGTAACTGACTTTTACTTGCTGACAGAAATCTAATTCTTCATTATAATTTGTAATAAAAATTGTCTATGTAGTCTAAGTAAAGACGCCTCTGAATATTAATCGTATAAAAATGTATACTATTGCGGTTAAAAAGGGAAAATTTGCTTGGTTTAGAAATAAGTTGAAATTTTAAGTACAGCTAATACATAGGAGTATTTAACAGATATGACAGCCTGGTTATTTTTCCGTATTAAGAAGGGCCATTATTACCTGCTTTGGTAAACGGATGTTGTTAGTTTTAGTACTGCTATTATAAAGGTAAATAGGTATGTACAACAAATATTATATTGGTAGTAGGTAGCTATTAACATGATGGACAATTACGATAAAACACCTTGTGTGATAACAACAATATATCACTGATGATTAAAAGAGGCACTACTGCTAATTATAAGAGACACTAAGTTGAAGTAATTGAACGGAGAAGGCGAAGAGAGGGATAAATAGCACGTTGATAACTCTGTGAATGATACTGTAGTAACATCAGTCTATCTCCCTATGTATCATTTAATGATTTATTATCATTTTAAGAAATCATAATGCGATTAGACGGGGAATGGAAAGAGTCCTTAATAATACAAAAGTAAGTTGTGTGATACATTTACGGAAGTCTTATATTCGAAAACTGAAACATCTAAAAGGTATAGTAAAAGTATATTTGTGTTTAGTTTAATAAAATGGTGGGTGTACGCATGTAAATATAAGAGAGTGAAGATGCACATGTTGTAGGATGCTCCGTTTAGGATCTGTTCCCGAAAGAACAAACAGAATACTTATCGTAAATTGGATGGATGGGTTTATTTATAGGTGTACAAAGCTAAAAGGGCAATAAAAGCTGGTAATGGAATGAAAAGGGTCATGTAATGTAATAGCAAGTAATAGAATGTGCCAGATGACCGTGTGCCGCTTACTAAACAGTCAAAGGCAAGTCAACTTAGTCAAGTGCACTATACTAATACATAGAGTGAAACTGAATGAAAGATATTTATTATAAGGATGTGCTCTTCCTACTCCCAACCACACTCACTGAATCCACTACTATAATACTACAGTTAAACAGTATAACATACCAAGAGTGAAACTGACTTGACTTGACGATGAGGTTTGCCTACTTATTATAATAACAAGGGAAGTGAGTAGGTAGCATGCATTCAGCATGCAAGTTAAAGACCCACCGAGAAGATCTGTGAGAAGTCTAACATAGAAAACACACTTATGTAGAGTTATACATTATTTATTTTCTGTTATTATACATGCTTGTAGTGTATGGGACTATATAGTGTATGGATGAATGTGGAGGAGTCTGGAGAAGAGGAAGAAGACTGCTGGAACTGAAAGGTTGGTGGATGAAGCTGGCTCCAAAGCAAGTTGACTAGGAGTTGACTTGACTAGCTTTGCTTTTGCTTGAACTCGACTCTGGTGTTATGGCCTTTTCATCAAGTCATTTTATCCGGACACCATCAGCCATAACTCAGATAAATTACTGCCAATGTTTGGGCCACAATAAATGATCATAATCTTCCCAAAGCGTTCGGAAACACGATTCACATAAGGTTCCTCCTCACTAAATCCACCTTCATGTACATCGTCTCTACTGCACTGGAGTTCCTATTATATACTTTATTATCGTATCGTTAGTACCTATGAGTTTGTCTTGTCGTTAGTTAGAGTTATGTTATGTTACATTACATGGCAATACAATCTTTATTCGCATAAAGCATACATGTTCCGCCTCCCGCTTGCTCCTCTATTATTAAGTACATAAATATTATATTACATTACCTAACGAGACATATCTTCCAATTGTAAATCTATAACAATAATGATCACACAGTGATACCATATAAAATATACTTTATGCTTATGCCAACTAGCAAATGGTTAACTATTATCTAACATAACAATATCCCCCTACTATGGCCTTACTACTGCATACTACAATCTTCGTTGGACTTTGATGAGATTAACTCTTTATTTATTCCTCCACATTTTAATTTACTTTCCACCATACTTCTAACGCTATACTTTCAAAATCAACTACTTATCACCACAACACATAAAACTCCTCCTTTAACAATTCCTTTCAGAATTATTTTTGTTAGAATATTTCATAAGTACTGCTACGCGGACGTAAATCTATCCAATAACAATGAAGATCGAGAGATTAAATTACTTTTCCTCAAACTTTTTTTGTCATTTTCTCTCGTACAGACGGTTTAGTGTATAATCCTTCGGGTTTACCTAAATACGCATCTATACACTGGAGTAGTAAGTCTATTGTGATTTCTAAGCTGCATTGTCATATGGGAAATTCTGAAAACAAAACGTGATGTAAGAACTCTGCATGATAAGCTTACTTCGTATCTCGCTTGAACAGATAAATGTAACTACGCAATAACTGGAGGAAAACAAGATTTCTACCGATAAGTAACTCAAGATAGAAATATCATGCATTTCATGTACAAATGGTTGAGTTTTGGCACATGCATTGTATATGTGCATATTTTTTATTTTAAACTTTTTCTGATAGCATCGCATCACAACTTCATTCGTAAGGATCCAACTGGCCTGTGGACGTTGCATTTGTATACAGTCACAATCTAATGGCATTGGGCCTCCTTAAAACGTAACATTAGTTTTGCCAACAGTGCTACTGAGACCATTGAAGAAACTTTTTAAAATATGCATATATTTTCAACGACTACCATATCCTTGCTGGCTTTTGTGAATCCATGCATATAAACACTTGCATACAATATTATGCTTCAGTATCATCTGCTTAGCAAGGTAACGGTACACAGTAGTGGCTGATGATTTATACAGTAGGTAATATAGTTCCTAGAATGAATACCTTTCGTGTGCATCTTGCTAAAAGAGCGACGAGGATAAAACGATAAATTATAAGCATTAGCATTTATAGCTTCATCATAAATTGCAAGAATTTTGTTTAGAATTCTTACATAGAAAAATACGACTTAAATTAATTCAAATCAGGCCAAGGCATTAGTGAAGCTATGGACAGATTCCTGTATAGATATTATTGTGACGTCACTACCAGTGACAATTCTCTTCGATTCCCTCTTCCCCCAAATGGAGGGTGAAATATGTTGCAAAAGTGGGCTTATATTTATTAGACATTTTTTATTAATCTACAAAAAAGCTACGGCAATAATTCCAATGTCAATCGAATGTTTGCACAACCTTGAAGACTGAATATGAATAAGATAATATTGAATATTGATAGGATCGAAAAAATTTTGCCTTGGTCTTATATTATTGGCCAATTGCAAAAAGTATCCACCAATGGAAGGAGTGGCAGTTTACGGTGGGAATTTAAAATACACAATCGTTTGTTGATTTACACAATCCGTGTAAAGTGTAATTTAGTAGAGACTACGGTATTGCGAATTATCTCATAAATCTTTTAAGAGCCAAAGTGGTTTTACTCGAGTCAGCCGTCGTTCTGGAAAAGTAAATGAGAATTTTACAGCGTGGACTGGAGGAGGGAAGAGTGCGGATTTCATTTCCATTATGCAAATGCGGCCGGAAGAGAGATCAATGAGGAGAGATCTATAACAAAATGGATGAGTTATTGGTCTGAAATGGAGATGTGATGATGAGAGTTGGGTCCAGTGCAGCTCACTGGAAATAACTTTTCCACTCGTTTTCTGATATGATGTATTTACGACGTTATATTAGAGACCTATCAGGAGAATACAAATATACAGACACCTTGTAGTCCAAATGACTAGCTCTCTAAGCTGCATTATAAAGTAAAACATTTCGTTTGCGGGTGTAAATCTGAAATCTGGAGGATGGGGATTACCTATAGTATCCTGTAGCCGATATTAGAATGTGGAATAAGCCACGAAGCTTCGGAGAGATACGTAGTCTCCGAGACTCGTGTAGCAAGTAACTAATAGTAAAGTCAATTCAGCTCCTGCTCATTGTGTATGTATCAAGTGTTGCAAAGGGTTGATGGATCGCTCGGGTACAGGGCATTTCATTTCCCGTGCTCACTTCAATTCTGTTACTGAAATATCCTTTGCACACCGCCGATTCCGATAAGCGTTGACGCTTTTCCACTGCACATCTTTCTTAGCCGATCCCAATACCAAATGATCGAGGATGAGCTTTTATAAACTCTTATCCTACTCTACATTCTTTACGTTATTAGCTTTCTATTGCAATTCTAACCTTTCTCCTTTTACTAAGGTATATCTCAATTTCAAACTCCTACCTAAATGCACTTCATCACAACTCATGGATTTCAAACAATACTAGTTTGAGACCACCTAAGGAATTCAAATTACATTCGAGCTAGACACATTTTGCAACTTATTTCCACAGATTTGCTATTATTATAATTAGTAACTCCATCTTTTCCAATAAAATCTGGGTCATTTAATCCCTATTGTGTGAAAGTATGAAATCCTAGACTCCGTAAAATGTAATCTTGGCATTTAAAAAGGGAATTTCCTGTCTCGAAGCACACAATATACATTTCCAATAGACTATTCTTTGATACTTCTTAGCGACATACCTTCATCTATTTGTATCCAGTAGTATTTTATAAGCATTTTGTCTCATTCGTGTGGAATTAATGTTTTACAGATTTAGTGGTTCACCCTTGCCTTGCAGTGGCTAGGAGACAAGGAGGAACGACAACCCAAGGAAATAATATCAGTGACTTGAAAGAGGAAAGCAAGTTAGTGACTACCTATCTCATTCTCATACTTCCTTCTATCCAACAACTATCATTCAACTCCTTCGTCTTTCATTTCCGGATTCTCTGTGATGTCTAAAATCTCTTCATCGCTTTAATTTGCTATTTGCTCCTTACTATGTTCCTCCTCCTCCTATAACTATCACTCTAGAAATTCTACCTACCGCAGTTAAATACTAGTTACAACATTTCAGACATAACGCACATTACATGCAACGTCTATTTACTCGTGTTGTGAATCATTGTGATAAAGACAGCTTTTTAAAGTTTGAAATACTAGCTGTATATCTAGTGTAATGTCGCTATGTTTATAATATTTTGGCTCCATTTCTATTCACAACATGACATGCACTATTTTTCATTCATAAGGACACAGCCGTATAAAAAAATATAAAAGTTAAATTTATTTATTATATTCTTCAAAGTCGTAGATTGGATTTGCCGGAATGATAATACATTTGCCTATACTAAAATATTAAAGGTATTCTTCGTCGACGGAGCTATAATACTCACCCATCTTATGTTGGAGCTGAAGTGGTTTTATTTCCATTGAAATTGAAAATTTGATGGGAATATTGTAGGGAATAGGTCTGGTGAAAGGTATGGTGTATATTTAACTTGACATTTCCAGGCTTATTGCTAATTGTATTATGAGTAGGCGGATGAGTGAGTAGAACTTGACTTTTTTTATTCTCAGAACGGAAGTCAAGATGGTTAGGAGGATTTTCGTGTTCACATTTCCAGTGAAGAATCGAATAGAAACCTCAGCCAGATGCAATTCATATCTTTCGTTTTGTGCTCTGTGATTCTGTTTGAAAAAAAGAGAGTTGAAACTAATGACTGGTGACATGATTTTCCCTTTTTCTCGACTTTTATAAAGATTTGGAGACAGTGTGTATAGACAATCCAATAAAATCTAATCCGACTTGCTCTTTCACTATTTATAGTGTTACATCTATGTGGATACTATATGGGTATGTCTACTATAGTCTCTTATAGTACTGAAAAGGGTACCTAGACGTATTCTTCATAAACTAGTGCGTTGTGGTACTGTCAGCAAGGAGTCTATGTCAAAGTGAAGGAGTGTACCTAACATAGGCATTATTGATCAGAGCGTTAGGGTTAAGAATTAAGTTTCTATAGAGTGGAGATATAAAAATGTAAGATACTTGTGAGTTTTAATGAAAGGACGAAATTGAATGAAATGAAGGAAGAGGAAAGGGAAAAGCGAGCTGGTGGGAGCCCAGAATTTGAGACAGACAATAGGAAAACGAGAAAATAATGTGAGAGTCGTACTCTTGTTGGACACGACATACATAGAAGAGCTATTAGGATCTTTAGTTCGGTTTCATTTTATTGATAGAGAAACTGAGTGTAAATGTAAGAAGAGAAGTTTTCCTTGTCATGGCATGGATTTGGATTTATTGAGTCGAAGAATGGACTTGGCTTGGCTTTTCTAACATTCCATATAGAAAAGCAAAGGCATGGCATCCTTGATAGGACGATTTCATAAGGAGATTGACATCCACAACTGTCAAATGAGAGACAGAGTGAGAAAGGATTCAGGACTCGGATTCGATTTGATAATGCCCTGTATTACTTTCCTATATAAAAATCCAGTACAAAAATGGTATACGTGGAGGACTAATAATAATAGTGCAGTATTGTGCACGGATAAACTTGATACATACATGAGTTTATAATAAATACAAAGCTACACATCTTTGTCAACTTAGTTTTCTTCCCTATTAACCATAAGGAAAAGCAAAGTGACAAAGATAGGAAAAAACTGCAGTGGGTTTAAGTCAAGTCGAGACATACATATAGGAAAGACAACACACAGATCCAGATAGACGAAGACATTGACGACTCCGCTCTTCTTTCCTCTTCTGTCTATCCATTTATTCCAGTATAACACAAGATAGTAGGGATTCCTACTAGAAAAAGGGGTGAGGGTGGATGTGGATCTGGAATTCTGAAGAAGTCAATGGAAATCAAAGGAAACCAACTGAGCAAATAAGCCAAAAGCAAAGTCACTCATTCTCATACTAATACCGGTAATCTATAACAGAAAACGTGGGGACGGGTGACTGGACTATGCATTAACTATAACAAAATAACGACTATAGTGTTTCTTGGGTACAAACTTTCGTGGGCTTAATGTTGTTGGTTTAACTAAACTGAGTCGGGTAGCTGGACCTAGGACAGAATCAAATGAAACGAAATAAGTCCTTACATTTTTCCTCGCACTATCTGTCCTTCCATATCCTTCATTTTATCCAGCATCCCAAGAGCTCCTCTCTCTCTTCCTTTCTGTTTTGACACTTTTCAAACTCTCTCATCATCATCTAAAAAGCCTACACGAAATTTGATATCCTTCCCTTCCCTTGTTTCCTCTTTCTCCTCCGAATAACACGAAGACAAGACAAGTCAAACTGGACTACACACTCTAAAAAATCTCAAATCCACTTACAAACTACCAGTACATCACTATACTGTTAAAACTAACTTCCCTATAGCTTCTTCCCCAATCCTTCCGTCCTTTTTCAATCGGCTTGACTCACGCAAGAGACTTTCATTTGGTTCGTTGCCTTTGCTTTGCTTTCGTATTAGTTTACTTTGACTCTCCATTGAAGAGATATGGTGTTAAATCGAATTTATACTTACACATTCTATTCCTAGAAGAAAATCAAGCCAGGTTCTATTTGTAAATGTAAAGTGCAAACAGAATGTCTATCCTGTGGGTACATGATTTATATTACCAAATATTTTCATGGAAGAAATAAGAGCATCAATTTTGGAGGACTACAAATTTTGAGTTAGATGCAGAGATTTGACTTATTGTTAGTAAGCCCTGTGGATGCATCCCACACAGAGAACATAAGAATATTACATACAAGTCCATAAGACATAAAGGTGGGCAAATAAATTCACGAAAACTACCTTAACAGTTGATATATGTCATTTTTCTGTCAGCCTACATAATATTACCTCCTATCGTATCGTATTATTATTATCAATCAATAACATCATTTCAATAGCAGAGCAGATCATGTTCGTAAAAACAAGGGAAGAAAAGTAAACAATCATCTACATATTTCCATGTCCATTATGGCTTTTGCCTCGCTCCAGTCCAACTAATGTCTGCCTTTTCGTATTATCACAGACGTTTATTATTTACCAAATAGGTAATAAATCCTTGTGTAAATTACAAATGATTGGAAGCATGAGGATGATTTGGGTCCGAATTAGGAATGAAAGTGCATCATGCTCTCACGATATGTAAATAAGAAACGCCTTGCTTGCTTCTCGATTCAACAAATCTCTGTCGTGGCCATATCTCCACCTAACTAGGCTCTAAACTTAATAAATAACAATATCAACCATGCTTATAATCATATCCAGCAAGCACCTACAACAGTGTATCGTCTAAAGTCTAAATTACAACGCACAACTTATATGCGGACAGGAATAAAATATAAGGAACATTCATTTTATTAAGATGATGGTTGATATTATGATTTCGTGTAATTCTTTTAAGTGTATCAGCAAGGTGCAAGAACATTACATGATAAAATATTTACAACACATCATTATCATTGTGTTCCTGTAGTACATATCACCTATCTATGTAAAGTGCCCACTTACTCTATATTTGTAATAATAAATTGAAATATTACAACAATGTGTATAGGAACATTATAATTTATGATATGATCCAGAGTAAAAGCTTTACGTAGAAATTACAGTATGTACAATATCCATGCATATGAGGCTATAGGAAACTAGAATCAATTGGACTAGGCATGTTAAGGCTAACTAATTGTGAACTATGTTACGTGTAAGGTATCTATGCTAAGGTGCCTTGCTTGCTTTTATTACTGGTTATCATCTCGATCCTTACATGAGGATAATCTGCATACTTTAATCAGACAGGATAATAGATTTTTCGCTTTGTAGCTCTAGTCATTATGCTGTCATTATAAATCAGACATTGCGATCACACAGCCCACGTTTTCGTAGTTGAACACCTATCCCTCCATTCGAGATATTATGGTCTTTTATCCTATTCCCTATCTGCATGTTGGAGGCAAGACATTCTCTCTAAATCAGACATAGGCAATACACACACACGAGACTCTCGTATTTATTTTCAGATGAGAGTCTTTAAAAGGTAGAGTCATCTAATATAATGTAATGTACTATTATCCCTTGTAGGTCAAATAAAATCTATCGACAATTGCGAGACGGCCGATTGAATCTTTCAACAAGTTTTCTTGGCTCTTTCTCAGAAGAGCGTTTGGTTTGGTGCGAGTTGCCCCTTGAGGCCCAACCTCGATACTTGAGTCTTGCTAGGTGATTGGATTCGATTGGAGGCGATGCAATGAATTCGACAGAACGTTCCATTGGAGTATCGAGAGAGTCCATCTAATGTCTCTCTATGTAGGATGGCATAATAGTTAGTGTCTATAGTAGTGGTAGAGTAGTAGTAGTAGTCTACGGACTCCAAGGTGTCGATTAATTCCAAAACCTTTTTAATACATAAATACAGTATAATAAGTCCTTTCTCGCCTAATGGGCACTGCAATAGAATAGTTACAACAGAGATATGCTAATGCATCCTTTCTTATTATTTTCTGTTCATTCCGATGATTATCTCTTGGAGGAACATAAAATGGTTATGTGATAATGAGGGACCCACACAAGACAACACAATCCAACTATTTAGCAGACACAGCCACCATTAAACTTCGACTACAAAGCCTGCCTACCTACCTTTATAATATAATTCCTTTTTTATTCCACCATTACATAAGGTCCCATTTATAAACCTAATCGGATCGCTTACCTTTGTAACATACAATTACAGATAAACCTACAATTGTAAAAGGACAGGCAGGGCCTTTACCTTTTTATTCTTTTACACCGACAGTTCCGCACGTTGTATCTACTTCGTTTTGGAGAGAGTCAGCTTCTACATTTATTTCCATCATTAATTGGATGTTTTCTGTTTTATTGATCCTGAAACAGTAAGCTCTTCACTTTAAGGTAAATAAATAATTGGACAGACAAGATAAGGAGGAGTCACTTTTATGCTCATTTCATGTCCTCCCTTTTCTAAAACTACATTCTAACTATTTACATCTGCTTCACCTCATTATATCTACTGAAAGTCAAGATTATCAGAAAAAGTCCTCTAAATATCACAATTTTGTTGTTCGTGCTCATGTTAGGAGTAATAACAATGTTTAATTTATATCTCATTTTACCCTTGCCTCTCCATATTAAATATTGTTAAATGGTAGTACCGCCAGATCGAATGCACAAAATACCTAATCGGAAATTGAAGTGTGATGGAAGTGCTAACTTGTAGATTGAGTTCATAGCTTAATGATAATAATAAAGGGTAGTGCTTGCACAATAATAATATGTTAACAATAGATCGAGAACGCTCCAAGTCTTTAACCTGTCGACCCAGGTAACGGCACGCACAGTCACTCATCTCATCACATCAAATTATATCCACATTACTTATCCATTGTTTTCTCTCTTCACTCACCCTTGTTAAATGGTTTCAATCCAAATTACAGGAAGAGGCATAAGCAGCTACACTCTGCTTATCTACTCTTTTCATATTTAGTTTACGTAGCCAAGGCTCAACTCTTAAGATTATAATACTATCATCCGTATCTACTCTTCAGGCTCTCTTGTCAAGTCTTTGAGGAAAAATTATGTCATAAATTACAATTTCCAGTATTAAAACAAACTTTTGTAGCGCTGGCTTTTGTACCAATCATTTTTTACCTATTTTTAGCCGCGCAATTGCATATACATAACTGCTGGAGTTATCCTAACGTATTAAAAAAAGTAACAGTTGTAGCAGGATACAACAAAAATTATAGCAATTGTTATTTAGTTAAATGAGGGGCCGTATAAAAGAACCTGGTATCTCCATACTAAAATTTTGAAACTAAAGTGGTAGTTATTGGTAACCAACGTGTTTTAAATTGGAAATAATTTAAAATTTTAGTTGTTATTTGAGGTCAACTTGATATACCAGGTTATTGTATACTGCCCCTCAAATATGATTTCATTTATCATCTGTAATTTTCTGGCATTTAGTGCCAATAAAAACAGAAGATCAAACGAAGCAAATGAGACTTCATGTAAGTGCCGTACCGTAAGAAGGAAAGGGTGAAGTGTAGGTTGACAGGAACACACAGAAATAATGAGTTGCCCATTTTACTATCTTGAGAAAGATGCTTGCCAAATCGTAAAATCTACATAACATTTGGCATAGTATTTAAGTATTTAGTGCTCCAATTTAGAATCCCATTCAGCGGCTGCAGTAATTTGTATTTAACGGTTTGTCCTTTGACAGTTAATGGTTACAGTGTGTCGTACAGTGTTTGTTGAATTAAGAATGAACGTGGTGAGTCTTTGAGTGACAAAGGTAATTGAAATTTTGATGACAAGGATCTAGAATATAAACCGACTACATATTTTAATACACTTAGAAAACACGGAATTACATTCCTTAGAGATTGTAGTATGTAAACCTAGGAAGAATATATCTTGAAGTCAACTCCACAAACATGCAGTAGTAATATTAATCTCATTTTATTATCTCTTTGTCACATGTAGTAGAAATTACTCATCATAACCCAGCTGAACTTTTCCCGTGTTTTTTGTCACCTAATTTTTCAAAGACAAAGATACATTTCAAACTTTGTACGTTTAGGAACGAACAGAAAAAATCGGCGTTGTAGGCATTGAAATGACCTACTACATAAATGCAATATTCAAACAGTATGCCATTTTCTTTGCTATTGGTACCTATGGAATTTAAAGTCAATAGAAAGCATGTTTGTAAATACGTCGTCACTTGAGTGTAATAGCATGGGTCGTATTTAACTGGGATGAGACACATGAAAATGTAATAGCTTCACACACTTGACTTCATGAAAACGTAATTTACAGTCCATAAAGTGAGCACGATTTGATTAGGATGGCAAAGAAAATGTTGAGTGTGTATAAAGGTAAGTCAGGAAAATAAGTAGAATGTAATCTATTTGGAGTGCATCTGTACCTACTCTCTCTCGGATCTAAAGAACTCCACTCCTCGCCTGTTTATTCTTATCGATGAATCGATCTCGTTCCCCGATCAAACAGATTACCATCCTTTTCCTCCCTATTTTTTGCATTTTTTTCTATTTGAAATACTTATTTACTTGAATTAGTATTAGATTAGCTCCCTCGAACTACTTATAATAGCCACATAAACTTCTAGAGTGCAACTCTAGTTTATTATAGCTGATTTTATATTTTATATATCCTTTGTGTTGTTATCTTTTGAGTTGAGACGATCCCTGTTTCTTGTATCTGTAGTTAATATTGGAAGTGGAGTAAGTATTCCTTAAACCTCGATTCCCTATATATAACAGTCAGTAGTTCATGCAGTAGAATCGGAGGGAAGATTCATGATCAAGATGATCATGCATGCATGTCGATAGATGGATGGATCCTCATCTCCTCTCAGTATCATAATGGCTAGAGTATTACCCAACTATATAATGAAACGGTTTTAGTGCATAATATTTTTCACAACTAATAAGACATGCTCGCGTACAAATCTCTTCTCGCTCCAACTGAACAGTTGACCAAATCAAATCTGGGCAGTTCTTTATGACTCCACACGAAAATGCCTACTAGAGTAGTATAATGTTTATCTTCCATCAGATACACTGTTACTGTAGTAGTATGCTTTGTTAATACTCGGTTTTTCTAATATTATACAGGTAGTACCATACAGAATTAAGTGGATGTGAATGAATGCGGTGGTAGTGTGTTCAGATAGGGCAGTGGAAATATTAAAGATATTTCAGAGTTTAGTTTAATAGTAGTAGTTACCTGCACATCACGGTAATAGGAGATAAGGATGTAGTTGTGATGCGATTCAGTAAATTATAACAACATTTTATCTATTTCGAATCTATTAGTTGGTAACTGCGCGAGCGAGAAAGGGGATGCGATGTGATTGAGAAGGATAAAATGGAAAGGATGTTCCACAATGTGATGCTAATGTAATGTTTAAGCACGGAAAGACAAGGCAATAAATCCAGCTAATTTCTATCTCATACATCCTACTCTACCTAACTTACCTCTCCAAGCACTTCTTTTCCTCTGCTCCCTTCAAATGAACTCTACACTCTTAAACATACCAAAAACGAACAAATACTGTAAATATAAACAAATACACAACATAAACTATTTTTATTTACTTGAAACTTCTTCCACTGCACTACTGCATGTTATATTTACCAAATATGTCAATATCAAAAAAAAATACATCTACTATTTTTTACGAATAATAAAATCTTTGAAATAAAAATAAGAATCAGCAATCAAGCTTGTAAACTTCCAATAATATAATGTCAGTCTGTAATAACATGAATGGTTAACTACTATAACGAGCTAATTTTAGCCAGCTATTAGAAAATATTATTGCAAAGAGAAAACCATTATTGCTTGTCACTTGTATTTAATGTGAATGAGTTTATTGAGAAAAAAATGTGCACAGATGTTTCAGTAATAAATTTGTCCAGTGATCTGATATCCAATTTGTGTGGATTCTGTACGAAAAATTATAAATACCAATTCAACGTATAGTTATAGTATACTAAATATGAATTTCAATTTGGGAAGGAAAATTATATATAGGTAAGGATTTAAGGTGATGGTTTGTATGAGTTGTGGACACAATGGTTGAAGGCGTAATATGCTAATCCTCGAAGCAAGTGCACCTTTCAAGAAGCAATAATTCTACGTCTACCTGTCATAACATGTAAACTAACAAATCATTTGAAATTGGGAGTTCTCCTGGCTGGTCTTGGACTTGGATTCTTTGGGCCTGGCTGTTCTTTTACATGACTAGTATAGAATGTAGTGCTTAGGTATCGTATGTGTCTGGTAGACTGTGTAAGTCCTGTTGTGTCTCCGGTCAAACCAGACGAGAGCTAAGCATGTCTTTGTATCAGATAATCTCGTAGTTGCCCATCTTTATTTTATCTCATCTAGCATTACAGCACAATAGAAACTTACATCTTATCTCTTTCACATTACTTTACTTCTAATAAGTCCCACAATGCTATCAACGGCGTATCTAGACTTGACTGTCTTTTATTTCGTTGTGATTTCTCATTTGATTCTTAACACTGATTCCAAAGTATCTCTATAGGATTGTATATCTTCACGCTGCATTTGCATTGTAACTCCAACACTTACCTTCCCTACCTATTTAGACTTAAGTGAGTTGGTTAGTACGTACCTACGGTAGATCACAATCCACATTACTGCAGGTTCTACAGATAATAATGTTGCACACATAAGATAGAATAGACAGACTATTTCCAGTTTCATGCATAGCTAGATAGCAATAGAGTGATAAGATAGGTGATTGAGATAGGCAGTTTTCGAGAGCTTAATTTATGTTATTGGAGGTCACACTCACACCACACCAAAGCAATGCAATAAACTATAAACTACATACACTAATGGTAAGTATGTATTTTTTGTAGTTCGTCAGATTATAATATCATGTCGTAAATGGATGCTTTGCTTTGTGATGTGATGTGACTCGTCTCTAGGCTTTGCATGAAACATATTGATAACTCAAGCAGTCACACAGAGAAGCGGAACTCCACATCCTATTCAAAAGATTTCGTAGACGGACTATCATCTCTTAATCTTAACCTAACTATAAAATGTGTTATTCACCAGAATACTCCACAAACAGATATAATATAGCAGATATAACCTTATTTAGCTAAATACCCCCACTTATTACTAGCTAACATCACTCCAAATGCACAAATACTGCAGATATATAACGTTTTCTTATGTAGGCTTCCCATTTCGCGATAGGACACTTATCAATAGAAATCGTCATTTGAAAAACACTCACAGAGGCTGTATTTTACATACAAAGTCTCTAAATTATCTGCTAATTAGCTGTACATCTATACTGCAAATGAGATAGTGTGACTAATGAAGAAAATCTCGTTTCTTCTTACGTACCCTCCTATGTACAACTATGTAAACTATGTAATATACTCATAAGACATATAGATATAGCAGTAGCCTTTAACGAGTCCATGTACCTCAGCTATAAGAACCTATCTCTGCATCTTGACCTGTAGTCTATGTATTTGGTATATGTCATGTGTTTCACCAGAGTTATTTTCCTATCATATCATATACACTTTATTTTACAACTGCTATATGGATTTACATGGGATGGCAATGCAAATTCCGTAGCTGTCTCACACACAGATAGAAATATAGTCTTGTGTTATGGGCTCGTTGAACGTAATCTTTAGGAAAGATGTATGTCCATAAGTACATGTTAATGGCTTCAAGTGCACCGTCATTGCCGTTTGTTTTCGCTGTGTCACATTAGACGAGACTTGCTTATTAGCATACTAAAATCTTAATTGATTTACAGCACTGCTAATGTTTATGGATGTATATCTTTACAGTATATCTCTCTAGCTTGGCCTATTTAGGCATCAATGACAATTACCCGAAGCTAAGATAATCATGATAATTAGAAACAATAAGTGAACGTAATTGTCACTACCATTCAAAGCCAGCGATGATACTCCATCCACTTGTATATTATTCTAATTAACATTCATACTAATAACAATACGCTATTACGCAATACAATGACGCATTGGTGTGTTCCACTGATAAAAATTTTTGTTTTGAAGGCAAATCACCTCCATAATAATTTATTGTTTTGCGAGAGTGCAAAAACCCAATTAACGACATAATAAAAATGCTATAAATCATCGGATTAGTACGTGTAGAATGCAAAGTTGATGAAATATGAACTTGTATAAGAACCAGGCAAGCAAAACAAGAGATAGATACTTACATTTCAGTGGTTTTGGATTGCTCTGCTTGCGTCGCGACATTTTCCTTTTGAAGAAATAGACAGGAGAGAATTAAATATTCTGTGTTTTTGATTGTATCATCGGGTCGGGTTGAGGTAGAATGTAGAAATCGTCCGAAACTGATTATCAACAAGTAGTAGTACAGTACGAATGTATTATTATATTCAGATGAGGGCTATCAGCACTCATGCATACACAAATGGTAAAGAACGGGAGAACAGGTGTACTTCGTTACACATAAGTCTTTTTAGTCCCAATAATATTGCAGAGCAGTGCATGGGAAATTATCTTCTATTGTCTGTCGTAATTGTAGTTTCTTTAGACTGGGAATGCCATTGCCATCCATCACGGGTGTACTCCTGTCGCTCCAGTTCAATAGTGCATACGTTACTATAAATATATAGGTGCATTCGAGTCAACTGGAAAACAAACTTTGCGGTGCACAGAGTTGTGTTTGGTTAGTTCACTGTAGTCGAATGTATATTTTATGGAGCTGAATGAAATTCACAGTTCATGTGTATTGTATATATTGTATGGTTATATAGGGAGCAAGACAAACAGAGAATGGGGAATGGTTGATTTGATACTGATACTGAATTACCGAACGCTTGATGTTGTCTATTTACCATACACGACGATCCATTTCCAGATAAGTCTTTCTGTTTGAGTTCTTTTAGTGTCCTATCATCCTTCTCTGTTCTATGTAGTCATTATCTTCAAACAGTGGTTTACTTTATGTATGTTAATCTATAGATATGCCTTTGCTTTACTTACTTGTTTCTTCTCGTGTCGTTCATTTGTTACGTAAGTGCGCTTTAGTCATCTGAAATATTATATCTTATATCAACTTTATTATTGACTTGAGCCACAATCAATGAATGTGTATCGCCTACTCTAACAAATGAATCCGATTCAAAATGCAAACACAATAACGTTCTTCTTTTGTTTATGTGTGAATTCTGGTATAGTTTTAGAGCACAGGATTTTCTCTTTGTATTTTGTGTACAGAGACAAACTTTGTGGTATCATGATTGATAATATCCATGTGTCATCACAGGATTTCTTGGGAAACTGATATATCCTCAGATTACTTAGTACATTTGATGGCTGACAATTATTTTCGTCGAGTGACAAATACCGTTGTTCTTCACTAAATATGTCACACTGATTTCAATATTTTTTTGTAGTTTCTTTTATGAGTAACTGTTTTGACTGACACTTATCTATTTCATCTCCAAAAAACACTACGATGTACAAGGATAAATGTAAAGTAATGAGGCTGGAGGGGAACATCAAAGATATTTTCAGTACCTAGTCTTAATCCTTTCGATCTATAAACTTTTCAATGTTATGCACTTTACAGGAGTACTGGGTAATTTCACCAAATAATTCTGAATATTGCACTGCAGTTGATTTGAGGAATTATTCAAGTTGTTGTAAGGGCAAATGCCCGGGCACGTTCCACGTTAACCGGCTTTTCGGAGGAGCGAATAGCACTGTGTGGATACTCTGAAATCCTACTCAAGACTGAAGCCCTCCACGTTTTTCCTGCATTCACAAACATTCGTTCCTCTCCTTCGCTTCTCACTCCTCTGTTGGGCCTACGGGCTACGGCTACTTTGCTATGCTTTTGCTCCAAGCCCACACTAAACCACATACCTACCAATGTTACGTTAACATAACAAGCTTTTCTGTTACGTTGTAAAGTTGTAATGTAGTAAAGCCAGTATGAGTTCCTTATTGTCGTACTGCTATTCTCTTCCACTCGTCTATTACTATCTGGTAATAAGTCTCAAAGTCTCAACCCCTCTATAATGTTTCTTTTTCTTTATAGCACCTAGCTACTCGACTTGATTCATCTTATACCCCTCACATACTATTTATCGTGGGATTACTTATATTCTGTAGGTATCGCCGATTATACCATTGGGAAACGGGAGGCAATTATAACATAATAGTGTCGTAGCTGTAGGTGCCGTTTCATTAACTACTTACCTCGCATGTCTGATACATTGCTACTCCGTAAGTTATACACGTAATATATACGATATGCATGTTAATACAGTTCTTAGTTGAGTGAGATAAGTAGCATTTTTCATAGTTTTAATCGTCAAATCAGTTTAGTTTAAAGAAAGTCAAATTTGCTCCCGACTGACTGTATATTAGTATAGTATTAATCTAGCCAACATCTTTATATAAGAATTTCTAACCATTCAATTATCTAACTTAAAGTTATACTACTGAAATTCATATGTAATGGAATTTTATAATAGAGGAGTCTAATAATATGTAATGTGAGTGGTTAGTGGATAGACATAAATTGAATTGGACGGAGAATATTAATTTAATAATGTTCTGATGAAATATCTAATTTTGGTATCATTTGTGGATTAGAGTTTGTTTTAACTGACAGAGTTGATCTCTGATGGATAGAATAGGTTTGTAAGGCCATGAAGAATGTTAATTCCTGAATATTAAGTCTGGCTGATACAATTCCATGTGTCAGTTGGACTTGGCCTGCGTGGGTTACACAGAAATCCCAATAGTTCAATCTTACATGAATTCAGGATAAATAAAGATTCACGAAGAGAGAGCATGAAAGTTATTTATCTAACTATCTTTCACTGTGAAGTTGCCTCTGAATACAAAAAATGCGAGTCAAAGTCCGAACAAAGGAATAGATTGCATTGGTTTGGCTTTGTAGACTCCTTGACATGTCTATGTTACATATGTCTCATCAGTATATTCATATGCACTGTGTATTGTCATGTACTTAGGATGGAGTAACATATCTGAGTGAGAATTATAAAATAACTTTAATTATTACGATATGTCTTGAAAATGTGAGATTATTGGTGCATCTAGTACATTGAGACTCTCGTCTTATTGAGTTCTATTATCTGCTATCTAACTTCCATTTCATATGTATCGCATGTGCTATCTCAGGAATAAAGTGAGGTTAATACCAGAGTTTTTATGGGTAATATTTATTTAATTCACATTAATATTACAGCATCCACCTCTGCATCCCATACATAAAATATTTTAGTATCTGTACTCTGTACTCTCTCTTCTTCAGATGCGATAACCATGATAAGTAACTACCTAATAAGAATAATTGATGATTTCTTATCTTATTACTCTGTGAAGCTTTAATTATATGACAATGCTCACGGCTATACCCTCCAGGCTCATAATTATTATCACAATAGGCATTAACAATAAATATTGTTGATGTACTTGTGTGATAGATATTAATATCCGGCTTTCTTAGGCATTAGCATTTTAATGAGTTACACCAAGTGAACTGTCAGCATTTCACATGTGAAGGTATGTAGGATAACGTGTATTAATATTTCACTTACCTACACCATGTATTTGAGTAGTAAATCTAGTTCATAATATTATACGTACTAATCTGCACATCATTTTTGTCGCATTTGAAATTGCACTACTTCATTGATAAAGCAACTTTTTGATTCACTAAAATGTATGTTATGTACATAAAACAATATCAATGTATATAATATCAATGCTGAACCAAGTCTAAATGGCCTTATCACCAATACTAATCTATAGAACGGAATATTAATAATCTTCACTTAGTATCATCCGGGATGGCGCAATGTGAGATAAAATTGATAACTATTATGATCATGTTCCTTGATTGGGTAGCTGCTGTATCCTGTGCACATGGCATGCAAAGCACCGCAGGAATATCTTTGTATTCATTAATATTATTTTATCTCTACAGATAGACAAAACTGATAAAGATTCTCAAAATCGGTATAGATAACCAAATTTACTTGCCTAATTACGAGATTGATGCGTGTCAGTTGAACAAAGTTATTCTTACGTATTCTAACTAATAATAATATTTACTGTATTATATATTACACCACACGAAATTGAATGTTCAATATTGTACTGAATTCACTACTCATTTAACAAATAGGATTCTCAAGTCATGAAATGAACTACGCATTAAAACTGACTAATATTCACTAACGTACGTATAATAATCAATAATAATCAGGAAGAATATAGGACACCACTGCATTTAGCGATTTACATAGTGCGTGGTATGTAATGCATAATTGATGGCAGATGCAAGATGATACCAAAGTGCAGATAAAGAGCTTAAATATAAAAACCATCACATTATTTCGGTATAGGAACGTATAATTACAAATGTGTCTCATAAGTATTTTGTGCATTATCCCTGGGGAATACACTTGAAGTATATAAATTGAGTAAAGTGCCTACTTATACTTGGGGATAATCATTAATAAGGCTGACAAGAGTGAGACAGATAAAAGCTAATCGATACTTTACTTTTGTTCATTTCTTGAAGGTTACTTATTGGGTAATTGAATCCCTACACTAATCGTAAGAGCTAAGTACAGATAGAAACACTGCTGATTGTAATTGTAAGCTTCAAATCACTTAACAAGTTTCCTACATCAAAACATCACTCTTGAAAAGACTTGATTTCTTGGTAGATATATTCGCTTATTGATGTGTTTTATACTTGCACCATATAATGTATAGGTAGTAGTTGGAGTTTCCAGGAGAGTAGAATCTCTATCTCTCTGTTCTCTATATGTTATAATGTGGTTCGTTATCTTAATTTTCCTGGCTTTGTTTGCTTCCTCTGCACGACTTGCCGATGCTGATTGGAATTCCTTGCGTTGACATTTTGAAAGATATGGTCTATTTGTAGACGTCTCCTTTCTTTGAATGCCATGTCACGACGCACAGAAGGATAAGGGGAAAGTGACACTGACTTTGACTCTTACTCCTCTTATTGTCAGTTACCTAACTAGTCCTGATATATTACGGAGGACTTATATTGATTAACTTCTATGGCACGACCCATTTGTACCCTACATCTACCCACAATTTCACATTTACTGTTATTGTGTCTTATTTTGTCCGAATATTCAAGTCTAAACCCAATATTCCATTCCCAAACGGTTTGATTGGGCTTAGTATTACTATTAATTCAGCAATTTCTTGATCACCAAATAAATACTAGACCAATGACAATTTGTAATTTTATCAGTTAAAAAGTTATATGATTTAGAATTTATGTTTAATTTAATATCGATCTATATATCGATAGATGTACATCATGAAACATTAAAATTTAAAATATCCTTGTAAAATTACCTACTATTATTACTAATTATGTAAAAATTGTCTAATAATAAATAGGAAATATTGGCACTACTACAATACAAAGGGGAAATATAACATAAGTAGGCTGCGTATTTAATTTCGAATATCACAAAATCATGTGCTAACCAAAAATTACATCATATCACAATCTTTAAGTATTATATAGCGAAATTATATAAAGGCTCAGGTAAGTACGTATTAGCTATGTTCCTCATTAAGGTTCTCATCCTTCCTACAATTAATTTATATAGCAGTATCATAATCATATAATTTTTTGCGAGTATTATGAATTGCTGCATTGGAATGATTTATCTAGACTACTTATTAAAGCAGATGTAAAAGTTGGAGCTGTGGTGTCACTGTAACTCTTGCATCAGTAACTTTTCCTACCCCGTGACTAACAAGACAGACAGAGGCTAGCATTGGCATGGAGGGTAGTAGCAGCTCTAGTGCATTGGTGAGCTAAGTTGTAGTTCTACTAATTCTAAGTTGCTACTGATAAGGCATATCCGCATATTATATATTCATATCTGTTTTATTAGACAGGAGCAGGGGTAGATGGAAAACATCTTGTGTTCTATCATCAAAGATCATCTCTCTTTCGTCTCCTTCTTAGACTTATTCGCTTGAGTGATGCTGACGTAACGTTCAGTTGAAAGTTGACTGCAGATGATAGATCTTTGGAACATGTACCTACTATTCATTATTATTACCAGTAGTGGTCGGTAAGTAAGTATAGTGGCAGTACAGCACAGCCCTGTGTTGTTGGTTGTTATTCTTTGAGCTAATCTCATTTCTGCTACAGCCAAGTCTCCATATCCCGACTTCATATTTCTAGATTGTTTTCATTTCATTTTCATTTGGCTCTATCTCGGTGGTTTCTTGAGTCAACTTCACCTCATAGCATGTCTTGGAAATACATAGCAGTCATATCGTGTCATCATCATCTTTCACTATCTTTCCCACTAACAGAGTGCATGCTCTATTTTGACTTTGTGAGTTATTGTTAGCCTTTTCTCTATCTACCAAATTATCAACCATATCACAAAACTTGAAACAAAGTCATATATAGTTGCTACATTTATAATACTCTCTATCTGGTATTAGTTTAGTCGTTGCTGGTCAATAGCAGATAACTCTTGCATCATCAATAATACTCAAGAAATTGAATAATTACAGATACAGTTCATTAAATTTTATGATTCATTATGCAATTGACTTCATTTCCCAACTTACCCAATGCTAGCATAAACTATAAAAATAGCATTTCTTATTAATAATGCTACGTCATCTATAAGTTAAATAAATTGGCTAGAATATAGAATTTAGAATTTAAACCTAATACTCTCAACTCTTAAATTATCTCTTCCCATTAGAGGTACACATCTTCATGCCACTACGTAATGTTGCCCTCCGAGCCTAATTTACCCGAAACCAAAAGGGATAAGAAACACATTGAATCTATTGAGTATTGTACAATACGTAATTTAAAAATTGGCACTAGATACGTGCCAAAAATGATGGTCAAGTTGAATTATTCTTTGTAATCAGAATTTTTTTTACTCATAGGTAAAAGTTACAAATGAAATCTTGGAGAAATTATTTGGACATGAAAAGTGGTTATTACATCCAATAGGTTTTGGATAGACTGCAAGGTTAGTCAAGACTGAAAAAATAGGAAGCTAGTAATTAAGAGTGATAATGAATGATTGTATAAAGCGTGCCGCACATAAGTATGTACATAAATAAGTGCTACAATTACATTATATCTACTTTCTACATGTTCTTTGATTGAGTGTACTTTCTGATTTGGCGTATGTAATTGCAGGAAAACGGGGAGTGAGTACTCGACCCGAATCTTTGATGTGTATGCCGCAACTAATCAGAATCCGCAGGTAAGAGGGTTAAACTATGCAGTGTAAATGGTACCTTGAGAATTGACGAAAAGTCGAGCAATTATTAGCATGAATAATTTAAGTGTTACTCTCTACACATGGAGGGCCGAAGGAGGGCAGGGAGAAAGGATGGTCTACGTTCTAGTTCAAAAAGTAGAGAATAATAATTGTTTAGATTCTCAAGCTAAGAACATAAGAAGTCCATACATGAAAAAGAGCAATAATTCACTTGCAGAATTCATAGCATGAGTATTAGTAGGCCTTGTAACTACACAGTCCTCTAAATTATGAAATCTTACTATCGGGAACTTTTTGGTTTTCTTTTTTATGACACGGTAACTGTGTACACGATAGGCATGTTAGCTACACATACCTCGCCACGCTATTGTATCTCATTCTCATAGCAAACTACAAAACTCCTCAGCACGCTCATCACATAATGAATTGACTGAATATGTAATTGCATCAAGCATTCCATGTATATTTCAGAAGTAATATCTTTTACTGTCTTAAACGGCTTGAGAAGGCTCCCTCCTAAATATTTCATCACCTTTAATCCCCATACTTATTCTGCACTAACTTACTCATTTGAACTTTGGAATTGGTTGGTGCTGCGGAGAAAACAAACCATTTGTTTAAACTCCGTGGGAAATCATCCTGAACTATTTATGTGCACCTCTGGCAAAATCGCATTTTTACATCGAGGTGGCGGATCATAAATGACTTTATGTCGGCCCCTTTATTCAACTAGGCCTGGCTATCAAAAATTTAGAACCTTTTCCCACGTGCCCTTTGCTCCTCATGCTTCGGAACAATTACAAATCTCCTACTTGAAAATCTCATCTAAAAGAGAAAAGTTTGAGAAAGCACTTCTAAACCCAAATTATTCATCATTAATTCGCCCGTTCCTGTAAATTCGTGATTTGCAATCCAAACAATACTACAAATCTATAGCACACTTCCAAGAACTAAAATACTATCCTACCCATTCTTATGTATGTAAATTAATAATACTGTTTATCTTAACAACTTTACACAACTCTTGCAGCCTTCATTTTCACAAAATTCATATACATCAATTGCTCCACTCAAACACTAATGGTAAATGGTAAAAACCTGTAAAATGTAAACGAATGGTAAACCAATTACATTCATATTGGTTCAATGACAGTCTTGGTTTACTTTATAAATTACTTCTCTTTTCATTACTTCCAAACACATGTTGTTTTACATTTTGTATTTTTTTCATACTCACCAGCACTAATTGCAACTTTATCATTTGTGGTTATGTAAAAAACGTTCGCAAGCACTTGAGCCATGTTATTTACTTGCTCCTTGCATATTTAGTTCGTTATGAGAACCACTTTTCATTCCTTGATATTAATAAGTTCTAACATTAATGAGTTCATTCGGGACACATTCTTTATGGCTGACCAAGAAATGCAAACTTACAATATATAATTCAACACATGTTTATGAACCTTTATGTAATGTGACCGTAATGTGGTGAAGTTAATATTGTAGTCATTGTTTATGGTGCATATTGGTTTCTCAAACAATTCCTCTATGTGATTGTACCATCAATTGGCATTCAGTGCAGTAAACGCTATAAATAAAGAAAATAAATGATCTATTTAATTGCTAGGAAAACCTATACTCAAATATCACATTACCACACAAAAGGCTATTTCTATACGCATAGAGTTACAGGGAGTAAAATCGTAACATGATATATAACTCCCGAAAATGCGCATTGTCGCTGTGTGCCATCTTCTTGTACAGAAGGATCATCTTATGTATACGCAGTAAACTTCCCTCGTCTTATTTGTACACAAATCGACTTGGGTTTGTGTTGTTGTTTTGGTTTAGAAGGGTTTGAAAATAACTGACTTAATGACAATTATGACAAACACACTACAAAAGTATCACAATTACACATTGGGGTGTCTGTGTTTAGGAAATTAGTTTAGCTATCTTGTGGAGTCATTATGTGTTACAATGTGCAAGATATTGAACATCTGATTTGTATTGATCATAATGTTATGGTGTTATTACTCCTCTACTTCACACTGTACGGCACTCGAAATGTAAACATTGTTAACACAAACTACTACTCACTACTCGTACACATGCATTAACACTATCATTTACTTCTGTAGCTTTACAATAAAATATATATTGAAAACCAGTTGATTACCATTCATCATTCATTGTCTTATTTAAAGTGATCACATAAATGACATTATGATTTCATCTGCCTATACCAAAATATTATTATAATTAGATTCAAACATTGATTGAAGTATAATATCGATTAAGAAACTTTAGTTACTGACTGAATTATATCAATTTGGTGTTGTAGGTTCGTTTGGGAGATTTTCTCTTGTTACAGTGTTTTTATTGTATTTATGCAACAGTGCTAAAGTGGTTTATCATATTTTAAATTGAATTTCGGCGAAAAAATTGAGATTTGCTATAAATAGGGATGTTAGCTTTAATTGTATCATTTAAAGAGCAACCTTACTAACCTCACTGAAATTGCCATCCTTGAGATGTCAATCGTATAAATGCATTATAATTGGAATTGAATAGGAAAAACAAGAATAAATGCATAACAATGTCAGATGCGTTTTCTACAGTTGCCTTACGGAAGGATCAAAAAATGATTCAACCATTATTTGAGACAATTGCAACAGGTAAGAACATAATTTAAGCCATAATGTATTATTACCTTGAATTTATTAACTCATTCATGATAGAATTATCCCAAAAAAATACTAAATTATGAATCTCATCTTCGTAGCAAGCTAAATTACAGGCATAATCATACAAACAGTACTTTTTGTCAGAAAATCTAGTAATTTCCAATTACTTAATTTTAGGAGTAGCGGACTGTCAGACTATCAGTTTACAGTCTTTATCCTTACTCGAAACGCAGTCCTCCCAATTAATTTCTCCTTTCATCGGTGCGAACAACTCTAACGAATCATCTCTAACACAAGGTGAATACTGAATAGTGAATGCCTACATAAAAACGTCATTAATTCATATACCCGTTTCTCAAGTTCGCTCTAAGAATATGATGCATCGATCAATCAATAAGTTGTATGGTATGATCACAGGGCAAATACTTTTTGACGAAGATGATGTATTTCAATGTGGGCGATGTAAGAAGCAATTCACTTCTCTTCCACTTTTCGCGCATCACAAACGTGAAGAATGCGTAAATTCATCTAGCAATAATAAGACTTACAGCAGATTGGAGAGCTCTAAGTCAATTTTGGAAGTTTCTGGCTCTTCGATAATATCACAGTCTTCCAATCAGTTAGATGAAGTCTGCACCCAAGTGCTAAATACTATTCCCCAAGGCGAGGGGAATACTTCTCCGGTCTATCTAAATTCACTAAGCTCTACTCCTTTGTTTCATATCACTCCTTCGGTGGTTCTTGGAGATGATACCCTGTCTTTCATTCCAATTGATCAGAATGGACAATTGTCCCATTTTGTTTCAGGACACGGCGGGTCACAAGTAAGTTGACTTTTCAGTTGCTACAATTTTAAACATGAAATGAACAGAACATTTTATGCACAAACTCATTGAGTTGCCAAATACATCCCAAGTGTAAAATCTAACTTAATTCTACGATGATAATATGGCTTGGTTGTTTAATTATAAGAGTTCTTTATGCGTAACTAATAATGGTCAGAAGATTTATATGTACTACAGAAATATGTATAACAGATTCCTTTTTATTTATCTACTTTTAGGTATTATCAGTTTCGGAAAGCGATTTGAATACTCTCATAAACTCCGGTGAACGTTTCCACATTCAGTCAATCGAGCAAATGGGGCACGTAAGTAAACTAGTAAGCAAGTAAATTAGTAAACCTAGATTAATGGTAAATTGATATTACCCGGAACAAGTGTTGATCAGTTGTGAATGTGCATGTCGTATTCTAGAATTCAACACATGGAGTTTATCTTACTGCGTCAGTAATTTCTCCATCAGGAAAAGGGTCAAATGTTCACATCATTGCAAATGTACCAAGCTCTGAGGAAGAATTTCCTGAAAGAAGACTTGCAATTAGTGAGCAAAGTGATTCTGAATATTGTGACAATCCAAGATTAGCTCTGAATGATGAGGTCAATTCGTCTGAGGTAACCAAAGAGGAAACCAATTTGCAGAAGGATTTGCCTGTGACTAGTACACAAAAACCAGCTAATGCTCGCCCTGTTTCAGCCAAATCTAAAAATGAAAAATTAATTGAAATCAAAGGTAGTAAATCCAAAGTCACAGATAACACTATTCAAAACAACAAGAAAAGCAAGAAGATTCCACAATCAAAAGTTGCAACAATAAGCTCAGCTCAGCCCACGAAACAACAAAGAAAAGTAAGCCCAATTATTCCATTTTTTTTCATTTTCCGATAAAATTCAGGATTTTTAATTAAAAATCGGTTATTTAGTGTGACTACTGCGGAAAGCAATTCAAGAAACTCTTTAACTTGCACCAGCATATTCGTTCCCACACTGGAGAAAAGCCATTCCACTGTTTAGTTTGCGGAAGAGGATTCACCCAAAAATCTAATGTTAAGAAACATATGCAAACTCACAAGGTACTAATATAATATTGAATATTCTCACAACACTTAATTAAGAAATCTACATATTTACTCATAATAATGTATAATTAATACTAATCCGGTAATTTTTAATAGGTGTGGCCAAAAATCAAATCCACACTTCCGAAAGAACAGATTTCGATCAAAGTGAAAGATAACTGCGATACTTCTACAGAAGTAACAATTTAAAATTTTCTACATGCAAAATGCTTAATTCTAAAATGAATTCACACTCAGAATTTGTTACTTTATTATCATATTTTTGTCTACACTTTAGGTATTGGAAGGCGAAGCAGTTGAGTACGTTGTGAATAACATTTACGTTTGTCAGTACTGTGATTCAATATTCGAAAACTACCACAAGTTAAAAACTCATTTGTCTCACGTTCATAAACAAGAAAAGGTATGATTTACATATTGTGTCAAAACAGATCAACAGATGAGTCGAATATTCCCTTTGAATAATTGTTATTCTTTTCACGCGTAGCTGTTTAAATGCATTCACAAAGATTGTCTCGCTACCTTTACGGAAGTAGAAAAGCTGATATCTCATATGAAAACACACGAAGCAGAACTGGAATACCAATGTCAAAATTGCCCGAAAAAGTTTCGAACTTTATTTGATCTCGGGGCTCATCAGTATTGTCATCGTTTATACCCGAACAAAGTGTCTACATGTCCTCCTAAGTAAAATGGGCATAATATTTACAATTACATACTATCTGTGCATAACAAGATCACTAACTTTTTCTTTGATATATAGGCAGTTTCGCTGTAACAAATGCAACAGCAAGTATGCATCTGCTGAGGCATTGAATCATCATTTATTGACTTCGTCGCATAATTACCCATGTTCCCTATGTCATTTGACGTTTGTCTGTGAAAGATATCTTCGTCGGCATCTGAGGATACACGGAACAGGGGAGCCGTTTAAGTGTGAATTGTGTGGCAAGATGTTTAAGACAGGTATGGTTATTAGATCATTACTTCATTGTCTATTGTCTGTACATTGGATGTGTTTCGTAGTATCGCCCCCTCCTTAATTTGATATCTTGGACTAAAATCTTGTTACTTGGTACTTTAATCCTGTTACTTGGTGTATTTATTGATATGAGGTTGGATCTAGTTTATGATCTATTTACCTAGTAATTGACATAATCCTTTTACTGAGTATTTTTATTGATAAGAATGACATGACTCTCGTTTTTGTTTAGAAAACTATTTAAAAAGTCATTTAGTCATCCACTCAGATGTGAAGCCATTTAACTGTGAAACGTGTGGAGCAGTTTTCAACAGACGGGATAAGTTAACTCGTCACAAATTGATGCATGAGACTAGAAAGAAATTTAAATGTCCATTTAAGAACACAGGATGTACCAGAGAGTTTTATCGAAAAGGTATATAGTGCATTTTTTGTTAAATGACCTAAATACAACTAAAGAATTATCCTAATTGGCTAATTTCATATTCCAGATAAGCTGAAAGATCATATGCTGTCACATTCCAGAAAAGTGTACCTATGTGTGAAATGTGGGAAAACATTTTCATGGCCGACCAGACTTCGTCACCATCAAGCAGCTAATCATCCTGAAATGCTTGTCAATACAACTTGCCTTAGCTGCAATAAGGTATACCAACCTTGACTACTAATGAAGAAAAAGCTTGAGATAAAAAACATTTTTTGTGCTTGTAGATTTTTAAGACGAAGCATCATCTGAAAATCCATTTGTGCAAAGGGGCCGAAAACGATGATTCTCTGTTTTCTAAAAATAGTCGAAAACGAATGAAGATGAAACTTGATGAAGATTATGATGAGGAAGATGATTATGTCTTAGATGATGTGCAGGAAATAGTGCTCTACACAGATTGTGATATGGAGGAAGGTGGAAGTAATGGTGGCGATAAACAAGACGCGATGCTCAGTGGATTATCTCAACAAGAACATGATGCAGATGACCCTGAGACAATGATCTTGGCCAGATATTCTGAGCCGGATCCTATTGTAAATGATGAAATCGCTAATGAAGAAAATCCCGAAGGAGTTCTTAGCACAATGGAAATTACCTTCGAAACAACCGTTGATGCACCCATGGACCCTCTCATGGCTGGAGATTAAATTCAATCACATCCTTGTCAGTAGTGTGTGTACAATATTTTGTAATTAGAAGTACCTGCAAAGTTCCGTTGTGAAGTTAACCTATTTAAATACAACTTAAGCATGATAGTCATTTTTAACGGTGGAAATTACAATACAGATTATCTAGTAAGGTATTTTAATGTGCCGACTCAGAATCTACAAAACATCACTCGCATCACAGGACATAATTGCATGTTTTTGCTAGGAAACAAGTTTTGCTATTTTAACTCCACTTTGACGAATGTTCTTCATCTTATTTGCACTTTTACAATCTTATATTTGTGTTACTGATTTGTGCGTGCTAGATTTATGTAGCGTGGTCCCGGTAAATTAGTGAAAAAAATATTTCTGTCTTTTACTCTCCTATTTTATGAAGTATGTGACAAGTTGTATGCATATAAAAGGGAATGCATGAATATCTTAGTTTTCCTTTGTTACTATCCATTGCAGTGGAGTGAACTAAGAATTTGTTGTTTTGATTTATATACAAGATTTGAAAATAAGTATCCTGGATTTATCACTTTGTTGGCGATTAATTTTCGAACGGACTATATTATTATATCCTTAAATGGTGAATAGGTTTAGAGGTGCAAATTTTTGTCCGGAAATTGGAAAAATTGATTATTAATTTGTTAGTTTTATGATTTAAGTATAGAAAATAGGAATATAAAAATTCTCTCCACGTAAAAATGTTAAGGAATACCCACATTGAATCGTTGATGTACCTGCTTTTGAGATGCATAAAGTATCTTTTTTAAAACGGAATGCCCGAATAAATGTCCACTTTCAGAATAGGTAGATTCTCTCATAAAGTATTTATAGTTAAAGCAAAGCAACCATATTAATCCAATTGTCAAGAATCATCCTTTATAATCATTTAAATGTTTCAGATCTCCTTCATAAGATAATAGTACCTAATCTGTATTTTGTAAAATTGTTATAATGTTTTTGATGATTTAATGTGGTGGTAGCTTTTCTTAAAATCTCCTAAAAGACTTAAATGTACTTCCAGCGTGTTACGAATGGTTTGTTAGTAAAAGTAACTTCCTCCCTGCATACTTAGCTTTATCAGATGAATAATCTGTGATCACATCTTGTGGTTTGTAAATTACAATTGTAAATTAAAGTATATTATATGATCATAATGAGATGAAATGCAAGTTGGAAAATTAAGCAATAATGTACCATGCAAGAATGAATTTGTAAATAACAGAAAACATATTAAAGGCTATTGATGTAAAAATCTATTGTAACTTCAACAACATTTTTATTCGTAAAGGCTCATGAACCAACGTTTACGGATGCATTTGTATTTTGTAGCGATCATGGTTATTAACAGGCTATATTTAACTTGAGTTATTCCTAGAGTTATGTCAATACTGTCATCAAAGGTCTTCTTAACGGAATCTGTTTAATAATAAAGACATCTCTTTCAGCTTATTTCGGTAGCTTATGATTCATGAAACTACAAAACAGCAAGGCTTTGAAAAACACGGGAGTTCAATCGTCATTGCTAAGTTGATATCAATGACACGAGAGTTCAAAGTCAAGAACGAATGAGTTCTTTGAAGACTTATGAATGAATGCCATCGGTACTCAGAACTAAGCAGAATAATCGAACGGTTGCCATTCGAAGATATCATTACAATAAATGAATTATGACAGTTCTTTTTCAACATATCATTGAATTCCATTGGCTAAGATGTTATAAACATTATTCAATAGCTTTGTATTTATTTTCTTTGCTTATCTGTACTCTGTACCATACAGACTAGAATTAACTATAGTATTTGATAACAGTAACAAGTGAACAATTAGAAATAATGATTTGCCGAATAAAACCAGCCACTCGTGATATAGCAAAGTATGCTGTCGTAAGGTGCAGTGCAAGTGGTACCACGTCCATGGAGGGTGATAATGTAGGTTTTCTATGAAAATTATTTTCATAAATTATTTTAATACTATTTTAATGTCACTAATTCCCATGCAGTGCAATTACATTTTACATTTTTAACTGTTAAATACTGAGCTATAGGGAGTATTATATATGTAGGTACACTAAATGTTCTTTAAAACTAAAGTGATTTGTGCATTGTATGCACACATTTTTATGACCTGTAGTTCATTTACATCAGTCATTGTGACATTGTTTTTCCCACTGTCCACTCAGAGTCAGAGTACTTTGCATTTGACTGAAGAATTAAGACCTGTTATAATTGCTTTTAAAGTTTTTGGATGGTTTGACATTACAATAATTAAAGGAAATCTATCTGGTAAGAAAAAACGTTATCTATTTTGTAAACTGCCTACATACATCAAATGTCATCTGTCTGAAATATCAAACCATGGGAGAAAAAAATATTTAATTCTTAAGCTAAATGTAATATCAAAATTAACTCTACTTTCTCACATTGTTAACTGCCATTGGGTGGCTAAAGTATTCGATTAGTAGCGATTCGGCTAGAGTATGGTTTGCCTTCACTGCTAACTTTGCCGAAAACATCGTCTGAACTTCATGGCACAGTAAAATGAATTATTGAAGAAATTAGGAACGCATCTTATATTCAATATTTTGAATATCTGAATGTGTTTTGCTGACAGAGGAATTTAATAAAATTGCATGTTTGTTTTGGTGTGAATTTCTGAGTAAAGGTTCTGTGAAGCTGAAGAGTGAAGATGAAAATGTGAGATCAATGAGGGACTACTATGGTGCACAGATCGAAATAGCTGAGCTACGGAGTTCTGCTTCCGAGTCTTTCATAGAAATCCCACCAGATTCTACTCTAATGCATTCATCAAATCGTAAACTTCGTTTCATCTGCTTTGTGGACCCCAATGAGTTTTTAGTCTTGAATTCAACGGTACGAGTCTACTGACACCTTTTTCGTTACTAACTTTAAAAAATCGGTGAAAATAGAGCTACTAATTTTTAAATGGAATTTCCCTTGGAGAATAGTATTTGCTTTTCCTTTTTCTGAGACCTGTAGTATTCTTCCAATGTTGCGTCTTTCGGCATTCATCTTATCCTTTCAACTTAGCACATCTATTAGCACATTCAGTGCATACACAGTCTAAGCATCTACAGAAAAACAAATTCTCTAAAGAATTTATTAGTTTTGTAAAAGCTGCCTTCATCCTCTTTTGTCATCTACCAAAAATGCTTTTAACGTTCTTATATAAGGTTTTGTTTTTCAGATATCCTAAACTAAAGTTGAAATATCTGCATGTATTTGGTTTATACGAATTTTTGAAGCAGTTAGAATAAGATTTCAAGGCGTTCATTAACCAGTCGATTCACGTTGTGTTATATTGTTATTCCATTATAGATTCCCAATCTTCTGCTCAATTCTGTGCTAATCGTTATTCCTTTCAACGCATCTAATGTCTCAACAGACCAAACTTTTAGTCAATGGTCAAATGTAGTTTCAACTCTCCCACTAACTATTGATAGTGAGATATATTTCTCGGTTCAGCAAAACTCTTCAGAAATAGTTACGGTAAGTTTTGATAATTCGTTCGGTTTATTTTACCTTATTTAACTATATGGATTATAATTTACCATGAAACTAACAATAAGCACCAAATTACTAGATATACGAGTACTACAAACTTTGTGACAAGTGTTTACCAATCCAAGGACATGTTTGCGATTTCAATACTGATAGCTCAGAGGCCAAGACTGATTGTTTCATTGACAAGTATCAAAGAAGACGGGATTTGAATGGAAGGATTTTCAATGTCATTGGTGTTGACGTAAAAAATACTATTTTACAACTAATCACGCCTAGAAATTGTTCAATAGCTGAAAGGATTAGAACCAATGAAATATTTTTATTTTGTAGGTGCAACCTTTCTATGCCAGTTTAAGTTTGGTAGCTAATAAAACGCAGATCAATGGAGGAATGCTTGCCGAATTATTCTTGTCTTTGGCAGAAGACTTAAATTTTACGTAAGACAAATATAAGAGATTTTTGGAAATAAGTATTCAAGTAGTATTTTATAGACAATTGTTTCTAAAGGTACTCCCTGCATATTCTTAATGGGTATCAGTATGGATCATTTCTTAATGGCAATTGGAATGGAATGATAGGATCATTACATAGAGACGAATCTGATATGACCGTTTCCGAACTGTCTATTGCTTCCGACAGACTTCAATATATAGACTATACAATGTCATTTGACAATGTCGGGTTTGTTTACATTCACAAAGCAAGAAATATGAATACCTCTTACAATTTACTTCTTGTACTTAAATTAGTCATAATAACATTAATATTGTAACACGTAAGGTGTCTTTTCTGAGTTGGATGTACAGATAGTATGTGACAAAAGAAAAAACTTAAATGTATTACAGACGGAAGATATACATTCGCAGGACACGTCAAGAAAAGAAAATTAATTGGCACTTTTTCAGTAACCCATTTACGCCATATCTTCATGCAAGTATCGCTGTTGGTGCTACAGCATTGACAGGATTCTTTTGGGCTTTTGTCAAAATCAAAGAAAATAGAAATGCATTGAGTTTAGCGGAGGCGTCTTGGCTTATTCTATCATGTCTCTGTCAAAAAGGTACGAATTCATGTAGTCTCTTTTATCCATGCACTATCGTCTGCAAATTAAAGTAGTACAAATGCTGCATCTACTATATTAACATATTTGTTTTCAGGCTACTACTCCATTCCAAATGGCCATAGCGTAAAACTGTTATTTGTTATAACATATTTCGCTTCTCTAATTCTATTTTCGTGCTACTCGGCAACCTTGACCTCGCAACTTTCTGTAGTACCTGCAGTGAAACTGCCATTTAATGACTTGGCAGGTTTGGTAAAAACACAAGGATGGCTTGGCGGCCCCATTAAAGGGGATCTTTCACATATTTACATGGAAGTATGAAACTAAATAACGTACAAATTGATTATTCTTATAGAGTTCCAAAATGTGCTAAACAACAAAAATAATCAAGTAATTATCATAATGTATAATTTGTAGAAAACATGTCCTGAGATTTTAAGGAATTCTTCAGACAACTCTAATATCCAGTGCCAGTTGTTAACTCAGATGTGGGCAAAAGTAGTCCATAGAGATGCTCTGAATCTTCCTTCTAGCTTTGAAGATGGTTTGAAGAAAGTCCTGAAAGGTAGATTTGCCTTTATCTCTACTAGTACTGGAACCAGGTACCGCATCAACAATTTACTCAACGAAAGAGATTCTTGCTATATTCATGAGATGGACGGAGACTACGTTTTGTCTAACTTGGCATTTGGATTAAGGAAAGGAAATCCGTACAAGTCTCTAATTAATTACAAGTATGTTGGAAAACAGAATTTTAGAAAATATCTACTAAAACTATTTAATAATGTAAAGATTTTTGCTGAACCAAATTTACCATAGGTGTAAGAGTTTTGATATTTATTTCAGGCTATTAAAACTGTGGCAATCTGGAATTATACGAAGGTTAAAGAAAATATGGGTTCCCCAAAGAAAGATCTGCGTTTCTGCCAAATCTTCCAACTACATAGATATAAATTTGTATGACATAGCAGTAGCCCCTCTTGTTTTACTTATCGGACTGATATTTAGTTCGTTCATGTTTGTGTTAGAATGGTTCTTCAGTTTGTATCAATTTAAACGACCTAGTTATCAATTTGAACGATAACAATCAATGAGATTAAGTATGCACATTTTTACATTCATTTTTTGTAATTGGTTATTGATTTTGGTAAAGAAATATCCGTGTATGTTCATAAGTATTAAAAGTGTGTTGTGCCTGAGTGCATTATGTATAAGTTATTGTGAAATTCGAGTCATACGCGAGTTATCTAAAAATATTACATTTTCTCATGTTTTCGAGCATGGAATTTAGTGGATGTCTTCGGCTCAGAAAGGCTTAGTGAATCTGGTAAGTTTTTATATAAAATATTTAGTTTATCTTCTTATATTCGTGAATCTGCTCAGAATCGCGTAGCTAATTTCTTAGGAAATGTGGGAGAGTGAATGCTAACTTAGGACTTGCAGCCAAAATGAATTACTGTATGTATGATTTGATTTGGGATTTAGAACTCTGAGTAAAATTGTGTTCCTTCAGCTTAGCTCAGTTTGGAAGACTCTCTCTCTTGCCCCCTGCATTACATTGGGTTAGTATTAGTATATTAGTTTGGTATTTGGTAAATAGGATAGGATAATATTTAGGGGACCTTTTGTACTTACCCAATGAAAGTGCAATGGGTCGAAAAATACAACTGACTTTGCAATTTCTTCCTTTTACAATATCTTCGAAGGCGACTCAACTGATGCAAAGCCCGAGCTATACTAAGCAGTCCACTAGAATTGCAGTCCAGTATACTTTTTATATACTTGTAGGAATCTATTCTAAGTAAGTGTACTCTACATAATATTGTAAGCAGAGAGCGGACAACGGGACCACAATGAGGAAGATAGAAGTATAGGTTGTAGGTGGTCTACGCTGAGATTGCATTGTCCCTAAATATACCTGTCAGATAGTAGGTAAGTATATAGGTATATGATTTGGTATACAGAGTTTCCTTCCAAACAAAAGAAAAGAAACATCCTGAGATGCGGCTTGGTTTACTTTGGTATATTTTGGTTGCGACTTGGTTGAGAATCTCCCTAATGGTGACCTGGTCTCCGCTACAGAAACGTATCCCTCCATGTCCAATAAATTATCAATTGGAAATCCAAAGATTCTTCCGTAATCCAAAATTGTTAAAGTTTCTCATGGTCAAAATACATAGTAAAAAGAGAGCATCTAAAGCAATTTATTACTTGGGTCACCATTGAGGGCTTCTACTAGGATTTGTTCTCAATCTCACTTTCCCTCATATTTTGTACTACTCTACCTACTACGAACACACGTACCTACTACAAGGGAGGAAGGATAGGACGATATACACTAATACAAACAAATCTCATGTTCATTGTGCATGCACTAATAAGATATGGATAGTCATTGTAATATCTTGCTCTATCTCACTGCTCATTCTGGAACAACAGAACTTCATGAATGATTCCTCTTAGGTATACTGACTTAATTTTCCATGCACTTATATTTCAGGGTTTATTTTCCTCTATCCTTGATTAACTTATCTTTTTGTGTACATCTGACCATTTTAGAAAGAGTTGTATAATATTCATAAAATGCGTTACAAACAGCAGCTGATTGTAATCAGTAAAAACTGATTACGACTTTGATACTTGAACCACAATGCCCCTGCCCAAAATACGTAAGTAAATTAAAATTACAGAATGAAGTTGTTGCAGTTTGAGATATGGATTGCATGCATCTTGTCATCATTATTATGGTTTATATATTTTTCTTATTTAATTAGTCAAAGCTTTCTAATTTGAAAAAAGAAAAGGTTCCAATTCACAACCAACCCATGTAATAGATTTCCCTAGCCAGAATTCAGAACTGCATATTTTGCTTGCAATAAATGTTGCGGCTCACGTACCTACATTAACATGTATAATGGTGAATAATTGTAATGGCATAATAAATATTGTGCACTCCTTTGGTTATTTATTTCCGTTTTTGATACGAAGGCAAGAAAAAAAGTAATGAAAAATAAAAAATGATGCTTCCCTTGCACTGATTTTTTCCTCTTTAAATTGCGTCATTATCATGTTCCGTTTACTAATAGGTAGAGCGATTAAAACGCATTTTAATATTAACTAGGTTTAATCGCGACTACGATTACTATCCTACAACAAATCATTCAAACGATCATTTAGCTGTATAGTGTGAACATGTATACTTTTGTGTAAATTGTAAACCAGCGCTATCAGTATCACAGATTAGGTATCATACTTTGTATGTATTTATCAGCTAGTGCATTTCATGGTTGGCAAACAATATTTGTGTTAAATCTATCTATATCGTACCAACCACGGATAGAAAACGTGCTTATTGCGATGACTGATCTCAGTTTGCCTTGTTTCTTTACATAATTATCATGACATGCATTAGTATATAGATATACACAAATGCTGCTTTCTTCTGCTTAGTAATATTTATAGATTGCCATTATGTAAAATAAATAGATAATGTTCTACAATTACCGCATCCCGTTGATTTCCCACTGGACATAAGTAAAAATACCACAGAAGCAATTCATGCACGGAGGAGTTATAACACTGTAATATTAACTTATTCCCAAATATCCTTAATATATATTAATCTCCAGTATAACTCTGTTAAAAACAGTACTATGAGTTAATACATGATTCATATCTGTTGCCCTTGTGTATCTAGTTCATTCATAATTTTTTATTGTACTATTTAGATGCTTATGGTACGTACTGTGTTTCGTTCAGTTCGTAAACAAACTGAATCTTAACAGCGACAGTGTACACCTAATCTCGACAAAAGAATGTGAATAGTAAATATGGTGTGCATTCCAATATGTAAAACTTAAGGAAATGCTGTTTTTACTGTCGCCGACATACACTACTGTATGCTACATTGCTTAAATTTTTCCAATGTTCCAAGTCTCCAAAATTTCCTTTACTATCTCAAAATGAGGTTAAGTGATTATATATGTAAATTAAATATAAATATGTAAATGCACAGAAAATCTAGGATTTATTTTCAATTGCAATTTTAGGGTGCTAACCTATCTTACCCACTGACAACAGATTTTGTAGATTTCGTAGCAGTATCTTTTGCGTTGAGTGTGTCTCTTGTATTTATACCATCAAGCATTTATGTGGCACCCTGTGCTGTACCTACCTAGTTAACATTGCCACTTTGTTACATTCGTATCTGTAAGTAACAACCTATGATCACCGACCACTGTTTTAACCTTTGAACAACTTTGTAGAAATTCAAAGCGCAACTCAATCCTCCCTACATGGTCACATTTCACTATCAATTTATGTACATCCATAACTACTAACTATGTTAAAGTTAGATTAGCCAGAAAATATGAATGCAGAAATCTGAATCAGCAGTTTACTTTAAAATGTTTAATAACGAACGTCATAAATCCAGTATTTTGCAGTAAAGATTAAAATGAAACTCCTACATGGTTGTTTAAAATGTTTCTAATCTCATCAAAATGCTTCATAGCGTGTCATCCCCCAGAAAACATTTCTTCCAACATGCCATTTCCTTCAACTACTTCGTTACGAATTTATTCTTCATTCTTGATTTTGTACATTTCCATTATAATTTCCTTTGTGTTTCTATTTATAGCTCAATCATACAGGGTATAAAATAACATTATCCTAGCTATGCACCAAAGCATGCATTACTCGTGACTCCAAAGTACTAAAACTAAAGGCAATCCCCAACATTCTATATACTTAATTTATAAGCTATACATAGATAAAAGTATAAGTGAAGTAGTATAAATATATAGCAAATATTTACAGTAGCATTTTCACCTTTGAACCCCACCAACAGAACACTGTTGGGTAAATCTGATTTTTATGAACACACAAATAGCATCGATATGATTCATATTAAGTGGTGAAGCTTTAGGTATCTATGTGCAGAGTTACGTAAATCATTAAATGAATTCATGAATGAAGTGTTGCATAATGCCATGTGAAGTATACAAATGCAACTAGGACGATAAATCATTTTATGTACAATTTACAGCTATAATTGCTACACTGAAGAAAATTGGAATCACTAAAGAACTATTTGAATTTTTCTTCCTACATCATTGCAAAAACAGTCAGCAGTAACGCATAAAACAAAAATTTCAATACACCATTCAAAGGATTGCAAACTGCTGAGTTGCTATCTTTTGTTCATTTGCAAATTCTCTTTTCCCTCATTCTCTTATCACTGCATTGTGTCAATATTTTGGACAGTACATGTTGTTATTGATATTTCAATATTGTGAATACCGAATGGAAGCATTTAGGCAGTAAATACAACAGCCTCTTATTTGTGGGTGGGATTTCTACCGTTGGGTTTGATATGAAATTGATATCATACAATGTTTTGTGTACCAATTAAATAAACAAGAAATTGTTACTTTATCCATGAAAGTGTGAAGTCTTGAATTGCATTATGATAAAGACCTCTGGGACAATACCAAGATTACTCAACACACCAATACCTGATTTTAAGAGATACCTTAATATATTTTTCTCCACGAACTAAATTCTATATGGAGCAACAGTAAAAACATGACTATTTTAAGCGAAATAAATGTCGGTTCAAGGCAGAAATAGGTAGAGATAGAAATACTTAGCTGAAATGCTTTTCTCTTGCTGTAGCTACCAAAGCTAAATGTGATACATTTTGTCCGTTTAGTCTAGTTGTTATGCAATCCAGTTAAGTTAGTCTCGCCTGAAGTGCTATAGTGAAATGAGAAGTGAGAGGAGGTGGTGTAATAGAATTTTGAGATTTTTGACACTGGTAATTGCATTTAGGATTCCTTAGGTTGCCAATGGGAGTGTAGAAGACAAGACGGGAGTGATGATTGTCCGTGGTCAACTCCACTGATGATGCTCAACCGGACGGCAATGAAGATGATAGAGATAACTTTCAAAGTCAGGACAGGACATTTGGAGGGAATTGAGTCAAAGACAAACCACAAGATCCGGATTCCCTACTATATATCCTATCTACGTTGTAATACACATCCCAAATCAGTCCTGCTCTATCTATCGAAATCTGTCGTGTTTCTGTTGCATCCTTCTGTATAGCAGAAGATGAGTATCGAATGCAGACAAACGCCGGACACCCGAACGAAACAGTTTCCGCATCACAAAGAAGGGCAGATTTTTACGCCTTGTTAAATCCTCGGAACGGCTGATTGGGTTCTTGCAATAGAAGATCTGATTTGCACCCATCATACCATTCTCTCCAACAAGAAAAAGATCACTACGCTTCTGTTTCTTACTTAGGGATTCTCTCTCTGAATGCGTAACATTCACACATAAACTACAATACAATTCATACAAAAGTATAAAAATCCCTTTTATGTACCTATACAGAGTAGTAATCGCACTCGTCTATAGGATATATATTTACTCCATAAAAGTATATACCTACCGATACTTGAGTCAGAGTACCTAGTACTGGCATTGTTTGTATATTTCTATTCTCTCCCACTCATCTCTCTCTGTTCAAGATCTATAGCCCAGAGCTGGAAGAGCTCTACAAAAGTTGATATGAACTTGTCTTCCATCACTCTACATCTACTATAAGGGAGATCCCGGACTCATACGTATCTTCTGATAGACACGCACGTTCTCTTCCCTATATCACTTATCTTGCATTTCTAACTCCCTGTTTCACCAACGAATTTTAGATACTTTGTCGGTGGTGTTACATTTTACTACCCAGAAAATCATATTAGGACACTTGCAAATCGTTCCAAATGTAAACACATACATATATAGCTCACAATTACCGACACTTAACGTAGTTACTTATTGTACTGGGCATAAAAGTAATAATAAGGTATGCACGAAATGAAGACAAGCCTCTAAATAATTCAATTACTACTTACTACATTTTAGCAAAACTTGTCTTAATAATGTTGATGCTCGTTTTTCAAATATCCTGAAAATCATATTAGGTAGTTTGGAACTCGAGTTTTTCAAAGGCATAAGTCACGTCTATCCAAATCCAGCATATCGCACACCTTGGCGCATTGCTATACCTAAGAAAATGTTAGAGAATAATGTATAGCAATGTAGTCTTTATAACAAGATTAGTGAAAGATATTTATTTCTATAAGTACAACTTACAATTGGAGAATTCAATTTGCATTTGCGAAAGAAATGTTTTTTCATGCATTCGTTCGAGACTTACACTTACAACCGAAGGATATACAAATGTTCTGAGCATGTGACTAAAGACATCTTTATTAAACTAACATGTGTTAGACAAGGACTTCCTAAGGACAGTATACGAACGTACAAAGATTGAAATATATGCATATAATTTGAACAACGACTAGTATATGACAAGTAAAACAGTATGCCAAAAAGCCACCTCCCTAAAGTTAGTAGCATGCCTTAGCCAACTCAACTCAAGGAGGAAAAGGAGCCAGCAAGTAAGAGATTGAGTATCAGTTGAAAAAATGGAATGACAAATTGCAAAGGGAAAAAGTTGATGTGAAGGTAATTGGATGAATTAGTTTCCTTTTCCTTCTAGGCAAATGACTTGAGTACAAAAGCGCATGAATAGAAAATAGTACGATTATTAATCGGAGAATCAGAACAAAGCAAATACAAATTAACATGTAAAAGTCATTCATTATAACGACAAATCGAAAATATAGAATAGCTTCCGCTATTTAGGATGGTTATAAATGTCCAACTCCACACCACTTGTTAACGTGCCTATTTGTAGTATTAAACAAGAATAATTTCATAGTTAGATTAGTGACATGGTATATTTAGAACTCGCTAGTTAAGACAGTAAAACATTAAAGTCGTTGTTATGCTTTTATGTGAGTATTTCTTTTGCACCGCGCAAATTACATTATACACTATTGATATAGTTATTCAATAAACGCATAGATTTAAAATTTTTATGTAACTGTGCACATACATGTACCTTGACCAGAAAAGCTGAACTTATGTTGTTTACTTATTTGTCTAGATTTTTTTGTCATATTTAATGACTAATGACTCGTTGAATTCGAGTTGGTGAAGGAGAGAAATAATTGTAATGTATGTAAGTCTTATTATTAAATAATCTTGTAAAGCATGTGTTTCCTTCTCAGTGCATGGAAAACAAAGTTCTGCTCACAAATTTATGACAAGTAAAAGAGGTACTATTAACAAGGAATATCTAATCATAGGAAAACAAGTATTATTTTTAATATTTTTGCATACGACCTGCCACGACGAAGAAAAGTAGTTAAAGAACCAAGTTACTGCTACACTGACTTGCTGCCGACTGCTCCTTATAGTGTATAGACAATTGGAGCGAGAATAAGGAAGATAACATTTCGTCGTTGAAAAGCGGGTATGCCGGGAGGCGAGATGGAAGAGAGTCGGAGTAGCAGGAGGGTATTAGTGGCGATAGAAACGTAACAATTTGTGTCAGTTGTCTGCAGCGTGGAACATGACGAGGATAATCAAGGCAGCTGTCATCTCTAGTGCAATCATTAGCGGTTCTTTTCTGACAGCCAGGAACGGCAATGCGATGATGGCCATCGTCCCAAAAGAGACTTTCACACGTAGCTCCCGTCAACATTCATACGCCTTGCTATAATCGTCGGATACCTCTATACACTTCTTTCCCTAACCAACCGTATCTGTCACTCATCTCCAATCTACTTCACCCTTCCCGAATCCTCACAAATATATCCACAATTATTTTATCTTATTATTGTTGTGAACAGATTATAGAATAAAAAATATAGGTTATACCAACATGTCTCTGAATTCTTCTACACTCATCTCCATGCATAAAACCTCTACTCTACAATGTTCATATGTTCATATGACGCTTAGACTTGCGAGATAAAATTATCGTAAATATCACATTCCATCTGTGAACTCTGTATCAACATGCACGTTCTTGTTGTTATTCAACATTCTGTTTGTGCTGCACTTTGAATTAGATACAGTGTAATTTATGTCGTGTGTATCAAACTTTGTCGTAATTTCTACGGGTCGACTCTGTGCAAATTCAATTTCATTTTCTTTGTCACGTACCATTACAAATAATCCTTTCGTATATTTACTAATAGTAGAATTTCCTTCCCACTTTATGCAACTTGGATTAGTCAGCATCTCCTTCACTTGTTATTACTAACGATCAAAGTATGGGAATAAGAAAATTCTCCCATGTGGGACTCAAAGGATTCCCTACCTTTAAAATGCTGGTATTTTTACCATTTACATATATACACATACATAACATATCATTCATGAATACTACAAATGTACTACTCCAATTTACATGTATGAATTATCTATTTCCCCCTGCGAAGCTGAAAAAATATTCATTCTCGCCATTCTTGAACCACTTTCCATAGAATTTGACAAATTCGTGTTTTGTCTGTTGTCTTTGAGATAGGAACCTGCACATGCCCTTATTATCTAAAGCAATACATCTGTTATCACAATATTTCTAATAAATTACCAAAAACACATTCTCATGTCTATTCATAATGAAATAATTAAAATTTCCTGATATTTCTTGACTAGCATTTTGGTTACACAAAAGCATTCGAGATAGTAATTTGTCCTTGCTTGGTGTGTATTATTCATAGTGATGAGGTCCTTTTATAAATAATGGTAACAATTGTTTGTGTAATTTAAAAATTAAGCGAGACCAAGATGTGAATTGATATTGATGTGTGTATTTAGTATGAAAGGTCAAGCCATAAGTTTGGTGAAGAAAGGTTTGGCTTAAGAATGGCTCATTGGTTTCGTTGGTTCATTTCCTTCCTGATGAGGTACATTATGCTTTCTCTTCTGGCTCATCTATCTAGCGTGGAGAAGCAAAGATGCAATGTGATCTCATTGAGTTGTCGAAAAAAGTACAGCGTGAATGAGTATCATGGGCACGTTATGTTACGTTAGGGCAGAAGTAGCCTTAAGCACCAATTTATTGATGTCCTTAATATGTGAAGTGTTATTGGAACTAATCTGGCACAAGTGAGTCTTTTACGCCCAGCACTCTCTCCACTCCACAATTCCTCCGACTTTCATTCTCTTCATTTCATTTCATTCAACTTGGACTTGTATCTTTTCCATCTGTATCTCATGCGAGGACAAATATCTCTATGTCTAAGGTATATAAGTAACAGAGTCTCTTTTCCGTATTGTTCAATACAGTGTAAGTTTGGCTTGGTTCAGTCTGTCTGTTCATCCATTCTATCCAAGGGTATTCCCACTGGAGAGATTAGTGGCTTATCGACTCAGCAAAAGAATCCCTGTTCACTTGTTCCCGAACAGAGTGGAACTGAGCGACGGAAGAAGAGAATCCAATCCAGCCCAACTGAACCAAAAGCGAATCCTGACTACTACTTGACTATCTGGCTCAAGTATAGAAAGAGTCCTGAACTGTTGTTACAGATGTAAAAGAACAAAACTCAACCGGATTGAATGGAAAGTCGGGATGAGAGGATCGGCTGAAAAGGAGCGTCGCTGTTTACTGCATTAGACACTGACTCGACTATAGTTACGATCACTTAGGTTAAGTCGCTCCTTTCCCTTATTTTATTCCTTCTGTCGACTCCCTAATCCACTAAATAACATTTCCTTGATGTTCATTAACACTTGAACACTTCCAACTCAATTAACTTTCACTCCCACTGTGCCTATTGCTACCAGATCTGTTCTTTCCTTCCTTCACATTACACTTTACCCAACTACCTTCTTTACATCCTCTGCTGAATTAGCCTCCACTACTAAATACCTATTTACCTTCTTGTCTATTACATTAGATTACATCACACCACATTCAGTTAAATTACTTATTACATTAACACTAACCAGACTATCGCATTCGATTCCACATCTCGAGGGCATTTCATTAACTAATTTACCACAATTCACATTATTGAATTTTCATGTTATCTCGATAGCTTAGTGTATTCATATAAGATATGATATGATGCTTAAAAATAATAAAGTCGTACTTGATTGGGTATTATTGTGATGTGCTAAGGACAATGTTGGTTACTGCTGTCACTAATATTATTTTTAGTGTCTGTGATTATCTTTTCAAAATATTTTTACAGGCAAAGTTATCTTGTAAATATTGATATAGCCAAAACTTAAAATTAAATGCAGATGCTTTAGGTTGATTTTTCAAAATTTTGTTTAGCCAAATTGTCGCCCAGCAGTGTATACGGAAAGATTTTAAAAGAAAGCAGAGTCTTGTGTAAGATATGCACATAATTATTTATCTCCGCACGTAAATGGTTAAACATACCATTGGACTAATAGTCATAGTCATAAAGGGAGGTAGTCGCTTTCCACGTCATCAGATCGGTTAGCGAGGTAATGTTCGTCATCCTTTCTAGTTTTTGCGTACTATTTGTAGTAATAAAGATGTAAGTAATAACAATGGTAATAAAAATATTTGTGTGATATAAACAAAACCTATCAATGTATAATATGCTGCAGCATATAGTAGTCGAGCATTTAGAGTATTTAGTTCCTCTGCTTTCGTATCTTGTAGGAGTTAACGATTTTTGCAGAGGTGTGCAATTCTAATAAGTAGAAAGTTCTACGGAGGATGTTTTTACTTAGATTGGAGTTGGACGACGCTTCCCGTGGCGTTCATCAAAAGTGTCACAGGGATTGTCCTGCTCTACGTAATGTGATTACTGCATATAGCCTATCCTCTTACAGAATTCTCTTCTAAAGATGTTCTTTCCATGCTGTAACGTATGTCTCCTACACCTACACCCTCCACATAGTTAAAAGATTTTGTTCGGATCTCATAGTAAGTAGTCGCAGTAATGATAAAAGTATTATTTATATTATAGGCGACAGAGAGTACACTTCCATAATAAACGTAGCAGTAGTACCTACTAGAAGTTGTAAGATCTCGTAAGAAAACTCGTACAGTGAGTGCGTCGTTAAGATCACATTCCTTGGGAGTGGAACGAGTCCAGTCTGCTATTGTTCAGTTAGGTAGCAAAAGAATAATATAAATGCTAAAGATAGTTTTATGTGTTTTCGTCGACTCTTTGGCTGATCATCTTCGAGTCATTACTTTGTGACAATAACTATAACTTCCATAGTTAACTGAATGTAACTTAATAGGATAACATGGCATAACTCGTAATCAGAAACTCATAGTCTTCATTCTGCTGACATGGAATCGTATAATAATTCAAGCCTCATCCTCTCAGTACCTAACTAACAATAAATACCGTATGTGGAGTCCTGCACTAATGTCCTCTAATCCTCTCACTCCAATCTGTAATATGATTCTCATTGGTGAAGAAACGCATCCTTTCAACAACAGACTAACTAACCAAATCATTCCCATTAGATTTTATTGGTATGGCTAGATATCTGATATGCAAATCCGTTTAGGCAAGTCTCCCAGATGTATAGTCGATGTCTTATTTGAGTAATCTGTAAGAAAATTGCGGAAGGACTGGAATTAATTGAAAATAAATGCGCATTTAAATGACATATGTTGTGTCTTTGTACTGCTTTTTATATATTGGTTGTATATCTATATTGCTATTTGTAGTGATGATTAGGGATGAATCCATGAATGAAACAGTCGCAAAAAATGGATGGAGATAGAATGCTATAAAAGGCTTGTTAGATAATTGTTTTATTTTTGAGCAATAAAAAATGCACACTGTACGCTGGATTTTAAGTTGTTGAGAAATCGTCATTACACTAGCAATATGAGTGAATGAAACGTTTGATAGTTTAGAAGAGAAAATATGAATAGTGATGAGCGTAGTAATGTAAAGTAATATTGTCAGAGTGTATTTGTTAATTAAAGAGAGGGATCGTGAGAGAAAGTTTATGCAGGAACTTTCCCCGTTTAAATTCGGACAATTCGGTGCATTGGTCCGTTGCTTTTTATGGTCATTGGCAACTCATAGAATTTAATTCCATTTGGAGAAAAGGATATCTCTTAGCTTCCCCCTTTGGTCATTATTCCTATTCTGCATTATACACTTACATAACTTTTGGGTCTCTTGTCCGGGTCCTGTCATTTCCTCTGTCACAATCCCAAATGATGGCAAGTCACAAAAATGTCAGCGTAGAGTTCATCCTCTAAAAATTTAATCCTGTCCTGCCCTCGGCTCCTTCATCCCTTCAAATGCTCAATGACCCAGCCATTAAGCATTACTACTTATTATTATGTATGCATCTGGAAGAGTGGACTGGACTGCCTCCTGGAACTGGGCTGTCTCCGCAGACACTGTCTCAATGCTTGCATATTATGCAGGATGAGATGTACATTTAGGCTCATTGCCAACGACAACAAAATCAGGGCAGAAGCAGCCCTCAACATCTTCAATCCCATTACAATCCCCATGCATGCATCTACATTACCATTACCAATATTATCATTTCAAAATACGACGCAGAAAGAACGGTCAAGTAAACCAAATCACAAACAGAATTAGGTCCACTGAATCTCATCTCTCCTCCAATTCACATCCATTCCACTTACAAGTTATAACCATCTTACTCTCATAACATTTTCCGCATACAGTTAAGAATGACATACGTTCATACGTATGTATCTATCTGGGGAATATTCCATGTGCATATGCATAGAATCCTGCTATATGCTTATCTATAGACCTATTGATTGCTGTATTGTTGTCTTGCAGATTAGGTAATATGAATAATGCAATGCATCGTTTATAGACCAAATAGGTAGAGTGTACCATGTTACATGCTAGAGCAGATCAAATACAAATATCATTTTGGACGGATAAACCTTTGCAATATAAATCAAGATCCGGCGATGGACAACACAAGGAAACTATCATAAATATTCCTCACCATTTATCCACGTCCCCATTCAGCCATAAACAAGAAATCTCAATATGGCATCCGAAATACTTAATTTACTAGGGAATGTGCATTACCTTAATAATTTCTTTTCTGAGCCAATGATTCTAACAATACACCCTTGTACAACCCTCGGCTTTCACTATTTCAACTGTAAGCATTCTAGACTTAATTACGACTACTGTACACTGTTTACAGATTTTGCATTATACCCACGAAAATTTATTTTCTTTATATCTGCTTATATTCTTTCAAATGTATAAATTTTATTCAGTAATTTAAACCATCGGCTTTTCAAAGTACACAGGTGATTTGAATTTCGTAATATTTACTTAGAATTGGCCAATTCTAAAGCAGAGTAATGGAAAGTCGAGAACTATGTACTTTATTACAAGATTTCAATGGATAGAGGGATTTGTCATAAAATTATGTATGTTACACTTTCTATACTGCTAGATATTAGATTCAGTTGAGTTGATTCAAGATTCAATCCAGTTCTTTGAGTCACAGTCCTTTCTTACATTACATTACATTTTATTTCATTTCAGCTATGTTCACTCGAATTCAACAGGTTCGCAAATCAGAAATTGCAACATTGACATTTTTTCGTGGTGCGTACATTTTCTTATGGTTGTCTTTGTCCATTGCTTGGGCTGGCTGGCAGAGCTCCCTTCATCTTTATATAGTTTATTATTATTGCTTGCCTTTACATCTTACGCCGGGAGTCCACGACTAGTCTACCATACACTGTATCCAGTGATCCCAGTTTCGTCTGTCTTCGTCCCTCCTGCTTATAAACAGAGTCAATTCATTATAGACATCATGATATAATAGGTACACACCTAGAATTCTTCCAATTACCACTCTGTTTTAAAATACTTTAACGGTACTAAGTAAAAAAGAATATCTTAATAATACATAGCATGTTAGAGTTAGTAGGTTCAATAGAACACACCGGAATGGTCAATTACTCATATTTGATAAAGAATGTAAAACTACAAAGTAAGACGTTTCCTTTGTTCAGGACCTTGCTCATTCTCCATTACTTATTTAATTTCAATATGTGATCATTGTGCTAATCGAAGTAATTTTATTTGGTAGGGATTTGAAATGAGGGAAATGTGCTTGCTCGCATTTTTGTAAAATTCAAAAGTACAGCTGGCCAAACGGTAGTGGGGACTGGGAGACAAGGTCAAGTGTACACATATTGTAATAGGACTCTTGAAATGATATACTAACCAAAATTCCATCTGTGTACCGTTGTGGTGTCTTTGTACTAGTCCTACCTTTGTTTTACCCCAGTATTACGCAACAGTAGCAGTCTATGTAACACAAATGCAATTATTATTTAAGGCCAAGGATTACACAAATCAATATTTCTATGATTTATATCGACTCTATATCAGTTCCTAATTTGATAATTAGCTACACAACTTTACTGCTTTTTACTACGTCTTATGAAAGTATATTACATGTACAACTAAGTAATCTGACATAATTAGTCTTGTTAGCACAATACTATTACTCAGAAGCAGAAGGAGTATATAAAGTTCTACTTACTTAATGCATATTGTGTACAAACACAGGTTCAGCATTAGAATATGATAATTAGTCACGGTTATCTTTCCAGTTAACGTGGTGTGACGGAAAGAGACACGTATTGATTCATCTATATGGCAAGTAAAATATAGACGATGGCGAGGTTTAGGTCAAACAATATTACGGCTTCACTTCCGCCCTAGATTTTGAGTTCATTCTTCGATTGGATTAGAAGGCACTTTTACCACAATGCAAAAAACAAACGAAAGTTAACATTGCGATAGGTGGACTCTGAGCAGAATTCGGTGCATAGGAAATGTCATATCACAGTGACTTAGGTCGGGCCAAACCAAACACATTACGCGAAGCCATACTCAGGTAAATGGGCATTCATGTGGATGTCGGTGCAAATATCGTCAAGGAAGGAATTAAACACAATTCGTGTTGTGAACTTATCGATTCCCTTTTCGGGTTTCTTGCTCGTTCAATATTATGTAATAGGCTACTAAGCTTACATGTCACCACATAAAACATGATCTGAATGCTGTCCCACAAATATCTTTGAAATTTTAAACAATTCTTCTATATCTACAAAAATAGCTAGACTAAGAGTACACTATTTATAATATTGGAATTATTCATCATAATGATATTTATTATATCCAGATCCATGGATATGCACAAATGCATCGTATACCAGTATTAATGAAGTTAAAATAAACCAAAATTAATGTAATTTTTTTTACAAAAGTGCATTTTACGGTTCTGAATAACGATTCAAGAAGATTATAAATGGGCATAATTCATAATTTATTTCCTAGGTATATCTATCGGGGCTCGTAGCTCATAATAATATTATAATATTAAATGCGATTGTCAATATGTATTTTCGACACAATAATAATACTATCTTTATCTCTGTCTACTATGTCTGGAACACCATCATTACCCTAAAACTTCATGAATTTGCAGACAATTTTTTACTGCAAATGACCTCTCTGTCCAATGAAACAGAAATTATCTCATGTTTATCGCAAAATTGGAGTTGCAGTGCGGTCGCAGCAGCTCTTAATACTCATACAAATAGTTTCTGTCCGATGGTGAGTACAATGTTGCAGCACTACGACTGCATTGTAATTCCCTGATTATTAAAGGTTAACTGGTGTGCATAATCACTGCATATGCACTGTAGACTCACCTCATTCTATTTGGTGTACAATAAAAGAATTGAAATAAGTTCGACTGGGAAACTGGGAGAAATCTCTCCTTAAAATGTGCTCTATTGAATAGACACCCAATCGCACTACTACTTCATATTTTATGCAGTGAAATATTGAAAATAATCTGTGCGTGGGGATTTGTGTATCTTAACTTGGTGTATTGTTTGTAGTTTCTGCTACCAATAAGGATGCGGACGTGAGAATCGAGGCAGTGAGCAGTGAATATTAAACAATCAAAGAATCTGTAGTAAATTCAGGAGTCTGAAATAAACACATACATAATATAGCAGAGTGTCATAGGTGTCTAGTATAAGTGTAGCAGTGAAGTGAATCTAGTTCCCTATTTTCATTGTTATATAAGAAAGGGAAAGAAAATGTGGAAATTGCAAATGCACATGCACTCAATTGTGCTGAGTTGCAAAAGACAACTACTACTTTGATCTATACGCAACATCACCCTACCACCACTACTCACGACCGCCAGATACATTCTAAAAGTAAACTAAACCAGTGCCACTTTAGTCAAAGAGTGTAAAACTGTTAAAGAAAGGAAACGATTATTGATTATTTTCTCATCTGCTCCTGTTTCTTTCAATTTAGAAGGATATTATGGATATTCTGTTCTTCATCGACCATCGATCGTTAATAACTTATGGCATGCATTTTTCTCTTCCTGAAACAAACTCTATCCGTTACCTTCTTTTCTAATTATAGCCTTAAAAGTTAAATGACACTCTAACAAGACCTGCATTTACGAAATAAGAATATAATTCCAGAAACGTCATGAATTTTATTGGGAATTAATGATGCTCATATAATTGGAGTTCAGCAACAGGAGAGAAGGGATTGTAGGAAAGATAAGGATGTTGAATTGGGTATCAGTTGCCATAAATATAAGAAAAGGAAGGAGGAAAAGAGCAATATTGGTCGGAAGATGGAATTGTGGTGGGAATAAGAGATGCATTTTCCGTAGTATGGAATGTTTTGGAGTTGAGAGTGATACGATAAGTGAATAGGAAATAATAGGACGGAATGATAATGCTAATGAGAATGGCGCAATTGATGAGAGTGAGAGTCGCATTGTGATTGCGGGGAACGGTGGAAAGTATAAGGTAGAAGGAAAAGTCCGGGTTGATGTTAACTTGGATTGGATGTTGATGCAGTCGGGCAATTTAGTTCGTGGAGATAGGAGATGTGTGCTGCTGTGTGGAGGTGCGGTGCGTGCGAGAGATCTCGTATAGAGTTGACTGCCGAGGAGGAAAGGAATCCGGGTGTTCTGGGCGTGTTTGCACCGACGTGCTCCCGCCTATGACTGGACTCTCCTTCCCCATTGCCTGCCTGTCCGTCTCGGCCTCCTCTCCAGCATCCACATCTCTCCACTCTACTACCAACAACTTCATACATAATACATTCCCTGCACTACTTATGCTTATACAATAGCACGATCTCTCCTCACTCCAGTTACATAACGCAGCTCCTCTCCTACTTATACTAATACTCTCCCACTTACATCCCATACCTACATGTACTATATACTCAAGTGAACACTATGTATATATGTACTACTTACGTAGTATGAATTTGTAAAGACCGAACTCCTACTTTATCCTTCCTTTATATGTGCCAGCTTTCTTTTCTCAGGCACACACGTTGTTGATACGTCTACCGGACCACACTCACAACCCTCACTCTACTTACTACTACACACAAATACCAAGTTCCAACTAATAAGCAATTTTAACTTCAACCTTCACACGCAAATTGACTTGTTTGCAAATTACATTGATTAGCAAAAAATCTTCGATCAGAAATTCTTATCTCCTCTACCAGCGGCTACTTACTACACATTTACTACTTTGTAGAATTCACGACTTACACACAGGAGTCAATTCATCCTGTTTTAATCAATGAATTATTGCACATACCAGAGCTATTCACATTTTTAGTGGGATTTCAAATCGCTGATAAGTAAATAGGTACCTAGGTAGTTCTACTTAACAATGAACTGATTGTGAGCCAATAAATTGCAGCGTCCACTTTTCTTCTCTCATCAACTGATAAATTTTTTGATTAGTTAGCTGCTTACAGTTAGTTGACCCACAACTTCCTGCTTGTCTCATGTGGTCTGTCAATCAATCCCAGCAGAAAGGGAAAATACACGGAGCAAGCAAAAGTGATCTACGAGTAAAAGTGACTTTCTTCAGTCAGCGTAAATAATTTTTATACCGCACGTAAGTAAATTCACTTTCTTTGTTTACATCTTTACAATATTAATTTTTAGATTATAATGATTCTATATAGCTCAGTTGATTTTTTTGTATTATTGCGACGATGAGGGGGTTGTAGCAAGAGTAAGAAAGATGTAGAAAATATGCGAATAATATTGTTTATTGTTGGACAGGTGTTTCTTGCATCTTAATCTTAATTGCAATGAAAATGGGGCTGGTGAAACAAAGTCGGGCGATTGTGAACGGGATGCACGCGACAAACGAGTTCGAAACACCACTGGAAGAAGAGATAGTTAATGATTTTGTGCTGGAACATTTACAAACGATGGCTGACGAGCAGAAGAGAGGTTTGCAACCGAATGCGAATATTTCCCATCCACCGCCAACGACACCCCACACGACGACAATTCATCTCGGGAGTGGAGGTCAACTAATGATGACTGACAACGGTCACATTCTTCCGGACCAAGGTCCTCCCCCGCACATTCCCAGCGGCGGACCTCCTCCTCACTCAGGTATGGTTCCTTATCCGAATTCTTCAGGTAACATCAACATGTTACATAATAGACACGGGCACAGTATCAACGGGAATGTAAACGTTAAATTACTGAGTCCGAGTACTCCACCTGCAACTCCTCCTGAGGACTCTCCCTCTCACTGTACGATTCCGCCGTCGCCGGGATTTGCGACAGTTCCTATTTCCCAAGCTCATACTCCCCAGCCAAACAATATGATGGATCAAGACGGAGATCATATGATGGAAGATGTCCATCTTTGGCATCACACCCACGGAGGAATGCCCCAAGGCCGTTATCACTGTAGCACGGAGCAACCAATAGATTTAACTGGTCAGTGTGGTCAAGTTCTCCACGTGGAGAGCATGGACCCCGTGTGGATCAGGAAGCACCACGAATTCTCCAGCCACTCTATGCAAGGGTTGGAATCTCATAATGGGCATCATATTCGTAATCATTCTCGGAGTCAAAGTCTTGACGGGAGAGATTCTGGCTTTAGTCGCCCCGGTCCGGCAACAGATATCAGCGATGATATTCTCACTGCTCTTCCTGTTCGAGAACTCAATAAGAGACTCCATGGCTTTCCACGTGACGAAGTCGTGCGACTCAAACAGAAACGAAGGACTCTGAAGAATCGGGGATATGCACAGAATTGCAGAACAAAACGACTGCACCAACGGAACCAGTTGGAGGACCAGAACCGCCGACTTCAGAAAGAGATCTCTAAACTGACCCAGGAGAGAGATATGTGGAGAACGAAATTCGAAATGATCCACAGGAACTACAATCAGGCAAGGAACAACTCTAATCAAAACTCCGTAATGAGTTCTGGTAATAATCAGAATGCCCATCCTCCTCCCCCGCCTCCTCTCAATCAAATTAATGGCAATGCTAATGTGAATCATCATCATCATCCTCACAGCCACGGCCACAACCATTCTCATAACAATCACAGCCATAATCCCCATAATCATTCCTCCGCTCAGCACCATAATGGACATCCTCATAATCATCAAGGCTCCGAAGGCTCGCTCCATTCCTCCGTCTCCTCCGCCAACACAATAAGTAACCCGAGCTCTCCGGAACATTACTACTGACGCCAAAGGAGTGGAGTGACTCTGCGCCACTTCACCAACTCCTTTCATACCTTCTCCGCTGCTATTAAAAACATCTGAAATACATACACTCTTACAAATACAAACTTCATACTACTAACTTAAACTATCGTTTACTCAAATAGACAGATCCTAACATTCATCTAACAAATACATGGTACTCTATTATTACTCACAAATAAGGAATATTTATGGGGAAAGCTCAAACCGGAAAAGAAACGTAATTATAACGTAAGATAAGCAGGAGAGACCTTTCAATTTCATCAATCTATGCATATGGGTGGGTTGTTCTTGAAAAAAGTTTATTTTCTGCTGTCCCTACGTAAGTAGTAGTAGGCACGTAGCACGCGTTACTATACTTCAGATAACTTTCAATTACCGTATTCACAAATGTTCGCAAATGTTTTCAGTTTACTTAAGGAAATATGCACAAAGTATGTTACAATTGCAACTCAACATCTCTATACTTTATCTAAACATATTAGACACTAGTAATGTATAAGTGATCGTATATAAATAGCAAATAAGCTGTTTTTAGTCGTATAAGGTTAGATGCAATGTAGCAGTAATGACTTGGTTGGTGAATGATCTACCTAAATGTTTCCTAAGTGGTTAAGCATACAGCTTTAGCGATAATTATAAAGGAATAAAGGATTCTTTGTAGAGGTAAATGTGTAGTCCTAGGTCCATTAAGAGTCATTTTTTACTAAGTAGTTCAAGTCAGGGCAGTATAGGAAATAAATTATATGTGTACAGAGGGTGTCAGTGTTTTTCCCTGTAGATAAGATATATCTGAGTGGAGTGGGGGACGATGCATCGACCTTTTCACATATTCTTACTCATTTTGCACAAACGCCAGGAATAACGTTTTAACTCTTTAGAATTCGGTTTTTGCTACATACCTAGTTATGCCACTATGCAAAGAAATTCTGACTACATTTTTAAGTCTCTTCCAAATTAGCCAATTTATAGGTTTGTTATTATTATGGAGCTCTCTAAGATACTAGCGAGTAATGTTGGGCAATACACATTTGGGTAATGACAGCAAACGTTACTAAAAGGAGTGCCAAAAGAATTGTATAGACACCAACAAAAGATGACAACAAAAGTCTTTCTTTATAATATTAATCTGAGTATTTAGAAAACCGAAGCCAATTTTATTGCTCCTCCAGTATTCACATTATCCAAATTTCATGTAGGTACAACTGACGCAGGACTGATAAATTGTCATATACCAATAACAGCTCTATATAATCTACACTCAACTCAAGTTAACTAACTAAACTAAATGTAGAAACTAGCATATAGAAATAACATGAAAAACATTGCAATTTTGAGGAAATCACACACGAGGTAGCACAGAGTATTCAGATGTCTTGGAACTTGCAAATAGGAGTAGTATGCTACAGTTCCTAATATCCTATATATATTTAATATATTTTGAGGAGGACAGTTAGTATGTTTCAAATCGTAATATTTTGTGTACATAGGTAGTTTTTCACGGTAATATTTATTGGTTCTACACCCACTTATAAAATCTTTTGCTGTAATGATGAACCGGAAGAAGTTAATGTAGATAGTTGTGCAACATGAGTGAAGTTGAACCTAATCTTTTTAGTTGTGCGACTTTTTTCTGGTTTTTATCCAAGGTACACATAATAGAAGTAGCAGTAGGTTAGCTGTTGGCTGTAAGATCACAGGCAAATGTATTTTCTGTACGTAAGGAGCTACTCGGGCATTTCCAGAATAGCACATGAACCCAGAATACAACAAGCCATCCAGAGATGCAATATAAACATTGTAAGTTGAAAGTTGAAAAAGAAGAAAAGTTGGTTCTAATTTGGTTTAAGTTCAGTTGAGCGGATCCTCCATTTATCAGCAGACGATGCCTCATGCATACAACATTTTATTGCACATTTAGGTTTGTATCCATTCACTATCTACCCTGTGAGTATTAAGTATGACATGACACAGACTAGAACCAGACATAATTATTACACAGATATTAAGATGATCTATTTGAGTTCGTAGTATACTACGTCCAGTAGTTATTTACTATGTAAATAGGCTGAAAAACTAGCAAAAACTTGATCTCGCTAATCTGAGTAAAGTTGTCCTTAAAATTCCCAAACCATTGGAAAAAAATTGGCAAGACACAAAGGGTATCTCTCGTGTCATACTAGTATCACGTTTCATTTCGCAGACATAATAACCAACAAGTTTTACTGGTGCTCTGAGAATTATACAAAATATCCGATAACCCAACTGACTTGTATCATATAGTAACGCACAAAGTATAAGTATTAATGTTTCAATTGGCTTATCTTAAGTTATTAGCATTATTAAGTGCAAAAAATTGGCATCACTTTTGTAAACATATTTTTCTACGTTCAAATCAGGGTGTAATGAGATTTAATGTTTTCTTTGTGATTTGAAAGCATTGACCATGATGTGTATTGTCCAACAGCTAATGAAATTGAAAAAGTAGTAGGAAGGGGGTAGAGCAATTTTAGCAGTGGAAATAGGAGGGATTTTAAAGTTATGTAGAGTAAGCTAGTGGTACGTCATATCAATTCAAGCGATGTCAGAAGGTATTTAGGTCTTTGACTTGGTATCATTGTTCTGGGGTGAATAGAAAATCAGTTGATTGATAGATACGGACAGTATATGCCAGAATTGGCCCAGTAGTCGCACTTGCTGTTGTGTAAAGAATAGAAAAGGCGGATGATAATGGGGATGAAAAATTTGTATTCAGTCCACGGAGTCGGACGAGACAAGTGAACTACTGGCTGGTGAACACATCTCATGGTTTACAAATTACTTTGCTGACCACGAGCGACCATGCACTATCGTTATAGATATAATTCTTGTACCCTTCTTCCTTTTGTACTTTGACTATCCCTTCCTCTGTCCTCTCCTGTCGTAATTTCTTCCACAAATGGAAACGGCAGAGTGAAAATAACCATGAGTGTTCTGTCCACGCCTAAAATAATTCAATTTCTCGAGGTAGCTAGGTAAATAGCAAATAAATCAAGACAGCTCTCTTTCCTGCACTTTATGTCTTTCATTTCAAATCCGTTGAGATTGAATTGGAGTAACATTGCGAGATTTAACTAGAATGCATGTAAAATAAGGTAAAACTTATGTTAGATTGTATAGGATTATATTATTTGTATATTAGGAAGAAGTAATTTATAATATAGTAAGTAAGTATTCTAGGAAAGCATAAGATTGTTATTAGTCATTCAATTACAAATATGTGTAGCTGTCTATAAAGTGTATAATGATTTTTTAATTTCTTTAAAGCTGCATCTGTCAACGAATTCCTAAATGACAGTTAATGCACATAAATCTAATAGGTATAGTTAAGTATAAACTATACAATATGGAGTATATAATTGTAGAATTTGTGATACAATAAATATGTAAGTACTTACATGGACGAGTGCTATCTGTAATTGTATGAGTAAGATTATACTTGGCATTACGGTTGAACTTTAGTTTAGCACAATTACAACATGATCAGTTAGCTCAGCAAATTTATTACTAATAGTTGTATGCATGTATTTGTTTCAACAAGAGAAATAATATATTTTATGTATGTAATTTTGTATTGTACAAGCATTACTTACAGCTATTAATGAGTTGCAGCTTGGTTTGTGTATTGATAGAGTCAAGAAGATTGTGGAGTTGAAAGCATTTGGATAAGTCAGCAAATATTGAGACCGGTGTACATACTAGCTTAATGGGGCATTCAAAATAATTGTGTGATTTATTTAAGAAACAGAGAGCATAAAGAAATAGAAACATAAAATGATTATTATAGGAACAACTGAAATGTTGTGTAATTCTTGACTTTACTGTTGCTGTACCTGGATGCCTAACCTGTCTTATGACTTTTGACATTAACGAACTGCACAGGGAAAAGAATTACATTAAGCATCCAAGGAAAGCAGTTGGCAATTGTAAAGAGAAGAGAGACGAGGTTAGGCAGAATTTTCCAAATAATTCGTGCTAATAAAGTCCACATGAGTTATGAAAGATCTAAATATAACTAAATATTGTTATAGGGAGCTATGGATAAGTACTAATTGTATACTTTAATGGATATGTGTGTAACTTAGGTTAGGTTAAATACCATAGCTTTATTGACTATATTATAAAGAATACCTATTACTACTGCGAGTTTACTAAACAATAAGCGTAAAATGTATGTACGATGTCGTATGCAATATTTAACCGTTTAACTTTACTCGGGAGGAAATAATACGCAATGTCTATAAATAAATGTAACTTGTTCGACACTGTATTTCAGTACATTTAGTTTTTCATGGGTTTGTTTGGCTTAAGATTTGACGACCGTAAAATGTATACTTACGGAATACGTACCAACAGTGTAATAGTTAAAGTAAGGCAACAAATGTAATAGTAAATACTAAACACAGTTTGGCCAACAATGAAATAAAATGTAACATAAAATATATGCGATGTATATTGTTCTGTACTTATAATGTTACCGTTACTGTTACCTTGAAACTTAAGGATTACAGTAATTCAAATAATCAACCCAACTCTGGCTGAAAACCAATGTCACAAAGAAATTACGAATTTAATGTAGGCGCTTAATTTTAGTGCACTCGTCTTACGTACATTAATATTCAATTATTTTTACCATATACTTAAAACATGTATTAACAATAGTTTATTCTTATGGTACTGATTTACACAAAGTTAATAATGCTAAATAATTTATATTGATTTTGATATCATCAATGATTAGGCATTCTACGTCAGTAGGTAAGATATTCTTATTGTTTTTACTGAGTCCAACAAAAGATGTTCATTGTAATTACTAGTTCTTATTTAGCAGTTCCTTAATTGTTATCACATGCATTTACTATGCATGTAGTAACATCAGTAGTCAAATATATTATGCTTTTTCAGTGTTCATTAAAATATAGTCACATTGTGAATGCTGTTAATTTAAGTTTCAATAATATTTTATGCTTTTATTTGTTCTCAACAAAATGGAAATCTCAAATTTTTAAAAGCATTGTTATTTATTCTACTGCTTATACGTTTTGGTCTAACCAACAAGATTACTTTACACTTAATTAACCATTCTACTAACTTACATAGTAAACTGTATGTTTGTTGAACATACTATTTTTAATTTTTATTACTTAATATTTAAGACCATATTATTGTAAATTATTCTATTACGATTATATAATAGAATTTCATTTTCCAAAGATAGGGCTTATATTAATGAAGATATCTGTTTCTGTTACATGAAATGAAAATTGAAAGCAAATAAAAATTTTAAGACCGAGAATTTTACTTTGAAATGGGTAGAAAAATAGCAATCTGCACATAAAGTACCATAAAATTAGTTCACCTATTTATTATATTATTAATGTGGCTGATGTTACATATTTTATGACATTTATTACAGTAAGTTATCTGGAATTATTTCGACAATTCATAGCTATTGCATGAGTAGCTGCATGTGCATCCTTAAATAGTGTCACATGAATTAGTAAGCATAGGACTTTTAATAAAACAAGCAGTAAAACATTCACAAGGTAGAACATATAGAATCCACAATATAATATTGAAAATACAACAAGCAGTTTAACATCATTATCAACATTTACAATTTACAGTAATACTCGAGTGTTCCGATTAGATCTAAAAATGCATAAAAATTCGCTAATTTGTATTACATTTCAAGAGTTTTCCACAAAGCAATTGTAACTTTGTTTCAGAATCCAAATTGATAGGAAGGGACTCCATTAATTCATTACATAATTTCTCACCAATGACATTTGTTTGATGCATCGTGAACTCTTCTATCGGATCAAATACCTAGTCCATGGTGCACATACACCTGTTCGCAAGTAACTCATTGTAACATCGGTTTAACATACCAATTATCTTATCACCATGCACTCAGCATCAGAAATTAAAGCTATATATCCACTGTTATTATCCTGTCACGTATGTTAAAGCAAACTTTAGTAATATACAAGCAATATCATTTAACCCTTGAGATAAAACAAGTTCCACTCTTTAAGTCAGCTGGAAATTACAACATTTGAATATAAAATGTATCACTATGTTCCAAAATAATTATTGCACTTGTAAGAATTGTGTTGCCCTTTCATCGTGAATAATCATATTTGATAACATGGGTTGCAGGGAAGTCAAACTTCATAATACAGATGATTCGTTGACGAGGTTATCAGAGATAATCCAATCAGTACCGTTACTGATAAAATAAATTGGCATTAAATAATAATTGATGTAATAAATACAAGTACATAATGATATCTGCATATTGGAGTTATGAGCGTGCAAGTATCAGCCAACTTGCCTTTTCCTTTGCGAATGTCAATTTACCCCCGTACTCCATACATTGCTTCTCCTAACACTATTTGTATTTACGCAACATGGGTAGCATGAAGATTCATTCTACGCGAATATATTTTCATGTCCCATTAGCTGAGGAAATTGAGTAAACAATTTTACACCATTAATTTTTATGCTGGAATATTAATAGGGAGAATTTTTATCGATTTTACAAAGAAAATATGACAATTTCCAAAACAGAAAATATTCCTACTCATAATATCGAAGATGGAAATTTTGCATATTTTATATTTTAGTTAAATAAAATAGTGGAGATTGTAAATAATTTCTTTCGACTATAAAATAAATTGTGGGCATTTGGTCATCGTGGTAAAAATCTGAAACCTGGAGCTTTTCCATTACACAGGCGATGCTACATGAAGTAATCTGAAACATTGGATACTACGTAGTTGAAAGTTGAAAGCAATGATCATATGGACGAATGGCAAACAAACACTTTAACACAGCTGGTAAAGTAAATTTTAATTGATGATATTCGAGTCACTCCTTGCATCGCTATGTGTATAAATACAGTTGGTTGGCTACAGTATTGGATCATATGGTCATGCATCCTAATCTCTATGCATTAAACATTATTACAATTTATGATATAAAGTTTACTTTTATCAATCACTTGAGCATTTATAATAAAAATGTGCATTTAGTAGTTCATAAGTGTATCGACTGAGCCCGGAGCAGCTGTTGGCAAAAGCAAAATTGAAGAGGAAGTTATACATTGTATGCCGAATGTAAATGAATGTTCTCTGATGTACACAACTTTTACTGCAATGATCGTGCATCGGAATAGGTCACCTTATCGTTAATCTCGCCCGCTGTGACCTCATGCATCTTTTTAATGCACTCCATGTAATCTGTCACGTGTAAAAAATAAATATCATAATAGCGCATATGATTTACTCTGTATGCATCCATATACATAAGTGCATGCACTCCTTATCTATTGCTGTAATACTTTGTGTCAAATCCACCAACTCATTTTAACCTTATTTAACTCAACTTAACTCAACAGTTTATTCCTCCATGCCTCCATACATTAAGCAGGGTGATGAAAATTATTTAAGGGTACCATTTTGCACCAATTTCCAACTTAATTTGCAAAATCCCAAAATTGTTTCGATTGCAAGTTGCATAGTTTAGTAAAAGCAGTTAGTTATTTGAAACTCACCAATGCATTTAGGATTTTCTAGAGCATTTTGCATGTGAAGAAGATTATTTCAGAGTATTAGTAATTGTGGTGAGAAGATGACAAGAAGGTACATAGTACAAGCTTGTCATGATAGGAAACATAATTCATTTCAAGAGGGGGTATATACATATTAGCCATTTTTATAATTGGTGCAAGTATTTAAATGAATGAAACGAGCGGATGTAATGGTGATAATTGATCTATAATTCTTTTTATACTGTTATAAATGATTATCTATGTTTCGCAATGTTTTTGATAGTGATTCATTAAAAGCCAGGGCCAGGGTAGATTTGTAAAATGAATTAGGTTTTATACATAGTAGTTGATTTGGTTTGTGAAACGGAATAAAATGTAAGATAGGAGTGCGTTGAGATAGTATAGCAAGGTAGAGCATTAGCGGTTGTCCTTCCCTGTAAGAATCTCAGTTTCGCATTTATTTAATCCAAGCAAAGCCACCCAACCCATAACATCATTGATCAGCTGAACCGAAGAACTGAACCAATTCAACCCTACACTGGAGTCAAAGTCAATGCAGCGCTTATTGCACTAGTCATATTTTGCTGACGTTACTGATTTGAGGAAAAAAATACAATGTCAGCCCAGGAAAACTTGTATCTCTTATTACTACGTGAATTCACAGCTATATTATACTGCCATGCTATATATAACATGCACCATGCACACTATAATATACTGATCATATATCAATGGGCACTATATACGAACTTTATGCATTGGATCAAGATGATATGTGATATGTTATGTTTGTGTTCCTGCCAACAACGCCCCAGCCAATACACTGTTACATCGTAATGGACTGCTTTAGGTATGTCCTTCGTCCAAAATCCTCTTATGTCATTTGGTACAACATAAAAATTCTTAAAAAATACCTGATGATTTAGAAAATTAATTAACCTCATTGAAATATCACACACGTTCAGCATTTTGACATAGTAGAGAGATGAAACGTGTTACTAACAGTAGCTTCAGTTGGTAAATCAGGTAAGGGCACTATGTCAGCAGAAATGATTTCTCGTTAGTATGGTGTGTGGGAAAATGTAATGTGCAGGTAGAACCCACAGAAAGAAAAGGGTTGAATTTGTATAGATTTTGATGTTCTCATAAGATATCATTTCCTACTTTCGAAAACTAATCTATTTTTCACCAATTTCTGCTGCCGGAAAAGTACGGAGGAGCGCTTTGGACGCTAATGTAAAGAATTAGCATATTAGTTCATTAGGCACGTTCATAATGAAATGTGTATAAAGGAGTAGTAGCAGAAACAGACGATGACGATACACTACTGTTGTTAGATGTCTGGATTGGATGACGACTCTTTTTGAAAGGATTGACAGCCTGGGATCATTGGCAACAAAGTACATAGTGATGAGAATGAGGATGTTTCCAAAAGAAGAGTCCCGTGCTCTATCTTCATCTTGTATCAATGAGTCGCATCATCTACTACCAACGAGAGTGATTCATTCAACAAGATCCTCTCTATGTTCGCAGATACACTACTAATATATCTCAAAATAAGGCAATGAAGCCTGTGTTAATGTGCTTAATAGGATATAAGATTCTATACCATGCACATTCGTCGTAATGGTATTCTAGTATCGATAGGGACGTTAAACTGGAGTGTAGTTACTCTATCGGATTTTAGGGGTAAAATGCACCTAGAGAAATAATGGCTTCAGGCTATATATTATTTGGTCACAACTCCTATCGTACTGCTACTCCAAACTACTATATACTTACGTACTATAGGGACAATTCGTATCTTAAGTACATGAAATGTTAGTTTACAATCTGTGCTAATGTAAAAATGTGTCATGAAAATCGAAAAATTAAAAAGTAAAAACTTAAAAAAACTCATAGGGAGACGCGAGAAAAACCAGAAAACAAGGAAAAATAAAGTTTCTGGATAATCAGGATATCTCATAAATTAAAAAACATATGCCCCAGTCTCCCTGTTGAAATTGTTCGTGAATCAATTCTATTATTGTGAAAGTGTGAGTGGAAGAAATGGCGTGTTGTAATTGGTCGCTATCAAGATGTCTTAAATTTCAATGGTCCCACTTCCACTAGATATTCTAGGTAGAGACAAATGTAAGTCTCTGTAAATAGAAGTATCGTAATTCATGACAATGTGTTAATTCTCTGCAGCCAATTAATTGATAGTAGAGCAGGGCCGCAGCCAGAAAAAAATTTCGGAGGGGGCCCGACAAATAATAATTGAAAATAAATTTTTGGGTTTTAAGGCAAAAATTCCTTTCTTTTCTTCGATTTCGGGGGGGGGGGGGCCGGGCCCCCTGGCCCCCCCCTCGCTGCGGCCCTGAGTAGAAGTCTATATAAATCTTCGATTATCTCCATCTGGTGTCTGTCAAAGCCAATCCGCGAGATTCCCAGGCCCTTTGGATTTTTTGTGTTGCTTTAGCTGTTATGGGGTATCAGATGCCTGGAATTTCAAACCTATTTTATTTCTACTAACCTTGGGTCAAACCACTATATTGTCATTTCGATTGTTTTCAGCAGAATCTAAATTTTCCGAAAGATATTCATTTTCTTTCTTATGCAGTCAGGTATTTTCATAATTTTTAATCCATTTCAGGAGAACCTTTTTGAATCAGGCCAAAGGATTTTCAATACTATAATTTACAGTATTTGTTTATTAATTTGCGTGAAAAGATGATTTTGAATTTGTAATTTCAACCGGGAGACTGGGGCATATGTTTTTTAATTTATGAGATATCCTGATTATCCAGAAACTTTATTTTTCCTTGTTTTCTGGTTTTTCTCGCGTCTCCCTATGAGTTTTTTTAAGTTTTTACTTTTTAATTTATTTTATAGTTTTTATTGTTCATATGTAATGTAGTTCTATTGAACGTTATGGCGGTATAAGTGAGAATATTTAGGGATGTTGCACATAAAACAATATTTTTCCATTCCTGGAATATTTCCCCATTTCTAAAAAAAATTGTCCCTGGAGTATTTTTCAATTTTTAAGAATAATTTTCAGCCCTAGAATATTCCCCAATTTCGAAAATTGATTGAGCTTATTCCAGTTTCTAAAACATTCAATCCCTAGAATTTTCCTCCATTTCGGAAATGTTTATCTCTGACTGTCTATCATTTATTCACAAAAGTATTAATAATATACTCTATCGAATAATATCAGTATTTGGATTTATGGGGGGCTCTGCCTCCCAACCCCCGCCAGGGGAATGAAAATTGAGTGTTGTGGTTGTAGTTGGTGGTACCAGTAGTAATTCAATCCTTTGGATTAGTATTATGCAACGGTATTCAGTCACCGTATGTATTACTATGACAGAGTGGATTGAGAGGACGTGATCATGATTCGGAACAGTAGTACAGTAATACACTACACTACTACTGCACTACTGCACTGTATCTACGGAAACTAAATTTGACAATTGAATTATGCTAACCAAACAAGGTCACAACCGAATCTTCGGGCTCTAGCGGGAGAACCGGTCCTCCGACAGAGTTGCTGAATTAAAGCGCACTCCGTCGAGGAATTGTTTACTAATTTTGTCTCTATAATTTTTGCTGAGAAGTTTCAAGTTTTCGAGAAAACCCTCCTGACGATTTTCAAACCCCCAGCCAACTTCATACATAGGGATTGACAAATCCTGAGAGCAGTTAGCCTGCCTCGAATGTCTCCCTATGAAAAATGAAAATTTCGTTTTCTAATACCAATCTATTATTTTTTAATAGAATTGGAATACATTAATGACTGTATTTGTAGATTATATTCATGTAAGCTGAAATTCGGATCCATATGAATAAGTTCCTTATTTCGGAATCCTTACATCGGAATGAAGTATTCTTTGTCCGTTAACTAATATTAACATTAACAAGTGTTGCATGTTGTTTGTCTGAATTGGACGAACAGTGCAAATGAAAATATTAATTATGTGTAATAAACTGAATAGACACCATATTATACAAGTATATGTACCAATTCAGTAAATCGCAGGAAATTTTCGTATCTGATAGTGATAATGGATCGATGAATCAAAGCGAATAGCTTTAGATCGCAGTGTAAAAACGCTTACAGCATTAGCGATTAATAAAAGTTCCTACCATACAACCTGTGTATAAACATATACTATTATTATATCCATTTATGTTCACATCGACGCTTTCCTGTAAGTATAAGTGGTAACAACAATTACTATTGATATTTAAAGTACAATGTGGTTATGAGTTGTAAAGTTTTAAGCAAATAGGCTTCATATCTTCTGTAGAATGTGAATGAACTTGCAAATACACGACAATATGACAGCAGTATCTGTCGGGAAAACTTGTTTTATTATATAAAAGCTATATCTAGGCGCGTGCTACTATATCTACCATCTGGAAAATGTGCTAAGACTGATTAGACACTAAGCGCATAAAAAATAATGACAATTATTATTACAAATTACGATACAATTGAGTATGAAATGATGGATACGCGTACAAGCAGTAAAATAAAGTGAATAATTATGAGTAATATGAGTAGGCGACTCATAAGTTACATAGCAGTCGCCAAGGAAAGGTGACAGTTGAATATGAAACCACACTCCAATTCATTCTCCTTACCAAGGCTTTGGGTATCGGTAGCATGTATTATACGATCTGGTTATCACCAGTTGTTACTATAATAGCACAACAAAAAACCAAGACAGAACAAGGATCCGTCGCGTCAACCATGAAAAATCTCCGTCAGCATTAGTTCTTGTTCTTACTGGGAGAAGTTTCCTTTTCCGGCGTCAATTTGTCAATTGCATTCATTATTCACTTCATTCTACTTACACTTAACAGAGAATTGCTAGATGCCCAATAGTTTGTTTTATGAATTTCTATTGTTTGTAATTACACATCTTAATTAAATCGCAAGTAGTTGCAGTTCCTTACAGTAGATAATACATTGATTCCATGCTAAGTAATAATTTTGCATAATATATCGTACTCGTAACAGATTTAAAAGTTTTTATTATATCCACGAAAGCTGTAATAAGAGTACATACGTGGTACATACTTTAAGCAAGAAACATTTAGTACAAATAAAAAGTGCTTAAGTAGTTGCATGCGAATGCGACAATATTCCTATACGTACGTTCTGCTAGTTATAAATTTGACTCCCTGCAATTTGCAGTATTGGAATTATGAAGCAGAATAGCAGAAGTTAAAAAGTAGGAAAAATGGCAAGGAGAAGTACCAAACAAACAGGGTTGTTGTACGTGGAACGATTTTTCATTGCTAGTATATAGTCAAAATCGTGTATATAGCTAAAGTTCGTTCTTACATATGCTACAGGCAGGAGTTATATAGAGATGGGATGATTTGAAAGAGAATGGTTTTCTTTCCACATAACATTGTATGAATGTATGGTTAGTGATGTAAAAGCTTATAGTTTGGTTGGTTTGCCATGAATGTAACTGTAATATCTGGGAGAGCGATCACCAAGTGAAAGAAATCAATAAATTTCAGCATTGAGATTCTGTGCACATAAAATCAAGTGATACTTCAGTTCAGCTCTACCTTCTGTATTCAATGAACTTATGTCTTCAAACAATTTCAGTTCAATTGTCCTCTCTCCACATTCTATTTTTAATGATACTAGACAGACCAAACCACTTATTGTTTATCTATATCAATCAAAAAATTATTTTGTTTGTCATACATTCATTGAAAGGTTAGTGTATACTTCCTCTTCTAATAAATCCGGAAGAATAAGCCAAAAAGTAACGTTTACGAGGTAAAGATTAGGCTATTAGCAATTGTTTTGTGGAGACACCAATTGAGACTATAACATTGAAAAACAATTTTTTTCGTAATGTCTCCAACCAAAGTATCACTAAAATTAATATCCCTATAAATTTAGTCCGTCTCAAATTACACATTAGCTCTCTATGTTAAGTCGTCTGTGCTTCCCTATTAAACTACTCTACATCGCATCACATAATATACTCGACGAAAGTAGTAGAACTACAATGCACGCTGTCATTAAAGTAACTTGAAAGGGTCAATAGAGTTACGATGTTGTTATTATTGCTAAACTACTTACTGGCTCCATCATGTCACAGAAGCCAACGTACGTGCTATAACCATAATATTAACGATAAGCCAACTGATCTGAAAGTTTATTTTATGACCATACAAAGTAATGCTCAACAAACCACGCGTAAATACAATACATACTACCTTCTACAAGCTTCTAAATCTAAAAAATAAGGCATAGCATTCCCTGTCCCTCTCATTCATATTGTTATTCATAGTCTCTTTAAAATCACAATATTATCTATTTTCTCCAGATATTCCTATAGAATGAAGCTATAAAATTAGCTAAATACATAGGGCTACTTGAATACTTCATATTTCATTTTACAATCTAATAACAATTTCTGGCATAGAGTTAGCTGATCGATAATGGTCTTGTAATTGGTAGAATCCTAATTTGACCGATAGAAGTTTCACTACCAGGGCTACTGTGGGCTCATTAGATAATTCGATATGGTTTTCCATAGGTGTAAGATGTGTAGACGATCTATTGGTTATAAATACATGTACTTTAATCATTGTACGTATTTATTATTCTTCGGCATACAAAGTCCGTAGTTGAAGCAAATCATTTGACACGGTTGAGAAAAAATTCTGTCGTGGCCAAGCATTAACCACCACAAACAAGCAATAAAAGTTTACTAGCATTGTATTGTCTTTATGTATCATTCTGTAGTATTGTCGTCGCCAGTCTGGATGCTCTTAATGTGTCTGTACCTAAAAATTCTACTACAGATCAGTTTGAAGTAAATAGTCAGCGTGACCTGGCCAAAACTTTCGAGTTATAGTAATTGTGACCAAAGTCTTTCCTGGTAGCTAATAGTTATAATATTTACATGATCCTAAAACCCAATAGTGGTGTGGTGATAGGTACTATTTACTCACATCAGTCAGTTCACTTGTTGATCATCCATAACTAATCGTAAAGCACAAGTCTTGAAGAAAATTGCAAGGGGTGCATTTTTTCAGGTCTAGGAATATTGGCGATAAATGTACCTTGGCTAAACGAAAAATTATTCTTGTGCGGATGAGACTTACGAATCCTAAATAAGTTTTAGTGCGTACGGCCGTTGACTGAGAAGTTTTAGTCAAAAGCAAAACAACATTTGTACACACGAATGTACATGAATGGACGATGAACTCACATCACAAACGGAGGATTATTATTAGTATAAGTAGGCTGAAAGAATGTATGAAGTCGCAATGTTCACCTTGATCCCTAGTTTTGTATTTTATATAAAAGAGACCATTGGGAAGGATACGGGTAATAGAATGCCACCGTAAGTACAAATGTGTAGTACATTTACCACTGAACAAAGATTTATGTACGGAGGTCTGATATGGTTAGGTAGTTACACCCATGCTCAAGTAGACTGTAGTAAGTAGGGACAGGAGCAGCACTAGAAATCTGGCAGTAAGACCAGTGGAGATGTACATTTCAATACTGGAGAGTAGTCACTGTAGTATATAGATTTATTGAGTTGGAAAGAAAAAAAAAGGAAAAATTGGTTAGCACTGAGACAGTAGAGTAAGATGGAGATGGAGGACGAGGAAAAGAAAAATTCTCTAGTGAATAAGACAGAGTAGGAGGATGTTAGATCACAATAAATCTAAGTGGGACAAATCTTTTGGCTGCTACTTAATTAGTTTGGAAAATACGAATCACCATCCATCCCTAAAGGCAATCGTCACTGCTTCCCTACATTTTATAACGTACACACGTTCTTATGCTGTCCTTTCATATTGCACAATGTATACTGGACATTATTATTGCATTATACCGTGAAAAGGCCAAGTCTACTCGTGACTCACAAATTTAACCTCCCAGAATTTTAAAGATTCAATTGTTCTACATACAGAACCACTACAATCTGTTCAAAATAGTTTATTGCATTAAGTTTAATTTCTATATATATATTATCATCGGTCCCTTTGTGCAACAATGCTAAGGATAGCATTTAGGATTTGTAATTTTAGAGTATTATAATTAGCAAGGATTTAGCTGTAAATTGAAATGGGTTTGAGGAAGTCATATTAGAAGATATTGTTTGGGGAAAAAATACAATTTCACTGATGTGATATGTAGGATGTAGAAGAAGAATGAGGAGCTAGTCTGGAAGTATTAGTACGTAATACATTTACTGGTGTTATGACATGACTATGACTACACTAAGGATAGAAAGTGAGACAAGTTCCCAGTAACTTTTGTTGCCAGACATTATATAGTTTGTAAGAAGGGATAAGGAGTTGAAATAAGAAACAAAAAACAAGCAATCTAACAATACGTAGAGACAGATATAAGCAGAAATATTCCAGAGCATAATTCGTTCAGATCTTTTTGGCATACATACAACACAAGTACTATCTGTACATGTACAGTCAAGCAAACTATGGAATATGAATTCAGGACGGAAAAAGTAGGCAAAACGAGAATTTCTGGAGAATTGCTGCGAGAAGAAGGACGAGTCACGAGAGGAGCTGCAATATTCTGTGGATTTTTCTGAGCTTTGTTTTCATGCAGTTCCAGGATGGAGGAAAACTGAATATCATTGATATGCATTATGTACGTATGTTATCGTAATATATACAAGAGGATATAAATGTATAGATGTTTGTATTTAGTAGAAATGTGTTTAGAAGAAGAGTGGGGTAATGTCAGCTCACTCAGTCAGTCAGTGCAGACTACAGTACAGTAATGTAATGTGTTTCCACATGTAGAGGATGCATAGACTGATCAAAAACATAACTCTGTTACGACCACACATAAAGGAAACTGTAATATCCATCTGTGATTTCCGAGTCTTCGCATCCAAATAAATATTTGGCCAAAGACCAGCCTAACGGCTCCTCCAACTCAATATTTACTCTCATTTTCTCATCGATACTTTCTTCTCTTGTCCTCCTATTGTCTTGTCTTGTTTCTTTCTCCCCAATCTCCACTGTCCAATGCTAACAGTCTCAAATGCTTCTAATAGTAGATAGACACGTACAGATATTCATACTCTACTGTCCACATGTTCTTTAACATGTCTCGTCCACTCTTTATTTCCCTCTAGCCTCCGATGGAGTTAACAAACACGATATCAATGCCTATGTCTTGTCTAACTGCAAAAGAACTTGTCAATGTTATTGCCCTACTGTATTTCTTAAATTCCATGTCCTTAGACCATCAAGATGTACTTTTCTCTACTTTATTGAGCTAGTATTTTCATTTCGCTTATTTTTCTGCATAGAACCAACAAATAATATACTATCTAATGGTAAGTATGCAACCACTGCACATAAACAGTCTATTTTTTGGTGGTAAATCAGTTTCTCGTACGTTAGGTACATCAAACTAATATTTAGTATACTAGTAGATGTAATCGCAATCTACTAAATGTAATTCTATTTCCGAAGTATCAGGTTTTTATTAGCTATTATGAACTTACATGATCATGTAAAAAATTAAGCAACTACTTGTGACATTTCTTCCATTTAAACAAGCCAAGAACAAGTAATATCTACCAATCACACCAAACAAAGGTATGGTATGGAAATATCGTTCACGATTCAAGGATAAAACATTCACAAAGTTACTCCAAATAAGCATTTGACTAATTTTTATTTCTTGAGTCAATGTTTTAGTAGTTTTGATTGATTGATTGATTTAGCTTTATTTAAGTGACATCAATAGGCCATCCAATTACACGAATTGAAATCAGTAATAATTACTTATAACTACCACCACTTTTCACCAAGAGTCACTGGCTCCCACAACTTACAATCATACAAAATACATGTTAGGATATAAATAAAATTAATAATATACATATACATTATTCCTGATAGATTCCAAATACCGTTTCAAATTATCAACCAATTGGGGCAAAGACAGATTTACATATACCCATTTGCGCGGTAACTTATTCCAGGCCATCGCGGCAGAGTGTTTTACCGAGGAAATGCGTGCTATATTGACAGTTACCCTGGGAAAAGAGCAGCTATAGTTACTCCTAAAACTGAACCAACCCTCAGTACCTGCCATTCTATTATTCACACTCTTCCAGACCACCTTAATCAGAGATATTTCCCTCCTTTCAAATATGGTATGTATTTGTAGTCTACATAGCAATCTACCTATGTCAACTTTGCCCTTACCCTTCTTGCTCCTACATCTGATATTTGAGTTTTTAAAACCTTTAAATTTACATAATCGATTATAGAAAAAGTTAACAACAAATCTATTAATTCTGTCCTGGATTATCTGTAATTGCAATTTTGTTTGGACGGCCCATATACAAATAGCATTATCGTAAATAGATATAACATAACAGTGTAGTAACATGCCCATAACTTTATCTGTCACAAGTCTCTTCAGCGAGTACAAACGGGCTATCGCAACCTTGTTCTCACTTACGTGAGAGAATAAGAAACAAAATTACGTAAATATGTACGTAATTAAATTAGATAAGTGAAAACGTTGTAATCACCACAAACATCCGGTTAAATGTAGTGCAATATTATATTATTCACAATTTCTATTGAATTCTTCCTTTTTAGGAAATGGAAGCACTGTTAATGTAAGTACGTAGAAGTACGTAGTAAAAAGTACTAATAAATAATTATGAGGAATCACTAATGAAATAAGGATATGATTAAATAGAAACGTTTGGAAAATGATTGTTAGAAATTAAATAGGTCAAAAGTATTGTATAAATATGTATCTAACTGAATAATAAAAACACTGTTCATTTTAAGAGTACACAAAAACTCTGTTCTTTATTATATTCATTTCTTGCATTTCGAAATTGCATATTGAACTAACCTTAACTCTCATATCAACATAATCAAGATGCAACTTGAAGGTTAGAGTTGAATCAATAATGACACCCAAATACTTAAAACTAAAAACCCGTTCTAAAACATGACCATCATACAAAACATCATCATACTTTTCATATTTCACAATACTATCACCTCCCTTGTGTAATATCATATATTGGGTTTTTCGACATTTAATTGAAGTTTATTTTTACAACACCATAAATTAAATCTAGATAAATTGTCATTCACGGTAGTAATTGCATCATTAACATTAACATTGTAAACCCAGCACACTAGATCATCGGCATAAAGTGCATAATCAATATCGAAAACATTACCCACGTCATTTATAAAAATACTAAAGAGCAGAGGTCCTAACGATGACCCAGCTCCTGTTCCTGTATTAATGTCATATTCATTAGAATAAAAATCACGATTTTTTAATCTCACTTTTCTGCCGCTTAGATAGTTTTTTAACAATTTTACCATATAAGGCTGTACTTTGAATTGCTCTACCAACTTAGAAATTAACAAATCGTGCTGAACACTATAAAACGCAGTCTTCAAATCTATAAAAACAGCCACTACCCTTTTATTTGTACCATTTATACTGTCATGGATACTTTGCGTAAGTTTCAATATTGCATTTTCGCATCCCCTATTTTTTCTGAACCCAAACTGATTTGTATCAAAATCTGGTTCTACCATGTCGGTCAATCTAGAAAAAATTACCTTTTCAAACACCTTGCATAAGAACGTTACTACAGCAATTGACCTGTAGCTCCTTGCTCCCAATCTGGGACCCTTGCCTTTGTACAAGGCAAATACATTTGCACATTTAAATTGGTTTGGTATTAAACTACACTCAAAAATACAAGTAAATAAGACTGCCAGCGGGACCGCAATTACATCAAAAATTTCCTTAAACACTCTTTTAGGTACATTTTGTTTAGATCCTCCACCTTTGTCAACAGTCTTGATTGCCTTAACAATTTCCAGCTCAGAAACCTCACTAATATTACTATCTTCATTACAATCCATTACAAAGTTAGTACAATATGAATTGATTTTTTCCTCCATTACACAATCATCATAAGTACCGTCCTTTTTGACAATAAAGACTTCAGCAAGAGCTTCACAAATATCTACATCTTCCTCAACTACTTTTCCACTATCATCTAATAATTTTAAAATTGGCACTGAACTCTTATCTCTGAAACCAGTAATGTCGTCTACTAAATTCCACACATTACTAGATTCGAAATTTTCAAACCTTTTTTTATAGTATTTTCGCTTGGCCGCAAATAATAAGTTTTTAACAGTCCCTCTCGATTTTTTGTAGGCTGACCAATCGTTTTTACATTTAGATTTTTTAGCTATACATTTTAACTTATCTCTAATCTTACAATTATTAGCTATTTCATTACTGTACCGTGGTGTATTTCTATGTTTGCACAGCTTCCTAGTGATGGGAGCGTGAGAGTCTAACATAGATAACGTGTCTTTTTCAAACTTGTCTAAACTATGATTCAAATCTTCAGCCTTAACTAGGTAACTAAAATCTATGCCTTTGAAATCATTGACAACATTTTCCCAATTTATATTTGAATAATTTCTACTCTCAACCAATATCCCAGTATTAGTGACTCTTTTTTCTTTTCTTACAACATATGTTAAATCATGGTCTGAGCCACCAAACGAAAATTGACCAGTTTCTGTGTATAACCTACTGTTGATGTATATATGGTCCAGCAGTGAGCTGGAAGTGGCAGTAACTCTTGTTGGTTTACTAATAATTTGCTTTAAATCAAATTCCGAAGCCAAATTATAAAGCTCAGTTCTAAATCTTGAACGCTCGAGGGCATCAATATTGAAATCACCAAAACAGATTTGTTCTACTTTATAACACTGTAGATAACTTAAAACATTCCTAAGGGACTCTAAAAAATAGGAATCATGATTTTTGTTAGCTTTGGTAGCAGGTGTATTGTACACCGTAGTAACAAGTATTTTTGGCATTCCTTTCCTAGAAATAATTATAGAATTAATTTCAATAAACTGATTTTTTATAAGTGGGCTGGGTATATCAACAATTTGAAATGAGAAAAAATTATTAATGTATATTAACATCCCGCCTCCAGCATTAATTTCTCTATCTATTCTGTAACAAAAATATCCTCTTATATTGAAGTAACCAGTTAAATCATGACTAAAAAGTTTACTTTCTGTAACCCCACATACAGCTACCCCATTTTCATTAAGCAGCAGATCTCTTAATTCATTGATTCTACTCTTAATGCCATTTACATTAATATGAATAAATTTTAAGCCTTTTCTTAATCTTGGTGTGTAGATGCGGTTACTGGTATCAAAGGCTTCTCTTAACATAGATTCGTTTACCGTAAGACTACTACAGTTATTAAAAGGACCACAATCTTCCGTATTTAAATGTGAATTCGATGATGATGACTGATTGTGTTGAGATATTTGAACTTCTTGAATTGCTTGATTGATATCCCCTGAACAGCATATAAACGTAGCACTAAATTGACGAAACTGAGAGTTTTGAATGCAGATATCCAAACAAGTGCGATGAGTCCAGTTTCCGCATCTCACGCAGGTAACCTTGTGTCGATTTCCACGTTCACCGTAACATTTTTTGCACATATCCATTTCATATAGTATTTTGATAATACAGCGAAATTGGGCGCCGCCAATAGTAATATCCTCAAAAAAATCGAATTTCACCAATTAGAATTTTTGTCGCGTAAAAAAAAGACCATCTCTAGTTATTCCATAATGTTATTTTATGTATATATGTATTTAACATTGATGTATGTATTTAATATGTTAAAAACATACACGCAGGGGGCTAGATAAAGAATCTTCGCCCCCACTTCGCAAAATATGCAAGCCTGTTGTCCATATCCTCCATCTGGTAATGCTGATCAAGTTTCCAGTAATCCATCAGAACAAAGTTACACGGATCGAACCAGATATTAAGAATTTCGCTCGAACCACATTAACCGTAGAGGACAAAGGCTAATCTTAGGATTGCAGATAGGTGCAGATAATCGCGGGTAAACATTCAGATAGACTGACATACAAAAAACTTAGATTTCAGAATAATCAATTATAAAGGAGCTTTTACTAAGTTTTGATATAAATTGAAACAAGTCATATGGTTGTAGAAAACTTAATGGTTATAGTCTTGGTCAGAAAATTACTTCTTCAACTTTAAATTCGTAATTTATTAGAAAAAATTGGTAAAAAATTAGGAGCGAAGAAAAAAATTTATTTATCACAATGGAAAATCTATTTAAGCTGGGAGGATCTGGGCTGTCATTAAATGGGAAAAACAATTTGCGAAAATGTCACAGACAGCGGCAGTAACACAATGTCGGATATCAACCATATTATTTTTACTATTAATTAATTAAACTATTCTCAAATAGCAGCAGGTGCGTTACGTCTGTCATCGTTTTGTTTCGGCATATCGTTATTATTAGTGACATTCACCAATTCGAATTTGCATATGCGTTTGGCCATTCATTTTGACACCCTAGAATTCCATAAGTCGCAGATAAGAAAGGACTATTAAAAAACTTATACATATATTGTTAACGCTATTAAAGCAGTATCCAATAGACTAAGAAAGGATGAGCTTATTTACAAAATCGACATGAATTATGGCACAGGGTACGATAAAAGCTTTAAAATGCAGTTTTACATTACATACATGACATACAGGTACATATTAAACCATCATAGACTGACTTAGTACGGAGTCTTAAGAACATTAACTTGGTTTTTAGTATCACTTTTGCATCGTGATGGAATGAGTTTTTACGAATGGGAGAGGAATTTGTAAACAGCGATGCACATTGTTTACCTCTTGGAATAAAAATGAAAAAGTTGCTGAAGCATTAAAATAAAATGCATTTTACTACTGAGATTGACAATTACAGTTTTCATTAATGAATTTAAAAAGCCGACAAGAGCGTCATATGTGTAACCCTGTACTGAATATGTGTAATTTTTATGGCAAATCTTGATGAATCATGAGAATTATGTCAATGTTTAAATGCAAAGAGAGAGGAAGCGGTAGTAGGAGGTATTGTTGTCATTAGATCTTGTTGTGGGATGTGAAATGCATTCTATTTACAGCTGCAATTATAATCGCATAATAAATTCATTTTTATAAGTGTAAGCACAGTTTCTGAATACAACCATTTGACAGAGTATCAAATGACTTTCAAGTAGTTTCAAGGTCTGCTGAAACATGCAGAAATCTTATGATCCTTTTTCAATTAAAAATGGTAAAACATTTTTCTATGCATTCACATGCTTTAAGACCACGATGAAACTAACTGGAAAGTTTTATACTAGGACATGATAATAATGTGAGATGACTGTAGAAACGATAAATCAGGGCAGATTACATTAAACTTAGGTATGTGAATGTGGAATGAAACTAAATGCGTTTTGGTAATGTGCAATTTCTCTAGTAATGACAATTACATGTTAGTATTGGTCTGAATGCAATGTGATCCATTATTCTTATTACATTGGTACTAACAAGTAGCAAGTGAGGGAAATCTACGTGAGAGTCGATGGGATGCAGACAGCATTTGTGTAGCCGTATACCTAGTTGACAGCAAAAAGAGAGCATAGCACAACATCCGTCGCCGTATACTTGAATGTAGATTTTTGAACGATAGTAAGTAATTGCCAGGGAGGAAATAAACGGTTTTTGGAGGGCAGTGGTAGTGTGCATTAAGTATATTTATATGTATAGTAGGACAGTGATGGTAAAAAGCACTGTCGAGGATGTCAAAAATGCATATCGGATATCTAGCTCTGCCTGATCCAGACTTTTTGACTGTTTCTTTGACCATTGGCAGGGACATTGTAGTATCCTAAATGTTAGCAAGGAAATAAGAGAGGAAGGGATTCCCATATTGAAGCAATTGAATGAATGAAAACAGATCAAAAGAGATCTGCTGTTGCCCTGTCCTGCCTTACCCTGTATTTTTACTTTGTAACGTGGTCGTGGGTGTTCAATGTCCACAGCCGAGTCGCACAAAACAGAGTCCAGTCACCGGGCACATCACATCACACAACGGGAATAGTAACATTTGCAGTTAACGGTTCCGTTGTAGGGGATTTCACAATTGGGTTTTTTCGTATTGAAATGACCACGGCTCGGCTCCTTCCCCATTATTCATAAGAATAAATCAGCATCAATGATCTACCCGGCAAATTCATAAAAAGCGACCCAAATGTTATACTCTTCTATATCTAACTTCACTCCCTGTATAATGCACTACTTTCACTATAAATAGTCAATGGTCCTATATCCTATAGTTTCTACCGTATTTCTCCAAACACAGTCAGCCAATGATAAGGTAGGACTGCATTGGAAAATATTCCAGAGTTCCAGGGTACATTTATCTTTTAGAATTTGTTTTTATCATGTGAGAGTATCTACCGGGTTTAAGGATAGTGTTTACGGTAAGGAGAGGTATACAATAATATAAATAGTCCAGCTTCACTTAATCGTAGGTCCAGGCCGATGTCGATAGTCCAGTTGCACATCACGGTGTAACAGACGCATTTTCCCCACGGATGCCATGTGACACTTATGTACATAATAGGACATAACTACTTACTGACATATGTATAATAGTTTGTAGATCCAATTGAAAGTAAATCATGTCCAGTGTGATAGGAAAATCATGAAATGTGTGGAAGGAGGGATGTACACAATCACGACTGTAAAATGCGTATGATGTAAAGAAAATTCAAAAATAAAACTCCCTTTGTTCTAGAAGTGGAGGGACGACAGGTTGCTTTGAGGAAAATCAAAGATATTTGAGGCTGAATATTGTGTGTGTGTGTGCTGTGTAATGAGGTGCGGATGTGTCAATGGTTCGGTAAAATGGAATGCGTGCGGTAGAAGTGTTATCTTGTCTAGGTTAACTCTCTTGTCTGACCGTGTGTATCCTGAGATGGGCTATCAAGAGCCAAATTACTTTACTCCGGTGTCACGAATGAGTTTGGCTGGGAAAGAGAAAAGGTCTGGCACCGAAAACCTCGATTTTCACGGACCAAGACTTGACTTGATGGGGTAGTCCGATACGAAGGTTAGTTTTCACTATGCATTTACTACTTCTACCTCCATTTTCTTGTTTTCTGATACGACTCTTTAATTTAGCAAGGTTGTAAGGTTGTTTTAAAAGAGAAAGGAAAAGGAGCCAGGAGTTCTTACTTTACATTAGATTGCATTGCATTGTATGACTATGTAACAAACTCCCAGAGAGACAGGTTGTTATCCAAAGTAAAGAAGTCAAGTCAAACCAAGCAGACTGGCGTTAGTGACTTATCGTTAGCAGTTCAGTTGGACTCTGTTTCTCCAAACCAAACCGTAGGTAGGTAATCCAATTTATCGAGGGTGTCGAGAGTAAAAAAGTGGCACTGAACGCCATTACATCTGGATACACATATAAGCAGACAAACTATATAGAATAGTAAAAGATACCTGGCTACTCCCAAGTCAACTGAACTTATAAGAAAAATAGACACCCACCTACATACCAACTTTTGTTGGCTTAATAATATATCTGTTTACATTTATAGACACTTCATGCTAGTATATAACCAAAAATAAGTTAACCAGAGATATTTAGAAGTGTACTGACATTTAGTATAGTCAAGAACATAGATACATAATGTATACAACTTTGTCTTTTTGTTTCCCCAAAATTTGTACTCTTGTTCTTTTGCCTTGACTAAAGTTGCAGCTTCCTATAAAGGTTTTATGTATCTAAGAATTATATCCATATCTAGACATATAGTACATGCAAAAGTATAATATGTTGAATCCGATTCCAATCTGATTTGGCTGGTTAGGAGGAAACCCTAAGCTCACACACTCCCATGGTTTCTGTACTGCTATATTATGTACGTATTATCCTTAATATCTATCACTACACTTCTCTATTCTGCACTATAGGGACCCACATAAGATCGTTTGACAAAATGGCACGGTCGACCAACTAAAAAAATGAGTTGTTTCTCCCTCCTTGGTTAGAAACTAGCTTCCTTCCTCAATCTCAAGTCTTCTCTATTCTTTGCTTACTATTTACAGATGACTTGGCTCTCGTGAAACAACTTTTCCCTCTAGACCTTTTGATTTGCACCTTGCTCCTTATTCACTTTCCTAACAATTTTTATTTTCTGCACTACAAAAGCCTCTTAATTCTTATCTACATTATGAATTCATACATACCGCATGATCATCATGTATATAATTATGCTATCAGGCTACAAATACATAATGTTATATTATTATACTCAAAATAAACACGGACAATAATATTTATTCTTGTGGCAATAATGGCAATGATACAACGCATATATGGACTCGCGACCTATGTAAGAGTATGTAATTCAATTTATTACATCAATTTGCTAAAAATTATCAAACATCTGTTATGTTAAAATAGTAATATACATAGAATCTAGCAAATCAAGACATCGATACAATTTCTTACATTTTATTGTCTTGTTCGAGTAAGAAACAGGTAATAGTGCATACTATGACAATTATGGCAATTATATGAATATTATTGTACTTTTGCTATAAGATTTAGTAGTGCAATCAGGTCTCTTTTGCGTAAGTAAAGCTAGAACCGAAGTTCAATTGCTTTTGTTACGGTAGTTTATGGGAAGTGGTTGTTTCTTCCTGGTTCTTTAAATACAAATAGAGAAAGGATCTGTAGGCTGAGATGGGGCGAGAGCAACAGAAGAGAAAGAAGAGAACTTATTGGACCCTCTTTAATGTAATAGCATACAGATCTGAAAGTATCCAAATGCGAAAGTGTCCCAATCGAATGGGAATAGATAGATAGAATATGAAGAGGAAAAAAGTTTTGGTAATGCTAAAATTAGACATTTATGCTTCGTATCTTTCACAAAATATGACACCAGAGTCGTCAGAAGTTTCTCTAGGGCAATATAATAAAATCAATTGGAAAGGCTTTCCTTATGGACAGATATTATATATTATGTAAAATATATATTCTAATGTTTCATAGATCACTTGACATAACGTTAAACGTGCCACTGCCACCACAGAGAGTACCAAAAACTCATTCTGAATCTGATTTTCTACTAGATTCAGTACTACATGCTTACATATTACAAGAGTATTACGCAGTGCATATTATATTATTACTCTCTGCATTACATACATACCATGTACTGGTGAATGCTAGAAACTCGTATTACATAGTCTAATAGACCCACAGATCCTTTTGTGTGTGTGGAGGAGTCTATGCATAGAACAGGATCAGTAAACTTAACTAAACTTCTTAAGCTTTTTATCCTTTAGTCAACTCCGAGAGTGCCTTGATCCTATTTTCTCTCTGGACCCGACCAGACCACTTCAGCTTTCAGCTCGAACGAACGACTTTTATCTGAAATGTAATGTAGTGTAATATAATATAATGTTATGTTATGAGATGGGTTTTTTTGATCTTGCGAGCTGGAAATGGAATAGCAAGTGGTCTCGCGGGACCTCCTAGATTCCTTGTATCAAAGTGTCAACTCAAAGACAAATATCCACACGGATTTCAGTTCTATGACCCCACAAATAATTTCCAAGTTTATCTACACCTTTCTATTTCTATTATTAGTCAAAATAAACTGGTAATCTTTGCATAAGTACAAATTGAGTTTTTCTATATCATTTTCTGCAGTTTTCTGTACGTCGTAGAATATATTTTACTCATACGTGTGTAAAGAGACAGAATACACTGTGAATACAGTGGAAAGAATGGTTGACAGAAATAGAGTGAAGTAGCCTGAACTAAGTAGGTAAGTTGATCTCGGTAAAGGGCAATGATCATGATTACAAATTAAGTGCATTAGGACTTGAGTAACATCCGAGTCGCAGTGGGACACTTAATACTTAGATTTAGACTGGATAGGAATAGCATTCGGCGATATTTCCCCCAACAGTCAACAAAACTATCTACAGAAGTCAAGTCAATCTCTTCACGGTCTGATTTGGTCTTTTTCAACTGACTCTGCCTATAGTTTTCTCAGAGTCCGACTTCTCCTATTTTTACTCCACTCTGATATCTCTATATGTAACCAAGTACTTAAATGTACTAATATGTATGGCCTCTACTACGCAATGGTATAAGTACAGAGAGATGCATTCGGACCCAAGCAAAGCAAACCACACGAAAGCTTTGGAATTGGAGTAACTACTAGGAAAGAAGTAGGGAAAGTTTCGGCGATAAAGGGTTTTCCGAGCTCGACTTTCCGTTCTGTCCGAACACTTTTGAGTAATCTAGTGCTTTCACTTCCTGTTCATGCTTATTCACAGTCCATTGAGTCCAGCAGGCAGGATGTCTTCTCGAATAAATAAAAGGTCATCATTCTAAACACTCAAGTTGCAACCTGACAGCTTCAATACACAAAACTTCCATTCCCATTATTTTTCCTTCGACGATTGACTTGACTAGGACATCTATGTACTTGCTAACAATACAGAACAGACACATTTCTCTTCAATCTTATGTTATATCTCCTATTATAAATTATATAAAGGAACTTTCCCTATTTTATTGTCAATGTAAATAATATAATTTAGTTTCAACTCCAAATCGAGAGGTACAACTGACTACAATGACTATTAACATTAGACCTCGAACTCTGAACTTTTTCTACCGTCCGCATTAACATTGTTTTCATTATAAGCATACTTTTTAGTAAGCCTAGATTTACAATAGCATTAGCTGACATTTAAATAAAAGCTCCCACAGTATTCACATAGTTTGCACAACAGAAAATTCGGCAGCCAAAAAGATTTCTTGCTAGAGAGGATGCAAGTACACAACTTGCTTTTCTTAGGCACAACTTTTCTTTATTAGGGAATGATAAATTTGAGTCTTATCAGAAATAAAACTTTGAGGATTGAACCCCGTGTCATAGCGTATCAGTGAATTTGCGACGTTTCTGTAAAATCAGTGTGCATAATGTAGAGGAGAGGATGTTTATTGACACTAAAGCTAGAGATAGGTTAACATTATTAGCATAGGTACGTATTGGTTGAAACGAAAGTATGGATAGCATTATGTATTCCAGTGGGTTTGTTTGTGGCACATTTTTCTATGTGGACTGTTGATTTAGTATCAATGTAGTACATGTTGCACGAATTGAGAATTCGCATTAGATAACCCCGTTCAATGACAATAGTTTGCATCAGCAACTTTAGGATGCTTTAGATTGAATGTGATGCCCTGTATGAATGTAGATACATAGATGAATACTCACATCACATAATATCAGTTGAGCCAACTCACCATAACATTTACTTTCTTTCTGCCTCTACATAAACTAATACAATAGTCTCTATTCAGTCAGCTCACAATCAGTTTAAAACAGTTATGTTATTATGGGCTTACAAATAAAAGTATGTAGCAATATCGTAATTTAAATTCTTATCAAGAGTCAAAAGTCGAAACGACACTCGGGATTCCAAGTCATTTGTTTTACTGAACTGTTGATAAATCCACTCCTTATGTGTCACTAACACTGATCCCCATAAAAAATTCAAAGCATTCATCCAACCTACTTGTACAGACAAGAAAATACTCCTAACAAATAGACAACAATTTCAAATGCAATTACTTAAAAAGAAAATAAAACAGTCCTTTGAAAAATATCTTCTACAATGGTGTCTACAAAAGTATCAAGACTAGAGTAAATTTTGTAAAAAGGTATCCCTCCCCTCTGTCTTTTAACATGGGAAGTATATAAATAGGGGCATCTCTACAGTAGAGGAGAGGAATAAAGTGTGTACAAATATTTCTCCCCTTTGTGAGTCCATTTCGGAGATATTTTCCTCGAGATAGTCTACAGATACGAAACCCGTGGGGAATAAGAGTGTAAGCATCCGACACAACGTCTGTCTAATTCAGAGTTTGTCTTTTACTCCTCGCCTCGGAAGAGCTAAACACTAAAGATAGTGACTTACCTATATATACTTTCAATGCAAGCAGGAAAATCCTATAGTAGAAAAAGCATTTCATTCAAGACAATCCAAAAGGTCACTAACAACGGAACAGATACTATTTACTAGCAATACGAGAAAAGACAAGAAAATGGAAAAGTGGGGCTTGGGTCGGGATGGATTATACACGTACTATAAGTAAATAGGATCCTTAGTAGAGATATCTGCACAACAGATAGTACCCATAGAGTAAAATGGAATAGCTAATATCTCTCCAGAGATCAGGATCTTATTTGAGTTGGGAGAAATCACTCAGGGTTGACCACTCGATTACTACCCCATTTGAGAAAAGTGAACTCCTCATAAAGATGTGAAAACAGTTGAAACTAAACTCAATGTACAGCTTTGTACATTTCTTCTCTATTTTTACTATTATGCTTTTCCCCGTCCTACCTAGACACACATCTTTGTACATAAATACATATGGCACAGATTCCTTTTGTTTTTATGATTGCTCTGAGCATTATTGGCAGACGGACTTTGGTAGCTCCCCATCTGACGTGAATATCAATGCATTAATACTCAAATGAAAACAAAATGAAAGAATCATGGAGTGAATGTTGTCCATAGATGAAATGGAAAGAGCGAGGAAATTGTACAAAGCTTCCCCATTTCAAAAACTAAAATAAAAACTCGCACCGTTTTGGGAAATACATAAAACTTTCTAAAGAAACAGAATCTCTAGTGTAATATGAATGCACTCATGTTTATATCTAACTTAAGTAAGGCAATGCGTTTTTTAGACGAGGCAATGTGCATACATAGATGAACAGATAGAATTCAAGCGTATTCCGCACTCATGCTACGACGCTATGAAATAAACTGTCTGTTGTGTAGGCTCTGTAGTGTCCATACTAGTTTGATTAGAGTTGTGAAAAGGAAAAGCGGCCCGGGCGGTACACAACCAATGTTTTATTGTTTCAATCACGAGCTCCAGGAGGAGCTCATCTGTTCCCAACAATTTCCAACGATCTCAACGGCTGTTGACCACTCGACCTTACATTGTATCATCTTCTCCTTCACTTTTCATCCAACTGTATCAAATATATATCTTTGTTCTTCGTATCCGGTATTCCCCTATACACTTCGAGTTTTCTCGCCAGGCCTTTTCCCGTTTATTCCATCATCTCTGTTTTCTCATCCTAAAACATCACAATCCCATCGCAGAACCTCACTCCTTCACTTCCTTCTCATTCCTTTATATCCTACGCACATATAGACAACAAAAAAACCAGTTCCAAAGTACTACTTCACAATTCAATTCACAATCCGTCTCAACTTGAAGCATTTTCATTGTCAAATAATCTACTCGCACTTCTTCACTACAGCTTATCAAATATCTAGTCAATAATTACTTCCGCATTTAATGTTTCATTTTGGAAATAATGCAGAAATATATTTGCAGAAAAATTCCATGTAGAATCTTGAGAATTGAAAGACGAAATTAATTAATTTATTAAGTACATAATTATATGCGACTCAGAATTAACCAGGTTTTAAGGAAGCCTGTAGTACATTTCGTTTTTATAACGAAAGTAATGATACAATCTGAAACAGTGGCATTTGCAAGGAAATGGTATTCGTAGGGGAATAATATATGACTGCGGCTTTGAATGTTGAATGGAGAAAACGTTGTGAGAAAGCGAAATGAAGTCAGAGAAAAGGAGATAGAAAGAGCAACACGTAGAGTCGATTTAAATTCAAGTTTCATCCACAGATGCATATGTAGCAAACTTAGAGATGTAATTCTTAGGCTGAAAAGGCTGCATGTAATGTTCACTCTCTGTAAGTAAGTACATATGTAAAGTGTAACGGATTCTACGATGTCGATTCTGATTTCGATTCATCTTTCGCCTCTTCTTCACCCATTGCACACTTCAAATACAGAATAAGAACAGATACATATTTACGTATACAGATACACTATATCTCTAGCTGACCAACATTCTTTCGGATTGTGGTTTGATTTGGTTTGCTCCAAATCTACCCTATACAAATAGCTTGGTTTTCCTATACGATTCTAGTAGCAATGTAGTATTTACAAGACATACTTACACACATACGCTGTCAACATGATGTATATGCACTGACTGTGTTTAAGGGAAATTCCAACACGTATCTCTATGTAGATAGATGTTACAGTAGATAAGGTATCCGGGCGGCTAACACACTTTACATTGCATTAGAATAATGGCTTTGAATACAGATGGCCAAGGCTTTCTTGCCAATTTTCTCTAAACGAAATTATTTTTTTAAGATTGCAATAAAATACGACATTTACAACAACAGAAGTAATTAAATATCTGATTTTAATTCTTAGTCGATTAAATTGTTTTGAATTATTTCACATTCTTCGGAAAGAAAATCAGACAAAAAATCAAAATAATCTAAGAAAATTGGATACGTAAAGCTGAGTACCTACAGTATTTACGGGATGGATTCTCTATTTTTGCTCAACTGAAGGATTTGTATCTGGGTTTTAGGAGGAAAACGAAGTAAATAGTTTAGCCGGTAGTCCCTCTCAATCTTTCTTTATCCGAATATGAAGATTTCAAACAACACTGTTTTGGATGGATAGATGTATTTTATGTGCAGATCATATAATTGTGTCTCTTGCTATACAAATATTTATAGAGCTAAGTATTTGTAATATTAGAAAGTGTGTGGATGCCGAGGAGATATCAGAATGTACTTTGATTCGCCTTCTACTCGACTTGACTTCCCTTGGACTTGGACTTCAGTCAGAGGATAGAACGGGATTGTTCGATAAACTGCATGAAACCCCTCGCACCCTTCAACTTTAGGCCAATTTATGACCAACATTCGATCGTGTGATATATTTGATGGAGCCCGGCTATCAGAACCTTTATAAAGTGGCTCCGTGTCATCTCTCTTCTCTATTCCTCCGCTCTCTTCTCCTCTACTGTCTTCTCTCTCCTCTATTTACTATCTAATGCCTATTCTCCTACATACACATAGTACTCCACTACTGCTGTCTGTACATTTCCACATTGAAGAGGAAAGCATCCGCTTTTCCTTCTTTCTTTGTGTACTATTACATTACGAACGTTACACAAACCAAATAATAAGTAGATATACATTGCCAACATCAAAGATGTAGAAGTACTAGGATCTGGTGAATTACTACCAAAAATCAAATGAAAAAATCTTGAACATATCGAATGGCAAGTATTCACAAATAAATTGTGAATTAGAATAACATTTTCAAAGTTAGACTTTTCATATAATTCGTTAACAAATATTTTACGAACGAGGAATCTGTTTTCTAACAAACGTATAATAAACACTGCAAATTATAATTTCACATTTGGTACTGAAATCATGGTAATTACGTAGGCCCCTAAGAAGTTAATTAATAATAGACCATGTTTTAATGAATAGCATGTGCTTGAGTTTAGTGTAGTGACTTCTCAAATGTTATTTCAGTATACAATTTATGAAAAGTCATAAATGCAGTCACCTCGTGTCTCATTTTTGTATTTACACACAGCTAAGGAAGTGACGCTTTTCCATGGATGCAGTAGAGGTACACTGCAGAAAGACAAAGAGCAGGTCGTACAAACTTCATTGAGAGAATGAGAGTAGTCTGGTACGGAATGGTCAGGACTTACAGAGAGTTCAGCCGGAGAATTTCTTTCCTCCAGCTTTCTTCCTCTATCTCCTCCGAGGATGTTAAATGTCCATGTTGATACTCTGTAGATTAGTTTCTTCTCCTCTCGCTACAAATAGTTCAATAAATTCCAATCGACATTACTACTGGGAAGTATCTACCAATTCATTCCGTCATCTATCAAACAAAACATTTATGTCCTGTACTTTTGACACTGAGCATTATCACCCAATTTTCACAATAGCTACCTACGACTTTTACAACTTGATCTAACTACCGAACCTCACAAATCTCCTTAATTCATCTAAAACGTGATAAGGCAGTAAAATGATTGCAATAAACACAGACATTTATACACATTCTGTATATCTAAGCACAGAACATCCTTTACGAATGCTTTTTTGCCCTTACCAGTCCTACATGTATACAAAAAAATAATTAATTTAATCACAATATAGTTTTAGTTTTCCACAGATCAATTGGTCCACTAATCATTAACTTTGCTTTTTCATATCCATTAACGCTATCCACTTGGTTCGTGTACTTTTGAAATAAATGAAGTTAACATTGGGAGAGAATGAGAAATAATGATCGGTGAGGTCATTTGTAACTTTGTTAAGGAGTTGTCAGTATCACCGCATATAAGATTTCTTCAATAAAGCTACATGCTTTGGATCTACAAGGTAGTATCGATTGCCTGTTTGAAGAATTGTTTTTAAATTGATGAACAAATTGTACTGCAAATTAAAGAAGTAGAATTGATCTGTTCACCCATTTGCAATGTAAATATACAACAGATATTATTTAATGTGTAAACTTTTGGGATTAGGCATGAACTAGTTTACTGTTTACTATTGTCAGCTATTTCTAAGTCATTAAACATTCAAAAGCATGATTTCAATTTTAAGTTTGCAAGAAACACTTGATTCACTATATTTTAAAATGACAATCTTTTAGTGGAATTGAGCTGAAAGTGTTTATACTGTTGTAGATAGGAGGATATGGTATTAATTGTGGTGGCATATAGATAACAAGCAAACAAAAGGAGGAATCGACCCCAAGTCAATCTGAACTGAAGTTGAGAGCGGTTGAGAGTGTAAGAGGAATGCAATGGGTACAATGATTTACACAATAGGTTATTTACATTTTCATCTGGGATGATAGCAGGAAAGGCAGAAAAGCATCGGCGAACTCAACTCGGCATTACATCTACATACTTAAACATCACGGATCAAATCATTTTGCCTTTTTGACAGAGTACAGATGAGACTATATCTTATACGGTCTGCATGTTATGTATAGACATGGATTGTCAACAAAGTCGGTTGGGTAGTGTCTCCGGGTTGTTGCAGAGCGCTTATTGTGTGTGTGCTGTAGTGGTGAGTGCGTCACGCTGTGCAGAATGGAAAAAAGCCAATATTACCACGAAGGATGTTTGTTTCGCTATTGAATTGTTGTTGAGAAGATGTAAATGAGAAGAGTGTGAGTGAAGGATGTCTATGTCACAGGAAGTCATCTGAACTCTTTCAAATCAAAATTGTCAAATGTCAGACTCCAACGCGGAGTCATCATTGAAAACGTGATGAGTAATGCGATTTTCCGTGCTTAGTATTGTCTCAGTCTGGTGTTGCCCCCGAGCAATGATTTGAGAACGTAATAATAACTACGAAATCACTCGGATGAAATATTGACAACATCCCTAGCAAATTATATATGTATGTAATGATCATATGCTTTGTATTTTTCATTTCTTACTTTATCTAGTATGTTAAGGTGCATGCATGTTGGGATTGCAAATAAGTAGCACAACACGCGTGGTCTATTTTTATATTTACACAAAAACATTTTCGCTAATTTATGTTTTGTAGTTACGTTTGTTATGCAATAACAGTACTAAAGCTATGCATAGTACATTTGAGTCAAAGAGCCAAGGCAAAACGATTGCTCCGCGAATAATTATCAACTATGAGTTCATAACGCTTATTACGAGTTATCTTATTTTTTACTGTTAAAGAAAAGTTTAACTATTAAGTTGTATTTGACATTCACTAAACAAAACAATACGTGTAATTACACTTTTATCGTTTGAGATTTGGAATCGCTTATCTGTTGTTTAGTTCGCAAGTAAATGTGCTACTCGACCTGAGCGTGTCTAATGCTCAATCTGTTGTACTTTACTTCTTAACTGATTACAAAGTATCAACTTATCTTTCAACGAGTGACTGCTACTTAATTACAAATAGCCTTTTGACACGTTCTTCGTCTCCTGTTGTAAATATTACTTTGTTTTCCATTTGTCATCACATAGAGTAGATATTTATTCAGGGCTCGTTGGCGCCAGACTTCTGCTCGTCAAGAAACCAGAGTACAATAACATTATCTATCGCCCAAGTAAACTGTATTATGTTAAGCTAAGAATATTAAACAGAATCCTGTGTAGTGTAATTGTTCATCGTGCATATACTTATCTAGACACACTTGATGCGTTATTACAGAAGAAAGGCTACTTGTAATATCAAATCCCATCATTTGAACACGACACGACATGGCGACAGTATAGTAAATAGTGTTCTTACTTACCAACTACCTAGGTCTTAATCTTTTGCAGATGAAAATGTAGGTCTCTCGTTTCTGCTTGGCGTCCCTATTTTTGCTGACGCTGTAATAAACGCATTAGCAACGTCCTGACGTGCTGTCCTGTGCGTAATTCTCAGTAAATTCAACCTGTTCTACTTAACACAATAGCTCACTCGAAATTACACCAACCAATGGGGTTATCAACACTTGAACTTTAATCCATACATTCATCTCAACAATAATATTGCCAAAATAAATGCAAAAATAACACGCGCGATTTGAGTTTCTACTGATTGATTATTACGTTATCATTCAAATAATACGTATCCAAAATTAAACATTCTACTTATATTTACTGCAGATCCTGGTCTTCTCTTAGTGAATAACGTGTTATCATTATTCCTTAAACTAATGATCTCATGTGTATTTTCATTAAACTTAAGATGAACACTAAAAGTGGGACGTATATGAAGAATTATACTAGAAAACGACAAAGCTACTCTAATGTATTATTTATGCGTTTCGGATATGGTGGAAGGATTAAAGGAGGTTTAGGGACAGGAAGAAGCAAAGGAAGGGGAACTGTTATACTATCAAGTATAATTTTCCTGTAATGAAGAGAATATTGTAGGCCAGTGCTAGATGCATATGTCCAAAGAAAACCTCCAAAAAAGACAGCGGATAAGAATATAAATGTAACGTTTATATATTATTAGTAGCTTGGTAGGTAAAAATATATAATACAGCTGATAGTAAACGAGGAGTATATAGGAGGAGATGGAGTGAGTGAGTGGTGAAGTGAATACGATGGTAGTAAGTAGTGGAGGAGAGAGTAGGGTAAGAAGGCCTGAAAGGGACGAGGTGACGGTGACAGCAAGTGAAAAGAGATTCTGGCAGGACGCCTAATCGCAATTCACGGCACCATCTCCCACAAACACTGTTTAAGCCATATAGTTAAGCTTCAATGCCCTTCTAATAACCAATCTTAACCACTACCGGTCAAAAAATGGCGAACAATCCTGCTAACTATCTACCAGCCACTTCTTCCCTCACTGCTGCCCGCCTTTGCGTTTATATGAGGATCGCATTTAATGAACAACCCTTTACAACATTTTTACAAATTACCTTGCTAAACATGTGAATCCTATAATAAGGCTCGAAAGGCCGGATTTAGCTTATAAATTACAAAATGTAAATTACCTAATAGAAATCTATAAAGCTGAATGAACTAAGTGAATATAATATATTTGGTAAAATGGTCGAATGGTTCTGTAATGTTCCTGTAATGCTAATTGTTAAAATGAGTTGTACTGTAATTCAAATATATCCCGTACTGAAATAAAATTGCGATTTACTGTGAAAAGTTGTAAATCACCTTTTCTGTAGTAATTATCACTATTTAAGATAGATTACCAACTAGAGTCAGGCAATAATCGAAATAGAATTAACTTCTCTTTCAAACAGTCTGAATTTATGCGTATTTTTGGTTAAACATGGTTAAACTTTAAAAATTGCATTATTTGTATGTAAACTTGTACGGATATTGCATTATGGTTAGCGTTAGTTTCATCGTGTAAAAGTTGGTAGCGTATCGGTAGGGTTTAATTTTGTGTTTTGGATCCACCAGAAGGCAATGTATTAGTGGGGAGTTGGTTTACTAGGAGAAAGAGAATCACGTAGTTTCTGTGTCTCGTTTCGTCTCAATTTCAAGTTGCACAGTAATCAAAATTATTCAAAGTGGATTGATAAATACTACTCATTTGCTCCGAAATTCCATTTCATGTTTGGGGAAGTGAGGTTTATTAATAAGAATGAATTCCCTGATTAATGGCGCACTTTAGATGCAAATGCTGACTCAAATGCTCCAACTACCACCACCACCGTGCAATCATTACGCTTATAGTCTCTAAAACGTCCCTTTCCTCCTCTCTTAACGGTTTATATAGATAGCTGTTTCCTCGCTTGGAATATCTGTTTCTATAAGTCAAAGCTACCTCCGTCTATGCTCCGTATGAATATTAATAATTTTACACTATACGCTTGCTTTACTTCATCTTGCCTGGAAACAGTTATTAGAATACGTAGGATATAGGGAGAGAGATGACTTCTTAAACACTTTCTCCTCTCTCTACCTTTCTTTACCATATTAGAAGAATCAGAATTTTCCATCTTCTGTGCACGAACTGAATTAATTAGCTTCCATGTTACTTTGTTGTTTGACGTATCATGATAATGACTCCGGTGGAGCATACCATCTTTCTCATTTTCTCATTTCCTCGTAATTGATTTTCATTTTGATAATAAATATGCAAGAAAAATAAAATAATAGCAATATAATGAGACGTTCTGTTCCCAATTAAATTAGAAAGAGGAAGCGAAGGGCAAACAATAAATAAGCGGAAGAAAGCTTAAGTTATTTGACTTATCACACAATAAATTACTAACTGATTGCCATACAGTTACAAATTAATTAAATTTCGGCTCGCTACTCCTATAAGACAGAGTTATGTGAAAATTGAGAGTTTTTTTTAACATTTTATCTACATGGACAAGTTGACAATTTTTCTCGCTTTTCTGTGTACATGCCAGTTTATAATAATAATATATATAAAGTTCATATGATGATAATCGAGTTTCACCTTCCATTAAGAGTGAACTTTATGGCTTTTGATATACACTTAAGCTTGGCTAGAGATTGACTTTATGGAAAAGAAGAGCAATTCAGAGATTTCATATCGATAACAAGGATTTGGAATAATTGCTCCGAACTGCATCAACTTGATACTTTTACTCTCCTCCCCAACTCAATTCTGTATACAGTCATTCACCAGCATGGAATAAGATGATAGAATGATATCCCTGCACAAGTTGCCCCATTACTTATATCCCATAAAATAAAATTTACTCAACTTTTTCAATTTATGACCAAAACCTGTAGAATAATACACATAACATTATACAGACATATCTATTACTCATAAGAAGTGTTTTGACTATATTGGATATCCATATACATTCAATCTAATAGACTTTCGTTAACAAGCTACAGCATCACATCACAAACACTTTTAGGTATATGCGGGTAGCTCATGTGAAGATACACGGGAATTATATGAGGCAAAAGCTAAATCAAACGAACAACATAAAAGTACAATATATGCTATATGTAGACAGTAATAGTTAGTTCAGTAATAGTGATGTTATGATACATAACATAGTTGCCTCATAAAAATTGTCCGTTAACTTCTTTCCTCCGACATATTATGTCGTCCCAACAAATAATAATATTTTCAAAATGACGCAACTTCATATGAGGCCTACAAGACCTCAACTACGTTACGCTTTAATGCTATTATCCAAAAGTAATACAATACATGATGATGCGGCTTTAAAATTATTACTTGTAGTTTATCTATGGAGATATATCGACGATAAATGGGCTACCCCATCGACTACAGATATAATCTCGCACTAAACATTTCAAAATGCCATCTTATCCTACACTGAGATTCTCTATCTTCTTTATCGCATGTTTTCCATGATTATCCTCCTGAACTCGCTCCAAACCCATTTCAGGTACTTTCCCATTAACATTCTTACAATACATTATACATTTGCAATTTATTCTGGATCTAATCTGCTATATTATGTAATGTGGCTAGAATTGCACACAATGAGATAAGGAAGTATTTCCAGTAGAAAGCCGATATTTTTTATTTCCCTGTATTATTATAATGCAGTCAATAAATTTAGGTTAAATTCTTTTCCGCAATGATAATATTTCTAATTCTGGATACTTCTGCTGTACTTCAAAATTTTGTGAAGGTCTTGTACAAAGATAAAAATAACAATACTTTAGAATTACGTTGTAAAGGTTTACGATTGGGCAAAGTAGTATCAAATGGACATTCACTTTTCAAAATGGATGTATGACCGATAGTCGATTAACATACTAAGGATTTTTCAGTGATATTTATTTGTAATTAGCTACAAATCACTAGACACCTAAATAGACGTATACTTAAACAGATTAGATGATAGTAGCCTAAACCACATTTTAATGCACGTCGTTAGATGCAGAGAGAGAACGAATTTATTAATGGCGGTTGTCATTTTCTCAAAGAAAACAATGCCAGGAGATGTCATAATGAAAAGCAGATGTTCCTAAAGGTAAATCAGGATTTACTGAAAATAGATTTGTGGGAGTATACTAAACATGTTTAATAATGTAGTAGTAATCTGTTTCATTCATTACACTAGGAAATACATTTTGGATGACAAGTGGAAGACTCGGATTTGAGAGTCGGATTTGGGATGAGAGGCGATGGTTGGGATTTGACTTTGGCTCGATTACCCCAGACGTCAGAGCATAAATATGGGAAGGAGAGAGAGGAGAAGGACAGATTGTTGAAAAGCTAATCGATAACAAGGCATATAAAGACTGACTGATTCGGACAGTGAAATGGGTATTTGGCCATCTCCAGGTCAATTTCCCTTCGAGGTGGACCCATAATGTGACGAAGATAAAGAAAATTCGATAGCTACAATGGTCGTTGAACAAATCTCTCGGTCAAGATTAAGTTCCGACTTATCACACACTCTCCATCCAGCTGCATCCACATAGTATACACCAAGCGACGAGAGCACATCCACGTACATCGTGTCCGCACTCTCTGAACTATATCTTATTTCCAATTCCAAGTGAGACGACGAAGCCAAGTCAAAGGGAGGCAGGGGAAAGCTGAATACATGGGGAATGGACAGGACAGGGCACTCCAGCCAACTCATGTTCATGTCCAACTCCTCAACTCTCTTTCGTACATCACATCACTCTAAATTCCAATCCAACTATGTACATACCCATCTTAACCATCCCATTCTGTATACATTCAAAGATAAACTGACTTTGAGTCGCCCAGCTCAACTCAACTGAAATGTCCATTCTTCTCTTGTTTGGCTGACCCTAACCTAACCTATCTTTTGTGTACATAATGTACCTTAGTGTAAAATGCTATTTGGGGAATCGCCTTTCACCACCATCTCCGTAGTAGAATCCTATACATAACCCGAACACACCAATCTCAACGTCCCTCTCGCTTCACGTTAATATTAACTGGACTTTCCCTATTTGCACTTCACACTCACGCTTTTGTCTCTTTATTTGTCTATTCTTCTGTTGCAGATGCACAAGTCAGGTTCACCGCCACACTTACGAATCCATTACAGTATCCACCATTCAACTCGAGGCTAGTCAGTTGTCGTTGTCTCACTTAGAACAATGTGACACCAAATAAGTACAGCAAACCAAATCTCCATTCTCAATTCAAATCAGATTCAATATACAGTAATGTTCGTCGTCTGTCCAATTCTATTTATTTTTCAGTTTCACTTCAGCCACGGTAGCAGTCTTACAGAATTCAGTAGGTGACTACTACTAGGAACATGACTATTAACCCCACATAAATATAAAGCATTCCCTAAAAAATTGCAAAAACATGAATATTATTATACAATTGTAACGGATCATCTATAGTAATTGGAGAGCACATTCAGGTAGATGATAAGGTTATATAATAGTTGGATAACCATCATCAGTTAGTTAAAGCAGTTTGTAAATGAAAATTAAAGGCATGTATACTAGTTGTACACAATCACCTACACGATTTCGTGATGTCCTGTGGAAAGGTACATGTGGTAGGCTAATAGCAGTGGTTTCAAATATGAAATTGAAGTAAAAGTTTTTTAGAAGAAACAGTGAAAAAGAGAGAGGGATATAGTTTCATTGGAGGAAGTCGTAAGAGTTGGCGGAAGGGTATGATGGCATTGTATTACACACAATAGAAAGCAGTTAGAGGGAGAGCTGGACGTTAGTTACAGTATCACATCAGTTTTTCAGTCAATGAAGCCAGTGAACGAGATATCTCACTATTTTCCCTCCTTCAGTTATGCTATACAACTCAGAAGTACCGTGGGATGTACATTAAGAGAGAAAGGCCGGGAGGAGGAAGAGACGTCGTCGTGTCATTTCTTTAGTCATCGTACAAATCGACGGTCAACTGTGGCCAGAGGTATATGCTAAAGAGATTGATTACACTGTCCGACCGGATCCCTTTATAATCTAATAGAGAACACCAAGAAAAGAGGGAGAAATTTTATTATGTATTCCATCAGTAAGCCACTACCCATAATATCAGTTACTGCAAACAAAATTAACTTCAATATTGCGACCAGATTTATTGGAAGACATCTGATTGGAATAATTCTATATAATATTTAAATATGTAATTCTATGACAAAGTGTCAAAGCACGTTAAATATAAATACTGTACCTGTATTAATTCTGCTTGGACTAAAAAGAAGGAAGGTGAGATTCAAAATATTACAAATACACTAGGCATATGTTGTAGGCGGAGAGGGAAAGGTTACTGGAAGGGATATAATGTCCCTCTCCGACTAGGCAGGGAGAGATAGCTCTGTACCGCTAGCGGTACCGAGCCATGAGGTTTCCGACTGGGAGGGATATGTCGTAAAGGATTGATATGAATGATTCTATGTATATAAGTGCCACAAATGTCACAGATTTTAGGTTACTCTTATATTTATTCATTGTAATCATTATTTTCTATAATATTCGTAAATATTAAGTATATTGCACTTTTTGAATCAGTCATAATAAAATCATAAATTAGTAAGTCAAGATTGACAGTCAAATAGTTAAGTATGTTACGCTGCTATAATTATTAATAATTGATATTTTTTCCAAAGCCAGGAGGTCAATTATCTAAATTTTTGCAAGAACGGCTGCTGCCGTTGTGGCATTTAGTACCACAGTGTATATCATTCTTTTTACATGGACATAACTTTATAATATTTACTAATATATCGTAATTGGTGTCACTTGGGAATTGGTCAGTTCGTTTATTTGTTTCCAAAAAATCTAAAAAATAATGTGGAAATTCCATTTAGTCTTTATTGAAAAAGCTTTGAATGGAACTCACTTCCCTGACTTCCCACATAACAGCAACCGCTATGTAATTCAACTTATAGCTCTTCATATAGTAAATGTAAACCTTACTAAAAGTGATACTCGGACAAGCTGTTAAACTGAGACTACTGCCAACAAACTTAACACTTAAGCAGCGTAACATACTTAACTATTTGACTGTCAATCTTGACTTAATAATTTATGAATTTATTATGACTGATTCAAAAAGTGCAATATACTTAATATTTACGAATATTATAGAAAATAATGATTACAATGAATAAATATAAGAGTAACCTAAAATCTGTGACATTTGTGGCACTTATACACATAGAATCATTCATATCAATCCTTTACGACATATCCCTCCCAGTCGGAAACCTCATGGCTCGGTACCGCTAGCGGTACAGAGCTATCTCTCCCTGCCTAGTCGGGGAGGGACATTATATCCCTCCCTGTAACCTTTCCCTCTCCGCCTACAACACATATATGCTGGAAACTTTTAACTGATTTAACTATTATACATATCCATACTAGAGTAATGTACTATTTAGTCATACATAAGAAATTTTTTGGCCTATTTAATTGAAAATTTTTAAATTCCAGGTCATGAATATTTTATATACTAAATCTTTCATAAGAGATGTCCAGACATCACCCATAGTACACCATTTAGTGGGTGAAGAGAGAAGTAGGAGAGAAGACCTTAAAATTACAGTTCGCGTAAATTGTACATTTTTAAGTGTCCTGCATCAGTATAGCAATATTATATCCACCTTGTTCGTACATCATGTACAGTTCCTGTAGATCTTTATTTAGCTTGCAGGACATAGAACTGAGATATAGCTGTACATAGTAGTGTACAGCTATAGTAGTAGTTAATACGGCAGAAGAGAACTTAACAGGGAGATTTAGTAAAACGTGGACTTAATAGAACGTGAATGTCTATATTGGATGTACTTAGTGGTAGTAGTGGATACAGGACAGAGAGATGCATGAACTTTTTATTGGACAGAGTGGGATGGACAAAAAAGACTGCCTTTTCGAAGTCTTTTGGATAAAAAATGAAGCTCACAAATTTCAACCGCGTTGGACAAGGGAGCTCATAGAGAGGTAGAGCAAAAGCGATTGAAGGAAGCTGCATTCCTCAATGGTCTGGTTATTTGGATTATTCGGACTCTATAATGCTATAGTAGTAGTATGAGATAATGCCAGGGCATGTATTTCCTAACACAAGAAGTGGCGATAGGAAGGGGACCTGATTTGACTTTCTATACTTTCCCCTGTACTTTAGTTTGACTTTCTAACAAGTAATGCATTGAGTTAAAGCACAGCTTCGACTTGACTTCTAAGCTACAAATTTTCTAGCTCCAAATTACTGGACATGATTGACCATGATTTCCTCTCTCTCTATAATGTAACTGAATAGCCATTATATTTGATCAATCACTTTACACATGCGACATTTCTTCTTTCATGACTCTCCTTTCAACATCCTTACTTTTATCCTACACAAAAAGTTACACAACTTAAACTTCTTCCTCACGAAATAAACTCGCTATAATTACATTACGCATTCCGCTACTCATCGCTTCTCTGTAAATTCTTTAATATCCACACATGTACTTACACGTTGTGGGTGTGGCATGTATTATTTATATCCTTGTTTTAGTGTTTATTGTCATTTACGTGTTTAGAAGATTTCTAATTCATAGTTAATATTTTCAGCCTAAAATTACAGTAATGTTTCAATAAAACTTCATGAAACAATATTTCAAGTAAACAACGTTTTCGTAGCTTTTGCCAAATTCTCAGATCTGCTATGCTTGTTTCATGCATAGAATTTACAGCAAGTAATTCCTGGTATAAGTACAATGTCTACTTAACAAATATTTTGTGAGATTTCCCTAGATTTTTTGTTGTATTATGGTTCAAGCTTCTTAAAATAAAACAGAAAGTCACATAGGTATAGATAGAGAGTAGTAGATGTCCCATAATGCACATTCACGATTTACATATATTTTTTGCAGATGATACATACATACTAACTAACGAGACTTGCTTGTCCATTTAAAAGACAACCTAGTTGACTGCAGTATACAATATGTAAGTACATCCGACAATAATGGTCTCCCACTTCCCACACTATTTCCATGTCATTCTCAATTCTCCGCTTTCACGATTCACTTGACATGGATTTTACTACATCCAGATCTTATATTTCTACAGTGTATATTAAATATAAAGAAAATATAGACAAACTGGAACTGGAGTGAGCTAGTTGAACAGCATAGTGTAGTAATGTATAACATCCATGAACATAATAATATTACATTGTACATGGACTCGTCTGGGAGTAAATCGCAGGCTGAAGAGTGACCATGCATCAAAAATGGAATTTACATACGGCTTATCTCTGGCATTCTCGCATTTTATGTTCTCAATCTCACTTTTTGACTTTAACCCTGCCACTTTCCACTACTACACGTCTTTCTCGCCTTAAAATTTTCTTTTACTTTCCCTCCACTCTCTACCATATTATCTTCAGCTTCACTTTCCCTCAAAGCAATCCAGCAAGGACGCATTACACAATTTATACTACAGTATCTCCTCCAAAATATATTTAACAAACAGATTTATACGCTGTTAACATATAGTACAACAGCTTACATACAGGATAGTATTGACGATGAGTCCAGTGAGTTCAACAAAGTTAGAGAAAGTCATGCATACTTCCACCACGTTCTACTACCGTCAAATGACCGTCTTAGAGATACTTTCTTTTACTATCTTCAATATGTACATTTTACCATAACATATCATGTAGGGCATACAATAACTAAACAAATGCACAACATGTGTACTTTCAGGGAGAATTCCATTCCTGTTTTGTTTATGCATAACGTCTAACCACCCCTCATTCTTTCAACCATACTTGTGTACCCGCACATGCAACAACACAAGTAACAAATTCGTTATTGCTTAGAAAACTCGTATAAAATATAGTACAAAATAAAAGTACCCCTGTCATAAAACGTTGCATACAAATGAGCTTGCATGCAAAATCATAATAAATCTCGACTTTCTAACAATAGCACATACACTTATACTAACAAAATTACTCGATAAAATAAATGAAGATTCTACTGTGATACAGTATTTATATGTAATTTGTATTTATTATAAACATTTTAAATAGTTTACAGTAGGTATTAAGCCAGATGCGCTTTACCATAATATATATGCACATAGTATTCATTTGCAATGCAGATTTGCAGATATTCTGCTTTGATGACGTTTATCTACCTGAATATGTTCTCCCTGTAGCTTTTATCACTTTTGTCTTAAAGTTTACAATTTCTTACACTCTAGTACCCACACACTGTGTCTGATATTTTACAAGGTATGGTGACTAGAGGTATAGTGAACATTTATTTCTCAAGGCGTGTAGGATTTTGTTATCAGTACATCACAGTATATACATGTGTATATGTATATTCATTTTATGTGTTAAGGAGAATCTCCGAAGAATTTGGTCAGCCAAGTGGGAAAAGTAAAGTGTCCGCAGAATACATGGGGTCATATAAAAGCCCATTGGCTGCCCACAAATTACCCCATTAATTTTGACATGGCCACTTGTGTGAAGTGCACCTTTGACTTCATGCAGCAGCACCAAGTGACACGTACTTAGTATTAGTATCCTACGACATGAATATCAGACTGACCATGAGAAGACTTATTTATTCATTTTCATCCAACATTTAGTATGATTTTCTACACTTTTCCGCACTAAACACACTTCAATCAAAGTTAGCATTTGGCATGAAGGAAGGAATGTTTAGAAGGCAGGACTATGTCGTTAGTAAACGGCAATTGCGATTTGAATATCAAGAAATATTTTCTATAATCAAAATTTTATAATAAATAACTAATAGTTAATTAAGCTACTAGTATACTTACTTGGGGGAGGGATTGGGGGTATTTTGTGCTAGAAAAACATAAAATTTTATCTTGTATGTTAACCACATTCATCAGTCCTAATTATAACAAGATGTAATTATTATAACAAGAAGTGTACTGTTAAGTAATAGTGACAGTATATTTTTTTTAAATTATCCCTGAATGAAGGTAATTGGTGAAAATTGTATATGGGTATAGGCATGTTTATAAAAAGGGGTAGATATAGACACTTTACGTATGGCTAAGTTTAGTACGCAAAACTTTAGAGTTCTTTATTCTTTGGTTAGACTTGAGAGTGTTTTGAGTCTTTCAAACGTAATGACCTGGTGGTTAAAAGTTTAGGAAAAAGAAGAAAATGGGTTGTACTCTAGCTGTTTGAGTATACTCTGTAATATTGAGAGAATAGAATGTGTACCTAAAGATTTTCTTTCCGCTTTAGGATGTTGTGATGTAGTATGTGTATGTATGTACATAGATTATATAAGGTGGATATGTATGTAGTAGTTTATTTTATTGGTTTGGCTCAAGATTTGGATTGGCTTGCCCTAGTTGGTTTTTGGATGTCTCCAACAATAATAATGTGAAGTGAACTAAAGGGGAAATAGTAACAGCTAGGATTTGAAGCATGCCTTATTGGCTCCGATAACTTTGTTTAGTTGCTAAACTAAACCGTAGGATTGGCATCGTCCACGGTTAGGTGAGTTGAATTGGGCATCTCTTTATGTTTGTGAAGTAGGAGCTTCAGTGAGGTAACTTTATACTACATGGCATTATAAACGTAAAGCTAAGAAGTCTCAAACTCTCAATCCCCGATTTGCTTCACCACAAATACGAGTACACTAATATGGTTAAACTGCTATTCTCTCCACTAAGCTGTCTATAGATTTCCCTCCCTACTCCATACAGAGTCCAAATTGCAACTATATCGTTACTTCTTACTCAATACATGATTTTGACTCTACTCCCTCGACTGTCTCGAGTTTGGTCCAAATACTGATTGCCCCAATTGAAGTTCATCTCTTACAAGAAAACTTCCTTTTACATTAAAGGGAAAGCCAAGATTCCTGCATTAGTGTAAAAGTTTATATACAACTTGTATAAATCGTAAATACCTGTACGTTTACATACTAGAACAACTTTCGTTAGATTTAATACAAAACTCTACACAGAATACCCCATATGAAATCGAGTTTTTCCTGGCTGTAGATTTGTATATTATTTCACAAATATTGAACATTATTTTTATTCATGTTTTTCATACAAAAACACAATTATTTATTTTCTCCCAGCTGATTGGTTGGCATATGCAGAATTATTAGGTGAAAATATTTAAACCGATGGAGGAAGTTTTCAATTTGTTCCTAGGAATTATTTATTATTATCTTTTATAGTGTCTCATTAAGGGTAAATGGATAAAAATTTGCTCATTTATTATTAGTGGGAGATCTTTTGACTTTAAAGAGAAAAATCAGGTCAATTTTGCGAGGGTTCTCCAGGGAAAGTTAAGTATAAAGTCGGAATTGGACGGTAAACCAATGAGGCGATTAAGAACATAAAGAGAAAACGAGTCTCAAGCAGCCGAATGATGGGATGGTGTAGTTCACAGTCTCACTATCTCTCTAATGCTGAATAGGGTGAAGATGAAAGCAGACGAGTAGGGCTGTGTGTATGTACTAGGAGAGTACACATTCACATAGGTACCTATTTAGTACTATGCAGATCTGTATACATAATAAAATCGAGCTTGATCATTGATACGTACGCGTTTATGAACTAAAATGATAAAAGGATCCGAAAGGGAAATATAACTGAGTATGCCATATAAATTGTAAATATTATGTAGTGAGACTCTGAGTAAATAGATTCACTATGAACCTACTAACGTTTTAGTTGCTGCAATTTACATCATCAATGTCATATATATAAGTATGATGACTATATAAGCTGAGCTGAGTGAGTGGAAGAAGAAGGGAGTGAGCTTTTTGGTTAGGATGAATTCGAGTGAAAGAGCGTGAAGGATTTCGTTAGAGTTGAGTGAGATGAGATGAAATGAATATGAACACGGAACAGAATGAACACAAAGACGATGAGGGTTGTTCGTTGACTTTGATTTTCCTAACTCTTTCATAGGCATCGTTTGGTCTGTATATTATGTAGCTTTTTGGTAGTTGATGGCAAGTCATTAATATGCATTAATTGACACAAGCTCAATAAGACACCCTATTGAATTTTAAACATGTGTAACCAGCCACCACGATATCATTTAATAAAATATAATAGAACAAGACAAGAACATCTCTTCCAAGACTCATCCCAGCAACGAAATAATTACTCCTTTCTGCTCCTATCCTTTTAGCCCAATTTATCTCAGCTTTTATTTTACATAACTGACAAACTCTTATTTACCTACCTAGCTACATAAAATTATGCCTTTACATGTTACTTTACATAGTATTATCTGATATAGAAAAGCGTATATTTTCAATTGTATACCTAAATCATATACCTGAACTGCAATCAAAATCATCTACTTTGATTTTATGGCACTAGCTCCAGAATTGTACAAATAATTGATGGAAATTTTCATCTGAAGTCTAAGTCTAAGTCTAGACTTAGACCTTAAGCCTAATGGGAGATAGTTTTTATACTAACTGCTTACAATTATCTATGTTCGACATTTGAAATTCGCAAAGTATGAATTTACACATAGTAAAATATAATATAGTACAAAGTACAAGACAAACTACAGTTGACTTTTGATACATACAGATTTATTTATAGTTTATTTCCAACTGAAGTCTAACATCACTTCGATTGCACAGAGATTGAGAACTACTGCTATAGAAGCAAATGTACACTTTCAGTACCTAATCTACTTCACAATATATATTATAGTTGTGTATATGTATTTAGGTGATAATTATAGGGAACTCTGAAAACAATTTCTCAAATAAATGTCACAAGTACAAAACAAGGCGTACATTAAATATTTTAACGTTAAAAATATAACACGTCTACGTAAGTTTATAATTTGGCTCGTCGTTCGTAATAATATGTTTCATTTGATGAGTACACTTTTTATTGTCATCGACTTTTCGTCAGGTATATGTATTGTCGTATTGTCTGAAGTTGTGAAGTCTCTCCGTAATAATTTCATTAAATGTTTGTGAGTAATCACAAAACTATTTATTGTGCTGAAATGAAATGCATTTTGATACCAAACTAGCTAGTATGGTATCGCAGTGGAAATTCCACTGTAGAATGGAATGATAATGACCGTTACTGGGCCAGGGAAATGTGAATGGATAAGATTATGACATATAGTGATAAAGGAATGTATACTTGACTTACATATACATGATTAATTAAGACATCACAACTGGTTGACAACACTCAGAATGGAATCACATTAACAAGACGGACACGTAGGTCACTTTCTAACATAATCTTTTATACTAAGTAATCCTAATTATGGTTAAAACTTGTGTTGTGTGCATGACATGTACATGCACTAGTATAGGTAATCTACATTTATGTTGCAATTGTAATTCTGATGACATACTGACGCCATTGATCACAGGACTATTGCTATCTGTAACACGGTGATTTATAACATTAATATTGTATTATGTGTATTGCTCTTGTTACTACTAGTTAAAATCTCGAGGAGTAAGGGGTACCAGCACGATCACATTTACATTATGGCATTAGAACTACCAGGGAACTGCTCTTGAACATCAATACTAGACGAAGGTGTTAACGTGGGGATTGGCCCAACATGCTTTTCAATCATGGCCACACTCATATCCCATACTATCTTTGCCAACTCTTCGTCTTCAGCTTTCTTGACTGGGACACATAGCCAGCAGTTGTTGAAATATTGTCCACCAACCCCATTAAGTTCGTGTCCTGTGCACACCGAGTAAACCCCAAGAGTGATTAATAACACATTTGTGATCTAAAATTGTTATATATTAAAGGAAAAACGAAATATAAATATTACCTGTAGCACCCCAAATAGTTGTACTGGCTGCTTGTTGCTAAAAGGACACGGATAATAGAAATCTATATGGCTGTTATGTAACACTTACGGAATAATTTATAACGTTAGAGAGTCAACAGGGATAAATTGCTTACTAGTGATTTTGTAAATGGACGAACTGCGGAAAATAGTGCCTTATAAACCCACCAATTACGGGACAATCCTGTGGAGACCAAATTACCCGGATGAACGGAGTTACAAGTAATTCCATGAGCAGACCATCTTCGATTGATCTCTGCAGCAGTAATGACGTTGCATAGCTTTGAATCATTGTAAGCCATGAATGATGTGAATTTCTTTGATGTAGGCGGTGACATATAATCTTCACTTATGTTTTCCTTCGTCATCATAGAGAACCTGAAATAAATTATTTAGTTAGACTGAGTTCAGAAACATATTAAAAGCACTACAGTAGTAGAATATACATTTAGAATATTAATTGCTTACTACACCTACACCTTAACATTTAAACATGATATATATAATATAGTAATTTGTTAAGTAGACATAACTATATTGAGGTACGATAAGAACACGATATTTAAGAGAGTAATTTGAGTATACAATCTTACTCAAGCTATGAAGCAGAGTCAAGTAGACAAAGTAGCCTTCTTAATATTACAGAATTTTGTACATAATAAGCTTCAATAATCTGCAGTTAATCAGCTTAAATAATTCTTTACGGAAACTGAAAATGCGTTAACCTGTGAGACTCGGATGCGACAATGATGATTCGACAAGACGAATTGGCCAACAATAAAGGTTTCAACAGCAGTAGCAAATAAAACTGCGCCAAGTGATTGACTTGAAATGTTGTTTCATAATTATCCTCTGTCAGTGAAAATGGTATTCCAAAAACACCGGCATTAAGAATCACCATGTCGAGTGCCCTAAGACGAATTCAATATTTTCATATTAGGTACTCCAGATATTTTATTGGTCAAAATAACTTATGGATCCTGCAAATATTCTATCAAAGAACGAAAATACAGTAAAAATATTTATATACAATATGCATAGGTTCAATATACACTTTGTCAAGATTCGTCCGTATAGACGAATCTTGACACTTTGTATTACTGAGAAACTTTGGGCTGTATAAATGAAAACTGAATTCAACACACTGAATTGTTATTTGTCTTACTTGTACTTTATCTTGATTTCATTGGCACAATCTTTAACACTCTTTAAAGAGCCGAAATCCACATGGACAATATCGAGAATAGCAGCTGGTTTTTCATTTTTAATGCTCTGTATAGCTTCATCAGCTTTTACCATGTCGCGACATGCAAATATGACTTCACATCCATGCTTGGCCAGAGATTTTGCAGTTTCAAGACCTAAAAAACATTTTTAGTTAAACAAATATACCATATTGGTTAACGACAATTGGAAAAAAGTTTCATCCGGTTGACGCTGCAAAATGCTGCCACGAACATACAATGTAATTTATTTTACATGGGAAGAAAAAGACATTAATACTTTAAAGATTGTTGCATTGTGAGTAACTATAAATATTTATTTTGTGACTGACGGTAATTAAAAACTAACATTCTGTACATACCTATGCCGGAATTTGCACCAGTTATCAAACATTTTTTATTGGTAAGATCCACTCCATTGAGGACTTGCATTGCTGTAGTAGAGGCGTCAAACCTCTGCTTGAAATCGTAAAGAGAATCCTTAGCATCTCTGGCGAAGGCAAGACGCGGGTCAGTGTAAGTCACTTTCCCGGTACTTTCTTCGGTAAAAACATTTATTCCATTTTCATCCAATTTTTTAGTCCATCCATATGGCATCTCTGCAAAGAAATTATGTTTCATTATCAAATAGTTCGTCAGAATAGATAGGAATTAACTATTTATGTGATGGCCTATTTAGCTTACCCTCAGGCACCACCTTTCGTTTCCCCGATCGTGGATGAGACCAATGAGTGGAATGGTCAGTATGACTAAAAAGACAAAGTATAATAAATTCGACGAGTCTAGTTTAGCTTAAACTTAAAGGATGACTTTCACTTTCACCCTTTTCACATATTTAAACCCCAAATGAATGAAAACTCATAAACTCCAACTTTCACTTTGGAGAAAGTTTTAGTTGAAGGTAGTGGAAAAATAGTTGTGCAATAATTTGTTGAATAATCATTTTTGAAAACGTCACTGCGAGTATCTCATTGCCAAATTAGGTGTGAACACATAATACGTTGTGACTTACTTTCACATTAAAACCAGCTTTTACTTTCACTTGAATGGTTTTATATAATATGAAGATAGATGATGTATTTCCCATTAAACTTAAAAGTAAAAAAATTCAAATCGTAGCACTTACTTTGCGTAATATACCCTTCCATCAGTGTGGACACGCTCCTACAAAAAAATTAACAAACAATTTAACAATGCTTAAAGTACTTTCTAATTCTAAGTAATTGTAATTGCAATAAATTTTTATAATAGTCACCTCCCACCCTGGAGGTAATTCATCTTCGCTGTCCGTGTCTCCCAAATATGCAGCCGCCATTACAATAGAAACTAATAATAATACAGATAGGAATTCCTACAAAAATATATATTTGGCAGTGTCACTGTTTTTGTAATTCTCTACTTTTCACTTTGCAACTCGATACTACCAGGCAGACTTAGGACACAGATCTAAATGTAGTTTACCAATTCATTTATCAACGAACTTGAGAGACCATCCTTCAAATAGGCCTGTCAGTGCTTCATTTATTAAGATCATCCGATTCTGCCTGGTTGGATGACGTTGCTTGTAGAGCATAATCCCATTCTGCCCTGCCTAGAACCCAAGGAGCGTGAAAAGTGTAAAGTCATAGCAGGAGAGAGTGGATCTCGTGTATCGATTCGCTTTTCTCCAGAAAGGAAAGTGTGTCGTCTAGTAATTTCCCTGTATTATTTGTGTCGAACAGATTTTCTATGCCTATGACTACAGCTGCCGCAACTTGTCGCAGAACCTTACCGCGTCCACACTTTTAAACCTTTCACCGAATATAGAAACGCAGAGAATACAAATGCATTGCATGCTACGATGGAAGAACGAATGTCTTCGTACTTCGTACCGTGCTTTAATCTGGATGAAAGCATAATAATAATATAGTTTTACCAAGTAGCAATTTCACAGTAATTGGTAGAAATAAATGCTTTTCATGTAGTAGTACTACATATAAATTAGAACTACTACCGAAACTAATAATAGCATTCAACCCAATTAATATGTCAGGAATGACAGTAATTTACATGCAAATACATTTATTACACATATCTCTTTGTAATTCAAATTTTTCAATCATACCATACAATATTTATGAGAATAATCACGGATATACTGGATATAGTTATTACTTTTTACTAGGACTAAGAAGATTTATTAGTACTTAAAGCATAACGACAATATTATTTGTAACTATCGACAGTAGAAATAAGATTTTTACTGGTTTTCATAGTGCGGAAATGCGAATCAGAATACGATCTGATAAAATCTGATTACAATTAAGTAGGTAAACGAAATTCAAATCAACAATTAATTACCTAACACATTAACAACATCAACATTTAATATGGTTTTAACTAACAGTGTTTCAACCCTTAATCACGGAAACTGACACTATAAGGGACTGACATTGTTATTATATTCTATTACCCACTATTTATCACATTTACCTAAGGAAAACTCTGATTTTTGCGCAAAATGCGCACCCAAAAAGCTGACGTTAAGATTGTTTTAACCTTCTATCGTTCTACAGACCTTCTCACTATTAAAGTTTACACCAAAAGTGCACATAATATAGTATACATGGGACATAGAAAACTGCACAGCAGTTTTTTAATTATTTGGTAACATTAATACTGAAGAGTGCGATTAATTAATTTCTTTCAACAGTGACCGAAGTCACTCAACCTTAATAACATAAAATACTTTGACTGGTGTAAGATATTTTTCTGAAATATATAATGCTTAAGGAAATTATCAACCACTATCACATCACAAAGACTTAGTAAAAGTCATATTTAAAAATCTTAAGTTCACGATACTGGTTATCTGGTTAAGAATACTTTTTCGAATACAATACAACACTTACATAATTGGAGTTAATTTCCTCACAGATCAATGGAATAGTTGAGTTTCTAAATTATTACAGATGAGATTAAGCATGCAATGTAACAACATGCACATTATTAAGACTATGATTTTTTTGATTTAAAGTTTATAATAATAATTACTGTTTAAAGCTGACAAGCCAGTCGTCATTATAACGATTTAGTAATTGTCATGTGTTTACTAGAGATGTAATGTAAATGTTTACACTTTTATTGTACTGAGAAATAGTTGAATCATTCGGAAAACATTTACCTAGTACTGGCTTTTCTAAATTGCTAGGTAAGAAATCGCAGATGCACTTGTTCAGCGATCCATATCATCCTTCTGCTGGCTTGCAAACTTGACAAATATCTAATAATATTAAATAAAATTTCACATTAGTCAACTTTCACATCATATTTTTAAAGTGCAGTAGCTTCAAATAATTTAACTAAAAATGACTTCTAATTATATTAGAAAATAAGAATCTTAAATGTTACATCATCAAGAGTCGTTTGAGAAACTGAATAGTCTTCGATTAGGGAAGATATTTTGGCGGAATACATCACATTAAACACATCACTCAATCTTGTTTCCTGCTGAGGGACTTTAAATTTCATTTGCGAACAATGAGAATCTTCAAGTTTAGCAGAAGGTAAACTTTCTTTCAGGTACTTAAGAAATATATCTTGACTTGCATTGGGGCAACGAACTGTGAGCGTATACCCAGTTCCGAATCTATTGAAAATTATTAAGAATCGTGAGTCCTATTTCAAATATGACAGCTTCATAAAATATTTTTTTCTTTCTTTAACTAACCGATTCTTTAAATGCTGCAAGCTACCCAAACACATAAATTTTCCATTGACCATGATAGCCAACCTTGTGCACAGATTTTCGCACTCTTCCATTGAATGCTGAAAACAAAAGGAAATATTACAGCCATGCTATTAATTAATACTTTACTTTAGTAAACTAACGGTAATAGTCTAGGCAAGAAGTAACTTAAAAAATACACATACCGATGTCAGCACGACAGCTTTTTTTAGATGAATAAGACGCAAAATAACTTTCCACAATTGTCTTCTTGCTCCTGAGATATTTTAATACCAATTTAATAAAATTTATTTTATAATTAACTGGTATCATTGCGATGGGTATTGATAAAAAAAGTTATATTTACGACATTATAAATTATAATGATACTTTACCTGGATCCATTCCGCTAGTGGGCTCGTCCTAAATAAAATTAATTTGTCCATGTCATTCACATGTTAACATAAAATTTGAAATAATGGGATGGGTACTACATAATATGGTATATAATTTTTGCAATTTGCTGGTAGTGTAGTGGTCAGTAGCATTTGACTTATTTGCAGGTCAGAAGCAGTATACAACTAGCAACATACCAGAAAAACTATATCAGGATCCCCGATAAGAGCAATAGCTGTGGACATCTTTCTTCTGTTTCCTCCAGAGTATGTTCCGCATTGTCTTTGCGCATACCTTGTAAGACCCAATGCGGTAATCAATTTTTGTACAGCCTGAAAATTAAATAAATAAATGCTATAATTGATATATTCATATTAAATTACTTTAGAAAAATTTTTAATGATTTTATTTACAATTTTTGTGTCAAATGAACTCATCCCTCGTAAACGGCCATATAATTGCAGTTGCTCATATGCGTTCAATAAAGGATCAAGACCATCTTCTTGGGGACAATAACCAAAATGCTGCCTTGCACCATCTAAACTAGTTTCGACATCGTAGTTACATATTCTTGCATTGCCACCCGAAATACGAACATCTCCAGTAAGCATCTTAAAAATAGAATTAAGATTACAATCATTATAAAAAATTACAAATCAAATACCCCTATCTCAAGTTAGTGTAGGTGTCATAATGTAAACATTTTATTACCTTGAATGTGGAAGTTTTCCCAGCCCCATTGACACCTATCAAAACAAACAATATATTTATAAATAAACAATGAGGTTAAAAATATCAACTTGAATGAAGTTCTTTGTTTAGTTTACCCAAAAGACCAAAACATTCTCCTTTTTCAATCGCGAAGCAGAGTCCATTAACTGAAGGATATTTATTACCCCGATAGGACTAGATCATCAATTTTAAATTAATTTAAAGTATACATCAACTTATGATCATTTTTTAAATGCGAGTTTTGTTTTTGTTACTTTGGTTAAATTTTCAGCAACTAGTGTCGACTCCAAATGGGGATGTTGTAACACTCTTTCGCTTTCTCGTTTAACATCTATATCGTCTTCGTCCTTTGAACCGTGAATCTAAATGTCAACCAACATTATACATACAAGTGAAAAGCGTAAAAATGAACAAAAAACTTCAATAATTGAAGTATTAAGCATCGTATTGGAGCATTATCAGTATTAAGACAATAACAAAAACCATAGTTGAAACTTACATTTATTTTCCTTGCCCTTTTAAAAAGTATAAGACACAATTGCTTGTATTCTAAGCAAAGATTTATAAGGAAGAAAATAATTCCTTGAAGAAATAGAAAGAGCAGCATCTTTCCCAAATGATCCCATTCAAATCGATCTTTTACTCGAATGTGCATGGCTAAAATTTAAAATGCAATATAATTCTTAATGGATAATAGATTTAGGTTTAGGAAGTTAAAAATTACTTACATAGCCTATTAAACGCAGTAGACTCTATGTCCAAACGAACTAATTCGATCAACCCCCGACCAAGACAGTAATGTGGGAATACCAAAAAGACTTGTTTCAGGACAGCGCCAATTTTTTCCAATTCCTAAGTTTCACACCAAAACTCAGCCATAATAAAATCAACTCAAAACAAGTTACAACAGTTATCATTGGGTTGTTTTTCAAGCAATTAATGTTTTCAATAATGTACCCCAACGCATACCTTTATGTGCTAAATGTAGTACATGGAGGTATGCGTTGGGGTACATTATTGAAAACATTAATTCAGATGGGCAACAATAGTTAATTTGAATACGTAGCGAAGCTTGAAAATTAGAAAGAATTACTTTATTTTTACTATAATAAAAGTCTAAGTTTATTTTCAAATAACTGAAAAGACACTTCGTCTTAAAACGCTAAAAGTGTTCCTGATTTAATGATGCGTTGATTCAAATAATTTTAATTGTACTAAGAAAGTTTGATATGCCATATTGTACGATTTGATTCGATATGGGAGAAAACTTTGCTGTATGACCAGTTCAAATCATTAATTTAAAATAGGGTATGTAGATCTAATAAATAGTAAATCTTACAGGATCTCCAAATTGTTCCAACACTATAAACACAAAGCAAAATACCATGTTAAGTTATTTAGTACACAGTAGTTTACATTTACAGCGAATAGAATAGATGAGCTAAATTGAATTACCAAATGTGGAGACAGTAGTAACAACACCGATGAAAAGATTAGTACAAGCGAGAACAACAAATGCTGTACTCGGAATGCCAAATAAATAAGAACTTGGATACATCAAAGGAATACTGGCCCATCTGAGGATAGAATAAGAACAATTAATTCATGTGGTCTAAGTGGTCAGCCTACCAACAACGGAATTACTTATATAGATCTCATTAGAATATTTAAATTATATACCAAGAGATTATGTCACGTACCCATATAAAAACAAAAGTGCCGTAAACGAGCATACGCTTTCTTTTGATATATAAGCCCGTGCATCAAATATGTAGAATAGAATTAGACATAAAATTACTGGTACAGCATACTTCATCTACATAAAAATTTACAATTTAAGGATGAAATGAATCATTATTTGCATTTTAAACATCCTTAACTTTTATGAATTTACCATATCAAATAAAAAATTTGAAAGCCAGTATGTCACAGGCTTAACTCCAGAAACCAAGTGTAGATGCTTTCCCCCACATTTTCTTTCTTCAATCAGATAGACCGTGAAAGAAGCTGGCACAAAACTCAGTGCAAAAATGACGCAAATAGCATGAATGACACCTAAGCCGGCAACTTTTCTGTATAATAAAACATAACTTCTAGAACCCAAATATAACGCTTATCGTTATCGTTAATAACAAAAATCACAAATGTACAATGTCTTACATTGATTCTTTAGTTTGTTGAGATTTTGTGAGATTAAGTGGATGGGTATATAAAGTTATACCAAAGTCATTTTTCTGGTCGGTATAATACTCAGGCAAATGTTCTCTAAGCATCATGTTATGTAATGCATTAAGATATGCAATAGAAGACACCCACCCACGATTTTCAAACCACACCTGCAAATGATTTAAAAACTTTAATACTCTGGGAACTTAAGACTTTTCGCGGCTAGTAATAAAAAACAATATTTTGATTAACGTTTTCATGTTTTTTAAAAACTAAAAATTAGTAATTAGATAACAATTTGGAGACATACTTTATAAGCAGGAGCCTTTGCAGCTTTTCCTACAATGCCCCAGACTTTGTTTTTAGTTCCATTTTTAGGAAGAGGATGCATATTTAAAAAAGCTTCAACAAGGAAAAGAAATTCTGTAAAATTAATATCTATTAGCTCTCTGTTCTGAAACTCAAATCCACCGTAACGTCTTCCTTCATAGGATCGGTAGGTTTTAGTAATCCACTCAGGTATATTTAGTTTACTAACGTCAAGAATCATATCATTTGTTGGAGTCTGGGATTATACAAAATACAAGTTATTACTTCCACATTTACAGAACCTAAATTGTTGTACTTTGTTAGCAATTACTTTGACGCTAGGAGGTTGGTTTCCCTCTACGTTAGCTGGACATTGAAGTGATCCTAAATAACATGAGCAATTCTTAAGGCTTCCGACGTATTCCGAACGGACTGTGTTAAAGATTGCAACGGATTCAAACGACCATTTTGACGTGCAAAGGTCTAAATATCTGTAAAGATGACATTGTATAATATAGCAGTTCCAATAAGTGATTATGCATTTGAAGTAATACTGCCTATAACAATAATTACTTTTGGTCTTTTAAACACGCAGTTCCCATTCCAATGGGTCCACATAATTCTTCAATTGTACTCGTGAATTTTGCATTTCTGCTAGGAGGTTCCGAAAAAAATATGCTATTTGGAGATGGATAGGTCCATGGAGAGATTACCCTAATGGGCTCATCTGTGGCAGGTGGCAGAATTAATGTAAATGCCAAAGTGATAGCAATAAAAACCGCAGGAAGGATGATCTAAAATTTAAACATAATTTGTCATAAAAGTTGTAATAGTTGATGTTGATAGTCAAAAAAAGAAATATACCTTATTCAGTTGTTTACCTCAAAAAATATCGACTTTTTGTTCCGTCTAGAATTCCTAAATCGCTTCAAGTTAATCATCCAAATCTGGACGAGGAAAAGTTCACAAAATGACACTTTAATAGTGTTAGTATTTCCTAGCGTTAACTCGTTTTCTAATAAATCGTCATCAAGCAGAACTCTTTCGGCTTCCCTAGGACACGTATCAGTTATATTACAGTTACTGTCATTTCCATTGTCAATATCGACGTCAGCCATTCTCATAGTTGTACTTCCGTTTTGAATGACAGCAATGGTCGGCGCAGCAGGAGCAGAATTGATTACCACAGGCACCTCTGCCTTTCGTTTAATCTGCATCTTTAAGTTATTCATCATTTTGAAAAATCTTTTCTTACATCCGCTGCTAAAGCCCTGGAATAACTCTCCGGTCAAGTCCATATCATCAAATGTTACTTTAAGAAAAACGTCTTCTAAAGTTGTGTCGGAGATTCCATAACTCGAAATTTTTAGCTCTTCAAGGTTTTCGTCTAAATCTTTGAATAATATGGAAAATTCTTTGATAGATCCATAAGGCAAAAGGAGAATGACTTCCGACCCTACATCGTCAATTAAAGTTGTTTCAGGAATCCGAAGTCGAATGTACTGAAGCATTCGTTCACTATCAGTGCAACTCAAAACTTGATTGGAGCCGAACTTATCAACACCGGTAAAACTTTCCGGGTTTGGTGTAAAAAGCATCGTTTCCTCCTTAACCAGTCTTAAAGAATATCCCTGACCAAAATGAGATTTCAGAAACAAACTTGTGCCACATGCTTTAAGCCTTCCCTGAGAAATGATGGCAATACGGTCACCCAATAAATCGGCTTCATCTAAATGATGGCTAAATACAGCATACCAAACACATTTTTACTTAGGTATTGTAAAATCATGACAGATAATTTTTAGTGCACTAAAATGTCAAAATGAAATTACGTAGTTAAAACGATTGTCCTTCCTTCCTTGTACTTTAAAAGTAATTCCCATATACTTCTGCGGCTGAAAATATTACAAAAATAGTTCAATTTTAATACATTATACATTATTATAATGATATACACTGCACAAAGATATAAGATACAAGTTATTCCTCACCTATAAGGATCTACTCCTGACGTTGGCTCATCCAAAAACACCGTTCTGTAGTAATCAATGAAGAACATTTTTGAGAAAAATACAACACAAAACATCTTTACTATTCATATATCAACAACTTACTTAGAACCTCCAACGAAGGCAATGGCTACAGAAAGTTTCCTCTTCATCCCACCAGATAAATTCCGAGGAAATTCGAAACGTTTATGAGGAATTCCAAGGTCCTGTAACATTGCTGGGATTTCTGTTTTAAGCGTTTCCTTTGACCGGCCTTTCAATCCTGCATAGAACAGCATATGTTCCTCAACATTGAGTCTAGAAACAAACACATTCAATATTTGATTTTGTATTCTTTTTTGCCTAGCTATACCCAATAATAATTCTAGATAAATGAATCCAGTTGGTTGGATCTCTTTAACATATATTTTGTATTGTACTTGTCGAAAAGAACATTAAATTGTGGACATATTCCCAAATTAGTTCTGATACTGTCCATGTCAGTACGAATGTCCCTCCCATATATCTGTGCAGAACCAGATGTCGGTGGAAATAGGCCAGTTAACATGGATCTGAGAAGCCATAGAAAATACAAAGGTTAGTTTTGAACAATATAATGCATTAAAAAGAGTTAAAAATGTGAATTTTTGAAAGCCTTTTATTACATCGTTGTACTTTTTCCTGCTCCATTATGACCTAAAAATGAACATATTTGATTTTCGTAGAAGGTCACATTTAGATCTGACAGTGCTACGCGTCCATTGGAATAAGTTTTGCTCAAATTTGAGACAATAACTCCTTTTTTCAGTCCATCGGGTTCTGGTTCTATTCCAGGCATTTCTAACAGAAAACACAGCCCATAATAAGTTAATAAAATCAATGCATGCATCAAACCACAGTACACTGATTATCTGGTTACCTTCATCTATTTGCACACTTGAAGGAACACTTTGATAGTGCGGTGTATCTGCTATGTTAGGTACTGGTTTTCGAAACCAAAAGGATTTTTTCATAAAGAAATTCCATGGTTTAGGCATGCCAGAACTCCCTAAAACAAATAAAAATAATGATACTGATTGATACAATATAAATTAGAATGTTCTTCACAAACAGTTATATACAATTTATAATTCGTTATACCAGGAAACACGGCTTCTATGTACCACGTTAAGATCCAATACAAAAGACTATCGAACCAGAGCATGAGGATACAGTAACTAAGATTAAAATCATCTCCAGGTAATGTACTCCAAGTAATCCTTTCCCACTGGACTCCGACACCATCTTCTTCAAATCGGGCAAAATAGTTACAACCTATCCCGAACGCCACGTTTGAAACAAAGCACTAAAACACCAAAAATGTTGGCAATGAAAACAGAAAATTCCACTATTAAAACAGATTTTGGATTGTACTCGTCCCTTATTTCATATCATACAGGCAGGGGGATACATTTCTTAGTAAAATCGGGTAAACCATGGAATGTATGTATTGTATATGTTACAGGAAATTTGTACAAACCGGACGTTTACAGGCATTTTGCATATGTCTGGTCTGTACAACTTCCTGTAACATATATAATGATTTTCATGGTGCTTTCTCTTTTCGTATGGTAACCGCATATGAAACTTTCACCGACCTTTCATCGGCACTTCCGTAAAAATTGTTATTCAACACGAATTCTAGTGCTGTGAAAGTACAGGTTATAAGAAGTCATAAAATAAGATGAATATCGCTGAATGGGACAAGTTGTCTAAACTAACGGTACCAATTCCTTCCCAGGGTATTAAAAGACAAGACGGCGGAACCCCAACCCCAACCCAAAGTAATATTTGCTACTGTTTTGAATTAATCTTACACTGCTCAGCATATGGTACCAAGTTAGTCGTTCCTCCCAGATCATAAGGAAGTTATAAGGAAGGTATGTTACGAAAAATAAAATCCCACCTATAAAGTTCAAGAATGACATCGAAATTACTGAAACATTTTAACGTTGTATTGCAATTATCTATATTTTTAATGTAACTTTTTACCTGCGGCAGCAGCAGAATTTGCCCTTGTGAAAAAAGTTGAAACCAGAAAGCTGAAAAATATGGTAGCTACGGTAAAACTCATCATGAAAATCCAAATCAATAGAAAGTTTGAGTGCTCTATTACTTTTCCATACTGAAAAACATTTGAAACAAACCTCCGTACAGTAATGTAAAATAAAATACATTAGCAGCAGATATTAGAGTATGTACCTTCAAAATGAGTGATAACATGGTGGATGAAATGGACATTATTATGAAGCTATCAACAAACCAACCAGTCCAAATGACCCCATTTCCAAGCCCCATTACTTTCATTACTTCTCGTAGTTTCAATTCCTTCTCCAGGACTATTGACTTCACAATCATTGAAGAAGCATAAACCCAAGACAACACCATGAACAGTGGAAATGTCCTTGAAATAGCTCTTATAAACCTGGGAGGCAGTTAAATATATTGTAAACAAACCCATTATGTATTAAAATTATTATCACTAAAAATTGTTTTAAAGAATCAACCCTCTTACTGATCATGTATATAACATGGGTAAGGAAATTGCTGTAGATATGTCAAAAAGCTGTCCGGAACGTATCCTGTAACTTTTTCAATAATGGTGCGCTCAATCATCTCTTGTAAATATGCAAATCCATGCGTAATGTATTTTAAGTCAAATGTTGGCCTCCTTCTTGGAGATTTGCTAGTCATTCTGTCACGAGCACTACGAGTTCCATCTACTTTGTCACTGTCCATTCTAAAAAGTTTTAAAAAGTCTTAATTTTTCATTTTAATATGATTAGAAAACTACAATATATCCCATTTTCTCTTTCTGTACGCCAACTTTCACTCAATTACATTTGTTTTTCATGTCTTCAATTTTAAACTTAGAATTTTTCATGCAGTGCATATTGAATAAAATTGTATTAAAAGTGACAATTGAATTGTAGTGGGTTTTAAGGTGTTAACATATGGAAAGAGAAAGCTGGTTTCTTCGCTAGTATTATAGTAAAAAGTTTTATACTATAAAATCCATGTACCTTATTTTGTAATGAATATGATGGGGCACTGGATTGGTGTCGTTGATATTTGTGAAAACTACTACAGCCCACAATTTATCCACAGACAGTAATTCCATTCCAGAATTGACAGCTTCCCATTCAGTAGCAAAACCTCGTGTTTTATTATATCGGACACACTGAAAATTGAGCCAATTAAATATAAGATTATTTACCATGACCATGGACATTACCGCATACCGGTATGCGGTAGGCTAACGGTATATACCGTTAACCTTGTGTGATGTGGATATTATGGTATAATGTGTATTTGTGTATATATCACTGGTAGATGATTTTGTTTTGAAAAACTTTTAAATAAATTGATTAATAGTATTACTAATCTGGGAATAAACATGTACTTACACTCATAATTTCTGAAAGTAATTCGGATATAAAATCAACTCTTTGAAGGACGACTTCAACGTCTGTTGTATTTATACTTTCTATAACTTGATGCATCTTTTCCAAAAATTCATCTGCTTCATCAGTAGCACCAGTTAGGCCAATTATTCGGCGTAAATTTTCTGGATCACTTAGTACTTCCTAGAAATGTCAAGGATTTATTTCACGCATAATATATGATCTTTTGTGCCGAAAAAAGCAGGATGAGTAATTTTAAGAATGATTTATTTAGAAAAGATTACCTTCGTTAAAACTATGTCTTCAGTATTATTCTTTAACCATTTTCGAGTTTTATGAAGAATATTAACTGCTGCATTGAGTCCAACTTCAAATTCCTTTAATTTGGAAAACTTTTCAGTTACTCCTTCCATTATTTCTCTTGTAAAAGAAGTGTCAGGTGTATAATAAATGACTCCTCTGTAGCGATTTAGAAATAAAATGATTATAATTAGTTCATTAGTTCTAAATTACACCTTTTTTACGCAGCAATGATTGGTGCATTGTAACACTTATAAGAATCTAAACACATACCTAATAAATGGTTTTATCTGCCTCCACAATAAAGATGTGAATGGCATGGACTCCAATCTTTGAAATATTGTGTTGCAAGTCGCTGATACGTCCGGATCCAACTCATAATGATGATCTGGATTCCAATCTCTAAGACGATCCCTTAGGCTGTCATACCTAAAAATGCAAAGCAAGAATATATATACGTAAATGTACTAGAACATAGAACTAACGTTCAATGATAACAATAACAACCTAACCTAATCTAATATTGACATAATTTGAAATATAACCTATTGGTACTATCAGCATCAGCTCCAAACGTACTGGTATTCCCTCTTAAACGTACGCCACATAAAGTTTCATATAACAATGATGCTGTAGCGCCAGTATTATTGTTTGACATTTGTTCTCCAAAACCGTTGAAACTTTGCAAAGTGCTGTAACCAATATCCCACACATTAAGCAATCGTTTTAATTATAGGTATTTACCACTAGGTATTTACAGATAGCTAATCAATACAAGTAATTTATGTAAAACGTCTGGTCGTACATTAATTAGCTGAATTTATCGAGTGTATTTTCCACACCACTATCTAAAGCTATTCACGAGTACAAATATTCAGTAAGGCAGAATTCATCGGGCCCCTCCCAAAATTTTAGAAAATTGTTCATCTACTTAATTCTATAATGATTCTTTATTATCACTAATTAATATTAATTACGACTTATTTATGGATTACCTCACGAATCGGCCTAGGCTTGCCAGTGTTTTCAGATCGTATTCGTAAAACTTGGGGCCTGTTAGTTGCTGTTCAATATCTTCAGCATTAAGATTAACGTTAAGCTAAAACAAAAGATGATATCATAATATTAGAATATAATATTAGTATTGTACAGTACACTGTTAATGCTGTTTTAGACTTCACTCTTAATTTTTAAGTAATTTATAATTTTTATGCAGGATATATACGATGCATTTTATTTCTAAAAATAGCTGAACATACCCGCTTTGCTAGTCCATTTTTGTCCATGAAGTTATCAAATACAAACAACAAAAGAAATGCCTTTTGTCTGTCGAGTTGGCATAATTCTTTATGCAAAGTTGGAGTCAATTTAATTATGTCGTATTTTTTCGATGGATCACATTTCCCAGATCTGAAATCGTCAAGAAGTTGGTCCATTGATTTCTGTGGACAGAAATAAATGCAAAAATAAGCTTTTATCCCTCCCCTAAACAATGCTTTTGGCCGTGGCATTATCATATCCTGGCGTTATGTCATGATTTCTTTATAGCGAAAGTTATATATAAATAAATGGCGAATACTGAAACCTAGGTATATCATACACCATAAATTGCACAGGTGCAAGGTGGAAGCAAAAAATAAACCTTCTTTATAATAATTAACAATAACTTCATGAGGATAGTAAACAACATTTCTGTATTTCATATCATAAATACAAGAATAAAAAGAGTTTTATATGTAACCTTGTTAATAGCATCCAAATTTAGATCAGAATCTAAAAGCTCTAACAGTTGTTCTCTTGATACACTTGAATACTGAGGTGCTGTTGCCAAAAATCTCTCTTTGCCATCTGGTTGAAACAGCTCTTTTAATTTGACTTTCCCTTAAAAAACAAAATAGTAACAATTTTTACAGACAATAGTCTCACACATTAACCAGAAGAATAAAGCATTTGTATACAGAAGGGTAAATATTCATTATGTTACATCTTAGAAGCTTAAATTAATTTCGATGTGTAATGTTATACATTATACAGATGGGTAAACGATTTCATGTGCCCATTTCAATTGCATTTATATCATAAAAATAAATTTGTAGCAAAGTATAGACCCCCTTGCAAAAAAATAATTAATTTAATATTAAAGATAATCTGATAACGTAGGGCAGCTTTTTTCTAGTTCATAACAGGTTTTTGAGCATATACTTACCAATATCTCGTGCTCCATTAAATCCACTGATTAATTTAACATAGACCATGACATCTGACCACAGTTTTCGAATGGTTTTTAAACCACTAGGGTTTTCCAGGATATCTTGCATCAATGGTGCTACTTCTTTAACGAATGTTGACGCTCTAATACAAAATATGAAATTTATATTAAAAAACTACAGCATACGATATAGTTAATATTTAATACAATAATTATCTCACAGTGCATTTTCCCACATCTTAGGGCCTTTGTTTTCCACGTAATCATCATAACAAGTGTTGTTTAATGTACAGAAAAAGTTTTGTATGAATTCAAATCCTCCTACAGAAGGCATTGGTTTCTCGACAACGTGGCCTACAGTAAAATTCAAGTACCCAGCAATTAAAAATCATCAATTTAACCACATCACATCATCACAATTAAAAGTAACATAATACTACACAACACATTCGAAGACAAGAACAACTTTCTTACAGCTGGAGTGATGAATTTTCAACCCACGAGTCCTGACCCACATCAAAATTAAAAACAAAAATAGTGGCCACACCAATTCCATAAAAACGCGGGTCTATATAATGACACACAACAATATTAAAGATAATATTTTTAAGGTTAAAATGTACAAAGAAGTCCACTCGACAAGACGATTCATATTAATATAACCTTGTGTCTTTTTCTTAGAATCCAATTTTTCCATAGCAGTAGCTTCAATTGCTGTTGGAATTTTGTCATACTACAAGGAATTTTATACAACGAATAGAACTTTGTCTATCCAATTTAGATACCACAGTGAATTTTAAATTCCATAAAGTAAAGCTGACATGTTAAGAAATGATTAGTATATGACTCTGTGATTTGACGACTAGAAACTTGAAACGATCCTCCGAGAAAGTTACATGTGTTGAAAATTTCAATTTTCAGCTCTTCAACTCTTTGGTTTAGTCAAACGTCTAATACTATCTGTTCTGACTGAACTATATTACTTTTCTGCATATAGTTGATAGTTAGGTAAACCTAAAAATAACAAAACATATTCATATTATTGATTTTGTTATATTTGTCATTTGTCCATGGATTCTAAGGTCATTTGTTCTTACATGTATACATAATTTTATAACTTACGCAATTCTGCCAGCCTTTAGCAAACACGAGAACTACAACATTAACAGCAGTTCCAAGTTCCAGTATTTCTAACTTCCTAATTGTAACGGTTGACCTTAGAATGCTTGCTTCAGGAATCAGGATATCACAGGGTATTGATTTTTCTTAAATCGAGATTATTTATTATGAACGTATACGTCCATGCAACAAACTAAAATGGACTTATTCGACCTGTAAAAATATTCATTGGAATCAATAACCAGAACTAAAGCAATATATCTATTATCTATACCTATCATTTATATCATATAGTGCTTAGTGGAAATGGAACGAATATGTACATGGTGGACTAAAATAAATAAGCACACAAGCTTTGAATTTTTAAAAAGTATCATACAGTTGTCCCCATACTATGTAGAAATACTACATTAAGATTTTAACATTTCGAATACTAATAAGCACTTTAAAAAGGCATGATTGACATTTTTCAAGGTAATGGGAAATGAAACATTTGTATACCATAAATATGATATGATACGTATGATACGTCTAGTCTATATTATATGTATGATAATTTGGAAATATGAAGAAATTTCTAACAAGCTTATTGTTTCTCTAAGACGGGTAGCAAAGAGGAACACCTTTGCTTTTCTTTTAATAAACTATCTCCGAGACTGGTCAGCAGTTTAAAAAGTGTACAATATATCGATTAGCGTTTTTTATTCATCGAAAAACGCGTATGATAATGACGATGTATAAAATTGATGTATTTCACTAATCAAGACTTTCTGTATTCTATTCTTATTATTTCATAATAAGAGAATCAAGAGTCTGAGTAAAATTTTTTTTAAATCACTTTGGATACGAGGTATTTTAATTCAAAATCCCTCCCCTTCTCCTTGGAGTAAATTGATACAAAACTGTATACCTTACAGTGGTACATAGTGATAATCACTATACATAGAATACTTTAGTTGGCCAATTTCCATCATTTTCCCCTCCTTCTTTTCAGAATAAATTGGCCAACTAAAGTATTCTTCTATAATGATTATCACTATGTACCACTGGTAAGGTATACAGAGTGTTGTGTCAATTTATTCCAAGGAGAAGGGGAGGGATTTTGAATTAAAAATACCTCGTATCCAAAGTGATTTTCAAAACATTTTACTCAGACTCTTGATTCTCTTATTATGAAATAATAAGAATAGAATACAGGAAGTCACTTTCACATATTATTTCACTTATTAAGCCTAGACTATACTGCCCGTTTCATTGTCACGTTCATGTTTTGTGAAGTCAAAACAACGTCACTATTGTTATAATGACGTAACTTTTTTTTGTACAGAAGAGATAGGATCCGCTCCCTTCTATAGTAACTAAATTAACATAGGGTTAGATTTGTCGCCCGTCTGGTGTGTGTTAAAATTGATTTTAACGTGTGAAAGCTATGTCACGCCCTTCTGCCCTTTACAGTCATTTTGGATATGATCTCTAGGCCAGGCTGTTTCCATAGGGCTGTAAAAAACATCAAATTTGCAGACGGGCGACAAATCTAACCCTATATTAATGTAGTTACTATAGAAGGTAGAGGCTCCTATTTCTTCTGTACAAAAAAGAAATGTGTTATAACGTCATTTTGACGTCACAAAGCGTGAACATGACGACGAAACGGGAAGTATAGTCCAGGCCAGGGTCAGGGTGACTCGAACGTTATAGGGTGAAGACAATAGGATGTTTTGCTCTTTTTCTGCAGCCAGTTTAGATAGGAAAACTGGGTGCAGGCCAAGGGGGGATCAGTGGCTGTATCCATGACCACGGGATTTTTCACAGCTAAAAGTCAACTGTATGCACCCAACTCAAACTGGCTGCAGAAAGAGAGCAAAACATTCTACTGTCGTACTGTCTTCACCCTATAACGTTCGAGTCACCCTGGTCCAGGCCTTAGGGTAAAATTGATTTTAATTTAACCGAGGGGAGGCAAGGAAACAGTTTACATGCCTTGAGTTTTTGCCATCCGAATAGCCAATTATAATTATTTCAAAAAATTGTGAATTAAGTGTGAGACCTTCAAGATTAAAGAATGGCCCTTTCCGGCATTTTCCGGTGGGAAAAATGGCTTACTTCCAAGTGGACTTCATTACTTGTCTAATATATATTACCCATCTTTCAGTAGTTAAAGTTTTTATACTCCTTTCTGCAGCAACCTCCGGCAAGGAGATGATCAAAGTAATATATTGGTCTGTCTGGGAAAAATTGGATTTGCCCTTGTAAGTTGTACGGTCGAGAGCTTGCAAAAAATGGGATATTTTCCCATAATAGACGTTTCCCACAATTTGTGACCGGTCACTAAATTAACATGAACAAGTATTGAAATGACTACAGTACCTGCCTGTGTTATTCTGGAATTGTGGGACACGTCTATTAAGGTCAATGTAAATTTAATGTAGATATACAGACAGGACAGCTGAGAGCGTACTGTCAAATGCGAAATCGACATTTATTTCAAAAAATCATAGTCATTATTTGTCTTGTCAAAAGTCAAAACACAACATTTTCTTTCTCCCGACACACTTTGTATGTAAACTTTATCGGTTGAAGATAGAAAATAAAAAAACTAACAGTAGCCGGTAGCGGCTTGTTTTTGCAATCGGTTAATCTGTTTCCTTTGTCCTTTTATTTCAGTCCCCTGGACGGAGTTGTGAAACTTTTGGGAGTCAAATAACATTCAACATTTAAAGGTTTCGTCTCACTAGGAGGTAAACATATGATAGAGTTGTAGCAAATGTGAAAAAGTCAGTCAAATAGTCTTTCGAATTTTAAACAATAAAAAACTGAGCTGCAGTCTGCACTCCGAGACACAAACACACACATGACACAAATCGATTTTCTACTAATCCAATCTCCATGTCCATTAACGCCCACAACAATAATTTTCCTACATTCAATTAGCAATTTTAAAGATGGAAATGATTTTTGCAATGACCATGATTTTTTAGGTCCACTAATTTTAATTCGTCAACAAACTTTAGTATTGTTTGATGTTTCTACGTGTGTTGAGGTGTGAGAGTGAGCCCTATTCGTAGGTCGTGATTGGTTAATTCGAGTGCCTTCAGAAAAATGCCAATGATAAAGAAAATAACACATGCAAGAAACAAAAAGATAGAAAAAAGCTTGAAATATCAGAATTCTGGACTTTTGAAAGTTGTTGAAATTGAAAGGTAAAAAAACCGTTTTTACCTGCCTGTTCCATGATCAGTGTCAAACTATGTGATTTAAGATTGGATAGATTCATACTTCACAACAGTTCTCTCTCACATCATAATAGTTATCTATGAGTCTATGAAAGTGAGTCTGAGCCTGAGTATGAGCACTATGCGTAGCGTACTATGACTATGATTTTTAGCGTTCAAGCCCGTAGCTGTAGGAGTCGTCCTTGCGGCCCTGAACTGGAATTTAAACACCCGAAGTCGTACATATAAGCAGTTGATAGTTGATGCATTATCTCTAGCGACAAAAGACCAATCTTCAAGAATGTAAAACTACGTATGAAAATGGTCAGTATAAGAGGATAATACGAAGTGAAACCAGCAGGATTCATATTCATACAACAATACAGCTAAATTAATGATTCATTTCAATCAGAAATAGGAGTAATGGTATTATAGTATTCCTATAAGTTTTAACAATAAGATTGAAGAACAATAAAACCGATAAGAAAATATAATAGACGAGTTCGCGCTTCAGTGAGCACGAACAAAGGTGCTCAATGAACCCGACCTCGTATATTGTTCGTGCTCACTGAAGCTCGAACTCGTCTATTATATTTTCTTATCGGTTTTATTGTTCTTCAATCGTATTGTTAAAACTTATAGGAATACTATAATAATTTATGCATCGATTTTTTGGATCGGCATGCTAAGAAATGAGGATGAGCAATTCTGACCTTTCATTATGTGCCTGTAATAAAATAGCTTCCTGTTCGTATTCTCTTACTGCGGCACTAGCATGCCATTAAAACTACTCATAATATAAACCCTATTTCTTAATAGACCTTTGTCACAATTCCAGAATAACACAGGCAGGTACTGTAGTCATTTCAATACCTATTCATGTTAATTTAGTGACCGGTCACCAATTGTGGGAAACCTCTATTATTTAAATGCCAAAATAGTTTGCTTGTCGTTGCCCATTTCAGCGCTAATAGAGAGCAAAAATGATGCACGTCTGTCAAGCGTTTTTACCGGTATCGGCTGTATCTTTTCTGTTTGTTTGTAACCATTAAGAAATTGCATAAGACTAAAGAGATAAATTATTAGATTTTGGCACAAGAATATAATGCCCATTAGGCGTCGTCGTATTATTTTTAAAATCTAAGATTTTAATGTAGTCCTAGCGGTTTCTAACATCTAATGCTAATACAAGGGTATTCCATCTATTTAACAGATTTTGAAGCATATAAATATTAATGGTGTTGCGTTGCGGTGAATAGTGGCTTTTACCGAATATCAGGTGTCTAATAATAATCCCACTGAATTAACGTTTTACTATAGTTGTTATTAAAACATCAAAATATTTTGACAATTCAAGGTTAGGTAAGTAAGTCAATTTGGACCACTCTGTTGTCACAATTTTCAAGGAAGTTTTCGAGTAGCCGAATTTTCGGGTCTGGCATATTTGGTTTTCGGGTGGAGTATATTCCTTTTCCGGGTCTGGCATTCTCGGTTTCTGGATACGGTACACTCGTTTTTGGATCTGGCATATTCGGCCTTCGGGTCTGAATTACGTCTACCATGTAGGGGCTTCACCTTGCATCGACACAAGGGTAAAGTCCTAGACCTTTTTCTTCCAGCCATCCCAAATTAGAGTTGGGATCGATTTCAGACCAAATTACACGTTTTAATGCATTATACTACTATAAAAATGACAATCGGCAAACTTTGGACCCCTTGCTATATAAACAATGCATTAAAATTAAAGTAAATCCAAAAATATTAGGTTTAACCAAGATTTAACTAAAACTGTTATACCATACCCATTATATTCAAACCGCTTTAGAACAATGTTCCCCACTAGGTGGGCCAAAATAAAAATATGGTGATTGATGACTCATATGACCGCCATTTTCAGATGTGTGACCCATGGTGCCACAACAACTAGTTACCTAGCAATATATTCTCTCATCTGTTCCCATGAGAAAGTCTCCCTTTAAGAAGGCTCAACACGCCTAGCAACCGCATGGGCCTATTTAAATGCGTGTTAAAAAATGCTTTACATCAAGGTTTGTTCCTCCCAAGGTGAGTGAAATTGTTATGGGGACTGAAATGTCTGAAATGCAAACTACATATGCCATAGTTAATTAAATTTCTGCTAGGTTGATCAACTGAAATGAATTCAATCTATGATTTTCGTGTTTCCACCTTTTTGTCCTCTTTCGGGATCGAGTGAATAGTATCTAGAGAGCTCCGGAATTACTACAACCCTGCACTGCACACCTTCCCATTATCGTTGAAACTGTCATGAGTTTAGCTTAAACATGGGATTATGCTAGCTATTAGTTAGAAATAGTCGAACAATTGGATCACAATGATTTCAGTTACACACCTCCTCAGTGCAAAACTCTACAGATCTAAGTTTGAAGCGTCTTAATCACATTTATTTTGCTTATATCTCCGGCACTCATCCCCTCATTCCTCTCCTGTTCCCGTGCCCCATAAGACCCCGTTCCCGTGGCCTATTTCACAGGATTTCAAATTTTCCTCACCTTTATTCAGAAGCCTATTACCATGACAATTTCACTCACCTTGGTTCCTCCCAAAGGATAAGGCCGATTTTTATGGGAATTAAATTTTTGGAATCCTGGACTATCCAGGAACACACGAGGGCGGATGGATTTTTAATATCATTGCTTTAAATGGTGCAAAAAAATCAGCATTGTATAAAAACTAAAACTGATTCATTTTTTTTGGAATTTGATTTTTTAAAGCATTTAAAGAAACAATATCAAAAATCCATCTGCCCTCGTGTGTTTCTCTATAATCCAGGATTTCAATAATGGAAGTCCCATAAAAATAGGGCTTATCCTTCGGGAGGAGTAAATGCAGAAGTAAAACATTTTTTAACATGCATTTAAATAGGCCCGGCTGCTATGCATGCTTGCGTGGTGAGCCTCCTTAAGAAGAAGTCCATTTTTTCGGTAAACATTGTGAAGTTTGAATTCTTATCCTGTAACATGGAAATGTAATGGTGAAAAACCTTAATTTTATTTTGTCCCACCTAGTGGGGAACATTGTTTTAATGCCTTTTGCATATTGTGGTATAGTTAGATTTAGTACCTTTAAAAATTTAATTGCTAGGTAACTAGTTTTTGTGGCACCATGGGTCACACATCGGAAAATGGAGGTCATATGAGTCATCAAACACCATATTTTTATTTTGGCCCACCTAGTGAGGAACATTGTTTTAAGGCACATATGACTCAGTTTTGGAAATTTCAATTGACTATCAAAATACATGTTAGAATTTTTTGCCAGTTTTGATGTTTTGTCCAAGGTTCTATCCAGATTTGCTTGTGTAATACAGATTTGGAATGACAAATGCATTGGCTTGAATTTGGATAGGGTGTATTTTTGATGTTAGTAGGTTATCTAACATTATCAATGGTTGAAAATTTTGCCCGATTTTTTGTCAAGCTTTCAAAATTGAAATTAAAATGTATGCAAACGGGGAACAATATCAAAAATGCACCCGATCCAAATTCAAGCCAATGCATATTTGCCATTCCAAATCTGTACTATACAAGAAAATCTGGTTAGAACTCTGGACAAAATATCAAAATCGATAAATAGAGTTTCATGAAAGCTAGCTGAAGCTTGACCGGATGTGGAAGTCACAGAATTAGACCTGTTTAAAGCTAGGTTTTGAGTTTCACTTCCTTGTCACTTCACCCTTAAAGGACGTCATTACGTTGGAAACCAAATTGGAAACATATTTTTGCTAATTACAAATTAATTGTAGTGTCACAAAACGTGAAAGTGAAGTGATAGTGAAAAGTATAAAACGGGTCTTATACCATAAAAAATGACAATCGGCAAACTTTGGACCCCCTGCTATTTAATGCATTAAAATTAAAGTAAATCAAAAAATATTAGGTTTAACCAAGATTTAACTATAACTGTTATACCATATCCATTACATTCAAACGGCTTTAAGGGTGCTGTTCCTCTATTATTTCGAAATTCGAAGTTTTGAAATATTTCTAACTTTGAATAAAAATATGCTTCTAATGGTAGCCGAAACCCATAGCTCTGCTAACAGACAAACTAACTGTAGATATGCAAATCACATTATTTGCCAACGTTGACAGTAGTGCAATACTCCAAATAACAAAATGCTTACTGTCCGAATTATCCCATGGAGATAATTTTCAAATCGAAACGGAAAAATCTCTGGCTTCTCATTGGTCGATGCATTTTTGAAATTGACCAATCAGAGCACAGCATTTCATTTCAAATTTTATATGATTTTCATAAAGCGTTCCCAGGGGAAATATTTATTGAAATACTGAACTTTGCATTACAGAATTGTGACTTGTGTATAAAGACATGCAGACCAACTATTTTTAGCATGTATGGATATGGATACCATCACCACCATCATAAATTGTATAGATACACTGTACTAACCTCATGTAATTAAAACACGCTAATGGATTAACTTTAAACTGAGAGAACGTTATAATAGAGTAGACTTTAGCTTTATTGTTACAACTTGGTTACAACTTTGACGTATAATACATCAGTAGACTGGACTAGCTTAATTATATATCATATATCATTTGGACATTATAACATTACAAAATGATTACCTATTTGATAAACACGTATACATATTACAAATACAAATTAGAAATCTATTATTGGGCTATTTACACAACTATACATAACACCAGAATTACGTGTCATCCGACTGTCACACATCCACCGACATTACTTTTGATATCTTGTAATTGTATTGTTTCAGAGTGAGTAATACACTATGCAGAACTGAAAACCAAGTGTCAACCATTGCTCCTTTCAGCAAAGCTATAGTCTAGTCTACTTATGGTGTTTTTATTAAAATTCGAAATTTAGTTGTATCATTTCATCGGATTGAGTACGCAATGCAATAGTATTGAAGCTTGTAGGATGCGGATGATGTTATGCTAAAGTGTAAGTCTGCATTTTTTTCAATTTACGATGTTGGTAATGGTAATCATACATGCTAAAAAGTTAGTCCGCATTTGTATATATCACAAGTCACAATTCTGTAATGCAAAGTTCAGTATGTTTTGAGAACGTCAACTCCCTACCCGGAAGATACTCCTCACGAATATTGTACAGTGCTGACAGGTCAATCCTAAGAGCGGATTAATGAACGATGCTACTTAGGTCTTAGTCCCTAATTCGATGATAAGTAAATAAATCGCTAGAACCGAATAACTGTTATTTTCAGCAACAATTTATTCTTCCTGCAACCACTTATGACAGAATTAATTAGGGAGAGGAAACTTTACTGAAACTAAAAATGGAATTAACTTAATTGATGAGTTACCAATCTAAAACATGTTGGTGCTCACTCAACGACTCACACTTGGAGAATGGCGTTGGAAGAAGCTTCTCTGGGCTTCTAATTCCCAACCGCCAACACAATGAATACCGCGAAAACAATTCATACTAAACAAGGGGTATTCTAAGAAAAAGCATAGATTACATAACACAGTATTTCAATAAATATTTCCCCGGGGAATGCTTTATGAAAATCATATAAAATTTGAAATGAAATGCTGTGCTCTGATTGGTCAATTTCAAAAATGCATCGACCAATGAGAAGCCAGAGATTTTTCCGTTTCGATTTGAAAATTATCTCCATGAGATAATTCGGACTGTACACCAAAGTTCCCATTTTGAATTGGGTATGTACTGTTGAGTTTTTTAAAAATGATAATAATGACCTCTGATAACCCCAAGTTGCTCCGCCCACAGCAAATATCTTTTCATGAGTATGTAAACATAAACAATGATTTAAATTTAGCTTCCATGGATTTCATGTAAAAAATACAATAGTATACGATAATATTGTTGTTATCCGAACCCAATGTAAATCTAAAATATGCGATGTTACATGTAATTTGCTGTGAATATCTGAAATAAAGTACTCGAGAAAGTATCCGTGGCAAAAAGGTTATCAGAAGTCATTATTATCATTTAAAAAAAACTCAACAGTAGTTTAGCATAGAGGGGGCCAATAGCAACAGCAATCTGTAGAGTCTTCATTCAATTTCCCATGGATTTGGATGTATTGTTGTAATTTGCACATAATATTACAGATTTATTGTTATTTCGAGTATTGCACTGCTACTCTTTGCAACCCGTGGCAGATCCCCATGGAAAAATGAAAAAATGAAAAGTGGGTGGGAAAGCTCGCCAATTGACGTCATTGGCGAGTGTGTATTTAAATTGAGATCCCCAAGTGGGGGGAATTAGGGATCGGCTGTAGTCATGTAAATTTTCCACACATTTTCACTTGTTCCGAACCCCCAATAAATCGAATAATCTGCCATTCCTTTTCTATAATATTATATTCTATATTCCTTGTACTCTTTGGGACATTGGGACAGTAACCATGGGGACGAATACTGTACACGAAATGACGCAATGGAAATTCGTAAGGCAAATCAGGCAAATGGCTACAAGCATTCCAACGGTTATCGCTTCAATCTGTCGGATTGATCCCAACTCTAAATTGGGATGGTTTGGAATTTGGAAGAAAAAGGTCTAGGACTTTTCTCTGGTAGCATCACATCGACCACCGTCATGAAAAAAATAACGATAGTGTACTATAGCGTGATGATTTTTCGTGAACTCGTGATTTCTTGAAGGCGCTAAAATTTCAATTCTTGAAAATCAACAGAAAGCAAAAAGAAAAAATCTTTGACAGTGAACAGTGAAGATAAAGTGTAGATTTGATAAAGTGTAGATTTTGTGATTTGTTTGTGGGTTAGTGGTTTGTCATCCCCGTTATAAATGTCTGGAAGATTTAGAATTTCTGTATGGGATCCATATCTCATACTCTCTCAGATTTGTGCTCTTCAATCATTTTTTTATTTTTCATTTGGCGTTTTTCTTATTATTGGATCACTTCTATTGGGAACAGATGTAACTCTCACAAATGTTTTCAGCTATAAGGTTTGTTTAGCAAACATTTTGCTATTTAAATCAACGTTTCGAATTTTTTAAAAATTGATTGTAATTATTTATTATTTTGAAGGCCATAAATTTTGGTGATCGTAATGGAATATTGACTACTTCTTCCTACACCTTCAATGCCTTAGTTGGGTAAGTTAAGTTTCATTTTGTAAGTACAAAAGTACAAATTAGCACTGATAAATATTGATTAATAATAATAGTTGTATCAAAACAATGGCTAAGGTCTTTCCTTTGGGTATTGCGTTGAGTAAGTTGGGTTAGACCGCTTTTTTAGCCGATTGCGGTGGGCGGTGACCTTTATTCCCCTCTTTATTTCTTTTAGGTTAGGATCTTGTAAACCTAATCTAATCGTCGCCTAACCTAATTTAACAGGAAGGAAGCTTGTCTAATAGACTCTAGACAAGAAGGAAGCAGAAAGATCTCTATATATAATCGCAGACTTGATAAATTACCTGTCTATATATTATATTTACATATATATATATATGTATGTACGTGTGGTAGGGAGAACCTAGGGAACCTGCATATATTACGTAAAGCAAAACCCCCTCCCACATGTGTAACGCAAGTGCTCACTGCAACACTTTTGGGTATCCCCTCCTCCCATCAACTGCACACGGAATATATGCAGGCTCCTTAAAAGTAAAAAAAGTAAAATGCGCAAGCCCAATTCCTCTAAACCAACGAAATGAGTCGTTTCATATTATTGTTATAACATCTAAATAATAATAGTTTACCTAAGAAGGTTGAATGGTGACTGGGGATCGAATGGAAATGATTAGCGAAAGGGAACATTTCGTAATGATCGTAATGTGAGTATTAAATAGCATTTCAAAACTTCTAACCCAAATTGGTTCTGCTATAATATCGAAAAACTTATTCAACATTTTTTAATAGATAGAGCTAGGTTTACTTTTTACTACCCTCTTAATTCCTTTGTGCCATTTGGGATATCTTTTTGTAGAATTAAATAACAGCACTGGGTAATTAACTATTCTTTAAAAATATTTATTCGTAAGTTGTACTCAAGGGATTTGAACGTTTTTCCAAAATCCTGAGGGAATCTTATTTTTTCGATTTTAAAAGTTTTGGTAACTTTGTGGGAGTTTTTTCGGAAATAGTCTTTCATTGTTCCCTGTATTTGATGCTACTATCTACAGTTATTATTTTGGTGTAGAAAATTCCTTTTTATCAGGAAGTTGGGGCTGCAGCTAATTTTTCCAACCACTGTAGAAAATAAAGGTGTATTAATTTAAATGTACTTTGTATTTACAAAGTTAACAACCTAATGGGATGTTTTCGAAATTGTTTTTATTACTGTGATGGGTGGCCTGCTGAATTTTTCTTGAGTGCTAGATTTGCCCCCTTAGCTGGGTTCACTAGTACATCATAAGCATCAACTTAGTAATTACGGTTGAAGTTGAAGTTTAAAGGTTCCTACCGTTGCAACCAGTAAAGAAGTGGTTTATCCCATAGGATGGACTCCGACTCCAACTCAGATGCTTAATATGACGTTTTAGTTGGTTCCTTCATATGTCATAATAAGAATTGGACTTTTTTTAATAGATCACTTTTCTTGTGGCTGATTGTTAAGCGTACGAAGCAGTGTCTGGATTTTACAGCAACTTGTTACTTCATCCATTTTGCAATATGTTGGATTTACAATGGCTACATCCCAAATTTATTCTCATGGTGGATACTTACTGCTGCCTCAGTCACCATAATGTGTGTCTGTGGCGAATTTTTATGTCTTCGTACTGAATTGCAAGATATTCCGCTTCTCGGAGCACGGGTGGATCTTTAGAATTAACTTAATTTTAGTATCTCATGTGTTGTAATTATTAAGGAAACCTTCCCTGTCAATATGTCAATGTTTTTTATAGGTATATATTAGCGATGTGAGGAAGTAAGAAGGCTTTTTATAAGAACTTAATTGAAATTTGATGTCAGTAAATTGTTCCAATAGTTCCAAATATCTAATGATGATCCCTTTCATTATAAGGTCGTCAAATTCTACTGTTGTTTCATGAACTGATCTATGTTACTGTGCAAAGCAAATACACATGAAACCATAAACATAAAACTGAGAACTGTAGAACGCTCTATTAAATGAACTGAACTGAAGATTATCATTGTAATTCGTGTTATATGTAGAGATATCGTCAGATAATCGATATCCAAGTGAAGTGAAATAAGCCAATTGTAGGGCCCTCACATTATTATTTCCCATCCTCGAAACTTCTTTTGTACAGAAAAGAAAAAATAGGAAGCCTATCCCTTCTATAGTAACTAGTAACTAACTTAACATAGGGTTAGATTTGTCGCCCGTCTGGTGTGTGCTAAAAGTGATTTTAACGTGTGAAAGCTATATCACGCCCTTCTGCCCTGCACGAAATTCATTTTGGATATGATCTCTATGCTGTTTCCATAGGGTTGTAAAAAAAACAGATCAAATTGGTCAATCTCCATTTAAGTTTACAAATTTGAACTGTTTTTTACAGCCCTATGAAAACAGCCTAGAGATCATATCTAAAATGACTTTCGTACAGAGCAGAAGGGCGTGACATAGCTTTCCCACAAGGATAGTATAGGAGAAAGTTCGGACACTAGCTGTTATTTTTATCGTCAAGGGTCACACGGTGTCACCCCCGAGGAGAGTAGAACGTAATTTCCATGTAAACCCCTTAAGTATGACTTCCGGTGACGTCACTCGAAGTCTATCTATCCCATGTAATGTTCCCACAAACTCCACCCACTTTTCAGTTGCATAGGTGATGTTCACAGGTTGGCTTTCACACGTTAAAATCAATTTTAACACACAGCAGACGGGCGACAAATCTAACCCTATGTTAAGTTAGATACTATAGAAGGGATAGGCTTCCTATCTCTTCTGTACAAAAGAAGTTGCTTGGGGGGACATGGGGACAATAACTGTAGAGTCATACTCAATCAAAGAACCTATACTCAATAGTCATTTTGCTTTAAATACTATGGTTATTAATAATGCATATTTAATAATATAATTTAGTATTTTTACTTTATAGTCAACTCAAACTAACTTTTTTGTACAGAAGAGATAGGAGCCTATCCCTTCTATAGTAACTAAATTAAGAAAGGGTTAGATTTGTCTCCCGTCTGGTGTGTGTTAAAATTGATTTTTACGTGTGAAAGCTATGTCCCGCCCTTCTGCCCTGTACGAAAGTCATTTTGGATATGATCTCTAGGCTGTTTCCATAGGGCTGTAAAAAACAGATCAAATTGGTCAATCTCCATTTAAGTTTACAAATTTGATCTGTATTTTACAGCCCTATGGAAACAGCTTAGAGATCATATCCAAAATGACTTTCGTACGGGGCAGTAGGGTGTGACATAGCTTTCACAGGTTTAAAGCAATAATTTTAACACAGACTGACTTGGCGACAAATCTAACCCTATGGAAACTTTGTTAGTATAAATAGCAAGTATAAATCTCCTATCCTTTCTGTACGGACATGTTAGCGTAATGTAACAATAGAATAGAACATTAAATTTGTACTTTGTACTATACTTGTACTATTCATCGGTGGATGTTCACAGGCGTAAAAATTAAGGTTTCTGTTGATCAGTGTCATACACCGAAACCCTAAGCCTTCCTAGGGGGGGTACCTCCGTACTACCGCCAATGGCCAGGGTTCAGGGGGGGTACTACCCTGGCAATGTTCTTGGGTATTTTCTAGGGGGGGTACCCAGGTAGTATACGTAGGTAGGGTTTCGGTGTATGATCAGTGTGCACATATACTATGTATTAAAACCGTTCATTTATTTATTTTCATACTGAATAACAGTAATTACAATATATTTATGTAGATAACAATAATATTTTGTGTACAATGTATGTAATATTTATAAACTATATTTAAGCAAGAACAGTTTTATTTAACTTCTACGAGTGTATACTGTACTCTTCTACCACTTCATTAATCAATTTCAATAAACAAATGTTTTTAAACATGTTTGGAAGTAATTCCAAAATATTTAAACAGCTCACGAAACAACTCACTTCAGAAGTAGTAGGGCAAACAATTAGCGCAAACTCTAAATGCATATATTTCTTAAATCTATCTACATGACCCCGACGCATAACATACCAATACTTGCTGTAAGGAAGGAGTAATGGTTAATGGTTAGTGTTATTGTAAATTGCAATGTAAGCAATGCGTTTTTTTGCTAATTTTTAAACAGTTCTTTTACGGGGAATAGTATGCACTAACCTTTGAATTATTGAAGATTCTTGTGGTTCTAAATAATCAGCAATGAAAATTGTTCATTAATGTTGTAATCGTAACTTTTTCAAATAGGATAATTCTTCTAGTAATATGGTTTTAATTGTATTCGAATTTTTCGATAATAGGGTATATTTTATATAGTTTAACAAGTAATTTTACTTTATATACTCTAGTTTTTGCTAATGGTATTAGCAGCATGAAATGTTAAGCTTTAAGTGTTACATTCATACATCTGAATCTACAGTACACCTTTTCGTGAAACCAATGTTCTACCCAATCTACTTATTGCTATTTTTATCAATGATACATTGGGCTGGGTATGGTATGAGACTTCTTGAGCATCACAGAAAAAACGGCGACCAAAAGTTATAGGTAGTCATTCATAAGACATAGCTATAAATATGATTTTATGCCAAAGGGTTTGTAGGCTGTTGCAGGCTTTTATGCATTTTTAGTGCATATAACTGATAAAAAATTAATATATTATTGTATTATATGTATTATAATCAAAACTTTTAAATGCTAAATCTATTTTGCTAGAAAGGATTTTCTAAGAACTGTAGTGATACAAATTATTTCCATATTTTCATCCAAATTGTCAAGTTGTTTGAATGCTAAACTATGTAAGAATTTTTCATAAAATGCATACTACCTATTCTATCAATCCACTTTACACTCTTTTGTTTCAGATGTATATATTTTTTCTGTCAGGGTGTTTTCATTTACTTTCTAAGTCAGTTACTGCAAATAAATTTCGATTTTGACGTTCTTGGATTGGAACTTTAGATCAGGAAAAATCATTTCACCCCTATTTATTTCACGATAGGAAAATCTACCCTTTTTTCATTAAAGAGAGTCTCGTGGCTTATTTTTCTCATTGGGAGAAAGTTGTGCGATGATATTTTTTATTCAAATAATGTTATACGGTTAGTTTCAATTTTTGCTTTGGCTAGTTTTATCATAAGGTTTCTTTCAATTGTTCTTTCTGGACAAAAGCCATGTAATGCTTACCTATTACTTGAGTTGAATGTATTTATTGAAACAACCTGGACTGTCGCAGATGATGTTTTGTAGACTTCTTATTTGAAACAAGTTAATGGGGGCTTTTACATGGCAATTATCATATCATTACAATTTTTAGTTAATAAATATTTATAGTTATGAGAATGGAAACCAAAAATTTACAAGAAAATTCAAACTGGTTTCAGGATATGTCAGTATTTAATAGAAAGAAAACACAAACATGTAGCAATTCAAACCCTAGGGTGAACGATGATTATTCATCCAATCTAGTGTCTATAAAAGTTGCTTAGTTATGTCCATTATGAATGAGTTATCATGGAATTTAACTAATGTGCCATGAAAATAATCGTTCTTTCATGAACAATGTGACTTAATAACATCAATAAGTTTTTACAGAGATAGATGTAGTTGTAGGTATATATAGTATTAATGTATGTATTGGGATATGACTTATGACCAAAGAGATAAGAACGAAGGATGTATGAAGTTACAGTTTTAATGCCACGTATATGCCTACGTAACTATATACATACATAACATTCAAGATTCGTCTATATGGTAACAGGTTAGTCGGTCCGGTAGTTGACAAATTAAAAATTCACTTTTGTCACTTCTGGAGGACAAATCCTATAATTTGTCCTCCACTGCTTGTATAGGATAAAGGACTGCCATTGCTAACTACCATGGTGATTACAGGCAGGTGAATATGGAGGTGAAAAAAGTGAACTTTTAATTTGCCAACTCCCGCATCAACTAACCTGTTTAGACGAATCTTGCATAACATTATTCATATTTTTGCAGTGCAATATGTTAACCACTTCTCATTCATCTTGGCAGGTAGAATCATTAAAGCACTAAAATCTAAAAAGCACTTCTTATTATGAAAAGAAATAAAAAATGACAAAAAGCTATTGAGATCTTAAAGTTAAAGAACATTCATAATAGATATTATGTAGTAGACGTTTTACGATAATACCTAGTATATTTACGGCATTACTAAATGTACATACATTGGGTTCCCTAATTAGTTTGTATTTGTTGATATTGCCATATGCAGGTGGACAATTTTTGCTGTAATTTGTTTCCAAAAAATTTCTAATAAGAAAAACAAGCAAATGATATCAGTTTCGGGATTGAAGATTTGGAATAATGTAGGAAAGGAGTATATTTTTCCTTTTCAAACCGAAATGTGTCCAGATGCATTGGTTAAAATGGGAAGCAGAATCATCGTAATACTAGTCGTTGCCCAATTATGGAATGCTGGCTTGCCACTTATTCGTTGCGTGAAGGAAAAAGCACTGCTAGCTAAGTTGCATCCATCTTCTTCGCAGCACTTGGAACAAATGTCCTGTCTGTTTAAGTCGCAGTCAGAAAGTTTGAAAAGGTTGTTTGTTCCCATTTCTTTGAATTCGCATGGTGCCAGGGCACATTTTTTGGTGATATCAAAGTGTCCTGTCGCTGTAATACATAAAAAATAAAAGTTTTAGGTCCAGCTTTGTTCATGGATATTACTTTATGTACAACCGAGTACTATAATGACAATGTAGGACAAAGGGAAGGACAACTTCTAATATTGTACAGACAAACTTGAAAGCGGAGAAGACTTTTCGAACCATTCAACCATTGAGAAAGCACTCAAAAGCGAAATAATAGAAAAACATTTTAATTCTGGCCTTCTAAGTCATTTTTTGACGCATAAAACTCGTGCAACTATTTCTCTGTACGTATTGGGTTCAAGTGATATGGTTTTAATAGTTATCATTTTCTTTTCTTTATTAAATGTGCCCATCTGGTCTAATAAATTGAAATTTTACATATTTAGAGCACAGTAGTTTGTTACTGAGGCTCGAGGTCGATGATAGATGTACTAGCCGGTATTGTTCGCATGAATGGCAGGGGCAATGGTGGCTGTGGATTAATATTAGAAGGAGCATGCACTTCCAACTCCAACGTTACTGTCTGTCTGTAGTCTATTCTGTTAAAGTCAAACTACTGCAAACAAATTCCATTCAACCACAAAATTGCATTGAACTATCCATCCCATCCATCTTCTGGTTTGATTAAATTGTCAAATGGAAGGACGAAGAGACTATTGTCTAGTAAGACAAATAGGCCTTCACCACGTTCTGCGTAAGACATTTTTATATTTATCTGCTGATAGTTTTTCTTTGAATAACCGTAGTCTATTCATTGGAAGTTGCAAGGAACAGTAGTTTCTCTGTAGAAATCTCGCGTCTTTGCATGCATTCTAGCGTGGAGAAAGTAGTGAAAGCTATATATTAAGCTTTCACTTGTAGGGCCAGAGGAGAAATTGAATAGTAAATCATTAATGAAAAGAGGAAACCAATTCAATCCAAACATTCAATTTTGCCTTTGAGCATCTTTCAAATGTGTTAGACAATTATGCGCATTGGATGCTGCTGCTGATGAGTTGACTTTGAATCTTATCTCTAATTAGTACACCATGTTTATCTATACTTAACAGTGCAGTGCAGTGCTGTGTAGATAGAACTTACTAGTGTTTTTTCTGATCGTAGTAATGCATCTATCAGCTGCGTAGTCATTGGGACAAATCTTCAGATCTTCTTCTTTACAAACCCCATCCAGGTTTGTTTGAGCAGGTAGCTGACATTGGTAACATTTCAATGTATTTCCAACGCTTTGTCCTGTAAATCCATACAAATTATAGAATTAGCAATTAGCTGTAAACTCAGAAATGTATTCATCGTGCCAAATGACGCAAAGCACAAAACCTTGATGGCTACCATCAAGCTTTTGTGCTCTGTACCCTAAATTCTCAAAGCTCATTTCTAATGTTAAAAATGAATCTGTATCGGTTACTCAAGTTTTACCCCCTTTGGACAAGACGAGCTACTTTTACGACCAAATGATAGTACAGGGGACGATTTACATTCGCAATGGCTTTCTATATACTGCTGGCAATAATAATATGTCCAACAAAGCTAACCACACCATTGGCCTAAAAAGTTTGCGAAGGAAAGTTGACCGTTTTTATCTTTCATTGAACAAGGTCCTTTGGCTTTCAACTTTCTGCATTCTATTTATGTGAATCACGTAATTCAGGACTACAGTATAGAGCCTATTACGTAATAGAATTTACGAGTACTCTTATTAAATGACCTCATGGAAAACTTCCCTGTTAAATAAATTGGAAATTTCGGTATCTTGTCATTATCACAAAATCACAATTATCAACCTACCACTACTTTGCAAAGACAATGAGAATTGCTAAGAAAAAAAGTTTCAATGAAAAGTACCACCCGCTAGTAGAATGGTCACTCCTTTGCTATTATTCCCCTCTACCGTTAGTATGTAACTAATCTAAACAATTTTGCTATAAGATCAGATCAGGCATTGGGCAAATCATGGCAAAGCAAATGTAAAATGCATTCACAGACGAGGATTACTACGAAAAAATTGAAGTTTCAATGAAAGGTATTAAATTAACTCTATTGATAGCAAGGACAGGGATGCTCAGCTAATCCTTTGCCATATTCCCTCTATATATCGCTATCATTGCTTTTTATCATTAAAGTAGAAATGTTCGATGTCAGGTTTTTCGAAAGAAAGACGGCTACTACATTGATGTGTGAATTTGAAATCTTATTTGGATCAACCGTTTCCACTCTTAACGCTTATCAAAAGTTTGTTTCATTTTCACTAGGTACAACTTAACCGTAATTTCAGTCACATGTAAATAACACCGCCATGCATGTCACTATAATAAATCAGTAGTTTCTATACCAGAATACGACTAGAATTTCGTTGTCATATATATGTATAGTTGTTCACGGAAAATTATATCCAGTCAACTAAGATTAGATAAATCTCTTAATCTAGCCCTTCTTGAGTAGGGTGAAAGCTGAAGGCTTTCTAGACAATTACGGCTTGATAACATCTGGGTCTCTTTTCACCATCCGATTATGCTTAGGTAGCCAGTAAATTCTATACAAAATAGGGTCCTTATTCTTTGTAAGTAATAGGGATGTGAAGATGTAGGGCTGAGATTGAGGATTGCGGCACTGCCTTGAAACTAAATCCCAATTTTTCTAATTTGCTCTAACGCTCACTTTATTATACCCGGGAGCCCATTCTTGCCCATTGCTCATAAAAATTGTTTACGGGTGGTGCTCCATTCCGACGAAACGATCTATATCCGAGAATACAGTTGCTAGTATTTATAGTTAGTCACACGGGAATGATCACACTAAAGTTGCCATGCACGTCGTTCGATGTTAGTCATGTACACCTCTCTGCTATGATATGTACAGTACATGATGAATATACAAAAACATGTACCTATGAACTATGGTATTATAAATGTAAGACACGAATTGGTTCCATTTCTGTACTCTATCCAGGTTTGTGGCTCTTCAACCATGACTACATCCACTTCCACCATTACATTCTCTTCTCACTACTTTCTCTCTCTGCGGAATTTCATTTTGCCCCAGTTTTTGAAGTGTTATATTAGTTCTGGTAGTTGAGACAAGGAAAGGCATTTATTATCGTTAGTTTAACATAGGGAATTGATGCAAACGTTTAGAATTAGTATTTGTGTAGAAACTAACCAATAATGAGCAATAGCTGATTCTGAGTTGTAAGTTCTCATGGGTATTATAACCATTTCTGGGGAAAATATACGCAGTAAAGGAAGTAAGTACTAAACAAGAACTCTCCTGGCAGACGAAAACTCCTAATTAAGTATGTTGAGAATGAAAGGAGAATATATTCCATCGAGACAATGTATACTGATAATGCATACATAACAGTTAAATACGCAGTACCTGCACAGACAATGGCTGATGCTACCATTTCGAAAGCGTAGGTATGTAGACAGCGTGTGTAGGCTAAAATCTAAATCTAGTAGGATGTCAAAACCAACATCCCACTCAAGTAGAAGTCACTTCATTATTCCTGGCGTCTGCATCCCAGCATCATCATTAAATTGCTTTGCTTTTAGTAAGACTGAATAGAAAATTATACAATGAAGACTAATAAACAGTGGCAGGAAGTAGAACGAGTCGAGTCGTGTGCATAAGAGAAGAGAGGGCTAATTAGGAACTTAATTGTTGCCGTAATACTAAAGCTGACTATAAAGCGTAGTAAGTAAATTCCAAGCTATGAACTTAAAAGGTTTAGCATACAAAGTCTATTTGTAGCCGCAGTCCGATAATATTATTTCCGAAGTAAATGTGGAGACCGCTTGAGGCTTTAAGATTTGAAGTGGAAATGAGAAAAGAGGTCGAAATTTTATTTTTGGAAATAAATTACTATTTACTTTATCAGGAAATGACGCCTCCACGTATTCGCCCACAATTCGTCCTGTTCCCGTTTGTTTTATGTTAGTTGAGAATAATGGAGTTTTAGTTGAAGTGGCATGGGCATGGGCTTCCTATGTGCGAGCATTTTGTAATCTGCATTATGCTCGAGTGGTGTGTCATGAAATGTGAAAGGAAAGAGTAAATATCTATTTTAAAGATGAAACGATATTTTAGAAAGTGTTTGTTTCTCTTCCGATAGTAGAAATGTCAGGGTTCATGACTGATTGTAAAAGAAGTTTCTTTGGCAGATGTAATTTCCAGAGTTTCAGTTTGGTAGATCAAAATGTGCTTATGCAAAATAGAATGGAGATGTTTGTGTTTGTAAATGTTTATACCAAGTGTAAACTAAGGAAGAGACACGGGGAAAGTTGGATTAATATTGACTTATTGTTATCAAACTCCAGATGTGGCACTGACAAGAAACTTCTCTGCACTTCTTCAAATTGTGTCATATTGGTTTTGTAGTGGCAGATGTTGCCATCTGCCATTACAACTCCACGAGGCTAAGTTCTACATTATTTATTTGTATCTTGTAAGTTTATCTCTGAGTTTGGGGACAAAACTTTTCTCATGATGAAGAATAGTGAAAGTGACGAACTGCGGGCGATGCAAAAAGGCTACGAGCTAGAAATAATACAGTACAGAGTCAGATTACCTACATTATATGTAAATCATTACGGCATGTGCACATCCCTTTTCTCTCTGCCTTCCTTATGCATTATTAATTTGGCTGAGGAAAAGAGAAAGCTCTCTTTGTCTTATTACATTCACCCACCAAAACAGAAGAATCTCTCTCAAGTTTTTGTACTTTCGTCCAAATGATTTCATTATATCCTTTCTCGTGGAGCTTTGTAATTCGATTAATCTTCCTAGTCCTAGATAACTAAATAAGTCAAGGATCGAGCGTCAAATAATCCTAGACCTAGGAGTCTAACACAGCAGGCGTCAACTTCCATTTGGATATATCATTTTCATATTACACAGATTAGCTAATGAATAAAACAAGTGGAGAGAAGTCATGGGCTCAAATAGTAGAAGTCTCATTTGCATTTGGCCGACTCTAATTTTCTATTTACTAAGCTAATACCACTAATACATAAGGCAACTCGTTAAATACGTCCCTATATAATAGTATAACATTATGTCATATATATGCCAGTTACATGGAACAGCATATCCCTGTGAATTTACAGATCTGGTTTAAATTCAAGGAGATGCAACATTCGTTTGTGCACATTTTGCAATTTCCCTCGAGCCACAGTTCCGGGTAACCAGAATCTTTATCAGTGTTTGATAAATAGTAGGTAGGACATACTATACATATTTAAGCGTTAGTCAAGATACTTACTTGGAATTATTTTGTGTGTACATGCAGACTACTTTCTAATTGCAAGATAGTTTTCATGAAATGTCAAAAGTATTCCCCTAGTTTATTTTCTGCCGCACACAAGAGAACAAGGCAAGAAGCACCAAGTCCTTTCTCTTTACTTTAACTATTAAAGAAAGCCTTTCTCTTTAACTTGTACCAGTCGACACAAGGACAAATGTAAATACTGAAGCTACTCTCCTATGCAAACAGTTGCGAAAATGCAAATGATGCCCGTCATTTACTAGTACACATTATTCCGACGTATTAAAAAGCTTTAAATTCATTTCTACAGAGTGAGAGCTGCGTTAGTGTTAATGAGCAGCTATTGTACTTTCTCCTTTCTATCTCTAAGTAATAATCAAGGAGAAAGTCAATATGGTAGAAGCCAAAGTTCAGTTGGACAGCACGCTGCTTCCCAACGAAATATCTTCTATTTAATATCAGAGTAGTTGATGAAGAGTAAATTTCAGTCGGAGCAAAAGTTTCTGTTTGTAAATGAAATGAGCTTCATTTAGGTTGCTCGAATTTCACAATTTTGACTTTCTTCTAAGTGCTTCAAAAGGTGCTATGAACTATTATTTTCTCGAATATGATGACAGGTATATACAAAAAGTTTTTATGGTGGAAATGAAAGTATGTTAATAAGAATAGTATTTTAATAAACTGACTCTGACCTAGCATTGTAACTTTCCTTATAGAGAATCACGTTTTACCGGCTTGTGTTGGAAGGTCTCTCTTAATAAAGGTAAAATGTGATACTGTATAATATAGTAATGAAAATAACGGTAATGACTGCTTTACGGTGTATTAAATCAGTCACTCATTAAGACATAAGATGGAACTTAGCCTTTAATTATCGATTTCAAAGAAAGCTAACACCCAAGTAATGAATTCATTATGAGTCGAAAAGTTTTCTCCACTTTTAAAATTCATTAAAATTGTAATTACATCGCGGTAAGTATATTAAGCGAAATTACATACCTTTATAGGACTAGTCTTGGCTACAAAAAGTATTACACTATAACCTATTGGGAGCAAACTTTGAGTTGTAAGGAAAAGACATCATTATCGAAGCGCATCTGAATTCTAACCACATTCACTGTTATGGGAATACTTTTGGTTTACTTAACTCTTGTTGAAACTCGACGAGTTCTGAGTCTGACGATGGGTAAGCCGCTAAGATGTTAACTTTGCAGATGGTATTTTGATGATATTGTTTGTCTAGTTCTACTATACTTTCTCCCAGCTATCTCCTTCGGTTGAACTGACTTTCATTACGAGGATCTACTATAATATAAGAAATAGGAATATCAATTAACTAGAGATATTGGTAGCTATTTTCAGAGCTTTTTATACCGTATCATTATTTCGTATAGGCTAACACTTAAAAGCTTATCATCTTTGTAAGTAATGATCTTGCTCTCGTGAAATTCCTACGCGGGTCGTTTTTGGAGCTTAGTCGTGATCATTTCAGACCGCGATCGCTCAAGGAAACTAATACTTCACCATTTGCAACTTCAACCCAGAAGTCATAGAATTCAAGGCTGTTGAATTTTAACTAATAATAGTATGCTGTTATTTGAGTTTGCCAACAATTCTGCTGAATATCTAAAATGGAGTAGGTACAATACGCAGACTTTCTCCCAACTTAAGCTGTTCATAATTTGGATAGTTTTAGACAAAGGAAACTACGTCGCTCGGTGGTAATTATTAGGCTATGTAACAATGCAATTTGCAAATTGGAGTAAATGATTGATTAGCAGTGTCGACTAGATCGCTGCGGTTTGATAAGTTGTCAGGCAAAGTTGAAATTACTGTCGGGGAATATAAAATAATGGGAGAGTCAAAAATATTTGCAAGACTGGGAGGATGGGATTTTGTGAGTGAGAGACATTAGAGAAGGGTCTTAAAGTACCTATTTGTTTCATTTCTTCCTGTCGTGTATTTGTATTAAAAGCGCGTAGGAAAGCTGTAGAGTACATAGTTGTATCGTGATGGGCTGCAGTAAATATAAATATAAAGTGTGCCACGGGACAAAATAAAAGTGAGATGGAAGAAAAGACGTAGATTCAAGTGAGCTAGCTGTGGACTCAGTGTGGAGCATCATCTTATCAGTTCTCACAATAAGCCTCAGCTTTCACATTAGAGTAGAAATTTCCTTTCTTGGGAGAGTAAAGAGATGACAGAGGAGGAGTCCCTTAGCATCAGCATTAAGTCAGTAGAATGGAAGGAAGATAACACAAAGGAACAGGATGAGATAACGGGTTGAAGAGAAGAGAGACTGGAGAAAGTAACTGCACACGTACTTCTATGGTAAAAAGCTGATTGTGAGTGAAAGTTACGTTTTCTAAGATACCTTTTACTTTTCTCAGTCAGTAGGTGCGGTGCATCTGACATAATGTACGTTACTGAGTGAACATACTTATACTAAAACTAAAAGTCTGCTCCCCTCTCCTCTTACCGATTACGCTCTGTTATATAAAGTGGTCTTGGGAAATCCTATAACGTAATAAAATGCTTCCACATCTACTCATAGGTATCTTTCAACCAACATTATTCCACTACTATATATACATATACTTCTACAATATATTATTCAGTTAACGGTTTCTTCTCCACTGGCTGGCTGACACAGATAAAACTGACTAGTACCATTACAAAAGCAGTTAGTTGTACTTGAATCAAGATGAGCCAGGAAAAGACAGGCTGCTGTTGTAGTATTAGTATTACACAGCGCAGCCATACAATACTGCTGTGTAATTCGAGTTTTCAACAACTCCCTTGTCACTTTAACTGAAATACTATCTCTCTTTCTTGTTAGATGAAACCCTTGCTTATCTCTATGTACATACTTTCCGGACATCGCCAGATGAACTATGCATCTCTATGTCGTAGTCCTAGTGCCTAGACAATTTCCTCAATCACCTCCACAATTACCATTCACAACATCAAAACTAGAAACCGACATCAAAGTGCTCCCTATCTTATTTAGTTTTTCTCTCCGTATATTATGCAAATCATTACTATATTTAATACCTGTAGCCTAATGGTTTTCTTTTGAGAAAGTTTATGGAGTTTCCCATTTCAAAGCATTGAAAATTGTTGCATCTTAATCTTAAGCGATTTGAAAGGCAATTCCAAGATTTATTTGAAAACCAATTTGAAGATTTATTTGAAAGACCTGTTTATATTCTATGATGCATATATGTGTTTCATAATTCATGTTCTACCAGCCGGAGTAGTGTAGCCAGTAAGAGGGGTTTTGAACAGATTATGAAATTATGAAACTAACTTTGGCACAATGGGGCACTACAATGACTACGACATACATCCAGTTTTGTGTACAGATGTCTGTGTAAGTATACTATATGGATACATTCATTTAATGTATTTTATCTGACAGAGGACAGCCTTTGAAAAGATCGGAGAGTGAACTTGCGTTTCAATCCGTGATTCAATTAGGTTTAGATGGAGGATAGAAAGGCAGTCTTCCGGAACGAAATACAACAAATGTACATAAAAGTATTACTAGTCTATTTACTGCACTCTGTCCTGTTCCCATTACTACTACTTTACGTAGGACTAAGTAAGTAAAGGCCTGCTCTTTTCTACAAACAAATGGAATCGACATTTGTGGCTTACCCAAGGGCTTACCATAATAATGTAATTGAGTGGTATATACTTACACTTAGGTACATAACAGTATGTATTTACGTATACAATGTAAATAACATGTTTGTAATGTAAATAGCATGTTTGAAATATAAAAGCATGTATTTAATGTACACACATAGTATGTATGTATGTTAGTACATAAAATACACTCAATGTGCAAACACTCTGACTGAATTTAAGATCATAAAAATGTGCAAAAAACTTTAACTTAGTATTCGGAGTCGCTAATATTGCGCTTCCTTAGTTCACTCAATTTCCGTTTCCGAGAGTATTTGCTATTCCATTTAATAAAGATCGACGTAGTTTTTGCCGTCTATTTGTATTTTCCACGATACGGATATGACATTGGACGTTGTATTTCTATACCTACATTTTGGATTGGTACACAACATAACACTTAGATTTGCATCATTGGCAAACAGTCTGCTTTATTTAAATTCATGGCCTATAGAAGAAATTTGCCTGAGTTAACTTCGTTGAGTAGCAAATATGACTTTTTGTTTGAATTTGAAGTAGGTACTCACGTATACCCATTATGCGACCTGAATAATGTGTTTGAAATAGGCACTGAAGGCAGAGAAAGTTCAGATAATCTTGCTCATCTCAACCAAAAGTCAATGATTTGACTCAGTTCGTGTGGGAAACGTTCCAAATATTACTTTTATCGCTTTAACACTACCATTGACTTACATATGTTCCTATCTACCTAGGGCACAATATGAATTTAATTTTGTTCGCCAGGAAAATCGTTGGATGTTGTATGCATACTATTACTAATAATAAATGCTATTCACTCGCGCTAAACCGTATGCCAAAAGTATAAAATTTGGCTGTTTAGGAATTCCTAATTTTAGCGATTTTCAGTACCTTAATGATCACAACCCCTAAGCAAAATAAACAGAGTCGCCTGTTTCATTTGTTTGCCTTCAATTGCTGCAAGATACGTAGAAAGAACTCGAGTACCTTTAGCATATGAGAAGAACGTCTACAATCACACATATACGTCAACGTCATTGTGCGAAGTACATACTATCATTCAAGTTGAAAAATAACAGTGTTAAAGGTCATAATATTACACTCCAATTTTATATCATAGGCATTACATTTCTATATGGTGAGTGTATAAATGCATATCATATTAGGTAATAGTGGGTATCTTTCAAGGCCAAGTGTTAGGTCTCAGCTCACTGCTCGTTGCATAATATAATCATTTCTGGAAAGAACAAGGAATGTAAATTGTACTATAAATATACCATTACCGCGAAGCATACTAGACTCGCGATAGACTAGTTGAAGTAGTTTGCTGTGCCATACCTGAGTGTAGACAAGTCTAATAAAAGCAAAATGGAATCTTTACTGAATATAAATGCGTTCGAGTGATGTAAGATACGGGAGGTGTTTTCCGAGAATGTGAACTCAAAGAAAGCAGGTCAAAATTAAAATGTCACTGGGTACATTCCATTCTATGAAAATCCGCGTATTTATAAGTTAAATTTAGAAATGAACATTGAGAAAGTGCAAAAAAGAGAAAACAAGAGAGTCGTCCTCTTTACTCCTTCAACGAATAGTATTTCTGGAGTTGTGTTCAGAATAATATATTATGGACTTCTTTAGTATGCAGTCAGAAGGTTAACATCTAATAATGAATAGCTTCACGGCACAATAAGTATAAAAACTCCAGGCTATATGTAAATAAGAAAATGTAAAAACCTATGTTGTTGGACAATACTGCAGTTTCTGTGCAGAAATAATTGTTTTATAACGTCAGCAGTTATAGTTTTTGATGTGCCATCAAATCGTATTCAAATATGTTTTGTGAATGCATGAACATGTCTGAACTTAGACTAATGATATTGCTGCATAGAAATTGATATGCAGAGCAAACTGCACTGCTTAACGCCTCATTGAATGCATTAAGACCAAATAAAATTAAGTAACCGTAGCAGCCTTTTACTGTATTGTTTACTCACAATCACATTTGTTATTTTAATTGCTTCCTTTCCTACTCTTTCTGATATAACATTTAGTTAAACATTCAAAACTCATATCCTTGCACATAATTGCACAATGAATATGTTAGTATTAGTAGGAACTGGCAATTTCCTCATTGTAATAGAAAACACTTCTTCCCCAATAACTTCTCAAAATCCCCTCTGCAAAAATGGTGTCAAAGACTTTTAAATTACCTTTAATTTAGGCGTGTAATTTCGTGTAATTCATTAGGTAAAAATACGGTGGAACCTTATGATTCATATTCCACAAAATAATTTTCTCTTATTATTTTCAACATCTCCATCGTACACTTATAAAAAGGAATTTATTCAAAATGTCTTCGAGGACAAACGATTACTCAGTTCTGCTGGAATATATTCAGTCAAAAGTAGTATTACGGACTATAAAAGGGTCGTTTAAATACGCTTTAATAACGAAGTATTCTCAATTCACAATTAAAGCAAATTGTGCACAGAAAAAGTGTGTTGAGTACTACGTGAAGACTAAACTCATATTAAAATCGCATACAGAGTTGAAAAATTGTTATTCAGGTCTAGATTTTTGTACATTTGAAATAATAGTATCCTCAGGGAACTTATGAAGAATTCACAATAAGTGAGAGACATATTATTTCTTCAGACCTCTGAGCCCAAATGCTCAAAAGGCTGAGCTGACTTCAGTGACATTGAATGTCCTTATACAAGGCACCACAGCGTATGCTTTATATTTCATTACGTATTCATCATGCACGATGGTTGAATGTAAGAAACCTGGAAACTCTCAAAAGCCATCTTCAATCCATTACTTACGCTATGCTGTAGCAAAAAGTAACACATATATATTGGATTGGGTACATGTCGCAAATGTAGAAGTTACGTAAAGAGAAGTCAAAAACTTCTGTAGGAGATACTTATTCATCAGAAAGAGCGATACAAGGGCCCCATGCAATTCCCACTCCATAAAGTTAATGTGGATGGGGAAATGTCCTTGGAAAATGGATATTTCCTGCAATAATAATACTTTTGACTTACTCATCCTCTTAGTGCCGTATCAGAGAAGTACGACGTATGTGTGGTTGTCAGTGTCCCCCGAAGTTCATAACTTACATTTCCATTATGTATTTCTCCAACTTCATATTAGCTTTCTTTCCGTGGCTTAAGTAGATGATTCGATTCACGCTAACTTTGGGCTGCAATGATTTCTCATTTTTTTCAATTTGTGTTCCATTATCTTATGTCCTCATACAAAGTTTTTCTCTCTATGCAGAATGGGAAATCTGGAGGACGCCTACAAGTGGAAAATGGAGAGGGGAGTGATAGTGATAGGGCACATTGGCTTAAGTGCTTGCTAACTGTATGTATAAGCAGGCATTAAGGATAAAATGCTGAGTCGGCTAAAGTTTCAGCTTACTAGTGCTTGGCTATATGTATGAACGGTGTGAGTTCTACGAGATGAAGTAGAATTGTATAGCAACGAGGAGTAAGTAGCTTTCTGTGGAATTGAAGAAGGATCGTAAAGCAAAGTGTAGCAAACGGAAAGAGTTTTCCTCTCGGAGTTATTCCGTTCTTTAATATGAACACATAGCTCAAGCTCACTCACAATCAGTAACTTTAAGCTTTAGTTGTTGAAAGAGCCCAGGGAAGCTCAGAATCAGACGAATAGTGAGACTTTTCTAGAAAATCTCTTATTTGCACAAGAACTTTTCACCAGAATAAGAAAAGGGATTGATTTTGTGAAACTTGAGTATGTAAAGTAAAGCCCCCATGTTCTGAATCTATATTGTCAAAATGTTTGTGATAGTGTACCTACTTATATATAGTAATAGTGGTGGGTACACTACTTATATTTTCATCCCAGATCCCAGGTAAGCTTAGCTAATATTTAGGGAACATTGCCCTAACCTTAGCATTCAGGCATACTAACATTACAATTCTTAAAGTAACCATAGTTCAGAGAGATGTATCTCTATGATTTTTTTTATTCAGTTTACTTTAGTACTCAGGAAACTTCTTATGTAGTTTGTGAGCGAGAATTCTAGGTATTACTCTACACTAAAGAGAAGAATTTCTTTGAAATATTTTTCTCACTTTTTTAAGTCGCAAGGGAGCACACCAGGCAGCAGTCAGGCCCCATAATCGCTAATCGCTGTCTCCAGTGAAGTTTAATTAAATTATATATAGATGAGAAGTAGAAATAGATGTGGAGAGCAAAGAGAACAAAAGAGATGAAACAGCACATGTCAAATGTTGGTATGAGAGATTAACTCTTTCATTCGCCAGGGATTACCGTTTTCATTTGAAGCATAAGTTCAAAACTTCATTTGTAATATATTGAATTGTATCTTCTGGCGAGTGTCACTGCGGATATAAAAGGGAAGATCACAGCCGACTCTTTGTTCTCTATCACCCAAGCCCCAGCTCAGAAGATGATACGACCCGTGTTCTCCGTCGCTAATTATATATCTATTGCTATAATGTACTCTATAGTTATCGTGTTACGGATCAGAAACTAAATTCTAGTTACCAGTCCCAAAAGTCTCAAAACTTCAGGAAAATCGTTAGAGAACATTTTTAAACTACACAAAAGCAGCTCTCTCGTTATTGAGATCCCAGCATGATGATTTCTACGGGTAGGAAGCATTTACGACCAATCACATTCCAAAATGATCTGTTCTGGTCTACACAATGAATGAAAATCCATGGAATAGCATGTAGGTATAGGTGAAGATATTTATAGGGGAAGAGTATCAAAAGAGTAATTAACCTTTTACCTTTCTTTAGCGGACGAACATGGCTGGAGCTAATTAAAATCATTGGATGAAATATGCTATTGAGATTGCAGTATCCGTCTCTGGTAATTTCCCTTCGGGCTTTAATCAAGTTTCTCATGCAAACATGTTTGCTATTGCTAATGTAAATACGAACACCTGGGGCGAATGACAGAATGTATGTAGAACAAGACAAATATGCAGAGTTATTGGTGTTTTAGTGCATCTGCTCCTTTCGTATACAGAGTTAGATAAGACCTACAAGTGCATTAGCATCGGTATTGGTTGAATCAAGTAGAATATTTAATGCTACATATGCCTACTTAAATACTAGGTGATCTGCATAATATGATATGATGGTTGCAAAACTCTAGGGTAACTAAACGAATCTTAAGTTGTGAGTGAGCCCACGAATGCCCGGTTAACCTTCCATCTAGTCTCTCTAAAGGAATGCTACATCAAAGCATTCTTCAACGTAATATGTAGACGAAAAGTCTAGCTTTTCTTGGATAACTTTCGCTTTCACTTAACATTAGAGAAAGTAGGAATGAGCAGGTTCCTTTGATCTAACTCGTTTTATACTGGGAGAGAGCATCAAAGAAGAATCCTGGCACTCTACAACTCCAACTTATTACATGACGATGTTCCACACATGGAGTGTTATATCATTATCTACAAAAGTTAGCTATCTCTTCGAAACTATCCGAACTACATAAGTGAGGGTGCTAGTACATTGCTAATGTATTACATACCGGATGGGTATTAATTCAGAAGTAATATCCTCGACTCCGGAATCTTTGCAAGTAATCGCTAGTTCACATCGTCAGAATTGAGTCATCTGCTCTAATGCCGAATATCTATATAAGCAAGAGGTTTGCCGAAATTTCATGCGTAAAATATCTGATATAACTTTATGAGCGAGTTCACTGAACGGGACAAATTAAGTTTCTATTTATTGTACTGAACCATTTTCTACTAGGGCCAAAGATCCCTGTTCCGAATATTTCATATAAATAATTTAGCAAATGTACAGTAAACTTCAATTGCACGCTCTTGCTTTCAAATCTAGAGGTGGGATCACACCCGAAATTGTATTTGCACTTTCTCTCATCGTACACGTTATTTGATATCATTCTTTTGAACGTGGCCAAGGCTCTAAATAAGTTTATCAAATGTTCAATGTACACTTTAACCTGTCCAAAGAAAAATGGTTGTTATTTGATTTGACATGATGCAATTACAATTTAGTTTGATGTCAAATAATTTGATTGTTGAACCAAGTAATTGGATCCCACCTCTAGGCAGAATAAACTTGATTTTTATTTACCCTCTAACGATGTAGCATTTTCTTAATACTAATGGTTATCGTCATTTGTAACTCTTTCAGGCATTCATTCCTAACCTATTGTGCGAAGTTTTGAAGGCTTAGTGATCGTGTGTGAGATTCGTCTCTGACACTTCTTTGAACACTTCGTGAGAAAAGTCGTTATTATTTCCCCCTTACATTTGGTGCATATTTCTGGCAAGTTTTCCATCTCGCCTCCCTTTCTCTTGCATATTATATTATTTGTATTCCACATTTCTAGTAGTAGGAGATTTGGCAAAGAAATAGAATTCTATCGCACGTGAAATAGTAACAGTTTATAGGAGTGGATTTTTCGCATTCTGAAGAACTGTTCAGACTGTTCTTTGTTAACTGTGTGGGATTTGCTCACTTCCTGACGACTGAATGACTTTCATATTCGTTTCTCTGCCAGAATTTATTTACAACACTAATATTTATATACCTACGATTTACACAAAATTGTCATCCAGTGGTACTTATCGTTATGTTTTATCTCTGGTATAATAAAACGTTCTAATGCTACTTACAAAGTACTGCTTAACTTTCATATTTATCTACAAACTAACGATAGGAAAAGCCGAGAAGCCCACACCTGCATAATATTAAGGAAAATAAAATGAAATGAGCAATAAAATATATAATAGGTAGCTATTATGATAAATATTATGGCAAGTGCTTTAGGAAACTATGCACAAAGACAGCGATGCAATCGTGCCAACTTTTACTTACTGATCGTATCGTATCTTTATAGACAGTACTTACATTTTCCGAGGAAAATGAAAGCAAAGACCATGGTTAGCAAAGCATGAGGAAATAAAACTAGAAAAGACTGGCTCCTACTGTCAATGTGATTCACAGTTCAGTTCAGACACATCTTGTACGTATGTTTTAGATGAAAACGACATTTGTGTTAACATGACTTAAAAATCCAGTAGTATGTGCATAATAACTGGTTCTCAACTAGTACCCTCCCATAGTAGAGGAATCTATAGATTCAAATAGAGATGCCACCTATATACGTAACTATAAATATCTATAAACTGTCTAACGTATCGGTTGACAAATAAGTCTGTAATATTTGGCATATTGACAAATGGTATATACAGCAAAGTACGTTTTCCTATCTAGCTCCATACAGAATGAAAATGTTTGCGTCTATTCAAGAGTCATCAGACATTGTTGACACACTTATTCATTCCCAATTTATTTATGAGTAGAGTTGAAAGCTTAGCTCAAACCCAAATAAAAGTGTCAGTTAATTTTGAGCTATTGATAGCACCTATTTATTCTGATAATGTTTTACTTTCTTTTGCACGTATTGCAATATATCTCCCTATTCTTTCCCACCAGGAAATTGTTCTCAAGTTTACGATCACAGTCCATTACATGTGTAAATGTCTACATCCTTCCTTTCCCTCCTCAATATCTTATGCTATGAATACTATACAAATGAAATGACACACATATGTCTACGTGGTATGCTTGTGACAGTGACAGCTATTACTACAACAGATTGTCTTTGGTGCAGCCAGCAAAGATTTTTCATCAATGCCGACAGTTGCCAATGCTGTTCTATGCAATGAATAGGAACGGCATGGCATGCAGAAAAAAGCATAAAATCCATGCTACGGCTATTTCTAGTCAATGATGGAAAATATAAGGAAGTCAGTTTTTTCGACCTTATTTTTCTAGGCACGGCTCAGCTTTCTATGTATCAAAGAGTCTCACACGCATATAGCAGGATGTAATGTACCTACGTGCATAACTAACGCACATTAGTTTTCCTGTCCAAGAATCGCAGAGTTCAACAAGTCTATTGATTACATAAGACTTGTAGATATTTGTGTAGATAAATCTTCCACCCAAATACTACTACCATCCTCTGTTATCAATCGAAATTCTTAATGCAATGCAGCACAATCAAGAATGACTCTTTCAATGTATACGTCTCAGGACTCTGAACAGAAAGATTCGGTTCATGCATAGGCCAAAATCATGGTTTAGGGTAAGTTGAAAAATCTATTTATGCAATCAACTTTGAGAAATCTGGGTATACGCGATAGCAACTTCCGACAATATACAATTCTTGTAAGTATCATGGGGTATTATAGAGTAATGTTGTTTTAGTGAGTCGACTAAATCGGCAAATCATGGTATAAACTCTAAAATAAAAAAGTAATAGCCCTGTGGTGTGATATGTGCGGCACAGATGAAAAGAAAATTGAAACAAACCTGACTTGACGAGACGAATTCCGACTAATAAGAAGCAGCTGTAGAACAAGATATCCTTCATGATTCCAAAAGGGTAACTTTTAGTTGGGCAAAGTTAGTAGAGTTTGGCAGAAAATGTGGAGTGGAATTTTTTCTCTGGGTCTCTTCAAAAGGAGTTGGATTGAAAAACGGATAAGAGAAGTTAGTGGAGTGTGTCTTTTTTAGATGTGCAAATGGAACACGACAATTCCAATTGAGTTAGAAAGAGAAAAGAGTCACGTCACGTTTGCTTGGCAAGAAGTGAAACTGATCTGCTATGTTTTGTTATGATTCGGTTTATTCGTCTCTCGTTCTCGTATTTATGTAGGTAGGATGTATTATTAAGTTGAATCTAGGTAAGCCAAGTCGCTCTGAAAAGACTTCCTTTCCAGATCCAAAGACATGTATTTGTGAAAGTTGGAGGTTCAGAACAGAGTTGTCTTGAATTTCCGTTTGATTCCTGGTAATCTCTTTCAACTGAAGATTCTGCTGCACAATGGGTATAATATCATTTAGTTTACCAACAATGGTAAAGTTATCTTATAAATTCCGTAGGCCATATTTTATCCAGGCCAAATCAAGTTATAAAACATAGTTCTTCAGGTATAGAGCAAAATAATAATATGAGAATGCCTGGAATTTTATTTAGTAGTAGTACATACGTGCTTTTGAGATTCTGAGCCAAGTACATGCTCTAATGTGACTTCATGGTGTGGGAGTAGCTTTCTCCATGAAGTATTTTCACTCCAGTCCAGGTCCAGTCCAGTTTGTCCATTTACTCTCGTCTCGTCGCCTTAAAACTAAATGTAAGTACTATAAATTCAGCCCCTTTTATATGATAGCATTATGATGGCGATAGAATGCTGAAGAGTAAGTACCAATACACGGGGATTCCACTTGCGACAAGGTAGTCTGACAATAAGACAAAGACTACACTGATGTCTCGGGGAAAGTTGAAGTTGATCCTTTTGTTATAGAGCCTATAGCTAGGAGCTTAGTTCCTTTACTCACGGTTGACCGGTTTTGTCGGGTATGAGCGTACCTAACTAAACTTTATTTAGTTTGGTGGACCTATCTCGTTGACTTGACTTGACTGGATTCAAGTCAACTCAAAAATGGAACGAATGTTGTTTCGTGGTTGCTATTTCTTGTATGTGAGCGTTCGGGTCTGATGTCTGTGTAGTTCTACTTGTACTCTTCCTGATCTCCTGTGCTCTGCTCCCTCGCAACTTGCTTACACTTTCCCAGTGAAGAGGACCTTAAATGGGGAAAAGACAGTCTGGAAAAGAAAGCAGATGCTGCATCTCGTTCGCTTTTATAGGCCCACAGCATATGAGTTGCACATATATTCATCGTCGCCGTCCCGTCCCGCTCCTTTTCCTCACAAACCACTATTTTCATCTCATTCCCTTGCTTTCCTCTTACTTTCCTTTCCAGCTCCACTTCTTCCTTCCCTCCCATGCTTTGCTTAGTTCACATCCTACTCAACCACACAAGACTCATAGCCTTACTACTCCTACTACTATAACCGCATAACTAACTACCACTACTACCAATACTCTTGTTCGTGCTCGAGTTGAATGTTACGCCAGAAATATTAGGAGAGAAAGCTTGATACTCCATGTAATGCCCAGATACAGAAAGCAAGTAAGTAAGCTGCTCCACACAGCCACTGCACACGGAAAACCCACTACTTCGGATACCATACAACGAAACCAGAAAGGAAAATAAAGCTCCTTTTTGTTCGTGCTCCTCTTCATGTTCGTTTCACCCTTACCTACCGCCTTTAGTAGTTTATACCATTCCCCCTATACCAATATACACACATTTTCTATAACTGCATACATATATTAGGCACAAGAACATCATGATCATCATCACATTGTATTTCGAATATACCTGTCAGGACTTATTCAACCATATTATACAGATACTTGACGCTACCTTCTAGGAGAACATCACGCAAAGACTTGTGCAATGAAGTCATTTCAGATGATTCAGATACGCATAGTAAATGTGCTCTGTGATGGAATATGTTAAATAAAGAGGTAGACAAGAGAATGGAGTAACGACTTGCTGATTATCAGCTAACGTATTTTCGCAAATGGGATCTCTTTCCATTATCCCGTTACTTCTTTTTTGTCAAATCCAACTCTCAATGTTGCCGTCTGTACTGGGTGATGATTTTCGTCAAACTACTATGAAATACAATCTGCATTGGAATCAATATAACTTCAAATTGACAAAAGGTGGTAAGCATATTAGTCTAGTTTTGAGTCCGTGTGGGACAGACCAGATGTTGCATGCAATCCCCGATACATCTATTAACTGTGTCTGTTCCCATTTCACAAACTATGAACTTATAAATATGAACCATTCTTTTCTAATAATATTTAGTAATAACAGATACATATATGATAGGTATGAAATAGATTTCAGTACAGTCTTTATATTTCGTTCGCCCGTGAAGAATATATTTCATTCTCTAACACGAAAATAGAATGCGCCGGGTGTTTTACTTGGAATGTACGGCAACTACTTAGTATTCGACACTCATTCCATTCAATCTATTACAAGGGGCAACATATGTAGACTTATTTACATAGCTACTTTGCAGAGGCTTTGTTAGACTCGCATTTATTTCGATTTTCAACGAGCACGTTTGCGTATTATCTGTATAAGCGCTAAATAGATGGTACATCAACCATAGAATTTGATACTAAAGATATGTACTATTGGCAATCCGAACTTGTTTTAACAGCTACTGAATTGCTCATGTACACACAGTTGGTCGTCTCTAGGCTGCTCTGTGACAGTCCCTAACAAGGGTGTCGTTGTTGTGCACAAGTCAAGAGTAGTGTGTAACATTGCATGCTGTATCTGTATTTATGGTCTGTCGGATAGACACGTAAGTAAGAGAGATGTTAGTGCAAACTGACTGACTATTGTACTGACTGTAAAGGAATGTAATCTGCTCCAAGATTACTCTTGTTGTATCTCTATAAACTAGTATATAGGTAGAATGATTGGATTGGGAGTATTGAGTATGCTTTGAACTGTAGGACTGTTCGATATATATAGCATGTGTAAATTGAATTACAGCCGAGGACGACGTAGTAATATATTGAACATTTATAAATAAACATAGCACCTACTTAATTTACTATTTGTTTATGTTAGTCTGCTTGCTTTCACCACAGAAGTATTTGGAGTCTTGAGTGAGGCAGTTGTCTTCGCCCCGTGATATTATGTGTCTACACTCATTAGGATAACATCCATTTAATAATATTATCTAGCCATGTACCTATCCACCCTATTTCAGATGAGTATATGTATTTGAAGAAGATTTAACACTCGAAGATAGCTACGTATAGAAAAAGCTGAGCTGTAAATAAGTCAAGAGGAGAAAGCTATAGTGGCAGAGGGTTTGCACACATTGTATATATGTATCTGTGCTCAGCGAGTTGTACTCACAAGTAGTAACTCTCTGTATTACGTAATACATAGCCCCTTAGAAGGCAGATGCGCAAGTCGCAATAAAAACCACTTTGATATTCTCAACTGATTTGATTTCTTCATTGCACACACGAACGGAGAGCTGCTTTGTCTCCTTTTGGGAAAGAAGCTATAGGAAATGCTCTTCTATAGATAAACCTTGTAGTTTTGGATAAAAAACACTTATGTACTTAGTTTTAATATTATGTAAGCAATATTATATATCTTTTGTCACTTTCATGTATATATACACGTAGAGATCAAATGTATATGCCCATAACTGTCTTGCTTTGTTGTGCACGAACCTAAAACAGGGTCTCAAATAAAAAAAATTGTTTGCTTATGGCTAAAGCAATTGTCATATGAAAGTTGCTACTTTGACGTTTACGAGTCCCGCCTACGGCATGTTTGCTTTTACTTGCTTGCTTCTATAAAGACATTGACATTAGAGTAGATTCAATAGGATTATCTAATTAGAAACTATTACAACATGCACCTTTATACCATGCAAAATTTCACAATAAAGCTTTATTAGAAGAGTTGTGCTTCTAGTGCTGAACTTGTAAATAATATATTATCTCTAGTAGCTAAGCTTAAGTATGGGTATCTGTAACTAGCCCGAAATTCGTTGCACGTAATTTTTTGCGTCATGGAATATAGCACAAAGTACAATACAAGTATATTAGGTAATATTTTACATCATTCTAGAGGCAAGATTGCAAAATGTTTGTGGGGACAAAGGACAAGTAATGCTATACAATAGTAACAGTTTATATTGTATCCCTTATCGCCCCATTTTCATCACGGAAACCTGCTGATTCCATTTTTTCTTTAACAATGGGAAATACGAATGACACAATAATAGTATTTTATAACTGCGAAGAGAATAGAATCTCTATTAACCTTACTACTACTCAAATTTTAAACGTCTACCAAAAGTATCTAATGTACTCAGTTAGAGTGAGTATCTCACTTTTCTACATACCCATGATGTCTATTCGATGCTACGGACGGTTGGTTACTGATAACGTCTGCAAAACTCACGCATTCTGTACATCTATATGTATTCGGGCAAAGGGGATTCGGATGGCTGAGTCAAGATTCAAGAGGACGAGAAGATCGATTTTTATTTGTACCTATAATGTCTATATTGTTACTGTCAGTCAATGGATAAAGTACAACATGTATAGCCAATCAAATCATCCAAAATACTGACTTTCACTATATAGATTGTCGACTGTCATTATGTGGTAGGTGGGTAAGTAGTGTCTAGTTGTTAACTTCCGTCACGTTCTAAAAAGCATGCCTGAAGTACTTAAAGTGTGCAATGTTTTGCATACAATTGCATTCTGGACTGGAGCCTGAGGCATGAGATGATGAGAAGTTACAAAAATATATCTTGACTATGTCTTGATTGAAACTGTACAAACTACAGTAATAGAATATAAAGAATGCAAGTTTTTATGTAAACTGCAAACCTTCACAGTATCAGCATATTAGTAAATAGAACGATTACAAGTGAAAACATTACTTTTATAAATCCTCCAAACTTGAACTTTCAAATGAAACAGTTTGAAGTAGGAACCATATATAAATTCGTGTAATATATAAAGCTAGATAATAATATTTGTAATGGGTTAGTTTAATTAAGAACTTATGCCGTCCTATAATACAGAGAGTGTAAGAAATGCTTAGAACGACATAATTTTTCGATTTCTTTTATTTCTTCAGAAGTATTACTATCATGGATACAGATTCTTTGACGTCTTCTTATAACTATTTAAAAAACCAACTTCTCCAGCATCATCATTTTAACATCAGTAAAAGTATTGTAGAATTTGTTCATTTGTACTATTCACATGTGTTAGAGAGTTAAACCAGTATTTGGTGTATTCACAGTATTCAGAGCAATTTGAGTTGCTACTGAATTTAAGGACGGATAAATAGCTGCTTTTTGTCATGAGATTACATTTCAGAGAAGATAGAATACACATTATTTTTCTAAAACTCCTAACTAGTTTTGGAATGTACCATACATTTTCTTTTAAAACAGTTGTAGATAAAGCTCTATAAATACAAGAATGTTTGAATAACACAATTACTTTTCCCCACATTGAGAGACTCACAGGTTTAAATGCTGCAATATATAAACATCATATAAAAGTATATAAGTAGTATGACAGTGCGTTTAATTTAAGTTGGAAGTGAGATTAATAATTGTCACATAAAGATCTGCAACTCTGTAACTCTATTAAAACCTATGGCAAGATATGGCTTGATTATCCCCACCATGAATAAGATAATATGGCGCCGGCTGAGGAAACCAGAAGTAATAACCAACTAAATCGTACGTTTCCAGCTCCCAGCTGCAAGGAAAAGAACGAAAATTAATAAAAATAACTTTTCTTCTCAACTTTTTTCTTTCTGCTTTGTCATATAGATATCATTGTGGGTAAGTAACAATAGTAGACCTAAATGAACTGTTCCAAAATGCAAAGAAAGATATTCTCACCACAATATAGTAGTTACATCGATCCCCCTGACAGCATTCTGCACATTTCCAATCTTCATACCAAATTCGGTGACAAAAGGAAGTAAAGTTCCTTCGTCGATCTTCGCAATATTTCCTTTCGGAACAAGTTTTTGTGACATAATATTGTTTTTCTGCTCCTTGTGACCAATACGGCGTACCTAATACAATCATTTATTTGTAACAATCAATCTATATTGAAAAATTATATGAAAGTCTAAAATACTTTAGACACTCTATTGAGAATTTCATTATGTTAGACTTAGTCTAAACAGCCAATAAATAGCAATTAATAAATAGGAACTCACTTCCCCATCTAAGCTCGGTCAGACAGGTGTCTTCTCCATAATTACAGGTTCTAACTGTCGAAAGACATTTTTCCACATTGCCTTCTTGTTGATTACATACGTAGCATTCCAATCCAAAGACAGCATCTAAAATGATAGATTAAAGTATGTATAGTAAAATAAAGTTTTAGAATGAACTTCTTACATCAGAGCCTTGTACACTCGGTTATGAAATGTTGTGGGTGTAATAAATCTACTAATGCTATTGTACTTAACAACTCATAATGGTAACATGTACCAAATATTGCCCAAGCCAACTTTCACCGATTATAAATAACTGCTGGCTACTTCTACTATTTGGTAAATGCTCAATAATAACAGTTACAAATATTATATGGAATATGGAAAGAGAAAGTGCCACAATACATTGTCACAATATATTACCATAGTATATCATCATATTTACTACAATTAGCCTATTTTCGAACTGCATACGTGGGAGAAAATTGCTGTCTCCTACAATGAAGTAACATCTTGTATACATGATTACTGGAGGGTAGGTAAAAAGTAGGGCTCTATATAGCTTTCTCCATGAACAAGTGAATTCTCTTTTGAAGCCAACATTCCATATAAAACTTTCACAGATAAAGGAAAGACGAAGAAAGTTTTATATGAAGTCTATTAGGCTTACATGTTAGTAAACTGTATATTATTAGCATTGTCGTAATATAATATAACATTAGTGAAATTCTTACCTGCAGTACAAGCTAATAGAATAGCAGACAATAATATTGCTACCATTTTCGAAATATTGTAAATAACAGCAGTATTACTCCAGGATTGTTGAGTGTGTGTCCTTTCGGGTCAGGAACAAACGGAATGATTAAAGTATTATTCCTAGAAAATGAATGTTGAATTTGTTGAATGTTTAACATTTGTACATTCCATTTGACATCTTGTGCATATTTCACAATAATTTTAACATGAGTCATAGTTCTAAAGTAGTAAAGGAATAAATAAAATAAAACTATCATACCTTCCTGTTCCTGTGAATATTTAGTGCTTTTACACCAATTTTTGATATAGAAATAAAAACAGGGTCTCTAATTAAGAGAGGTGTGGTTGCGTTATATTGTTGCGGTTGAATGTGACTGTTATAAAAAGTTTCCAAACAAAATAAGAATGTATGTTATGTATTAGGCACCTGTACTCAAAGAAAACCTCTGCAAAGAGTAAACACTGCCACTTGCTCCATACCTCGCTATTCACCCCTACATTTTAAGTCAAGATGCCCCTCCTGTGTTGTCTGCTTAAACTATAGCTATGCTATGCGTATGCTACACATTACACATAATACAGACATACATGCTGACACGCTTGCACACACTTTATATCTTTGCTTACACGCTACATTCAATAAGGAGGACTTAATAATATTGTAGCCTAATTCGTATTTAATAATTAAATCAGTGTAAGAGGATATTATTATTGCCTGGAAGTATTCTTTGGTTTTACTTTAGGGTGTCTCCTAAAACTCCTGTAAAGATTAAATTTGGATATTAAATATATGATTCACTTGTGTATACTAACCCAATGCATGACTTCAAGTACTACGCTGAAGGTGTACTTTGACTTTGGAGTACGTAAGTGAAAACCTCCAATGCCGATGAAGTGGACCGGGAAGATAAATGCTGAAGCTAATGGTTCGGTTTTATAAGCAACAGATTCCAAACATTATTCCCGTCACAGGACTACGCCTAAAATTCGGCAATAAGTTTGTTATAGAAGATGATTCCTTTTTAGTATTCGGTCTGGCTATTAATAGATCCTCATCACTATGAATTGAGAGGCTTATGCATCCCACCAATCCAGCATCTGATAAACTTTAATATGTTGGGATCATAATATTGACAAAAAGATGGGCTATATATTTGGTACAAGCCGTAAAATTCCAGATTTAATACTGTCTCACCAAAACAGCAAAGGTTCGTGTAATAAAACAGCTGCATATAATTACAAGATTGTTATCTCCTGAGTGTACTAAAAGAGAACTTTTGTCTTTCCTGATAGCATAATGTCACACATTACAGAGTCTGTAATGTGTGACATAAATTAAAAATTCAACAAAAGCCTGATTTATCGTTAAGTTAATCTAAAGTAGGTATATTTTGGATAACAGTGGTGTGGAAATGGCATTCTGCCGAAAAACAACAGACCTACTGCCGCCGATAGTAGTTACTACTACTCAAAATAACATTTAAGAGTAAAAACGGCTATGTAAGATAAGGTTATATAGATATTGTATAAGACTGTTAGGGTAAAGCATCCCCGGTGCAATCCAGTTTTAATGTGTACGTAAGAGATTTCAGGATTATTATTGCCGTTTCATATACAATTTGGAATAAAAAATTAGAGGTGAAGTTGCAGTGATGATTTTAACGCGTCCTGGTTGAGTCAGTTCAGCAGTTCAAATATATATAAAGTTTATATTACATGGTAGTTGGGAAATTACTACCCCAATAAGCTGCCAGTGTCAGCTGTATTCTGTGTTTTAAATTCTTATTTACGAACATTACTACGATCACAAAGAAGGAGAAATAGTCGACTTGAATCTTCTTTTCGCTGGGTTGTCGAGTCGAAGTGTCGAGAAGTTTACCGTCATATCCTTATAAACTACCAACTTGAAAGTTGGTTCAGAGATAGATTTTCTTTTTTTTCAGCCTAAATATGATATACAGTCACTTTATTATTCAACTTGAATATCAACATTTACAAGAAAGGATGAGTTTATATGTAGTTTATGTATCTGCTAAAAATAGATCGTGTTAAGAGCATGGCGCAAATCCAAATCAAAGCGTTTTGTGGCAAAACCTTTCAATCTTTCTTGAGCTTCTGTTCAGAAGGACTGTTTCGAATTTCTTGGATATTCTCCTCTCCCATAAAGCACTCCTTGAGATTTAGTTCCGCATTAAGTGCAAAATTTATTCGGGGTGGATTGAGAATCTCAAAGCAGAAAATTGGAGTTGGAGAAAGTCCTTTAAGTTAATTAAACGGAAACGATAATGGTAAGATATCCATTAACATGAAGTAAAAACTCATTTGTCTTGTAATTAGGCACGTAGTAAATGATGATACATAAGAATAACTCACTCTCATTTCTGTTCACAGTCTGACGAATTGGACAAGGAGCAAATTGCAAGTAAGTCATGGTCATTAATTATTCTTCGTGCTATTTAAGCTACATTTAAGCTTCGTTATACATTAATTACTTTTGTGCTATTTTATGATGTTCATCCTTTGAATTTCGGACATCATGAACTGGCTATAGATTGTAATGATATTATCCTAAAATGTAGCATGAAAAGAAATAAAGAAGAGTGCTTAGTTATCTATTTCTTTGTGCTGCGTAGTTTTGCAGAAAGCTTTCGACAGCTTTGCCCAAGGAAAAGGCTACATCACACCCGAAATGGTTGGCACGATTCTCCGAGTGATGGGTCAAGCATTTAATGAGCAAACTTTGAGGGAGCTAATAGCCGAAGTTGACGAAGACGGTAAAAGAGAAAATACAATTTCTAGCGAAAATTAGATAGACGAGCTTAATTCACTTTCATCTGCTAACTCACGTTGTCTTTTCGGGCTGCAAAGTATTGTTAAAGTGTTTCTTGGAGAAAATGAGGAGGATATAAGAATTAATAGCTGATTCGATTGAATATAAAAAGTGCTACTGAAAAAGATGAGTAAAATTCATAAACCTTTTCTATAGGGTCGGGCCAAATTGAGTTTGCAGAGTTTGTAATCTTGGCCTCTAAATTCATTGTAGAAGAAGACGAAGAGGCTTTACAGAAAGAACTGAAAGAAGCCTTCCGTCTTTATGATAAAGAAGGTAAATATTTCAATGGTTATTTTTTCTGGGGTTTTCTTTCTATTGCTAAAAAAGCATGATCATAAATATACACGCTTATTCTAGATGGTATTAACAAATTGAAATTGTGTATCCTTGTACACAATTTGCAAAAACAGTTCCCGAAATCAGGCCGGGCACTTACTATTCACCGAACAAAGCTAATCTTTCAGGACCGGACCTAATTCATGTTATACTGTGATTTCTACGTTTATTATAGCATGTGGCCCATTTCCCCGTTTGCTTACTGGTTACTTGAAATAGTAATTGGCTGCTCCCGTACAAATATTATGTCTTCTAAGTAAAATGTAGTATGCATGCCAGAGAGCCTCTTCTGTAGCTATCTGTCTAAAATTGCAATTTTAACTGCAAGTGATATTCTTATTCTGGTAAGCTATGAAAAATGTTTATTGGTACATAGTTGTAGTAAAGGGGAACAGATGTACTGAACCTGATTCACTGCCTATAATAACACGTACATTAATGTCAGCATATACTCTGGTTTAATACATATTATTACGGAGCCAAATAATGATAGCTTTTACTTCCGGCGATACATTATTGAATTCAGAGTGTTTCTAAATATATTCTTCCCTACGACACATACAATATATATCTAGCACAAGTATGGAAATCTGGTGTGGTGAGATTAGATTCATCTGTTATACTTGTCCAACTCTCTTCCTTGAATATAAGTTGTCGTTAGATATCTATGACGCAATCAGATTTCTTCGGAGCATTTCCCTCATAATGTCATAATATAACTATACCTACTGGCGATAGTTACCTACTACCTACTATCATTTCCCATTGGCAGTCCCCATATTATGCTCACATAAGAAGTTTCTCTCAAGTACAATACCAATGTAGGTATTTGTAATATTTATACGGGTGATATCCTGGGTATCCTAGAACAACACTACATACATGTTTCAGCACCACTTGCAAACTTACGATGATTTACTTGCAAACCAATCCTAGGTATACTGAGAAACATCTTTTAGGGTACTTTAAGAGAAGACAGAATTACTGTCAAATGTCTGCATCTTACCTATAAGCACTTGACTGGTAGACTACACATTAGCTCGTCGATGTCTAAGAGATGAGGATGAAGGTAGTATTATACACATTCGCACACATACTACATGTACATCTGTATTTAGCCTGCAGATGCGTGTTGTATATTTTCCTTTCCTCCTCGTCGTCTTTTTCCACCCGCATGTTTTACGTTTTCCTTACACTCAGACTCTTGAAATAAATGAATTTACTCAACAAGCTTTAAAAGGAGGAACTGAAATGATTGTAAGCTGGCAAATCAAGTACGCTCATTTTTTACATGAACGACGAAAATAAACAGAATTTCTCGGCTGCAAAATTATCTTCTGCATTCACCAACTATCTAAGCTCCCTGTTTTCAACACACACGGCAAATACTAGACATACATGGCATTACAGATTATATTTATACCCAAGTAAATGTAGACTTACGAGACATATATTCATTTCATTACATTCTCTATCTGTACCTATATATGTACAAACTTTTTATACCCTTCGTATTCTATTTCTCTTATTTCTGCTCCACAACTTCCGCCAAGCTTTAGCTTACTCATACACTGAGATATTCTGTCACCTGGTTTGATGTATAATTGTTAATTCTAATAATTCTAATAATAGCCCTAGTTTCTAAGATAATAATCTTACTTAAAATTTATTCTTGTCTCATTGCAGCATTAATTTAAGCTATTTTTACCTACTCTATTAGTGTCATGAAAATAGAATTTCCTGTTTTTAATAAAGTCAGAAGGTCTTTTATAATAACTACATAGACAGACACTAGATAGTTATCATTTAAATGAAAATTATTTTATTTGTAACAACGAATTTAGGAAACGGATACATACCAACTTCCAGTCTAAAAGAAATTCTTCGAGAACTCGATGACCAACTGACTAATGAGGATCTTGAAGGAATGATTACGGAAATTGATGAAGACGGTTCTGGAACAGTGGATTTTAATGGTGCTAATGAAACTTGCAAATATATTTACCTTCTTCCTGCCAAGGAAATTGTTTAGCCCATGCTAAGAAAGTTTCAAAATGGAATATTTATCTCTTTTCAGAATTCATGGAGATGATGACAGGTTAAATACAGCAAGTTTCATCTACCCAGTATCATCACTGAATGTCACTTTTGCCATTTCGTTGTATATATGTAAATTGGATCATGCTATATTCTCGACTATTATAATGTGGTGGTTTTAACTACAGTGAGTGAAAAATAACGTTCATTTTATTCTGCATCGCAAAATATGTCGCTGTATCTTCTGAATATCAACATTTTCTTATTTTCTAGTTGCAGCTTTTAATAATCTTATTAAAAACCTAGATCATCCTCCAGGGTATCTCTGTTGTCAATCCTTACTTTTTCTCCAGACCTGCCTAACTCTCCAATAATATTATTAATGTATCCTATACATCAGATATGCTGTATAGTGTACCACAATAATTTACCATAAACATGGATCAATTAATTGCTCTAAACTTTGTATATAATATTATCTAAATTAGCAATATGAATAAATCTCATGAAAAGCCACGTAATCCGTTCTAATTTAATTGGACGAAAAATATTCCTTCTTTTGTTTGCGCCATGGCCAAAACACATGATTTCATTATGGTATCTCTATCTAACTCTCTATACAGGCCTAGCGATAAACCAACTGAAAATATAAATCAATGATAATTTTTAACTTTCAGTTAAGAATACTTGCGTAATTCTTTCAATGCAACTCTAGTTTGATTGAATTAATATGAGCCTCAGTAAAACTTCGTCAATGGTATAGGATGAGTTATTTTAGTGAATAAAAGAGATTCTAGGTGAAATTGACACTTTTATCCCAATAATTACTTTTCCTCAATTTATCCACATCATTCGTCAATTCAGCAATTCATCAGAAAATATAAAATATCGACATCAACACAAAAAAGAGCACTGTGTTGATATGCTGTGCTTGTTGTGTGTGTCTTAAATTATATATTATATGGGATGAGAAATGGAATGAATGAGAGTGAAAGACAATGAGAGATTAGTGGTAGAAATGTGAATGTGACGCTGACGATGTGAATCAGACATTGACAGAGTATGTGAAATGTGAGGTAAATGAAAGTGAGAGATGACTCTTTTAATTGAAATATCATAAAAATCCAATATAAATCATCATTTTTCATAAAAGTATCATTCATTACGAAGCGAAGCAGGCAAGAAGAATGTTTTTTCAGTTGGTTATGGTAGCTCCCTTTAACGATTGAATTCCTAACTATTAATCAGATACTAGCATCGCAGTATCTGGTGTGATACGAATGGCACAATAATACAAACGAAGAATTGTCAAAACAAAACAGAAGGTTCATTTCAGGAGTAAGAATCTCGTCAAAATTATAGTCAAATCAAAGTTGGTAGCTGAAAAAAGAAACATTCTTGTTCACTGCTTCACGGCAACTTTTTCGTAAAATGGAGCATATTCAGATATAACCCTTGCCGATCGATATTTTGGTTGACTGGATGGTGAGTATTTTGTTGACTATTTTTTGTTTGGAAAGTACTATTTCTTTCGCATTACATTTGAAGATGTTTATTTATGATTTAGTATTTTTAGATATTCATGCTTGATTAACTTGTTTATTTTATTGTGCATTTTATTTTATGCTTACTATTGTGTGTACATACACATAGCAAAACGTGAACGCTTTAAATGTGACAATATTTAACATATGGACAACATGATGCACTTCTTCTCTGATGACAGGAGGAGACAACATATGACATGTTATTATTGCTGGTAGGAAATGCAAATGCTGAGTTGACACGTTGACAGCCAGCCTACAAAGTATTCGATTCGGTCAATCATCTTCGTCTGGTTCTTTCCTCCCTTGGTTGGTTGAAATCTGAAGGTATAGTATTGTTGCCTTGCTATTCAAAATTGAACTAAACGTATGCATTCTATATGCAAATATGCATTATGATTATGCATGTAGTTAAGTTTAATTAATAACTTGTATGAAAGTCCCTTCCCTTTTGACTTCCCTACCTATCTGCATAACTTTTAAGTAAAGACAGCGCAGAGTTACTATAGCATAAAAGTGTATGATAGGAATGTCTTTGATCTGTAGTCTATAGTCTATAGAGATGTCAAGTTTCATTCTAATTGATGAACTTTTGTTTCTAGTTTGATTTATAATGGACCCAAGCAAAACGAAAGGAGGATTTGCACCGCTTTGAGGATTTCAATCAGAAATATATTAATAAAAACTAGAAGTAGAAACAATATTTTCTTGGAAATTGAATTTGAATCTCCAGTTGTGCATATGTTTCAATCTTGACTGGATACCTTATTTATATCTGTGAGCAGGAAGGCAAAAGACAATTAGACATATTTTGGAAGTTCCATTACCATAGTGTGATCGCTGGTGGAGTGCCGAAATGAAAGGAGTTCTCTGGAAATGGACAAACTACTGGAATGGTAATGGTATTTTACAGACCGACAGTTGACAGTTGATTGTATCGTGTCGTGAATACTGATCCGCCTTTTTGTATGTTGATTATACAGGATGGCAACCTAGGTGGTTTATTCTCGAAGAAGGTCTTTTGTCTTACTATAAATCAGAGGAAGAAGTTAAACAAGGATGCAAAGGATCTGTTTGTGTTGCTGCGTGTGATATTAATGGTACCATCGTTTTTTTTGTATTTTTGCAGCATCCTTTGTGAAATTTTTTATGTATTGGTATTAATTTAGTAGGATTTAAATTTAAATATAAAACAATCCTTGTATATTTTGTCGATTACATTTATAGTTCACCAATCCGATAACTTGAGACTTGACATCGTGATACCCGGAGAGCAGCACATATATGTACGGGCTGCGAGTACACTCGAGAGACAGCAGTGGTTGGTGGCTCTGGGCAGTGCTAAAGCTCAAGGATTGGATTCTAGAACAAGGAAATTGTCTGGTAAGTGTATAGTTTTTTTTACTTTTTTACAATTTCATTCGCAATGTTCATTGGGTTGTACCAAAGTACCAATCAAACTGAATGATTGTCTGTTGGGGATACATGCATGCATGTGTTCGTTAATAAGTTATGATCAAGCTTAATATTATGGAGAAAGTTATTTATTCTCAGATTAAATAATGGATACTCAAAATTCAGTTCAATTTTAATAGACTTAATATTTTAATTCTTGATTTTTGATAGATTCGACACCAACCACTGATGCAGCTAAAACAAAAAAATCAGAGCTCCGGCTGTACTGCGATTTGCTCATGCAGCAGGTTCATTCTATCAAAGAAGCAGCAAATGATGAAGGAGGTCCGGATGTCAAGGTATAATAATTTAATAAGCTACCTAACTATGCCTCAAAGTCAGAAGTTAGTGCATTGATATTGATTAATTCAAAGACAACACAATGGTGTTACTAATAAATACTAAATAAATGTTTGCGATAAATAATAAATAGTGTGTCCACTGAGATGCACCGTGACCTGCCCAGTTTGAATTGCCTTGTAAAGAAAGAAACTCCCCCAATCCCACTAATTCAAAGTCTTGTTTCAAAATTGTTATTGTCGAGTCTATGTATTAAGAACTATAAACTGAAATTCCCATCACCCGTTAAAATTCATGAGACTGACGTTGTTCTCTGATGTACTAAATAATTTAGCAAACCAGGAAAATCGTAATTTTAGACAGGAAATAAAATAAATTAATAATGAGTAATAAGGTAACCCTAAATATATCCCCACACATGCTTATTTCACATCGAATAATCAACAAAAATAATTATAAATTTAATTGACCAAATATTTCTGTATTTAGAAATTGGATGAATCTACCAGCTTATTAACAGCAACATGTGATACGTTCATCAAAACCTTGGACGACTGTGTACGAATCGCTAATGCCGCTCCCCCTTATTCACCTCCAGTTTCTCAGCCCGTTCACGTAGTTCCGATTCCGAATTCAACAAAAAATCATTCCTCGAAAGTGAAGTCTATCACTCATTCCAACTCAAATTAGCTGTTAATATCTTATGACGGTATCGACATCCTTCCACCTATTTTGTTTTATGTTATCTGGTGAATTGTGTGCTACAGATTTTGTCACATGTCTTACTAATCACATATTATGTACAATACGCGTATAGACGATAGTGTAATAAGACGATAGTGAGTGATATATCAGTATATCCCATCACAAGATATATTTATTTGAAATTAAGACATTGAGTCGATATGTTCATTAATAATTTGTGTCGTGGCAATAGCAGTCGCAATTAAATTAATTTGAACCGTTTTTTGAAGACTTAAGAGAAAGTAATGAAATATTTACAGTCGAAATGAAGTCCTCCGTCTGACATAATTATAGAAAATATTATAATGATATGTCACGTCAAGTAAGCGTCAAATATAATATATAATCAGGTTCTCGGTTCGTAGATATGATGAACAATTAAGACGATTGTGAGCTATTAACTAGTTATTATGTCTGTTGATGAAGATGTCAATCAAAACCAAAGAAAATCAATCTCCAGTCCTTATTATTATTAGACTATTGCAGACTTCGCTACATGATGCAATTAACAGGCTGACAATTAACTATGATTACCATTAATATTACCTTTTCTAGTTAAATCGAGTGGATCTTGTTAGAAAAGAAACGAAGTTAATAAGAAAATGACTACATTGAATTAACAGTTCAATTTTATTTACTGGCAACCATTTCTTCGTAACAGTATACCAAACCAACATTACAAAGTTGAATTTTTAACTGCTTTAACTGTATTAAATATTTATTTATGAATCTCGTCCGGTAAACAATAACACTCAGGTGTTGATAAATAATTAGTACTATATAATAGACAGTCGTATAATATTATATCTCTGAAAGTGTTTTCTGTAAGTGGCCAATTTAAATGTATGATATAGAATAAGAGGTGCCTATCAAATCAATGTTTCCAAAAACTACAAACATTTATGAATTACGCAGCACCATAATTATTAATTGGTCCATGTATTTGTGGCATTCCGTGATTAGTATCTTCATTATAGAACCTTGCATGTCATAATTATTGATTATTTCATTTGAGCTCCAATATTGTTAATTATGTATATAGAGTAGCTTATATCTATGTATTGGTGTAGTAGGTACGACGAATATCGACTATGATTCTATATGCGGATAGATCTTGTGTGTTGAAAGTTGAGTCGTTTAGACCGTTTAAGCGTTTATGATTTAAGTACAAGTTACGACAACGGAAAACAGTAGAAAGATGTTGTACATTTACCTGTTATTTATATCTAAGTATGCATCGTTTAACTTTTTATAAAAGTAAGATGCCCATCACAGATACTAGTAGTGAAATAATTCCAAATGCAAGCACGTCATCGAATTCCAATGAACTTAATTTAAGAATTAATTGTACACATATGCGGGTGCAATTGTGGTACTCGAAAATGATACCGAAGTTTTAACTGTTAGAAATGATCATTATGTCTTCATTAGTATTGTTGTTATATAGAGCACAGTGTTACCGCGATGATAATAATATATTATGTAATATATATTGTAGACACAAACTGTTTTGTATTATCATTTCACTGGTGTATTGTATTATTTGATGATCTTTACATTAGCTACCAATCATTCCACTCAATTGTTACTCAAGCAAACTTAAAATTGTACAATTATTGTATGAAAAACTAATGAGAAGTTATAGTTTTTCAAATAAAAACATCTGGAACTAATAATAATTTTGTGAAATCAATTTAAAGACATAAAGCACTACTAATTAAAATTTTCATGTAATTAATGTCGATAAGAGTTGTCTTGCGGTTGATCAGAAGGTGGTCAGGTCTTCATAAAAATATCAGTGCTTCTACTATATTATGAAAATAATAACATTAACTTCTATGCATAGCAGTCCGAGATTTGGGAAACCATCAATTTATATCGTGAGTGATTGTAGTTGTAAGTGACAAAATACATGCGAGCTGGCCACAATAATTAAGTTCTGAATTGCATGTACTGTTTGTTTGTTGATTGATTTGCTGTGTCACTTGCAATGCTTGCTTACACTTAACTACACTTAATCTCACTAGTAGACCAAAATTCAACCTTAGCATTTGCATTAATATAATATATAAATAGGTATGTAAAATTTTAATACGTTATGCAACTGCCTAGAAATAGAAATGTCCAATAGATATAGAAGAATATCGTATCTTTCTATTTCTATAGATTGTCCAGGCTTAGGCTAAACAGTAAGCTTTAATATACCATATACTAGTACCTACATAGCTTTCAGCGTATATTTAAATATTTAAAATCCATTGCATTGTGTGGAAATACACAAATAATGCATAGTACGTATTCTACGTACAATTCATTGTCCATCATATTTAAATGATTGAGAAGACAGAGAGCATTCTTTCTACTAAATGTAACTGGACTTACTGTATGACCATCCCAATAATATTCTTCTGTTCCATTGTGTCCTGGGTTAATTTGAAATCTAAATACAAGAGAAAAAAATGATGGACAAGTCGGTTGGACAGAATAGCTGTCTATGTAAGTATGCGTGGTTCGCGGTTTCGTTTACGGTTTAAGAATTTGGGTGGTAAGTTAAGCGTTGAAGTATTGAAGGATTTAGTGTCTCAATGTCGAAATTATGCCCGTTCATTGAGCACACGCCACCATGTTCGTTCGGAGGTTGGGCTCCAGTTGGGAGGTCTACGCTTCACGTTCACTTCCCCATCAACTTCAGTATTGAATCGGACAGAAGTCAACTGTCTAGGTCTTTAAGTCTTAACTCATATTCTCAAGAAAAGATCCATCGCTTATGTGACACTAAACTCGCGAAAATACTCTTTTGCCTTTGGTCACTTGCTTTGTGACTGTAATAATTCAAGAAGGGCCAGCTTAGACACGCCTTTGCCTTTCAAATATGAGCTACCTCATCTTTCCCTTCAAATAGGTTCGATGAGTCCTTTGGGAACAATTGCTGTTACTGTTAATCAACTAACTTAACTACCACTACTGTCAAGATGCTAAAGATGTTGGTACTTAATGACTGTATGCACATTCAATTCAAGAATAACTATCGAATTTATTTAACAAAAACATAACAATGCAGGAATCACTGAATCAGAGTGGCAGCGTAACCGTTTGTGCATTAACATATAGCACAATTCTTAAGCCAACCCTGTATAAGTGACAATTTTTATAAGCAAAAAGAGCATTTACCTGTTTCTAGTTCGAAATCATTTACCGAATATAATAAACTTAATATTAACTACTACAACTACTAAATAAGTCTACTATCCATAATGGTATGCTATGGGTAAGTCAATTACATCAGTTTTACTCTTTTCGCAAAGGAGAGTATTGGTTTAGTTAATATTGTTTCTGCAAGTGTTTGTCTTCCCCCTCGTCGTTTCAGTTGTAATGCTTATTCATGCATTGATGCATATGTATTTATAAGAGCTTATTTGAGCATGTATAATATTTTCCTTTAATGCGATTAATGCCACACCAAAACAACCCTCAAAAATATGACGATAGTGACGATACTAGCTTGATGGCCATTATGAATGACTTCTAAGTAGGTGCTACTTGGAATAGATTAATAATACAATTAGGATTTTACATGAAGCCCGCACTAGGCCATGCTACAAAAATATAATGGAAGTTTTGAGAATTTTCAGATTTCTCGATAGTTTTTTGCCGGTATCATTAGATTTCCTCCCCGTTGAGGTTTCCTCCCGGCTTAGATCTCCTCCCAGTTAGACTACCTCCCGTTAGATTTCCTCTCTTTTAGACCTCCTCCCGTTAGATTTCCTCCCTTTTAGACCTCCTCCCGTTAGATTTCCTCCCTTTTAGACCTCCTTCCGATATGAAAAATATAAAGTAACGAGAGTAATGACAGAATGAAAATGGAAACATCAAAACTTAGTAACTTGAGACGTGGGTGTATGGGATGATGGGTAGGACTATGCGACTTGGGAGTGATTGAGACTACAATAATGTGATGTAAAACTTTTGTTTTCTGTACATCAATATTTGAAGTAAACAGTTTGTCTATCTACTGTTTTAAAAATGTTTTAGTTGACTTTCCAGAGCGGTATACATTATTAAGTAATTAATAGTAGTGACCGATCTCGGTTTTACCATTTTTCCTTATCCTAGTTCTTTCCTTAGGTAACATTTTGGTGTTTCGATTTTCATTCTGTCGTTACCTTATATTTTTCGTATCGGGAGGTAGTCTAGGTAGTCTAACGGGAGGAGGTCTAACAGGGAGGAAATCTAACGGGAGGTAGTCTAACAGGGAGGAGATCTAAGCCGGGAGGAAGCCTCAACGGGGAGGAAATCTAAGGTAACCGTTTTGCCAAGAACTTTATTGTAAATATTTTAAAAAAGGAAACCTGTCTGTTAATAAAATGATGGACTTTGAAAATAAAATGATATCAAATGATGGTAATCTAAACAATCTAAAGCACAGTGCATATTAGCAGATAATCAAGAATAAAAGGTATCTTGCCGACAGTAAAACGAAATCACTAACGAATGTTGGAGGATTTTAGAGGGTCTTAAATCTTAACTCTTAAAAGGGTTTGGTTTTAGATCTAAAGATTTTAATTGCCAACTGACACTTCTATACCCTCTATAAATCATGTCCAACTGTGTTAGAATTGCACAATATTGTTTGATTAATTTTGTTTTGGCAGTCCACAATTTCTGGACATATCAGGCATCAATCAAGCATTCAAGTGTATTGATAACTGTTAGTGCATTTGTATATGGATGTGAGTGAGACAAAATGCATTTTTGCTTAGCCCCAAACGGTTCCACAGCATTTTGTAATTAGCTTGTATTATCAGTAAGTAATTTGCTAAATGTGGCTATAATATTATACAGTACAAAATGTCCAACTACAATTACAACAGTACGACTGAATAATATGCAAAAATTTCTTTAGTTCTTACTGTATTCATTGTACTTACACAAATATATTTATAAAGCTAAATAAAACTATATATCCATCGGAATATTATTATAATGACAGCACCCAGACAGAGTCCTGGATTAAACGATACTCAATGTAAAGTAAACAGCAATAAGCGTTTTACCACAGTACAGCCTGCTTCATAGGAAAATACTATAAGAGAAATGCTTACATGATATGCACATAGTTAACCGTGTAAGTCTAACCTGATGCTTTAGTTCTACTACCGACGGTATTATTGACCCGACCGAGCGAGCAGTGACACATTACAGGGAAATTGTGGAATTGTTTTCCAAAGCAGCATTATAAGTAATGTAAGTTTTAGCTTTGTAACAAGCAAATGGCCAAACCTCCTACACCTTTCAGTCACACAGCAAGATATCTCCGCCGACTGACCACTATCACGGTGGCCACACACGAAGGCCTACCTATGGCTAATCTTCACTCAACTGCCCACTTGCTTTCATATTCTTAGTGGACACTAAAAGTTTCCTCCATTTAAACTGTTTTTAAGTATCCGCAGCTAACAATTTTCTGTTCGGTTTAATTTACACAAGCTTCCAAGTCTTTTATGAACGTTTCCTGTATGTATCCTTGAATATTATTACCTATTAAATGTTTCAAAAACACCATTAATGCCTTAACGTGTATATTAGAGTCAACGAAGCCCGGTTGCAGTTGTATATATAATTGTTCATGCATATGCGGATTCAGGATTCAGACTAAACGTATATTCCGCAAAGCTAAATTAGATTACACTTGTGCAATGGTGATTGCGGTAAGGAAAGTAGTATATAGAATATGGAATACTAGTTTATAGAGCCTCTACTGATCTTTGAGAATTGACTTACAATTTTCATGTGAGTACATCAGTATTCAGCCAAATGATATAATAATAAAGATAAGGAAGAGAATGCTTTGCGTTTGCATTCTCCTAGCAGTTTCGGGTAATATACAAGCATATGTGTTTGGCTAGCTTAAGTATCTTGAAAAATGTCACATGATGGAATTGATCTAAGATCCAACACGGGGGACACCCAGTTGGTATTTTTGTTTTCTTCCATGTTTACGAAAGCTTGAAGTTATTAGTCATTTGGGAATCATCAATCGTCATTATATAGTTATTATTACGCAGCAATGTGATGTGTTCAGCCCCATTCCTAGATCCAATAACAAAAACTTGTTCATAGACTATAGAGCACACAATCCTGTAAATCCACACAATTACTATTTACTGCCTACTATTTGTAAAGCAAGTTATCGCAGAAATAAATATAGCAATATTCAATTTTGAAATTCTCTAAACATGTATGGAATTGTACTTGTATGTACAGTTTTCAGTTATATACAGTGTGATGACTTCAAATTGATTTGAATATGTATTACGGAAAAATGTAGTATATGAAGTAGATAAAAATTCTCATCGATGCTCATCGGTACGAAGCATTCCAGATTATATTCTTGAGTAATTTTTTTAATCGGTTGATTGTCAGCCTGTTATGTGCTGGTGAATTTACTATTGTATTATTGTATAGGTTCAGATGTATTAAACTTGACACGAGCAAAAGATTCTAGCGAAAGTTCTATATGCTTTATCCCTGACATGTACATTTCACATATGTTATTTTGATATATAGAGTTGGCTGTGGCATCTCAAGTGGATAGCAGAGCTAAACATTATTGTCTGATGATGTCGAGGAAAATCATAGAGAGTCGAGGGGTGTTTCATGTGCCACTGATAAAGTGACAAATGTTAATTTGGGCTAGCACGTGTTAGTTGATCCTGAAGTTTGGGCCAGGCCTAACTAAACTATGAACATGAAGTTAGTTAAGTCAAAGGTGTTGGTTCAGTTTTGTTCAATTCATTTGGGTTGGCTGGTGTTGTCCCGAGGGCTCGGTTTTCAATGTCTTGTTTCATTTCAGATTGCCATCATCTCTCGCATGTGTGCCTTTTGCAATGGTGCGAAACGAAACTTTTAACTTAGTTTCATTTCAGATGCTATGTTTCGTTGCGTGGGTTTGTTTTAGTATGAGTACTATATCATTATAAATATCTGTATGTAGTACATGCAATAGGGACATAATAAATGTTTACCATACTCCAGCACAGCTTAGCATTGTACGTATTTACCCTTGTCACTAATTGATATTCTGAGTAACAGGCCCAGATTTTAATACTACAGATTTTAGGCCTTTGCTTATATTTAGTATATTTCTAGTGTAGGAATTCTTCTGGTAATGATTAAGAACGCCGGCATCTTCAAGGCATTGTTTTTCAGCAAGCACAAAATGGTCACTCATTCAGACGAAAGCAAAGAGTCGTTTAGCTTTGCGTTCCAAACAATCAACGGTAGTATTTCATGATTTGACAAACTTGATCTTTAGCTCTTGTTACTTCTTCTGGTTCTGACATTACGGATCGTGTTGCCTGCCCAAGAGAACAGATCTTCCTTCAACTCAAATATATGAACAGACTATTTTGTATACAGCAATCTTTTCTTTCGCAACAAACTGGACTTGGACTCGTGTTTAAGAATAGTCAACAAGTCATGTTTGTCTGACTTATGCCATATCTTGACCCTTCCCACCAGCTTCCTTGTTGTGGGCATGAGGTGCGTCGTCTTAAATTTCCTAAATAAGAACTCTCATCATCATAGTCTTCCCGTTTCAATAGTACGTGACTTACTTCCTATACGTATAAAAAGAATATATGCTACGCATTTCTTAGCAAAGGTACTCATCTATGGGTAATTATTTTTGCTCCTCGTAGAATTACAGTATGCTAGAGAAATACACAGTATTGGTGGTTTTACCTAAAAGAATCCTTCTGCTCTTATTTCTTTTAGAGTACCCGTAATAATGTCCGTAAAAATAAGAAAGCAAGCCATATTGGATGTGTGAAGAGGCAGATACTACTTTCTACAGGCATGAGTAAAGCTGAAACTTTTAAACTGCCGTCGTTAGTTCTAGGTAGGTAGGTAATATTTGGGTTCAGAACAAGATTACTTTTCGCCTGACTCTATTTACTAAAAGGGGAAAATTTCCAAGAATTGCTCTAAATGTAGAAGCAATAGCAATAACTTTTGAAGTTGACAACAACTACTGCTTTATTTTATGCTTAAAACACTATTTACCTAAATACGCATACCTAAAGCACAAAATAGCATAAACACATACGCATGATTTCGCATAGGTACCTGCATAATAAAAAGTTTCGAAATTATACCATATACAAGGCTGTATTGAGGGGGTGGGCTTTGGGGGCTAAAGCCCCCCCCGAAATCCAAGAAAAAAGGAAAATTTTTTTCAAAATACCAAAAAATTTCGCGCTTCGCGCGATTTTATGTGATTTTTAGGCTATTTTTGACTCATTTTAGACAAAATAAGCCAAAAATTTTCGCGCTTCGCGCGATTATGCCTAATAGATATTGTCCTATGATATCATAGCCCCCACCGAAATCGATTTCTAAATACAGTACTGATATGCTACTAAAAGTGGCCTTTTTAAGTACCATCGACCTGTACCTGAATATCAGTAGTAAAAAAGTTTAAAATCATCAAATATCCTTATTTCAAACTAAATTACTACCTTTAAGACGCGTATTAAATGTTGAATGCTCGCATCAAAGATACTTGTGATCAGATTACATTAAAAAGTAGCATAATATACAAAAGGATCTAAGAACCCTATATAATTTCCTAGAAATGCTCAAAAATGATAAGAATCATCATCAGAGCAGAGTAAAACCAGTCTGCTATGTCTCTATCTCTATGTACACTAATAATGGCCTATTCCGCAACTAAAAGTAAAAGGATCGAGATTTACGGAACAAGATAGTAGATCAAAGAAATACAGTCAGTAGAGTACGGTACTGAAAGGAGAACAATTCTCTCTGACACAAAACGTAGACTTGTATTCGAATATAAAGTAGGCGGACGTAGCCGTCCAACGTGGAAGAATGAAGTGACGAATTTCTTAGGTTTGTCTACAACTTTACTTCAATTTCTTTCAATTCAATCGAATCGTCAATGTGGATGACTTGCTGAAAAACAAAAAGAATGCCGTGTGAGAACAAAAATGTATAAATACAGACACAATTCCAATTCTAAGCGTACTAAGAATGACAATGACCATTTTAAATGTATAACCACGTATTACAAAATTACAATTACTTCATTGTAACTAACGGATGTATTTATCATGTAGGATCATTACTTACCCTACTAATGTATAATGGATTGTGTGTGATTGAAATATTATCATTATTATCGCAGGTCCGGTTGGAGATTATTATTATTTAATAATTGTTACACATACCCGAAGGATTAAACATTTTGGTTTTTTTCTATTGTTAGCCCAATGTGTTAAGTAAAGTTTATTTCTTTAGTTGTGATATCTTGTAGTATCTCAGGTTCTCACGGTTTTCATCCTAGCGTAAATCTGCTGTCCGTATAAAATATGACATGCCAATCATCGCCAAGTACAAACAGAAGAAAAGGGCAAGGAGTCAATAATTACCGTCGTTATTTCCTCGGTTTCGTCTCAAAATGGTAAGGGTTTTATTGCCCCTGTTAAGTTTTATGGTGCTGCCCTTCAGAAATAAATAGGCTCAACACCATCCCATTGTGTTTCTTACGACCATGCAGATTTTTTGTCTTGTTCTCACTTTAATCTTTCAGTATCCTGTGTTAGAAGATAGCAAATGTCACCTTGTGTCAACAACAATCATCAGGTTTGAAATACTTGCCATAAATTTCGAAATAGAGAGTTCATTGTTTACCTGTCCCTCACATATTCAAAGTTGTAAAAATCAGTAGTCACAAAATATACATACTAAGTAGGTCTTTAGACCCAATTCTACTCGATGTACTCCTAGAATGAAAAACTATTCCCACACTCATCGCTTCATTCAATGAACTCTCAATGTTGTTAGTAGGAATCCATTTCTTCCTAAGACCTTACACATTGTTACAAGTAATAAAACAAAAAATTATTTTTGGAAGTACAGATATTTTTGAGAGATACATATTTTGAGTCTTCTTTCGTTTAATAAAACATATTACTTATCCCAGAAGGAACATAAACAATGTTTTATTCATAATGTACATAAAACACTTCCCAGAATTCATGAAGATATTTACTGCTGTATGGAATTCAGGATAGAACTATTCACTTCTCAATAAAATACCACTACGTAAGTATTAGAAGAGTAGGTATCACTTACTACGCTACAGTGCCATTAATATTAATACAATTCGAAGTTCACGACAGTTAAAGTTTGCAATTTATTCATATCATCCACAGTCAATCGAAAATTCCAAGAACTATGTAAAGCACCAATAAGGTAGGTAGCATAGTACAAATGGGAGTGTTTACTATATTTGACATAGGCGTATAGGTACATTAATAATTATCAAATCTGTTGAGGTTCACTTGAATCTAAGGAAAATTAATATTTTCAATAATGTACCCCAACGCATACCTTCATGTACTAGCACATGAAGGTATGCATTGGGGTACTTTATTGAAAACATTAATTGAGGTAGGAAATCTAGTGAATATTAACACAGAATACAATCGAATCAATATTTCATTTTGTACACAAAATAATCTTGTTGCAGGTTATTTTGCCTTCACATTTCCCACGGAAATTTTCCCAAGTTCAATTTGTTACTCTATAGTATTTGTTTGTATTACATAAGTGAATTTTTTTGAATAGAATTACTTAAAGTTTAAAAAGATTATATCTTAAATCTAGGCAATTGAAGAAGTGTACAATAGATTCGAGTTGGAAGTATCTTAATGTTTGCTCAGAAGAAGAACAGAAGAAGCAACAATGAATATATATAAAAGAAGGATCCTTTAAGCCGGCAAGGAAGAAAGGGTCCGGCTCAGAGAGGACTCCAACCAGTGCTACTCAGTTGCAAGAAACGACGCAACAAATTCAAGTCTCAGAAGACAGAAGAAAACCAACAATCTGAGCAAAGTGTACGATAAGAAGGTCGAATAAAAGAGAGCAAAGTGTCGGTGTTACAAAAACGGAGGACAGTTCACCCTCACACCGGGGTATCTATTGGGATCCTATTGCTCCTTTCTGCCCTGTTACTATATACTCACTCCAGTTACTCCGGTCCAGTCGATTCCAATAATTTTAGTCCAGGGAAATATAAGAGGACATTTACCTCGAATTGCAGTGCATGGGACACTGATATACAAATATGGGATATCTAGGTAGTTACTGGTGGAGAATGGAAGCATTATACTCCAGTGGGTAAGTTATTAGTCTCTTTGAGTTGGTTTGAATTTCGTCGTAGACATTTCGGAGGTTCTGTTGAGTAGTTTGAACTATTGCTACTATTACAACATTAGATGGTTCTCGAATTGAAGAAGGGTGCCCCAGAATGAGTTGGACCTCCTGCGGTTCCCTTCTTGACTTTTTCCTTGCTGATTCCTGACAGCAAAAATCAGTGAAACTGACAATGAGAGCGATACCGACCAAAGAAAACGCCTTGGCTTGACTTGTAAAGAAACTTTTAACCTGTATTCATTTATTTCACGTACTTTTCTTAAGATATGAATTAGCTATTGTATAGTAATACCCATAGGTACTTAGGTATACACAAATACATTAGTAGGACTTTCCTTACAAACTGACTAACTGACTCAGGTGAATATTCCCAATATAAAATGAAACTAGGTTTGTATCCTTAGGTGCTTATTCCATGTAGTAACCTTTAAGTTTCGTTATCTACTCTATATCTTTTAAAGCTCCAGAATCTTTACTTAATAGTTACTATGCCCGCTTATACGAAATAGGGTGAACAGTTATATAACTATTTCTACATATTCGTATACTTGTAAATTAGGGTATAGTACACGTAGTTACGGGTACAAAAGAGAGGAACTCAGGTTTATTTGTCTAATTTCAAAGGTGTTCTTGTGTATGATTTTTGGGTGAATTTCCTGCGATTCCCTAGTGTTAAGAAATGATGATACAAATGTTTGGCATAATAATGCATAATGTATAAAGGTGTCAAATGAACTTTGGTTTGTACACCCTTGTGATTCCCATGTTTACGTTGCATTGTTATGTTACGTTATACATTACTTCACTGTTGGACTCCTTCGCCCTTGCCTTACGACGTCATGTAATGTACACACACTACTAGTTATTAGTGATACAGATTATTTTACATGACATACCTATTGAAAGATTGCTACATACAGAAAGAACACTTACGTAAGCAAAATCTATATAGTGAATGAACAGATGTAATACTTATATCGGTACTTATTATTGTCCTTTCTATTATTGCATTGCGTCCCATAATCTTTTCACTGCAGTTGGCTTGACTTTTCATTTTCCCATAGATTCCAAATAATATGTACTTTATATCTGTAGATGGGTATGTGCTAACTGCTAAGGTATTATTAAGAGTTAACCATTGTGATTATATGTAACTGCCTACTTATATTTATGCATTTCTTTTATTGCACTTCTTGAATGCAGTGCACTGCATCACATTGAATTCCACTCCATTGACTTTTTAGCCTTGTGCAGAAACACAATTCGTTCCATTTCTCAATTTAACTCCCACTTCCACTCTGTTGAATCTGTTCTTGAATTGAGAAAAGATAATATTCTCACATTCTCAAAGATTTTCAAGTTGTTCACTCCAGAGAAATTACAACTGACAATATCAAAGGAATTCAAAGTGGGCTTAACTCTGTTACACCTACGCAATAAATTACAACAAAAATGCAGTATTTGAAGATGGATTGTTACAATTCTTTGCTTATGGGCATATGTTAAAGAATAATAGCCATGTGAAGAATATTATTGATACTTGGCTGTGCTGCATGAGAAATTTCCTATGAAATACATACATAATAAATGAAAGAAATGTGCTACTTGAAAAATGAACCAGTTGTGTACTATTTGTTTACGTTTTTTGAGCCCACGCAACCTAATAAACAAACCAAGGTAAGGTAAATATAGGAAGGAAAAGCATAAAACCAACTGTTTGTAAAGGAAAATACAAAAATCTACTGATTTCTACTGTTGCATACTTTCTATCAACATTGTGTTGATGAGTGTATGTTTTGGTCCGTAGTATACATAAACTATTAGGTTCAGTAAATAGGTACAAAATGAAATTAAGTTCTTACAGATACAGATGCATTTGAGTAATCATCTCTCTGTTTGAGTTCGTGTGCATGTAAAGCTCCGGCCCTGCCCTTACCTTCCTACTTATTGCTACTACTAAAACTATTAACCGAAATACGGGGCAAATGCCGTAATTAATTGCAGCTGTCGACATTTCGAAGGAAAAATAATCAAGCGGTAAGGCTATGTCAGGAGAAAACAAACCTCCGTCATTTTCGACCATAGGTTACCTACATTTTGTCATTAATTTCAACTCACTTCAACAGACGTCTGTTTTCCTTCAGATTCGTTCATCCTCGCTCTGTCTGCTTCATCCATCTGAATTGACTGACTTAACAGTCTCACTCAAATATGAGGTTGTCTCATTACGATGCAAATTGCTTGTTAAAAACATATTTGGATTTTTCATCATAATACCAATACCAAGTCCTCTCTTTCTATCAACCTACTAATTGAACAATGGCCATTTTTTAGCCTTTAATATTTTGTGTAATGAAAGAAAGCAATATTATTATGTACTAATTTTCCAATTCTTGGCATTTAATATCGCTAAAGTTTCTGTGTAACAATAAACAACTATTTATTTGGGGATATCAACAGAAGACAATACAATTTTCAAATACCATTACAGAATGGACAAAGAGTTAATACAATATTTATTTTGCTTCAGGACTGAATGATTGATCTGTTCATTTTTGTCCCTAATTGCCACTGCGGAAGCAGTTGATGATATGCTGCATGGTAAGTGGCTTGATTTGGTTAGGGTATCCCGTAGTGAAATGAGTGGGGTCTTAAGCCTAATTCGATCTGAGTTGTGCCGAATGAATAGAAGAATGAATATGTTTGTGTCAGATACGAGGAATTAGGAAATATTTTGAAAAGGGATGAAAATAAAGAGAGTTAATCCATAGTTTACTCGAGTATCGAATATTTCTGTTTTTTCTCCCTTTACTTTTCCATTATATTTATAAGTAAGTTTGAAGTGTATAAAAAGCTTGGTAATAATATTAGTGAACACATACATGGAAATATAGAAAGAAAGAATTATCATACATGAACTGTTGTCAATACTAAGAAGCACTTAAGCTTGTAATCCGAAGAAGAGTCTAGTAAGCTGTGAGCTGATAGTTCTTGATGCAAAGATAAGCTTTTGTCCCTTTCTGAAAGACCGAAATACCTCCCTGAACCGCCTTAGCCTGCCCTAATGTCACAAAGGGTGTAACCTAAACAAACCCCTTGGTCAAGTTCACAATTTTTGTCATTGCTTGTTACTTACGTAGGGATGGATGTCTTGTGCATCTCCTACACGTACATTAATACTTAGCTGGTGTTAACTCTGGACTTGGTGCTGGACTGTATTTTTTCTTGCCTTTTCTTACTCCTACAGCAGCGTCCCTTCGAACGATACACACATACCTATTTAAGTACACTAAGAAAGTATCAACCTAAAGTAAATGTACCTTTTCGTATTGATTTTAGGTCATTTCTATGTACTGCGTCTTATCCTTGTTAAGCTTGTACTCATTACACCCAGAGTAAGGACTTGAATCGGAACACATCCCTAAAGTGTCCTTAAGGTCCCCATTTCTCCACTTTTAGTTTCAAATTATCAACAGCAGTCTCACAAAGTGGACACTTGCATTCAGTTGACTTTTGCTTCTCCTACAAGTTAAACCTAAAAAGTCTTCGTTGTTCTCCTCACAATCAAGTCCGAATATTGAAATACATTCAATAGCTATATTCAATATATATATTCAGCAGTAAAATAAAACTTTAAAAAACTTGGTTCGTACTTTCGTACATTGTGCCAGTATTTTATACCAGTGATTATAAAATAGTAGAATTAGTAGTGTCAGTTATGATGGACGGATTATTTCTCAATGGATTTCACCACCACCATCACCACCAGTACGGATCCCTGCAAACACATCAGGTAAGCTACCGGGCAATTACTCCCTGTCTTATTTATCAAGTGTTATTAAGTAGAAGGTGTAGGCTATGTAACCTGCCAAAATTCTAGACTGTTGACTGCGATATTGTTTTCAGTAGCTTAAGCACCTGGTCAATAATATGTAAACTGAGTTTAGATTTTCCAGCCTTGATAATAATAGTATGTTTAAGGTATTTGTGCTGCGTTAGTTTGTGCCATGTATAAGTTTCTTGGACAAGGTAAGCGTAGATATTATGTATATATTTAGTCAGTACATCGTATAGGCGGTAGCAGTTTGCTTGTAGTTGTAGCTTACTCCCACGTACGTGCTCAGTAGTGAATTTAGGAAAACCATGCGAGCAAGCACCGAAAGGAAAAGGAAAATTACACAGTTCGTGGCAAAGTATTTTCCAAGTCTACATCCTAATCTAATCTCACTATGATATCTGTCTGTGCAATTTTTCTAGTTTACTCAGCTGCCTTCGTATCATCATCACCCAGCCTCAGCCTACCATTCATCATTCTGTAACATGAACATGAATATGCCCGTGTCCAGTCTTCCGCATCATAACCATGGAAATTCAACTGGTAATGGAGCCTTGGCCGTCTCCCCAATCTCCAGTACAACGTCACCCAAGGAGTCGTTTCAATGGTGGCACATGGCCTCACCTCCACCTCCTCCTGTCACGGTGCCTCACTCTATCCAGCAAAATCCATCCAATGTCAACGTCAATGTTAACCTCAGCTCTTTCTTCTCCTCTCCTTCTGCCAACCACAATGTCATGCATTCTGCTTCGAATGTCATTCCACCTGGTACGGTTCAACGCAAATCCAGGCGTTGTCGATGTCCTAACTGTCTTGCTGGAGTACAACCGACCTCAGGTACTTTTTTCTGCTAAAAAACGACATATACAACTCATCGAAGAATTCCTGTTTGTCGGTGTTTCCTTTCTATCTTTTCTATTTCTTAGAAAGGTTGTAAGGTATTTTTAAGTAATTTACGCTACAAACACATAAGTGTATGGCATACTACGTAGAGTACCTATAATATACCTAGGTACATGTGTATCCTTATCGTACTATTAGAGAAAATGGAGATAGGAGCACTATACTCTGCTGAAATGAATGCTTAATGTTCTGATATGATAGTATCTTTACTAGAAAATTATTCTCATATTTAGAGCAATTTTCTTACTTCCACCATAAAGTAGCGAAATTAAGTGATGAAACCATTCATTAGTAAACTCAGCTTCGTACCTAGTATTTAGAGCAATTGAATTAACCATGGATTGGCTTATATACGTAGTTCTACAGTTGAAGCAGATAGAAATCATCGTTGGATTTTGTTTTACAGTTATCATTGTTCATACACGGAGAGATACATTGTGCCTTTTTACATATTATGTACTCTTTGTTGATACAATATCTCCCTAAGTATACTTTTCGAACAAGTTGAGCTACAAACTTGTTGGCTATGTATATAGGAGAGCGAGATAAAAATTTTCAATGATTTCTCTAATTTTGTTAATGTTTTACTTGAGAAATTGCTGCGCAGCGTAATGATAGATGCGCAATTCAATTGTAATGTGGGTACTTCATACTACTGTACTATCCTCTGGATTTTATTTAAGTATAGATGTGTATGTATGTGCAATCCAAGATAATATGCTGAAGTGATATTCTACATAAATGGTAGTAGAGAAGGAATCTTGAGCCGTAGAGGGGCACACAGTAAAAGTGTAATTGCTAACTTCGGTGGGTTTCTGTAGGCACTTACTCGGATATCTCTGTATGAGAATGGGAATATTAATGAATAAAGGCGTGCTTGCATACCTTCGTAATATACGGTTTGGAATGGAAATGCAGTATTTCATGCACTCTGTGTTTATGCTACAGTAGTCTTATCCTCTAACTCAACGCATAGGATAGCAATGGCACTTTTAGTAGACTTGACTAGACAACAAACTGACAGAGATTACTCATAAAGTAGCAGAGATAATTTATAATAAATAAAAATGAAATGAAAGTCGCTCTTTAATGTTGCAGTTCATCTGACTCATATCATCCCTATGTTATCTTCACCCTTCATTCACAGACATATTTAAATAATCTTTTCTTTGGCTTTGCAGTTGCAGGAGAGAAGAAAAAGAAACGACAACACGTGTGTCATGTCATTGGCTGTGGAAAGGTGAGCAAACTGATAATTATAAGATGCAAAATACTTGAATTGTGTATGAACTGTGAACAAGTAATCTAAAGAAAGCTTTCGTTGCACTTATCGCGAGATTAATGTGATTAGCAATGCTATCGATGTGGACGTGGCAAATGTCTATAGCGCATCTTCAAACTAAAAGTACTACATGTAGTACTAAATACAAATATTTGTTAACCTCATCTTCTTTAGACCTTTCAAATTGCATTTTAGTGCATTAGTACTTGCCCTATATTATGTTCACTACCCCGAGGAATATGCTATAGTTAGGGATGGTACACCTCGTTATGCTATTTTTACTCCTTTAATTATAACTGCATGTAGTTTATAGCACTCTTGTCCTTTTAAAGCTCCCTACTTAAAAGTGGTCAATGTTTTATAGTAGCAATTGAAGGTTTAATGACAGTTGTCGTTGTCGTTAATTGGAGGATCTACTTGAAAAGATGATTGTGTTTAACTTTTCAGTGTGATTTAATACATGTAGTAAAACCAAGATGCTTTACTCCTTAACTTTAGTATAATGTATAAGTATAGTAAGTGAGAAGCATTCAGTACAAAGCGCTTATGACCACGGTAATATTATAATAACTACGTAGTATACTTAGTTAGCATTTAACATGAAGTATCTGTAAGAATGCTCATTGTTGATAGCAAATGTAACATGCTGCACCACTTTACCTATTATAACAATTACATTTAGAAAATAGTCCGGCACATTTTTCTCATCTTGACGTTTCAACCCAAAGGAACTGCGGTAAAATTTTGCTTTGGGTATAGTATTAGGTAGCGGTAGGTGTACGGTATAACAAGATATAAGTACAGAGTTTAGCAGTGAAATATAACGAATACAATAGTGTAATAAAATCAAAGGAAGGCACATTTGTGTATAACCACGAGGTATGTATGGTGATATAATACTTATTTCAATAGTTTCATTGATAAAAAGCCGACCGCGTGCAGGATCCTTTGTTAAATTGAGAAACGTGACAATAGATCATGGTACGTATGTCCTGCCGCATTTTTATTACTCCTGATATGACGAAAAAAGCGGAAAAATGCATGATTTTTAATAGTATAGCTACTAACAACCCCCTTATTCTATACAAGGACAGAACTGAATAAAAGTTAATCCATAATTATTAGGTACATACCTACCTACCGTTGTAGTAGCGTCAACTGATTCACTCTACCAACTAAATTATTCCAATTCAGAGATATTTTAGATACTTGTTCACAAATAGGAATGATATGTAATATTTTCAATTTAATAGTAATTTGTTTTATTGCGTTGCAGGTCTATGGGAAAACTTCTCACCTGAAGGCGCATCTTCGTTGGCATACTGGCGAACGGCCATTTGTGTGTAATTGGCTCTTTTGTGGAAAGCGATTCACGCGGTCAGATGAGCTGCAGCGTCATTTAAGGACGCATACTGGAGAAAAACGGTTTGCTTGCACTATCTGCACTAAGCGTTTCATGCGCTCGGACCATCTCTCGAAACATGTCAAAACGCATAATAATCCGTCTACTCGCTCCAAAGCAAAGATGATTGACATTGACACAAACTCGAGTAGTAATCCTAATACTAAGAATCAAAACAACATCAACGTCAAGTTTGAGTCTATCGAAGTTACGTCAACAACGAGCAGTACACCTGAGCCAGAGCGTCAGCTCCGCTACCCTTCAATTCAACCGGAGCCTTCTCAAGAAAACGACAGTAATAATAATAGGAAGAAAATGGCCCTGTCACCCGCTAATAGTATTAGTAGTAATGTTATGAATTTCTCTCAGATTGAAAGTTGTAACAGTAGTAATAGCAATAGTATCAGTCCAAGTCCGACAAGATCTTTCAGTGTAAATAGTCCGACTAGTAGTAGTGTCAGCAACAGTCCATATTCTCTCTCACCATCGCAATCCCCATCTCCGTCACCAATTTCTATTACAAGCTCCTTTTTTCCTCCCATTGTCTCCATGCCAAGTGGCACTTTGACTTCTGTCAAGTCAGAGTCATCGAGAGCTGAAACGTCTGCCACGTCAACTATTTCCTCGACGACAACTCCTCCTGCTCATTCAAATCAATTCCTTCCACTTCATAACCTCAATCACATCCACTATTCTAATAGTAACAATACCAACAATCATTTTCATCATCACCAACTTCATCAGAGTCATGTTCTCCCTAATTCAAGTCCGAATTCTAGCCTAAATCCTTCTAACAACAATTTCTTTTCTCAACAACAGAGTCAGTTTCATACCGGTTTGCCTTACAATGGATATTTTGTATGAAATGTCAAATGTCACGTCACGCTACATAATACCAATCACTCTTAGCCATAAACTTTACCTCATACCTAAATATATACAAATACCTTCAGTCCTTGACGTAGCTATGAACTTTTATATGTATATGATCTTTGTAGATACACTTTATAAAGATAGTAATTGTAGTTTGGCACTTGTAAATATGTAATGAAGTTTGAGATGTTTGTAAAGGTGTAACTTTTGTTTGTAGCTATCTATTGTAACATTACCCTTAACTATTATATTTATATGCAGGAAAACATAATTTTCAATAGAGAAACTTGAGACTTCATAATTATAAGCATTAGAATCGCATTATTGTACAAAGTAAAGACAGCGGTCGCAATCTTTGTTTTGTTGCTTTGTACTTATGGTTGGTTAGTTAAAGGTACGCTTTATGTAAATAGGAATAAATTAACCTCTGTCAATGTAAATAATTTGAGACATGGTAGATAGAAAATAACGTGTGATTAATTTTATGTACGTGTTAATTTTCGTGTTAGAATGTTTATCCTAAACAGACAGAAAGAACTGAACAATCAAATAACGATAAATAAAGGCGTCAATCAATCACCCAGTGTAAAATTTGCATTAAATTACTTTGAGCTTTGACACTTCAACTTTTTTTGAACTGTTGCTCACATCTCGCGATTTTTTCGCACCATTATTGCAAGCACTCGATGAGTTCAGCGTGAAGAGTAATATATCAGGGTAACTTTTCGCATTAAGTGAAATGAATTTGTGGAAACTTTTGACTCGCAAAAAGATTGAGAAGGAAAAGTTAGACACGTTTAGGTAGGTACTATAAAAACATGGAGTAGATTTGACTTGTTTTCTGCATGGCATGACTTGAGTTGTCTGGACTTGAAAATTAATTCAAGACTATGAAACTGAAACAGAATAGTTGTACTAGTTGTTTTAGGTACGAGTAGTATCAGTAATAATAATAGTTATCGTTTCACTATTCCCTACCCCTTTACATTCTATGTGAATAAAATAAAAATGCATACTTATAGCAGTTTGATAAGATCGTAATCTGGATTCGAGATCTCTTAGTACATGTATTTACTTTTAGCTCTCCGCGAATATTGCAAAGTTGATGTCAGACATGCATAGTGATATGTATAACTTTTATAATATTAGGTGGCTACACATTTACATGCTACAATTTCAAGATGTTTTCATTTCATATCTAGGATAGGACATGACAGGACATGATAAGAAGAACCAAGTAGGTTCCTATGTATTTAGTCCCTAGTATGTGCAGATATAATAGTAGTAGTAGTACTTACTCAAGGGGATTGGATCGGAATCTGATGGGACGGAATGGATGCGGTAAGAAAGTAACGAGCAAAGCAACAAGCAACTACTCCCAAAGTCACTCCCATGTTACATTATACAGACAACAGAATGGTGTAATATAAATATAATATAATGTAAGTGTAATGTAAACTGAAAGTAATGTAGTGGCAATGGCGAACAGTTTATGTATACACTACTTTAAGAGAAACTCCAGTTTTCTTTCATACAATGTATAACTTACCCTACTCTACACTCATGCCTTAATAAATATATATCTATACACGTACACATGGAATACTATTTCCTATCCACCTAATACCTTTATTTTCGTGCTACAAATTTAATAATACTGCATGATTATCTGCATATCATAAGAAGATCCTCTCTTTGACTCTTGCACTTTGTTAAGGTGCTACTAATAATATGATAGATCTCCCCGATGCATCTTTGTGAATGTACCTACCTATGTGCAATGTAATATGTACTGCAAAGGGTTGCAACTAATAGCATATGAAGCTTCACTAGATGATTTGGAGTGAAAAGTGTAGGATTAATGTATCCATGTGCATCTAATATCAGACGAAGGCCTTATGTACCGAAGTGTAGTAGGTAAGCAGTAAGCCAAAGTAAAGGATGATGATGCTACGATGCAACGTGATGTGAGCAAAGCAAGGCAAACCAAACGAAACGATGCCAGCCGACTCGTTCCCCTGGTTGACCAAAGCCTATAATTTGGTCTCCAAGCCTAAAAAATAAATTTAATATCAGCTGTCCTTTTCGATTACAGTCTGGCATTGTTCTTTGCCATGAGCACCTCTACTCCACTACTACTCTTCTCTCCAAAACTTCTCCATTGTTTTCCCTTCATTACAAACACACTACACCTAACTACCTTAGCTTAGATCCCATTATAATCTCTCTTGGCCTGTGCAAAAGAAAACAGTTTACACTCAAATGGATTAAGACGGAGTCTTTACTATAAGCTATACTCACACAATTGTGTATCTGACTTGATTTGACTTGAATTGGTTCAATTATTAGAACAATTCTTCTTGGGGGCGAAGTGAAACAGTCGTTTGTACCAAAAACTACCCTCCTCTTTTAGATTCTCATAATAATTGCAATTTTCATCCCACAAATATGAAATCCTTGTCCAGTGACATAAATAACTAACGAGAGACGTTTTATTCATATTAGTCAAAGTAAAGAGAAGAGTACACTGAGGAAGACCCGGCCCCGGTTTGTCGGTGTGTTGTTTGTGCGTGCATGACAGAGGATCTTAATAATTCGTCGGTCACAGTTGAATCCTATGCAATACAAGTGCCTACTGACGACTGACTGTTACTAAATGTCATGTAAAGTTTGTTTGCATATGCAGAAATAGTCTGGCCTACAGTAGAGTCAACATCAACATTATTCCGTGTCCATCTAGTCCATTTTATCCTGTTGCTCTCTCGTCTTGTTGAAAGTTCTCGTCTCACCTTAAAAACAAGACAGGAAAGAGGCTTGGACGCTCAAGCTCGACCTTTAAATTATTCAAGTCATTTACTTTACTTACTTTTGGTTGGTTACACACAGTGGAATTTGTTCACATGCCACTTTAACTTGTATATCTGTGTGTACACTGTGCATAACAGACTAATGGGTAGTGGCAGTGACAATGGCACTCTGACTCGATTAAACAAGAAAAATTACTCTGAAATGTTGCGGCTAATAAAGCAGTGTTAAAGTGCAATTCACAGTCCTTATAGGCTATACTTTACATACTTAGCTTATGATTAGTTGACTTAGGCTACGATTGCGGACAAAGTTCCGTGCTCTTTGTTATTCTATACTATTCCTTATCTTCTGAGAGAATCTCGCATATTGCCCGGACAAGACAGCCTTTTACTCACCAACCAAATTAATCAAACTCAATAATATATGTATACTTAGACGGAAATCCCAATTGTCTACTACTATTAGTCAAGTTTAATTGTTAAAATGGCGATGTTGAAAAAACACACTTTATATCTGAACTGAGTATCCACTACATAAAGTCCGGGACTTGGCAATACATCACTTGTATTACAATCATTGGAAAATTGCGTAAGAAAAGACTAGATAGTAAAAGTGCAATTAATTATGAATTATAGTTTCAAACTGGAACGTACTAATTGTGTTTTTAATGTGAAAATACTTTTACGGATTGATAATATCAGCTATAAGATCAGAACGACAACCCCGAGAAGAATCCCTGCCTTGAACAATATTGAATCACAAATACGAAAATTACAACTACACGAGGAAGGCGAATTTGATACGGATCACAATGAATGTAAGTTATGAAATCAAATGTTTGCTTGTGAATGCTTAGAGTGGATAGTGTTCATAGTGGTCTTAAGTAAATGTGGATTTTAAAGCACATGGAAGGCATGAAAGATTAATATGACATTCTATTACCCTTTTAAGTAAATAAATAATTAATTGAGCCGAGGTGAGGGAGGTTCCTATGAATAGTGCATAAAGTGGATGTGTGTGACTGAAATGGACAATAAAATCAATGGGAGACAAGCATTCTTATGAAAAGGAGCTAGGCAGGCATTCTGTTTATTGCATTGTCCATTTGAGAAGACATTAGGAGTTGCTAGCATTAATTGTCCTTAGATCATCCTTCCATTTACCCAATTTGGGCAGATGCAAAGAACTGCTTGCACGAGACAAGAGATAATGCTAACTGCCTACCTACTTAATATTATTCTGCAAGAGTTTCGCATAGGAACAGGCGAGCGTAACGTAATTTAACGAAACCACATTTATATTGTCAAACAAGAAAGAATGAGATTTACTTATAAGAGGAAGAATAATGGAATTATGTCGGGACATTTCCCTGTACTTTTCGATAGTATAATTTAATTTATTATCCACATAGTCACATACTCAATATTAAGTGTGCGTACTAAAAGGCAATGAAAGAAACATAATATAACCTCTTTTGGTGAGCCTACGCCAAGCCAGGTTAAACGATCCGTAAACGATGAAACTAAAATAGGAGTGGTTTACATAGAAAAGTGCAAATATATCAAGTATGCTAATTTTATGTGACGCGTCAAACATAAATTCAATCTATAAATCAATGAAGAGTCTTAATTACACGTTGCAAACCACCAGGGGGTTCGTCATCTTATCACAGTATTTACATGCTCACATGCAACGCAGCCCAGCATCGCCAATATTGATATCATTCCATCCAATGTGAATAGTTTTACATATTTCATGCTCTAAGTAACTGCACGAAAAGTCAGATGCCATATTCTTCTTCTCCTGCCTCAGGATCTACTGTTATTGGAAAATCAAACCTAACTGCATATTGAATTTAATAAAATAGTACAAACAATCTTAATTGGAAAATAATATCTTCAGAATAAACGAATTGTGTACAGAGGAAGGTAGATAGAAGAAGTCTATAACTTTCTCGACCTTCCCAAAGATGTCATTTTCCTTTCAGCAATGATAAGTCGGAAACAAAGAGTCTTGTTGTCTATCTCGTTTCACGTGGTGGAGACCTACATAATAGAGCTGAATGTAATGTTGTTAGGGATTTGGGACTGTTAAGTAGGCTGTAGTATGTATCTGTCTGTCAACCTGTCTATCTGTCACCTTTCAACTTGTGTAGTTGTCAAGCAAAGTCATGTCATGTTATATTTTTATACATGGATAAGACAAGGAACTGTAGATCCCTTCGTCAGACATGCAAATAGTACTAACAACTACGTAGGATGTACTTTTATGTACTAAATATTTATGGCGTGATATAATATTTGCATTACGCAACATTTTGAGATTTAATTAACACATGTGCTTAGTATACACCATATTGATAATACAGGTGAACCTGTAACACTCAAAAAAAACTCTGTTACGCAGCTTGAAAAATGGAAATTATTTCAATGAGCTATAAATTATTCTGAATTAGTACCTGTATGCAGAATTCACGAATATTGTATTACATTACACAACACAGCAAAAATGGTTATAATTTATGTAAAAATAAGCCATTTTAAGTGTATTTTGTAAATGTCAGTATTCTTTGGAATTTTGCCTTTGAAAGGCCTTCAGCTGAAAAAGGAGAATAAAGAACCCTTTATTTTCCTTTCGGACAGAAATGAACTATAGAGAATGAGCCCATTCGAAAGAAATATCCTCGTTGTTTTATGCACACTTTTATCCCTTTCCGGTTTTGTTTGCTTTAAGATAGGCAATAAAAAAGTGAAACATATTCTTGGAAGACGAGGGAGAATCCTGTTTGGAATTCACTCACTCAATCTGACACTCATTAAAACTCTCAACTTGCAAAAATCGAGTTGCTTAACATTTTTATGCACAATTTTACTTTTTCCTCTCGCCTCTAGTCACTTCATAAGATAATATATACGTAATTTCATTGTCAGTAAGTGTATCTGATAGAACTACAACGTAACTAAATAATTTACAATACAGATATTATGAGCATTTTAAGTCGTTTCCCTCGAAAAGATATTCTAACGATGGGACAATAAATATTATCAGCACACAAATCTAAATGAGGCATAGTTAAGACTAAGTTACATGCATAAGTGTAGGGATAGACAGCAGCAGTGGTTTCATTACATTTACATGCATCTCTTATCTAAGCTCTACAGAGTGTCTGTCCTTATCTCTCCTAATAACACGACGTCATGTTACTTACATTTAAATGAGACTTGGTAGCGTATTATTAGCATGGTTTAAGTTCGTTAGCTGTTAGTTTATCGTTTGCTTTGCTACACCTCATCTCCAACGATTGTTTACTCTCTAGCGTGAAACCAGATATGATAATAGAATAATTGCACGCAGGCCACTCTCCCTCCATATTTTCTTAGCATAAATATTAAAATTACCTTTGGACACTCCACAATGCTTTCCACGAGCAAAATCTAGCCGTGTATCTCTCTAATACATAAACTACATAATCATATCCAAGTCATGACAGCTACTGCACAAAATAATCGCACACTCACCAAAAGATTTTAACTCGCATTCATTCCCCATTTTACTACAATTTAAATCTGATACATTCCTGAAAACGAATGCCTTCGTTTTTGGAGCGCATTTACTCATTCATTACTATCATTAAGTGGCATTTGAACCTGATAATTAATTAAGAGAGCAAAATGAATTCACTGGAAGTAATTTTAAAAGGTACGAAAATTCTTGCTGGTTCAAGAAAAAGTTGATAATAGAGCAATTGAAATTATGATTCGGTTGATACAATTGTAGTTAATGATGGATAATTTAATTAGGCAATTATATCTGTAGCTGCGAAGTAAAAGTATGGACAATGTCATCGTGCTAATAAAACCGTGAAATCCCCTTTGGCGAATATTTTTGTGTTTTTATGGGAAAACTGCAAGGTACTTAGTAAGAGTATAGTTATATCTGCATAATATAGTGTGGCTGATGGTAAGTAGTCGCGCTACGGGTATATTAGTAGGGAAATTCAGATCTCTGACCTACCCACGTAGTTAAGTTAATGACAAAACTTCTCCTTCGTAATAAGGTCTACTATAATTATTTCGCTACTGTGTGTGATGCCAATGTTGCAGAAAAATGTTCTTACATATTTTCTGCTATGAATAAGCTACATAATGAGTTAAATAGATAACACAGAGCAGTACATTGTCAATGGCATACCCGCTCTGCCACTTGAGCAGGAAAGCTAAAATTCTTCAGAATAAGCTTCTTTGAAAAAAAATTTGTTTCCCTTGAAAAAGTAAAGTTGGCACAGACTGAAGAATTATCATAACGTAGTATCTACAGACGCTTCATATGATAAGGCAAAATATTGCAAGAAAAATGACGTATGTGTTTGTTGAAATCGCGTGCAGAAAATTAGATTTGCGAATCAGCAGAAAAAATGTTCTTCGTGAGAGGAAAGATGTCTTGTGATAAACTGTGCAAAGCATTACAAGCAAAAGTTAAACTCGTCTCTGTGCTACATGCAGAAGTACTTACATTGTCTACGTACTGGTTTTGGTCGGACTGTTGCCTCTTGCATATGTTGCATTTTGTAAAATACAGGATACATTCAGTCAATACACATATCTACGTCCAAATGTGTAGTTAGTTTCCATCAATACCGTCTTTAGACGTGATGTGTGATATGAGAATAATACATCTGCCCCTGCCTATTATTTACATTTGCAAAAGTAGCAGAAAATTGCAGAAAATAATGTAATGTGAATCGCACAAACTGATCGTGTTTGCTTACCATGCAAATCTGTGTAAAAAATATGGATTTAAATTGTGCACATTTTTTACCTCTACCATCTTATTATCCCCCTTTATCAATCGGGCGATTGAAAATTTAAAAAAATTAAAGTACGATTCTTCCTTAGATAATTTTTAATTATTTTAATAGGGCAAAAATTACATCGACAAAAAATGCTACCCAACTAGTCATTTGAATACTACATCCTGTATTGGTAACAATGACATTGAAATGAGACTAGTGTACTATAGTATTGCATGTTTGCTTATTATTCACTTCATATCGTTTTCTATCACGTTAATCCACACACAATAAAATTATCATTGTGATAATATGATACTGTACGAGAACACAAAAAAAAGACATGCATAAGTACATAACTTGTTATTATACGTCTTTATATCATTCTTAGTCACTTTACTTCGTTGTAATGCACTAGACTACTTCAGAAAGGCAATGTACTGTGTGGCATTGTTGCACTATGTAATAATGCTATGTAAGAAGTTTCCATGCAATTCTGTTCCAGTTTCACACGTTTTACACATTTAATTGCTATTTATTGGTTTCCCATTTATATTTTTTGCAGTGATCATGGCCATGATAGTCTTTCTTCACACATGAGCTAGATCATACATTGCTCTACTGAATATGTTTCAATTGTGCACTAGTAATTAGTACGAATTTTATATCAAACCAATCATTATTCTCTACTATCGGTACAGACCTTTTCATGTATCTATATTTCTAGCCCTTTTTAGCTCCTATTTTCCTGGAATTCAGACAATTAAACATGTAATTATGACTACAGTGTGGAAATGCGGAATGCGTTTAGGGATTGCTAACTACATCAGTTGCATCATACAAAAGTTGTACAAATATTCTAGAAATCTAGAGTTCAAAAAAAGTACTAGATATGAGTCACCTATTTAGCTAAATAGTCTAATATATAATTCAGAAACAATTTAAAACCTTCTAAGAATATAGACGCAATTTAAATTCTGGCTATATAAATACATATCGCTTGAATCTATTTGTGCACTATGCCCCTGTATTGGCTGGCTTAGAGTATTTTCGTGAAATAATAGTACATTTATAGCCGAAAGGATATGATTAATCGATTTGGATTCAATTTAATTTAAACAAGAATAGTAAAATGTTCGTTCTTGGACAATTCTTCCACTTATATTAAAATTGCATAGTAGCGAGAGATTATGTAAGGGGAAAACAATGAAATGAAAAACAATTTCTAGAACCCGGCACACTTAATAAATGCTGATCAGTGATTCGGCAGAAGCCACTATTTGTTTTTTGCTTCGACTCACGGCTGAACTCTTCAATTGGCACACAGCACAGTGCATTTAATATATATTTACTTTAGTTCGGTTTGAAGAGAAAATCTTTCGTCTTGATTTTCGTTTGTGTTTGTGTACCTTCATGACATTTCCATCCTCTTCGCATGTTCTTACTTTAATAACCACATGCATAATAGATAGACGTGATCCATTCAGTGTCCAATATTCTTTTCAATTCCAACTCCCTTTTCTTGTAATATACATTTAATGTATCTAACAGTATTTCAGGACTATATTTATCATAAGCGAACTACAAAACCTCGTGGACTTCGTGTAAATTGTTTGTATTCATATGATGTAACATGTTATTTATTTAGGGCGCATTACAGGAATTAGGAAAATAATACACAGAACTGATTGTGTGAGCTGTCGATAAATGTTATTGTGAGGTAATTGAACTAATACTCGTGTGACCATTTATCTTTATCTCCATATTTCATTTCATATGTTCTTCATGTCCCTTATTTAATAATTATCAAAACACACTAGAATCAGGACTAATTGTATATAGTTGTAAATAGTAGCTTGTATGTATAATAACATACCAAGTCAGGATTTAAACGTGTATATAAAAACTTACATTAGTATTGGAGTAAGGATTTCCCTGTGGTATGGCCATGTACTTTTTAAAGGGGTACAGAGACACCTTGGCCAAATATACAGCTAGAAGATACTTATAGAGAAATGTTTACACACGGAGCACAATTATATTTTAGGAAATAAGCTTTTAAAATTACCTTCACCAAAACATTCATGCATATATTCATACATTCTTCCTTGAATAGTTTTTAATGGAGCTAATAGCGTAAATGGTATTTTACAAACGTGCGCGGAATATTATTGCATTATTATGAGTCAGGCAAAGGTAGTTTACTCTAGTGTCTTGTCTGTTCACATTAAATCACGTAGCTGATGAAAATAATAAAATTCCATAGTCAAAAGAGCTTTCTTTGAATTGACTTCTCACGTTTCAATAAATTTTCAACTTGGTAATGCAAATTGTTTATTTTTAGCTGAATCTCAGACTGAATGTCAGCTTTTATTGTACGCAGACATACTTTTGAATAATTTTGAGCTATGCAGAATGAGTAATAGGGTATGGGCAAGTAGTTTTTCAATGCACAGGCGGCGAGGGTACTAATGCAGTATCAAACACAATAAATCATACGAAATGTGTATGTATTTACATCACATCAAAACAATTATCTTGTTTAGAGCATTTATCTATTGCACTGTATATTCATTATATTGCACCTGTTGAACTAGCTATAGTTACTTCATGTCAAAAATATGCAAAGTGCGGCAAGCTTTTTACATTACAGGCAGCTCATTTTTCCATTCTGAGCAGTATTAGTCGAAACTCGTTCGGGAAATCCACTCAAGTCATTAAACCATCTTTGGTTTGGTCTTGCGTACGAAATTACCTATTATTATTGCATAGATATTCAATATAGATATTATATCTGATTAAATCGCATAGAACCAGGCTTGCCTTTGTGTAATTTCGTCTAACAATTTGCAGACAGTAAAAGCTAAAAATAGATCGCTCTTGGAAATCTTTGCATTGTTTTAGTTCAGTAAACTTAGAGGGAACCTACAACTTTTTAATAGTTTTTTAAATACCATAATGTAATGTGGAGGGGATAATTGCGTACGAGAATTATGCAGACAACGATTACAAAGTCGTGCGTGTGAGTGCGATTGAATGGGTTTATTATGTGCGGGGAAACAAGAATAGATGGTATAAAGACAGAAAAAACAGAAGAATGCATCTATTGTTTTTGGGTAAAAAGCATGTATTAAAAGTACATTAGGCTTCTTGCATTCTTCTGTGGTATTATGTAACTATGTAGCCCAGCCACATTACATCTTTAAGTAGTTTAGCTGAAATGGGCACGGCAGAATCATATTAAAAATAAATTTTTCATCTCATCTTTGCATATCTCTCGTTTTCATATGTCCTTGGGTGTATATGGAATAAGTATGCATCCCACTAGAAAGATAACTGATTATCGACACTAGTAAAGCCATATGCAGACTCTAGACACAAAGAAACCACAGCAATGGTTACATAAGTGTATTAAAACGTCTCGAAGGAAGGAAGAATCCTTGAGTTGACTTGACTTGTCTTGTCTTGAATTATGTACAAAAGTAACAGAATAGTTTTTTATGGAAAACAAAACATAAGTCTTCACATATGGGCTATGTGGTTCACATGAAAGATAGATTCTCGTAGATGGAGAGTAGACTAGATACAAATATTTACGTGGGATAGGACTGGGACTTGGAGGAAGGTTCCCTTCAGAAATATATTTCCGATGAACCATTAAATTATTGAGTTTTTTAGAGAAAATTATAGGGTTCATCCTAAGACAATGGCTCTCTGTGGGTTCTCTCCAATGTTCAATGGGTAATATTCTCCATCGACTCAAGCTCCTTTTTTGACGCTGCATTGCATTTTACATTGCACAGACACAGACTAGAGTAGAGCAGACAGAGTCAAAGACTGCAACAATGCAATCTAATGTTACAAATAATAATATTCCCTAACTCCTTCAAAATATTACTAACCACCTTCTCTTTCAAATTCTTATGTCTATAGTATATCCCTACTGCACTGCACTGCTTTCCTCTGATCTTTGACTTGCACATCATGAAACAATAAAACGTCCATGCCGCACGTTTTTCCGTCTCCCTCTCGGCACTATATTTTTACAAAAAATTATACCTTTTCACGAAAAATGTTGGAACAACACCGAATCACAAGACAGTGCATTAAAAACAAGCATCTCTTTCTATTTATGTACCTTGCGCTTGTACCGGCAGTTCAAAAACAATACAGATATATCATAAGCAGTTGAGTCAGTTTAGTCTTCATCAGACAGTTAGAGTCAAAAGTCAAAACTAAGACGTCTGCTGGCTGGCTGTTGCCTTGCTTTTCGGTTTCTTTCTCATGAGATAGACGAGCGGAGTGCCGTGATGATGATGATGATCTATGATGTATGGCCTATATGATGGTAATCACTCCCAATTGCCCGGAGACGCTTAACCTGACCTACCTCAACATTTCCTTCAAAACTAAGCCAAGTGTGGTGTGACAGAAGACGATTCAGTGAGCTGAGGCAGATGAGTCAAAAGGCAAGCCCAAAGCTGCCCGCCGAATCATCATCAACATCATTCAATCCAACCCACCCCAGACTTATAATAAAAACTTATTTCTCCTCCTTTTCACTCTTTTTCTGTCTTATTTTACGACTTCAGCCCAGGCCTGCCTTCTGCATACTTATTTACACCACACCAACCATATAAATGCAAAAGTTGCATAAACTTTCCTAGTAAACGCAACATTTCTTTATCTATTTTACCTTGCCTTCAATCCCCCTGCTCTATACTTTGCATGCAAATGTCCAACTAAGCTTGTCTAGGTCTAGGCCAGTCAACCAAAGAAGAAGCTATCATCATCCTTTACCACAATGCAACATTTTCATACATTTACCCATTATCATATGCAATGCTGCACCAAATTACCACTGCACTGTATAATTTTCATCTCATAACATATCACCAGTTAATCCTACGTTATTGCCAGGAGCATTACCCTGCTTCACAAACATTCACTTTCATCACAAACTACCTCCTTAAACTAACCATTTGCCATTTTATGCTTAAGAAAGTGAATGATTTTGAAAATTATGCTATTTAATACTTTGGATCAGGACAGGTTCGATAGGTATTTTACATTATCTTATTTTATTATTCTATCATAAGATACAATGTAGATTATAGTGTCCACGATATCTAGTGAAAAACAGTGGGTAACATTTAAAGTTGTATTGTTATGATCATTAATTCATTACCCATTGATGTCAACAAAAAACAGTGGATATTTAAATGTCTTAATTTCTGAGTGTAGTAAGCATTTGAGTTAATAAGCAGTGAAAAGAGCAAGGGAAAGCTTGAGTGTTAGCAGTAGGTGGTCGTTGTCAATAAAGTAAAGAAATGAATTGTGGATGATGAATTTTTGAGAGAAAAGGAATAAGATTGACAAAGTGCCTTAACGTTCTCTATTAGGGTTTGATGGGGATATTTCGGAAACATTAGGTTACATTAGATGAGAATTACAATTTGAAATGGGTTTTTGGCATTTAGCTAGCCATGGCAAATACAAATAATGGCTCAACTCACGAAGTGGTCGTGCTGGTGTTAAGCGATGGTGGTGACAAGATTATTGGTGAATAGAATAAGTGAAGGAGGTAGGGAAGTAGTTGGAGTCGGAAGGCTGGTAAGGAGGAAGGGCAGAGGTAGGAGACCGGTAGACGAGACCAGAGCAGGAGACCGTCGAGATCCAACTACCCGATAACTATAACTGAATTTCATGTTCTCCAGTCTACACATTTATACGGTGCATGGCGAATCAATAGATGTGTGGTGGGATTACAAATATCACTTTTTATTATACTGCGAGTCAATTCAGTCAGGCGGATAGAACTACTAAACTTTATTTCTCTATTGTCTCTATAAGAAGTTGCATGATGATTGTAAATACGGATATACGTAGTACAGATATTGTGAATGGTTGCTACTTGTATGTAAAAGCAAGTGTAAATATGTACATTGTACCTCCTATAATAGATGCTTTGTGAGTTTTATAGCTTACGTGAGAATAAAGAGTCTATAGTCGTCGTTTTTATAAAACAAGCGACTCGAGTTCAGTTCAGTTCATCATTGAATGGCAAAGAGTTTGTAGTTCCCTTGTCGGGAAGGGAGAGAAAGAAATGCTACCTCATTGCTCACTATTAGCTTCGAATGGGGAATTCTGAGTATTATTCTAGATATATATGCCTTCGTTTTTCGTCGTTTTCAGGTTGCGTGACACTACAGAGAACGAAGCTCAACGAGAGTGTTAGGGAAAAGTACGGAGAAAACTCCGAAAATCGATTCACTTTCTCGCCATTTCCACACCATTGGGTGTTCTTTTTGACACCCTCTCCACTGCACAATCTACTCGTACTTACTCTTGTCTACTTACCATCCCAAGTTTCACTTTTTCACAAAAACTAATCCAGGCGGCTACCACTTAATTGAATAGCACTTATGTGACAAATGCACTACAAACCCAGCTAAAGACTTTTAATCAAAGGTGCGTATCATATTTATAACCATTGCAAATTACAATCTCACCTGCAACACATAATGGAAATAAGGATAGCTGCTTGTGTAGATAAATAGGAGAATTAATCTCTTTCCAGTAATAAAATGACTTTCTCTGATTATAAATTATACCAAAGTAATGCAAAAGATTGTGAACATTAAAATGTACTAGGAACAATAGTTTATGATTGGTTGGTGATATTTAGATTTAAAATTCTACTTTGTAGTTTGCAGCATATCATAAAGTATGAAGCCTGTAACAAACGAAGTACTAAGCGTAGGTGCCATGTTTTATTTCTTCCTTCGAGTGCACAATTGAAATAATAAATCAAAAGACTGAACGTAGGTACGCTATACAAAGCTATATTGTGCATGCTAAATTACAATAGATTACGTTTTACACTATGAAGCATATTTTATTGCCATTATTACAATTACCATCAATTCATTTTATTAATGCACTTTAGAGTGAAAATCTGACACGAAAGACCTGACTTGGCCAGCGAAACCAATTGGTCGGCAAACAACATTTTTCTGTAGACGCGATCATAATTAATGTTTTATTTTCGGCTCCTGCTTCAAAGATACAACAGAGAATTAATGTACTTAGGTAGTTTTGTTACTTCAGCTTACAAAATACAAACACAGGGCCAACCCAGGTTGAACAATAAGTTTTTGGCTTTTTGGCTACGTGAACAAAATATCCTTTATAGTGCACTAATAGGAAAAGGTTAAAACTTGTTCTATGTAGTGGAAGCAAGCTAAAGTTACAAAACAGTACATCAACAATAAATAAGCTCTTGCTATCCACAATTACTTAAGTTCAGTTGGTTTAGCTCATGTTAGACCGAGTCCACACGGTTTCCTTTCATAAGCAATGCATTATCTGGACTCTATCAACATCAAACTCACAACTCGCTACTCACCTCTCAATACCAATACATTAATAAACCAAAGCAACTCATAATAATCAAACCTTTTAATATCGCGCTATCGATAATGGAAATCAGTTTCTTCTACTCACCAAACTCTAGAAAGCTACAAGGTAACTTGTATTGTCATGTATACCACTTTGTGTAAGAAGTATTAGGAATATAATCAGTTAACCCTACTATATTATATCAAGGAAACCCATTGGGAGTTTTAAAAAGACAACCCAACAAAAAATATTAAAAGCTTCTCTCGCACTTTGTTCTGTTTACGTCTTGCTTTTATTCTTGGCTCTTGATAAATTTCTGATAAGTTAAGTAAGTAAATGCAAGATCAATTTTTTGCTCTTTTGCATTTACATCCTAGTCTTACAACTTACTCTGATGTAAATTAAGAATTATATCTTGGTTGTGAGTTTCAATGAGCACAAGTTTAAATTCATGATGTTAAAGAACTAAATAAACACAAGGATGTTACTGATTAAGCACATTGTTGTAATTGTACCTAATGTACTAGATAAATACAGTATTACATTATCTAAACATGGTATCTGCATTAAAGGTTGGTGTACAAACAGTGTTAGGTGTTAATTTTTTGATGTTAATAATAAGCGAAGGACAAGGAATACATATTTACAGTGCAAGCTTGAAAGCACAATACATTTTTATTTTTCGATCTGTCTAGTATTGCATGTACATCTGCTATGATATAAAATACTAGGATGTGTATCAATGAACATAGAATAAAGAAACAATTGATTGCATGCCAGAGTGAAATAAAAGGCAGAATCAAGTCAACAGGGACAAATGTAGTTTTGCAGCATAAAAAGATTTAAGGAAGGAGCATCAGGAAATGGAGGATTAAAAAGAATTTCCAGATGGATAACAGAATAAGGTATCTGTTAAAGGAGATATAGATTTTGCCATTAAAACAGTCTACTAGTAGTGGTAGAGTTAATAGAATTGGAATAGGAAGGGATGTGTGTCCGTGCTAACCTAACATGACAAGGGAAATGGATTGAAGAATTTGATGGAGGGAATCAAGTGAAGATGTGAAGACATTGTATGAATCACGATGAATAATGTATTTTGATGAAGTAGGCAGGACGAGAGCGTCAAGTCGACTTGAGTCCAGGCAGACAAGAGCAGGACATAGACAGACGGGTAGGACACTCAACAAGAGAGGAGAAAAGGCTGTCTGTGTGCGGAAAGCAGCTAAGACATGAGCTACTGTGTTTAATTTCATGTGCACATAATTCACTCCACGATGTTGTAATGCAGGGAGAACATGGGACTCCAGTTTGTCTGTATTACAGACAAATAGCAATAGCGTCTATAAATGTTAAATGCTCTCCCTAATGTCTGTAATATTCTACTTATCTCCAGGTTAGGTTACTATGTAGGTACCGAGCAAGTTGATAGACATCCACACACGCAAATCAAACATACCGTTTAAATATAACTACCTACTTACCACAGTTACATTTAGAGCCTCTTATTGACACTTGTGCTAAAAGGCGACATTGCAACTATGTTTTATGCACGGACACACACACACATTGATAATAATTCATGAATCTGCTCTGTGTACACACAGAGTGCATTGTAAAAGTGCTAAAATCTACTAAATCACTTTCCAGTTAATGTCTATATTTGGGACGACCTAATGAAGATGTCTGGAAACACTTGACACTGATGGACATTAAAGGGATATATATGCCTCCTTTTTACATCCAATAGGCTTTCATACATTTCAGGAATAATACCCATCTAAATATTACGCATTATGATTCATTGCAATTGCAAACCCTTCTCAAAATAATGCATCTATTTACTTTGTCAAATTTTAATTGGCCATGTTGTGAAATGAATCCAGCAAGTTTACTTAAAACTGCAATCCATCGAAAACAAAGTTACCTGAACATATTCTTCCTTTTACATTAATTCATTTGGGCGACAATTTTAATCCATAATCAATTAATTTCTTACAGGAAAAACTGGTACCATTAAAATATGTACATACATTTTATACAAGAAAACTAACTTGCTGGATGTTTTTAACTTTCGTTGATTGTTCAAAATGTCATATTACTATGCTGTAGACCCGACCTGTTTAAATTAGAAATATTTTAGTTCGAGTGCTATGCATTAAATCTAGCGTAGCTGTAATCCATAAAAAAGACATTATGGTAGTATTACATGTACTAAAAAAATTAACCAGGCAATTTACTGATTTGTTTGCAGAGCGAGATGACATTATTTGTATCTAAATTAGATACGCATTGTACATAATAGAGCATCTTTGAGCAATTAGGTTTCTCTATTCAATCTCCATTATGTATTTAAGTTTGGAAAAGGTAGTTATTGGTTGGGTTTGGTTGCAAGTTCGGCTGGGACTCTTTCAACTGTGTTTATTATTGTATTATTGAATTGAAGTGAGAAGTAATGGAGGTAGAGTAATGCTACTTTGTGTACTTGAGATTCACATGCGTGTACTTTATTGTTAGATTATTTCTTGTTGTTGTGTTTTGTGTTACGAGGGCTCTACGTTATGACTCTCTACAATAGTATTGGTATTTTGCGTGTCCATAGCGTCACATTGGGATGCACACTCCTATATAGGAGCAGTGTTGGAAGGGCTGTGTGTTCTTTCCTCTGTGTCTATCTATCCAGGAGTGAAATGAAAATTTTCCAAGTCATTTTACAAAATAGGTAATTGTCCATCACGAGTTTTTCCCCACAATAGAAATGAGGACTAATAACCACAAGGCACAAAAAATATTTCGTTATTCCTCCCAGGCATCACTTTTTACATGGAGACACAGCCAGACATACTGATGATGATGGAGACTCCTAGGTTTAGTGAGTCCGTCAGACACTGACGGTTCTTCTGTTTCGTTGTCTCTTTATGTGGATGTGAATGCAATGCACATACACTAGATATAGAACATAGTATATGTAATTGCACTGAAATGCAACTGCATGGCTTGTTTCACATTGTTATACTTATTACATTATTACTCCCTCTCGGAAGAAGGCTACTTGATGTCCTGTTCAACTACTATATGAATCCTATACAGAATACTCTTGTCATTGCATCTACGCACATCTAAAAGGAATACGTAAAGACATAGAACTTGTTGTCTTCCAGTAGCATCGCTGGTTGACTACAATATTCTTGTGTCTTATTTTTTTATGGTTCAGTAGCTTATGTCCACCAAGAGCTACTCAGCTACATTTGATTTCAATCAAATTGACTTCAAAGTGCATTGTATACTGTTTACCTTTAGGAGCTAGTAAAAAAGGATATAGGAGCTCTTGTATAATAAATTCTTTATGACGAAACTTGACAATAAGGAAAGAAGATGCAATAATGCTTCCTATTTATTTATTATCTTCTGTTGTTAGTACGTTGTCTGATTACCTTTTTGTATAGCAGGGAAGATGTCGGTATGCGATTCTGTCGGTATGCAATTGTTATTTTCTATTTACTAGAGACACAGAGATAATACGTGCATAGAAATGTGGAAGCCAAAGCCATACGTTCTCCGTCTACAACACAATGACATATTTATTCGATTGTACTCATGTGTTGTGTGAATTGCTGAATTACCTTATTGATAATAAGTAAAGTAACTCGTAATTAGCACAATTTTTATACCCGTAGGAAGAATAGACACTTTGGATCATTGTTCCTCACTGCAGTACAAAACATTCAACTGCACTGCACTTCAGCTCTTTCTATTGTGTCATTGCCTTCCTTTACAACGATAAAAATGTAAATACGAATCGAATACGCCTACTTTGCATTCATAAGAGCTACTCTGTCTTCTTGACTTACCTATTATACGTCACCTTTCCAGTTTCTTCCATGTTTGCTTTTTGCTCCTATCTGCATCTGCAGTTACACAGTCACTTTACCGTTCTACTACTTCATTTTTACTAAACATTTAACTACAGACTATACTAAACACCAAGATGCCTCGAATTTGTCACTCTATAGTAACGCATTTGTTTAATATCAACTCCATTACAAGGTGAAGACATAGAGGGGGTTTCCCGGAATTTTGCACCCAATCCGTATTTACTTTCTACCACAGAGAGGTAGGCACCCAAACCAAATAACCATGGTTACTTTCGGCCTGGGTGTTTACTTCTCTGTGGCAGTGTACGTAGAATTCGAATTGGGTGCAAACTCGGGGAATATCCTTCTATGTCTTCACCTTGTAATGGAGGCATCTTGCTAAACACTTTATTAATATAATATTAAATATGCGTGATACGAGAAAGCTATATAATAATATTATTGACTATCCAAAACAAATACATGTAATATAAAGCGTGGCATTTTATGTTTTCCATTAAAAAGAGCTAATTTTTTGCTTGTCACCAATTCCTAAATAAGAATCGATTGTCTAATAACATTGGAACGCACATCTTTTCCTCATTTCATTCTAAAACTACTTGCTAAGCATTATTCCCTGGACTTGATTTATTTCCAATCGTATTTTCGGTAGTGGAATTGGAATCTCAGAGATTTACAATGTTTTTTTGCAGCAAAATATAATTGCCAGATTGGTAGTTTATGTTTTAATTCCGTAGTTAGTAAATAATTGAGGTTTTGGCATCACAGAGGTTAGTGAATGAATTCAATTATGTCCCACACGACAGATAATGGAAAAAGGCAGGGAATTTCAATTAGCGGTCAGGATATGAAATAAGTGAATACGTAGAAGGCAATTTCGCACGACTAAACCGGTACTTTTCAATTAGTTTTCGTTTTGACTCCCATGATGCTAATGATGATGATGGCTATTGAAAGCTTTGTTAATTTACATATTATCTAGCTATAAACTAGGATCTCTACTCATGCAGATATGCATTCATTAGATTTTAATAGGTCTTGATACCTAATAGATGTGTGAGTCTCTTTGGCAAAGTCATAAGGATGTGCACGGGTATTACGTGGGCATTACGCATAGATAAATATACGGTTAAGAATTGAGAACCTTGGTGAATGATTGTATGAATGCGAGTGTGTGGAAAGGAGATTTGTATAAATAGCAGTATTAAAAAGTAAAGTCTAGGTCAATTTCACGCGTTCCTGGAATAGTTAACAGCTTTAGTAGAGATATAATTATATCTATTCAGTACTGTTATGCAAATCAATTATTGGGTTCGCCTCGTGCTCTCCTTAAACCAAAATTACTAGATTTAGCTAAATAAAGTTAGTGTACGTAGTATGATACTGAGGATTTGATCTTTTGTTTTATAATCTTGTACAGTTTGGTTTAGGTGAAGGTTCTATGGATTAATATGGTTACTTAGCACTAACTTTGGTTAGCTCTGCCTAGTCATTTTATGTATTTATGTACATCGTAAAGGTCTAATTTGCATGAAATTATATAGACAGAGAGTAGAGGCTCGTTGGATTCTCTGCTCTCCCAGCATGGGGTTAATTGTATCGCAGAAAGTGCCGTGGGGAGAGTAAAGAACATGGAAATCTCAATGTAACCGCGGCTAACAGAATAGCATACAGATGCATTCAGAGTCTAACTAATAACCACACACGCCAGGAACTGACTGAGACTACTGATACGATAGTATTTATTTGTGAGTAGGTATATGACTTGTACACTCGATTAAGTAACTATTCTGCATAGGATGTCAACTGTGAGATATACTGGAGCACGTTGCATGCCCTCAACACAACAGAACAGTCAAATTAGGCTGATATTGTGCTCGGCAATTGCCATCTAATTGATTAGTCATTTTGTGTTTATTCATTGGATCAAGAAAATTACAGCAAGGCTAGTGAATAGCATTTAGTTCCTATTGAGAGGCAGTCGACACATTAACTATCTTGCATCACATCTCATCTCATCGCATCTCGCTTGTCTTCACATCACTCTCAGCTCAGTCAATAGCCCAAACCAGAATACTACACTTCTCTCATTTAACTTAACCTCAAAATGTATCATTATTCATTTCCCCTTCATCCTCATTCAACCGTTTCCTAAAGACCGTATTATTCCATTGTAGTCACTAACGATAACGATAATTCCAGTAGGTTCACAATAAATCCACCATTTCCCTATGCAATTCTTAAATGTCCAACTAAATGCATATAATATCGGTGAAATAGATATTGCCCCGTATTAATAAAGTAGATTGGATGTTATTGTATTTAAAATTGTAAACTGTCGACTATCTCTTCTGAGGATGTCATATGTTTACAGAGAAATAGTATAAGAGTTGTATATAAAGTGGCAAAGGGGAACCGCCTTTCATCTTCTCGTAAACACTATACTACTTTTATGAGGTACTACTGACATGCTTCGCAAAGTAGTCAAGTAGTACTTAACAAAAGCACGTAACAAAACAACACATTAACCAACCTATATAAATCTATCTTCCTATAGCCACACTCAGCAATACCATAAACATCTCTCTCTATAAGAGCTAACCGCAACCCATTCAAGCGTATCGATAAAACATCACATTCCATCTGCTCGTTAGGCTCCCGCATCTCATTTTCTTTATTCCTATTACGGACTCTCTATTGCACCAATTCAAATCAGAAACCAGGTTACAAGATAAACTCCATATCAGTCATCATCTTTATGCTCAAACAATACTCCATAAATCATTGAATTAACATTTCCTCCGTGATCCGTATGGATTTAATAAATGTAGCAATATCTACTTATATGCATAATCCTATTAATGATTATACTTTTCATTTTTCTTAAGCCATGTTCCTGAATCAATCGCTATTCCACACCCCTACGATATTAACTGGTAACAATGTGTACCAACAATTTTCTATGCAGGATTATTACTACAGATTGATAATGTTCGATCAAATTGAAGTAGTTTCACTTCAATTTTGTACCAAACAGCAGCTTTAAGATTATCATTTACATTAATTTACTTTGCGCCATATGGTAAAAATAAATGTCTAATTAATAATTCCTTTTATAATAATTAGTGTAGATGTTGGTAAAGCCATCCATAGTCATTCAAAACAATAAGATGTGGAAATTACTATATTTAGTGGCATACCTATACCATTTCAAGGATAAATTAATCTTTAGTCACAATGGAATCGCTAGTAGTGTATTTTGCAATTAGTTAGCTGTCTTGCTGTCCAAAGGTGTTAACTGGATTGGCCGGCTATTTCTCTAGCGTAGCATTGTGGATAGAAAGAGAGGTATGACTGTAGTGTGGCCGCAGCCGCCCACATGGTCATTTTGAGTACACAGATAGTAGAAGATATTTTATTGCCAGAAGAGCTGTGAGTAGGAGATGTGATGTGCCTTCTGTTGGTCTGCTCGTCTTGTTCTTATATGCAATGCATTAATAGTGAGCCTATTTATCACATCATTTCAGACTTGCAATTGCATCATAAACCTACCTACCTTCATTGCTCTTCTATCCATTATGGTATATACTAGCAGAAAGTCAAAGCTAATTTGACACGAGTTTCAATTTATGATGTTGTTCTGTTCCTGTCTCAACTTCTGATCGAGTTAGCAAATAAATCCTTTGTGAATAATTATATCTGCTTTTATAATCCGACGTGCATTTGCATACATTACAATACTTTGTGCACTTGTTCTCTCTTGTCTAAAGATCATTCGCATACTTCATGCTACACTATCCGTCCTCGTAAATACAGTCTTAGCACTGCTAAGAAATGCCACAGCCACTTTCCATACATTTAGCCTACAGGACAATATTATACGAGCATTTCTACACAAATATATTGCAAGGATTACCTATATGACTTTTGTAGCCATCTACTTTCATTGTTTTACTCTCTACCTATTGTTCTACATAGATCATCAAACCAAACATGATTTTAAAGTTGATTTGACTTGAGTCAAGCTCGTAAAACTTTCAAAAATCCACACACTATTCCCATTGGCTCAGAAATTATCACCCACTCTTCCCAAGTTATGACTTGTGTTTTCAATTAAGACATTTATTGTGAATGTACATTTTATACTCACACATCTTCACATTTGCAGTTCACACACTTTCACAGGTGTTTGTAATATAGTGGAAATGTATAAAATACACTATCAGATAGAATATTTGCCTAAAGTGCAAAAATTGATGAGCTGTAAAATAAAAATGAAGTGAATAAATCAATGAGAATGCGACCCAGCTGTTTCATTCTCGTGATATATTAGCTATTTCGCTTCAACAACAGTGAATTTTCCATAATTCTCCCATTTTCACAGCTGCTTAGGCAAGAAACATGTACAGATAGCATGCGACAGTTTTTTCTCACCGATAACTTTTGATTGCCCATGTTTTGTACCAACGTTTCAAGAAATAGAAAGCCAAAATTTCAATATTACTGATATTTAGACTGAGATATTAATATTATTATTATTGCTCAAGTCATAATACATTAGACATATGTTTAGCAGTATTAAGTTCGTATACTAATGGCGGAGGAGCTCAAGAAATCGTATGCAGCAATGTACTATGTACGTTAAAATTCTCAATATTGTACTATTACCAGCAATGTAGTGTTTACAGATACATTTTGAATTTCAATGATCCCATGCAAATTATCTTAGGATCAAGAAATAAAAGTAATGCTTGCAAAGGGATTGTTCGTAAGTTAAAATGATTGCCATGCACTTTCTTTGAGAACGTGTGAAATGGCTGTTAAGCGTTTAGTGAAAGAAAAGGTGTGGAATTGCCAAAATCCAATTGTTTCGCATTTCCATCAGATAAGGTAGCTAAAAAATCTAATTGCTAGCTATTTGTAAAAGGTAAGTAGTGTATACACTGCAAATCATAAGTAAGTCGGTGTGCATAGCAAAGAATAGGCAGACAGGTAATTTGATTAGACAGGTCACACCTCTGTAATCTGCTTACAAGTTATTAGGGGAACTCCTTTTGGTTTTCTACTGATGGTGTCCTTTATAGCTTTGCTTATTGGTAGCTATACTTATACATATGTGCTAAGTACACTACTGATTGCTCTCGCCAACATCAGTCGCTGACTACCTGAAACAATTTACATTAGAACTATGCCTTAATGGAGTGTATAAGGAAAGAAAAGGAAGGCAGCTGCATATTGCATAGGTCGTTAGTCGTTTTCTACTGGGTTACCTTTCGCTCTGACATATCTGACATTATGCGTGCACTTCATTGTTAAATTTTTAAATGCAATTATCCTTTCTTTCGTGTATTGTTTTATCCTAGTAGCTAACAACCCCATTTAGATGCAATAACCACATGCACTCCAGTATATTACATCCCTAAATTATATTATACACAACACAACGGATACACCTATTTGCATTTCAGTAAAACGCTAAGATGCTAATTGACTTAACAGCTCAGCTGATAATGAAACAGACAACCAGAACATGACACGGTCAGGCTAAGTGCCTACCTCGACTTCTCGTGTGACTTGGCTAATTATTTCACAAATTATTGCAGTTAAAATGCAATAATGCTACTGCATCATTTTCAAGTATTGCACTTTTGTCCCAACTGAATTATTCATATCTTATTATTGAAAATAGACACATTTTGTAGTAAAATTGCTTAGGTAAGGAATTTTTGTGAATGTGGAGTATACCATGTTAATGCTTTATGGTTATCAAATATATAATTACTAGTTGGTGTAGTTTCTTATACTTTTATAGAGCAGCTTGTTGAATGCCACTTGAAGACCTCGTAGTTTTATAACGTGCTTTTGTTATCAGTGATGTTTGCGTATGCAAAATTACTTTTACATTTGTTTGAAGACAATAAAACTGACGAGGTACACTAGGTACAAAGCTGTAAAGAGCCAGGGCTAGCAGCTATATGAGAATTTCATGGTTCGCAAGACAAATAAAGAGCCTTCATGAAAATATCAGGATGAAAGGTGCATAATGGAAATTGACGTTTTGATTGTTTTTCACTGATAGTGAGCGCGACCTCTCAGCGGGAGGTGACTTTCAGGCGGAGTTCCATTAGGCACACACGATCAACCAAATCACTTCCAACTGAAAAACAACTTTGTGTAAAGTTAAATTCTTTGATCTCTATAACTAGTACCGTGATATACCTTTTGCATTTAAAAGGCTGTTATGATATTGCGTATCCTTTTTGTGTGTAGTTAAACAATAAAGTTATATCGTACTATATGGAGTTATATAACAATCTTTGTCCATAATATTAATATTACGAAACCTGAGACGCCCCAATACCTGTTGTAAAAGGGGCTACTATAGTAGTATTGGTATTGCGTGGTGTTCTTAATTATTGAAATGGCAATTTGTTTTAATTGTTACAGAGTATGTAGAAAGGGAGTGGACTAAAGACATTTGTGATAATAAGAAGAATTTTTATTTAGAGACAGGTTTACCATATTTCCTAGGTTTGAGTAATACTTGTCAGCAAAAATAGAATTTAGTATTTTTTTTACCCGAAAATAGAACAACCCACATGCACTAAACAAGTTTCCTGATTTAGAAGCGGAGGAATGATAAAGATAAAAGATGTGAAAGGATGAATAATGAGTAGAAGGTAATCAGGAATGATGATCTTATTTGGAATATTACAGTTCATTAGAGACTTAACCTCATCAGTGAGGCGGGTTCCACTTATTCTTCTATGGCTCACACACAGATACTCGATTTTAGGTGTTTTTTATTCTACTTATTACCAACAGACTATTTGTAGACGGGAAGAACAAAAACAAAAATAGTACCTCATACACATCCCTAAGGATCGTGATATGATAAGTGAGTCAGTCTTGGAGATGTACCTGAAGGAGATTTTCAACTGACAAAAATATTCGGTTTACTTAAGGATAAGGACAGCAATGGTGAGTAAATATGAATTTCTTCGAATAAGGCAAGAATGCCCAAATGAGTTGATTTAGAGTAAAGAGCCTTAGATGAGAATTTATGGGGTACCTAAGGAAAAGTAGATTTGCATAGAATATGAAGTTTTATAAAATTTCCACTTGAAACAAAAGATTACGTAGACACTTGAGTATGTTTGTTATCCCTTTGTTGATCCTTAAAGTTCTCATCAGCATCCAAGAGAATATTCTGAGAAAATCCCTTTTTTGAATAGAGGAAGGGACTAGACTGTGTATTAGTACTGCGTAGTGCATCTCATCAAGATGAGGGTAAAATATTGATGTGTAAACGATGGAGAGGGCCAGAGAGTCCGAAGAGAGAAACTTTTGTTTTGTGTTGGTAAAGTTGCCGCACTATATGGGGGCGGGTTTGGAGAAATATAATTTTTTTGATTTACAAACTTATAATTATAGGTTACGTTTCGTTTGGTTGGACTGAATTTAAATAATAAGACTATGATACTACTCTGTGCATTCTACTCCCTACACACCTTGCATCACATCCTTAAACGAAGGCTCTGTCTGAGTCTTGTACCTACTTTTGGACGAATGCTCATACCAGGATATCATAGATAGTAGAGAGTGGACTGATTACGACCTGGACTTGGACCCATTCTCCCTATGTACATTTATTGTTACTTCTACATCACTTAGTTAGTTTCAAGTAGGTATTCAAAAGTAATCTGCATGTGGTGTGTGATGTATTTGACTCTTGGCTGGTTTTGGTGTTTTATCTCTTCTTGTCTTGTGCTCTGGTGTCTGAGTGTCTGTTCTTCTAGTGCGAGAACACCAGCACACAGATAACCACCTTTATTCTTATTGTCAGAGCATTGGATTGAGTAAGGAGATGAATAATGTCCTGCTAAGGCTATCTGGTTACTCTCTGTGCACTTCTCCTCCGCTCTACTCTATCTTGGAGAACCACCCACTTGAATCTCAAATGAGTCTTCAGCATCTTTTCTCAAATGGTCAGGTTTTACGGGTTTTTCAAGACGCAGACACATTTGTTTTGTCAACTTGGAGAAAAACATCTATCCATTTCCATAACTGTTCCGCGTCCATAACTTATGAGCCTGCAGAACTTGGTTTTCATTTGCTCACTTTACACTTGTACGCTTAGCACGCAGTCACTAAGCTCTCATCTCATGTTAATCCTCCACTAGCTACATTCATCATCTGTTTTTAAACGCTAAATAGCCTCAGACTATAATATATGATCGTCTATGCACGATTTTATCATTTATTATAATAACATTAAGAATAATTACTTATTACTTCGCATTCCTTCCTCCACTTTACACAATCCACTAAAGAAACTAAACTCATAGGCAATATCACTAGTACTACTTGCCTAACACTCTACCAATTAAACAATTATAAGCCAATGAGAACTCACAACCCAAAAGTGTAACTAAAGGACTACAAACGACTAATGTATTACAAACTTAAGATGTATTTTGTAAACATAAATTATTAATAAGAGGTTCCAGCTCTTATTCTTGTTAGTATTCATAATTACATCTTTGGATTTTTTTCATCTGAGCGTTTCGGGAATCATTTTTAGTGTCCAATCTATTTTAATGTACTACTATTATGTATAGGTATATTTTAGGATCCATAGTTCACTTAAGATATATTTACTCTAAGATTTATACATAATGCCAAGATTTTTCAAAAATACGATAGTTTCTAACTATTGAGAATGTCCTTCAGAATTTGTGTTAAGTTTCTCTGAGTCCTTAAAAGTTCAATATTGAATATTGGGGAAGAAATTCAAATGAAGTAACAAAGATAGCCTTTTATAGCTATGTAAATGTATGTAAAGTTTATTTCATTGCGTACATGCTCAGAGATTGTGGATGTGAGTATCAATTTATAAAAAGTTGATTGTAAAATACTCACGCATGGAAATAACTGAACTGATAATGTATTTCCAGCAAGGAATATTATAACATCAATGTAGGTACTCACATGTAGTTATGCAGTGATCTTAGTAGTATGTTACGGATTAGTATTACATCATAAGACAGTAGTTGCCCACGTATTTAGGTATTGGTATGTATTTGATGTGGGAATATCTGTACAGATATAGTAGCTGGTGTGATATAATAATAACTTGGATTAAAGATACATAGGTAGAGAACAGAGTTGGGTTCATTCGTTCCGGTCTGTTCATTCGCCCATGATTTATCCAGCATGGTGGATGCCGTCGTCTCAAATCAAGATGAACGAATGGGGTTGTGTGCGTGACCAAAATTCATTATATCAAAAATGATTCACACTCTCTATTAAGGACGAAAAAATTCATGGATAGACGAAGAAGAGAAGAAAGGACTGTGTGCTTTAGTTCCCTTTCTTCGCATCTCTTGGTAGTGAATTCCATTGTATCCCAGGCTGTGAAAATGTTCTCCAGAAATACAGTTGTCCAGACTTTTATTTATTTTACACGAAAAAGAATAAAAATACAAAAAAATAGTCCTATACTTCTAGGATCCTTCTGGTCAGGTCGTAAGGGGTTAATAGCATAATACTATTACAATAGGCTGTGTGAAATACATAAATTATACATCGGAACAATATAAAGCACCGTATAATATTACTAGTTCCATAAAGAGAAAAATCAAATCCAATAGAAATTTGGAGCTGGAGCGGGCGTGGTCTAAAAATGATCACAATGGATTAATGTATACTTAGCAGTTATAGCACACAATCTACTACTTTGGGCTCTAAGTACAGAGTTCTCTGTAGCAATTGTGTTCATTCAATATCTATCGCAGGACTCCTAATAACAATAATAACCCCTCGTAGATACTGTAATATAAAACATCACACTGTAATTTCAACAATTAGATCACACTGAACCTAATCATTTAGTCCTGGTGTCGATTACCACCTCCGTGTTGAAAAGAACAGCGACAAAGTGCAAACTTAGCCTTTGTCTCTTTACCGTCCCTTTCCACACCATTTTGGCACAATCAAATTATTTAGCACTACTTTATTTCACATTCCAATGCTCTGCAAACAGAACAATGCTACATCAATTTAATACCCCATAACTACTATATTGTTTACTTTCCTCTTTAATGTCATCCTAGCTTCATTGTCAATACTATTCCATACACAAGCAATATAAATTGGTTAACCCTTATCTATAAACTACCTAGACACTTTTATTCAACTTTAATCATACGTATAATATTTTTTATTTGAGTAACGGAATAAATACCTTCACCAATTAATACTGCACGCCATCAGTGTAAATCCATAACATGAAATGCTGTGAGAATGTACATAGTTTTTATTTTATACTATTACTACCAATGTACCATTTATCATTGAAATATTGACATTCCATTCTCTATGAGCTACTTTTATGTAATGCTAAGAAAGTACATAATTTCATACGCATTTTATGTAATATGGATTATGAGTTATGTGATAATTGATGGAGATAAGAATCAGTTGACCATGCACTAGGAGATATTTATGTTGTGTGTGTATGTGTGTGAGGACAAAAGAGCCCACCGACACTGTTTCTGTAATTGTGGTCTATGAGTGATACTTATTCCTCCCAGGAAGACAAAAAGTGGTGGAAGGAGTAAAGTTTGTATGGGGAGAGTAAGGAAAACAAATAAGTAACTGAAGTGAACTGTCTGTGGATACATCTCAATTTGCAAATGACTTTATACATCGTATTGTGTTTATGCAGGAGGTAGTCTACTATTATAGTGTGTTTGTTAAGCGGAGTTAGTTGAATTGACTTGACTTCATTCAGTTTAGCTGTAGGTTGGTTGTGGCCAGCAAACAGAAAAGCAATTTCTTTCTTTTCCGCTCTCATCTTGTCAGAAGATCTTAATTATCTAGGAGTCTTTAATTACCTCCAATTATATAATTCCGTCCTTTACATTTAATTCACTTTATGAACTATTAGAATTTATTATTTGCACGAAAAGCTGTGCTATATATCTATTACTCCTATTTGCCACTATACACTTACACACACATTATTGTCTACCACCTCACACACCTACCTCTACATAAACATGGCAAATACCTACGTCTCACCACCTGTGCCTGCAACACTATATTATGCCTATCCTATCCAATTAGCCATTTCTTTTTTAAACTATCAAACCCGTTGCCGTTACTTCGCTAACCTGTGATATCAATTAGTTAGCCAGTTAATTCATAGTTATACAACGGGGCTGTCATTAACGTTTTTAAATGGGCATCGCCTTACCATCGGATATGGACGCAATAAATAAAATTAACTACTTTGAATTATTTTTTATTAAAGTTCTTGCAAAATCAAGATTTTAGTTCACTCTCCTACTTTTGCCTATATGCACTCAATTCCTTACTACATACTTATCTCTTCTTTCCATTACTCCAACAGCTATGCTAAATGGTATTAATATTACACGACACATGAAAATAAATACATAGCTTACTAAATACACCTGACTGTTGTGAAAGAGTAAATAAATAAAATGGAGAAGAGTCCACCACATATTCCTCTAAGTAATTGTATGTATTAGAATTCATTGTAACAAAAGAGGTTGGTTCTTTTATGATGAATGAATTAATGGTAATAGTAGGGAGTTTATTTGTAAGGTGCTTTAAATTTCAATGAGGCAATATTTTTATACTGTTGAGTTAGTTAAAGCGTAACTAAAGTCCAAGTAATGTTAGTGGCTCATAAAGCTTTGTAAATGAATTCAATATTTTGGTTTATTAAATGGATGACATTTCCCTACTGATAAAAACGAACAAGCTTTGGGTACATTTGAGAGAAAAACTAATGTTGACAAGGTTGATAGTTTATGCAAAACGGACGTCAACTTTTCCCACCTTTCTTGAGTTTGTTTAGAGGAAAAAAACTGGGTACTAATAGTAAGTAGACAAATGAAAATGAAAATGCATTCGTTCATTCATGCTGCTAAAACAATTTGTTGATTTATATTTAGAGAAGGGACGGTCTACCATAACCATGTAGGACAAGTTTATGGGAAACTTTGTTTTTATCAAATAAAAAAATCTTCTGACGATCATTTCATAGATATCAGTGACTTCGTAAGCTATAGCCATAAACCTAAAGTTTAACGATCTGAATAGTAGTCTTACTCATTGCTGTAGGTGGGTATAACTATAATAATCTTAATTGTTTCTCTTACGGAAAGATTTCTTGCTAACTGACTTACTCTCAGGACGCATTAAGATAAGTGTACATACGGAAAATGTAACTTTTAAGGGCATTCAAAAACATAATATGTCTAGACATCCCACGACGTATATTATTCCTTTTTATGCCTTCTACAATCGTAATATTAAAATAGAATCACAAACCCCAAAGCAATTTAATTTTACATATTTATGTGTAATTTAATATTCAAAAATAATATCTGCATGTTTTTGTTTATTTGTTTTCTACAAAAACTTCTCAGATAATACGCTTTCTCATGTTGAATAGTTGAGGAAAAGAAATTCGTCCACTGTAGTAGGATAAATATTAAAATTAACATTACAGAATGGTTTGTTATTTTATTTGGTTGAAATGGGAATGAATAAATTGAGTCAGACAGATAAAATCTGGATTCGGGTCGGGTCGTCAATATGAAAACTTTACCACACAATTTACAACATTAATAGTAAATGAGTGCTGCCGCCCTATGCATGTAAAGGCAGGATGATGGGGGTAGTTAACTACGTACTGTTGAGTTAAAGTAAAAGGGTCATCTCAGTCAAACAATCCTCTATATTCTTTTCACATAGACTTGTGTATGCATTGCTACTGTATATCGAATTTTAAAGTTGTATATTAAACTAATAAAAAGGTATAGAATTAGTTGCTACAATTTCATGCAATATAAATGCGAGTTGTAGAAATGTACTTGTACTCATTTTACTATTTAGAGAAGAAAAGTACTTTCAACTGCTACCTTTAGAATGAAATATTGTGTTGTTGTTCCATATACTTTCATAAAAGCCTAGTTCTACTTGTGTGTATAGCTATACCTATTACTGCATAAATAATGTTTCTGAATTATGAGTTTTATTGCCAAAAGTCATATTTGGTTGAGCATTACTTTGATACGGAACGCAATACGCAACTTTGGTATAAAGTTGCTAAGAATTATCAAGAGTCAATTCATCAAGAGTAATATTGACTCGTATTTCAATGTTTGATAGCAATTGTAAAATAAGATAATCTTTTATGTAATAATGATATCATTTAAGTATACATATATAAATTATCTATTCGTGTAGTAATAACATATCAGATTGCTAAAATAAGGGGTTAGTGCTTTGAAACGACTTGCCTGGAATAGCTATTCAACACGTAAGAGAAAAATTAGTGTCTGTAAGAGCCATTGAAACAGGTCGGTAGAATGTTTATAAAGTAATGAAGGTATTTATTCTGCATCCGTATATTGCCAAATCAAAGTTACCTATATAGAAGGAATGAGAGTACGAGGAGTGCCAAGAATTGCAAGTCTCAATGAAAATTGATGTATGTGGAGAATGGCACTATAAGCTTTAATTTGAGTTATGTGTGTAACTTCTTTGGAGTGATTGATAACTAATATGATCGAGTGGATACTTTAATCCGATTGTATGTTGTATATGAAAAAGTTTGATCAGATGTTAAAGTGGATGAAGACAAATAATTGGAGGAAAAGATAAGAGTCCTACTGTAGATAGTAATTTTAGGGGAATATATAACAATGTGTGTAAGTTGTGAAGTTAATGTAGCAAGTTTCATCGTATAGATTATTACATCTCGTCTGTAATAAGGTATTCCTTACTATGTAATAAGATTACGGAGGAAGTAATCGTGAGGAATCAGAATTTTGTGCAAAAAGCTGTTAAATTACGCATAATGCAACTGAGTAAGAGCTGGAACGTAGTAAACGTAATAAAATAAGTCAGAACTGCCAAAGATAAGTTAATGTACATATGAAATCACATGCTCATCTCATCTCAGCTATATTTTGTGGTATAATATATTGCTCGTTGCACACATAACTCACTTAAGTGTTTGTATGGAGTTGTATCGTTTTCTATCTATCTACTATCACATTCGGGGTTGTTATCAACTGCAGAAATAATGGGCAGAATGTGTAATTGAATGAAATAATGAGACGGTATTGGCAGGGGTAAGGAGAGACAAAGTGGCACAGGTAGGTAGCAATCCATCCTTTTGATTACATGTTGATTAGAAAATAATAATTATGGTGTGGAGAAGAATGAGAAGGTTGATTTAAGGAGGAATTCATGGCATGATGATATGTACGTTATGTAGTGTATACTGCCGATACGATACTTATGTGATGTGATAGTGATGATGGTATACTACACGATAAAATACTCTCCTATTATCATGAAGGAGTTACCTAACTTATATAAGGTAGGTAGGCGATGAGCGTAGAACCCTCTACTCTCTGTCTACGCTCTGTAGTGATGATAATAATAATGATTGCCTGCATCGTGGTGCAGCACAACATCCAATTGCATTATTACATTACCTTTGCATGCACATTCTGCAATTTTAAAGACAATACAAATCTGCATATGCATAAGATTGACTTACATTCCCTCAGAATCAATCTCTCATTGGGATATGACACTTTTGCAAATCAAGAAATCTATATCCAAGTAGAAATTATGGAATGCCAAAAAAATATTACTAGCCATTCATAGAAATACATCCGTTCCTACGATCTGCTAATATTTTCTTATGGGCATTTAGTATTAATTAGTATGCAAATTCACCAGAGTCGCAGAAAGTAAAAATAACTATTTGCAAAAATGTTTTAAGCACGAATGTGATTGGTATTCTAAAGATGTACATTAAGTAGAAATAGTGTGTGTAAAAGAAGTGCAAATAGTAATAGGTATGGACTAATGGTGTAAATGCAGTATAAATGAAGTTATATAGGTAGGTGCACATAAGTTAAGATATGCATAATACAATTCACGAAAGGAAGTGTCGGCTTAGCAAAAGATTTACGTGCAAAGTTAAGCTTTCCTTGAACATGTTCCCAGAAAGTCTTAGTGTGCACATGCAGAGGGTTTGATACTAAAAGAGAGCGATGTTCTTAGTATATGGAGTCTGCATGTTGACTGTGCGTTGAACTGAATTAAACGTTTCTTAGGAATTGTAGCTGTCGAGAAAGGTTGGTCGGGTGTGTAGAGTAGAGGAAAATGTTGTTCGTTAGAGGACTCTTGTTTGATGAGAAAGCAAGTCTCGGCATTTGGTCGAGGTTTGTTTCGGGGACTTTTGGGAAGTGAAGGTAAGGATAGCATTGCCTGTATATAGCGAGTGGAGGTAGGGAGAATAGGCAGTCTTAAGACTGTAGCTCGACAGCTGTAGCTGTGTAGAGCATGATGAATTTGATATAGGAACTGTGCAAAAAATAGGGGAAATGGGTGTGGAAGTGGGTGTTCTACTCCACCTTTGGGATAGTGGGGTGGGTCCAGGACCATGATATTTCGTCGGTTGGCCCACTCCAAGGAGAATACTTATGAAGCCTACTTTTGTTGGGCGTGACATTTCGGGGCAGGAATGGGCGTTGCGATGTATACACCTACATCAATACTTCTTTAGCCACCCCATCATTTTGACCGCCTAACCACCCCTTTGCTTTGGCTCTCCTCCTAAACCAACTCGCACACAGCAGCAGCAGCCTTTGCCTGCCTTAGTGGCGACGAACACTCTCGTACACATGCAAAGTGTAGTATGCTATGCTGGCTTGTTGTGTAGTTTGTTTCACTCCAGAAGAAGCCTGGGGTATACTGCACTACATTAGATCACACTAATACACACAATACTCCCTACTATGCAGAAAAAACGAGGCTTTTCGGCAAATTCTGTGCAGTCGACAAAGAAGTCAAAGCTAGAGCTGAAGTGACTAACTATACAGTCCGCAGAACTCAACGTGGAGCTACTCATACTACTCAGGCAGGGGGTTCTTTAGCTACTTAGTTTACCTGTGTATGTGTGTACATGCATGTGTATAAGATAGGTTGCTCTGTAAAAGAAAACTTACCTGAACAACAATCCCGGGGCTGTTTGGAATTATATAGAGTAGGTATAGACTTGAGACTCGGACATGAAATCACGTTGTTCTGGTAGTGATTCCTCGGGTATGTACTAATGTCGTGTGTACTGTACTGTTGTGTATATTCACCTGAGGAGAGAGGAGCGAGACGGAGACACACTCACTCACTCAACTAGGAACAGTGAGCCAAAGCAAATCAAATCTCTCACAACGATATAACATTAGCTATCGTCCTCCACTTAATCTTGGAGGGATACCCACAAATTTGGAGACATAACCATACATTATCATAAAAAGCTAGCTGGCTATCACACGATATCTTTTACATTACCAAAGATTACAAGGCGAAGCAGTCTCGACTTGATTTCATTTCATTCCACTCTTATCTCGCCCCATCATCATCATCGCCGGAGCAAAAAATATTTTATTGCACTATGAAACTCAACTACCCAGTGTCATTAGATTACAGCACATTACAATTACATATTTGCATCCCTGCACCCAATAAAAGAAACAACTAGACTATTGTGCTGTGCCATTATCATCTTGAACATATGAGTAAGAGTGAATAACAATTGATTTGAAATTAAAGGGGATGGATAGACAAATCAGAGTTCTACTTCCTCACGCAGACAAACAAGGCAGTAATTAAAGATTTGGATTACCTAAATCTCCAAGAAACAAATCGATACACTGCTTGTCTCTCTGTAATGTGCAATCAAACCATCAGGGTCTAACTTCATAATCCCACACCTATCATTACGAACTAAATGCAAGCAAAACTCCTCGCCTCCTCGTCCTAGCAGTAGGACAGTCAGTTTGCAGTAAACCTTTTTGACACCGGGAATCTCATCTGATTTGAGAAAATTAAAATCCCAGCACGGGTTTAACCTCTTATTTATCAACATTCAATTAAGTTCACACCTCGACAGGAGGAAACGGAACTGCAGAAAACAAATCACAGTTGACTTTTACAATTTGTAAACTATTGTAAACCGACAGTGCAGAAAAGTGAAGAGAGGAATCCAATATAAAAAGGAACACGAGGTTTTCAAACTCTGTAGGCAATTCATCATCATCAAGGGGCACCCAGCTGTGCACATTAATTGAATCAAATGAAACGCTCGGACGTTAACATACGAAAACATACTAATAACCAAGGAACATTCTAATAGACCCATAATCCTAATGGAAATGTGTGATAATAATAACTTGCACAACTCTCGTACATTTCCCTTGCTACCGCCTGTCTAATTCTCCTATTATCTCTCCGTATGACTAGTGAGCGTGAATTTGGTGTAATTATCATTAATTCCCAATTTCGTACTTTTACATATCAACAAAGCTTGAGACTTGATTGCGTAATAAGAATAACTAATGTCAACTCACGTGCTCTCTCTGATTGCAAACTCTAATTGTGCCGAGTAGAAGAAAAAACTTTGAGCTGTGCTCGTGTCTTTGGACAATAATCATCGTCTCAGTCTCAAGTCACTTCTTGTTGAGCTGATTTGACTTACACTACACTTCATAAACTATAACAGTACACACACGACATAATTTATTTGTTGCAATGCTGACGACCGATATCAGTCCGGCCGTTCGGCCCGATATTTACTCACATCAGACCAGTCTTCTTGAAAGAGCGGTAAGGAAATGGTTATTATGTGATATTCATTTACTATTTAGTACTACGACTCAACTTTCCTACATTTCATTCCAATCTTTATGACTTATTTCTCTATACCTCAGCATATAGTTTATGTAATTCACCTATACAGTCCTATTAGGTATAACCTAACGTCTTTATTTGCCATTCTTTGGTGTGACTATAAGGACTTTTGTGTGTCGCAACATTTTATATGTTTGCGCACCAATCCTACAATTTCCTATTAGTTAGAATATTCGCATAGTTATGTTAACTCTAAATTCTATCAATTAAATAGCATACGTAGGTCACAGGCCGTTGTAACATTAATTGCCCTAAATGTTTCATATTATCTAAGCTATAGTTACTATTTGTACAATTATATTACTATAGTGTGCTTTATAGTGTTGTTAGTTAGCTACTTACAAAATATTAATTCAGTTATTCCTTCATTCAGTCAACATCAACAGAAATTTAATCGGCACCAGTTAATAATCAAATGACATCAGTCAGAAGAACTGTAGTCTTAACATGTCTCATGTTTTCTGAATTGACTAGACTGACCCGACTCCGTCCTGTCCGAATACATTCATGCATTACTCACAATAATTCGCATGAAATGTGTCTTTTCTTTCCTTTTACATTCTTGACTATGGTAATGGATCAGTTGTGTGAGCTCCGTTCCTGGTTGTCGACAGATTGTATCAAATTTCTTAAATTGGAGTAATAACCAGCCTATATAATGCAAACAATGCATACAGAGGATAATTATGTATATATTGAAATATATTTCGGCATCTATATAGTTAATAGGTCCAAATGTCTTAAAGGGAGCAGAATTACAATAATAATAGCATGACAAATGTAACCGTAGCCAAAGCCATTCTGCTAACAAACTAGGCAATTCGCCGAATCTGAAACCGGTAATGTGAGTAACGTGATACTCTGTGTGAGGGCTGATGTGATCTTTCAGTGAGTAGGTATTAGTAGGTACTTTTACTCCGACTCTCATGTCAGTTTCACCCAGAATACTCATATAAATCTACAATTTCTATACAGAAGGGAAATCCTTGACGTTATTTTATGTACTCCAGCCAGGCTCACCACTTGCCCACAACAGTCCTAACCTAACTACTTACTTGTACTAAGTAAACTTTATTTATTGCTTTAGTTGTTGGATACATGGTGTTTTTGGACACTTGACCACTTATTGTTACAACTTTTCCCTACATTTCATTCTGACAATGTTCCGAGCACAAGACACGGATTTATATGTAATAGATCCTAGTACAAACTACGCTCTCTACAAATAGTTCAAACAAAGTACAGGTCCAGTTTGAGTTATAAAAGGCATTGTTAATCTTTGTGAGCAGAGAAGAGAAAACTTTGTGTAAAGTGCCGAAGCCGGTACTTGGTACTTGAACTTGTGCTTCGTGTACATCTCCCTGGTGTTTGTAGGTGAATACTTTGACAGTTCTATAGGTTAGTGTAATGTAATGTGAGGAAATACAACTACCAAATATTCATGTCTTCACTCTCTGCTCTAATAGTAAAGATCGGCTTCACACACATTCATGTTGAAACCGTACAATACTACAATCTGTATTTGAAACACACGGATATTGCATACGAAACTAGTAAACTACTTCATACTAGTTGTGTAAGAGTCAGTTTAGTTTCCCTTTTGCTTTTCATGAAAAATGAAAACGCGAGCCCCCGCTGGGAACCTTCTTGGGCACCCCGGTGTTAGCGCATCAGCACCTCTAGCCATTAAAATGACCAATAGTACCGTCATAATGACGCTTTGTTTGCTCTCCATTGTAATTCCAATGATCCAGACAATTTTGCGGAAACCCTCAATTCATTATTCATCGCCAGATCACTGTGACATAGTACACACGTGCTTTGACTCTCTCTACTAACAACCTAAGTAATGTATCGCTACTTAAGCACTTTATACTATTGTAAATATAGGAGATATGACAAGTGGAATAATTAATGCATAAATACATATAGCCTAAAAGATATCGGGTAGTCATTTGCAAAATGTTTGTTTAATTGCACTTGTCCATTTTCTGATTTAACTGTATTTACAAGCTGACCAATTCCATTACAACAGGACACAGCCTATATTGTAAGTCTAATATTTGCTTAGAAATTAAGTAGTTAGATATTTTCGAGTTATGAAGACAGATCATCTATATTTTAGAGCTACATGGCATTGTTCTACAAATATAAGGGAAGAAAATGGTAAATTGTATTTGCCGAAGAGAACTATTAAAGGATAAAGCTGACAATGAGCAATGATGTTTTGCCTTAAAGTGTGTCCGCCTGTCTCGTGCACGAATCTCTTCATTTTAGTTAACGACTCTTGAGTAGTCGCAAGTTTCCTTCTGTTTACCAGACGTGGCTATGCCTAAGTCAACAAGGTATACCTAGAGCATGGCCATTTTATGTGCTGTGTACATAAATACTTAATCTTATCTATCTCTTTTTAAAATTATCCGATTGGTCTCCCTAAATAGTGTATAATAGTATTTACAAACGCTACCTTTGTAAACTGCCTACATTACCTTTGCCAATGCCAATTATGTGGTAAAATGTGTGCAAAGGTACACATACACAGAATAATTTAGACTTGAGAAGAGCAATGAATTGGGGGAAGTTTCAATTTTGAATGTTTCATTCATTAGGAATATAGTCTAATGTGTACAGGAAAGCAAATATTCGTGCGATATGAATATGTGCAGAGGAACACACACTGACCAATAACCATATCATCATTAATAAAGGAAATGAATCTTGCCGTAATATAATTGACTGCTGTTGCAAGAAAAGTACATGCAATTTTTATGCGACTCATTTTCATTTCAGATGCGAGTGTGCTCTGCTGTAGAGCTCTGTGTTACATTGGCATATCTTTTAGGCTCTTTTGTCGGCTACCTCTCTGGCTACACCTCTCTCCATTTCCTTTCAGTGTTTTGAGGCGGACAGTTCTTTTGTAAGTGGGTAGGACTCGGGTAATTATTTATTCGGGCTACTTTGTTAAAAATGTACGAATGTAAAACGCTGAGTGGGAATCCTTGTAATTTAGACTTTTTCTCGTCCATTCTTAAGTGTTGCATTATTGGCTATTGGCTAACAGTTTATGTGTTTTTCTACTTTTCCCTTCTCTGTCCAGGGGTTCCGCTAGATTAAAACTACCAATCTACTATTTTACAAACAATTAAGTGTAAAAAAGTCGCTTTCGCTCTCTCTTTAGTCTTTTCTCCGCTGAATTACTAGCCACAGTTAAAGTGACAACTATTCAACCGTAATCTATAATTAGAGAATACTAGTAAATACCCCTGATTGGGAAAAACTCCCTTTTTACTTAACCCACTTACTTATCTAGCCCATGTAATTTCCTACACCAATCTACGCCGTAAAAAATCTATTTTCATACACTATCACTCTTTTATTTCACCCGTTTTCCTCACTTTCTTTCATTCCTCTTGTTTATGTATCGATTAAGGAATGAAAAATTAAGCTAATAAGTAGTAATAGGTATCCACACACATTCTCCTGTAATTTAACAGGACTAGTACCCACAACTTTCCAACCAAGATATTGCAGTATTAAAACTTTTACCCAGACAGTCTTTATGAAAACTACTGTCAATAGTCATTATCCATAGATGTAACCTTCCATATCTTCATTTCTATTCGGAGACACATTGTCTGAGTTCCAATTAGGCAAATTCATATCTTGCACCAATTTATTCATACATATGTATTAAATTCACTCACTTAGCATTGAGTCATAGTCATATCATCATTTTTAGATATACTTTGCTTTTACAACTGCAAATACTGCATACACATCTACTATTGATGGTATAAGTCAATTTTCTTAATATGAAAATAAAACTGTTTGGCTTCAATTTTAAATTCTCAAAATACAATTACGACAATAATATACAATAATATACGTTACAATACAAAAATGAAAAAAGAAAATCATGATTTGGGCATGTAAGCATGTAAGATCAGTAAACTTTTTGGTATACTTTCCGTACTGCGACAGTGTATGTTAGCAATTAGAATTTTTGTATTTTTGACAAATAGCATTGTCAAAGTAGTAGTACGACATAAAATCCCACTTGATCTGTAGGTAAACAGTGTCAGTGAAGTTGAGTGGGGATAATAGTCAGCAGATTGTATAGTTACATCTATTAAAGATGGATTAGTTGATGTATTCTAGTTCTGGCGGTAGAATTGCGTGTCGGATATACATATATAGTTGTTTTTGAAACAGTGGATTAGGTGCATTATTGTATTGTAGTGTGGGTGCTTAGATTCCATAAATAGTGTAATAATAAGTAGATAAAGACGAGATGCGACCCTTGGGAAGGGAAGCCAAGGGTCCTATGAATAGGATAGACATTCCAGAAATAGAAGAGTGGGATAAAAGCACTCGACATTTATTATAGGAAACAGAGAGAGGACGCATGCATAAATAGGTTGAGGGTTGAATTGAAATCCCTAGTCTATTCTTCACACTTCCACCCTCGCACAAAGCATACATGCTTTGCCTGCCTTGCCTACCTCGTCCTACACCTTTGCATTACATTTTTATCAATGGATTTAATTGTGTTTCCATTCTCTGTAGATATATGTTCGGTGTCCGTGAATAGATATTATTGTGTCTTTACGCTAGAGACAGTCGCTCCATATTTTTTAATGTCTGTCAACTGTAATAGTTTAGTATATTATACCTTTAGATAATATGCCACAACGAATATTTCTGTGAAATGAGTGGAAAGAAACGTGGAGTGCTGGGGGGAATAGCCAATATACATTTAGTCTACAATATAATAGTCAAACTTGAAACTGACAGAGAGGAGAGCACAAAAAAGCGATTTGAAAAAACACGACACAGAATAATGATTTCCATACATGCAATACCCAAACGAAGCTAGCCAGCCAGCCTCTACTCAACACCAGCACTACTAAACTGTAGTGTCTGAATATAAGTCAACACGAGAGTGGAGTGAACTGCATATCCCATCAACATCACATAGAAAACGGATGGAACGAAACCAAGCCGGACAACGGAGAATCTCATTTTTTTTAGAAATTCTTACATATAGTTTAGTCTCAGTCTGCCTGAAAGCCAAAAACCTTTCAAATTCTAGCAAATGGATGAGTTTGAGGCAAACCGGAGTCCTATTCAACTGTCGGTCGTACAAAATGATGTAGAAGCACTAAAAAATATAGTTACACTCATTGGATTGCATAAAACTCAATGAAGTAATAATTCTGTTGGCTTTGACTCGGTTAGCCAAAGACAAACCGACTGCAACTGGTCGAAAACTCTTGTATAATTTAGTTTTCAAGATTCATAAGCAGTAGAATAGCCATCTTGTTGCTTATCTCCTTCTGTATAGTAGTCTAGAGTATTTATACCTATGTGCACATTGACTTCTTTTTATCGCAGTGCTATTCTTTTCTATAGGATAGAGGGAAATACAATAAATGAAACATCGACTGGGCAGTTAACAGAATTATTATGCTATGCAAGTAGACGCACATTCTTAAAAACTGGATTTATGTACAGCGGTTATGTGATGTAAGTAACTACAGCACAACCGCAGAAATATTATTTTAATGAATCAAGAAATTACAGATATGACAGGATGTTCCCTCTATTCTTCGTCAGTTCTCTCTATCAGTAGGCATTGCCAACATTGTTAAGCTAAACTTTATCATTCGAAAGACATTTAGCAATAGGAAAACATTTTATTTCTTTTAATTTTTCTTGTCTACAGGCAGTATTAAGAGGTAAAGAGGATTTAGTTACTATGTGGGAGGTGACCTATACACGTACTGACATATCCTTTCGTATACAATAACTATACAGCTAAACATTGGAATGCTACACTTGCATCAATTTTAATGAGTCGAATTTATATTGGAGACGTTATGTTGTATGCTACTTATATTGCGTAATTTACTGCCAACTGGACTTGGCATCTGGCAAGGTAGATAACTCTTGCAATGTAAATAGTCGTATGTAGCACTACTTAGTATTTATATTATTATAAATGCTATATGAACTGCACACACTGCATATTAATACTCGATTCCCATAGACATTAGGCTGACGAGAGCACGGGTATATCTAACTGCATTGGTTTTTCAATAATTCTATTCTATTAGGTTTATCTGCATAAACTTACCTTGCTTTATGTTTACCTGCCTATCTCTACGAAATTATTATCTTACCTGACATTTGAGGGCAAAGTTTGCATAAGTGGCATGTTCCCGCCCCTCTAAAACTGCTTGGCTCACTTCTCTCTATACTTATACGACTACTCTACAAACACCAGACTTTTCCTTCAGCATATTGCTAATAGGTATTGTTCATTGTTGATCTTATGTAAAGCTGCTTGAATTAAACGGTTGTAGTAAATAGTAGACTAGACCTTACGCATTCCGTTTAGCTAGAAGTAAAGGTAAACACACTAACATTTATAATTTGCAGCAACAGCCACACACATCCGAAAAGGTTCATTTGTTTAATTCAATTTACCTAATGTACTTGCTAACATAAATAATACTTTGATGAATGAACAACGTCTGATTGCGGTTTACTAATTGTACAACTTTTAGCAGTCCTCATTATCACTAAATTCTCATGTGATATAATAAGCACTTGTTATACGGCTGAATACGGATTTACATGCGTTTTACACGTTACAATTAAGTGTAAGTGGAGATACTTTAAAGATTCTTATTGTCAACTATAATGGAGGGGATTCGTGGTCCCTAAAGAAAGATTAGATCCGCATTCCTCTTTCCTTATGTCAGAAGTTCATTTGGAAATGTCTGCACTTATTGTTACTACGTACTTAACTAACAGTATTATTATATGCTTCTAAACTGCTCTCGAGTTGATTTGCGAGTATTTTTAATGAAGAATTATGACGGCACTAGCACAGTGTCATGTCAATCTAAATGTATTCTCTCCTCTCGACACTAAACCAAGCATATAAGTGTTAAAACATGTTGTCTGTACATGAATTATACACAAAAAATTAGACATCACTTACTTTGCAAGTCTGGGGTGCTTCGTCAGAAGAATGCACATGTTTTAAGAGTCGGAGTTCCGATGTTGAGTAGATTGTTCAGCTGAGCTGAAATGCTGTCATCTGAACGGGCCAAGAATTTTGTTTTACCAATTTTAGCTCAATTAGTTAGTAAGGTTGAATTCTTAGCCTTGTCACTTCCTCGTGTTGACAGTCGGAGGTCAGAGTTCACCTGAAAACAGAACCCCAGTGAGTTGCAGCCATACTGTGATGAGAGCTGCTGGGAGACACTCGGAAATCTAGCTTGAATCTCAACTTTTCATCCCGATGACTATTTATGTCTGGTAATAGTTTTCTTCCAGTGCGTATTATGCATTCTTAATTTCATCGTAATCAACAGCACTCCATGGACATTCCGAATGAAATCCACTCTGGCAATCGAAATGTTCCATTGTGATAATCTTTGTCTTATGCCATTCCTTTTCTCGAGATATACTTCTAAATTGTCAGACACGGATGTTTTCTATCTCATCATAATCTGGCAGTTGAAGCTGAGACTCTTCATTCTCTCTTTTCTAGCTCATTTGATTTTCATTTCCATATTTATTCAATTCGATGTAAAATTTTAATTGAGTTTCATATGCTCAGTTACAGATAGTGGAAGGGTCTACTATTTAATTCTCTTGTTCACAGTCAAATTCAGCGGGATGTACTTTATCCTAGACAATTGTGTATTACAACCGATTCCTAACCTAGGACAGACTCTGCTGCACTTTAGTTCTGGCTTTCCTGTTGTTTTTAGATGTGGAGTAGAAAAGATATTCAGAAAGGTAGAGCAGAGGGATATTGTATTACATGGTTATGTAGTACATGGATTGGATTTAGATTCCTTTTTGACAGCCTCTCGGCACTACCAGCAGGGGAATCAAATTAAAAAATCTCATCCAAGTGTCTATTCATTCCATCCAGTCCTCGAACATTAAACTAACTTTTAATTCTCGTTCACCTGTGAATTATACAAAGATATGTTACATATAAGTATAAATGTCTTACTTCACAGTACACAGGACTAATTTAAAATTTCTTACCAGTAGGATTTTCATAGGCTAAACAACACAGCAATAATTTACACTACTTGTACCATAGCGTGTCATGCCGTGCCGTGGTCTTTAACATTCGACTTCAATTTCAAATAGAGAGGAGCAGCTGCTTAATGTGGAATAATAGAAAAATTTAATATTTCACGAAAAAATGAGATCACGTTTTCTAAGGTAGTAGAAAAGTCACAACGGAAATTCATTCTTAAAGATTTCGCTTAAAGGAAGGCAATGTATTTAGGTAGGTAGTATCTATAGGTTTAGAATTGGGTGTGCATATAACATTATTGAACAGCTATACCTGTAATATTGCTAGTAAACAGATTATGCACGCATTTGTCGTTAAAAATGTGGAGGATTGTTAAAAAATGTAATTCTGTTGTAAATATCAGCGTACATTAGATACAATAAGCAGTACCACTGCACATGTATTGTGTACATACTGTAATGCTACAATGCAATATGATGGCTGAATCTACCTCTGATGTTTGACATGCAGGTGGGTGAGTCGAGTGATGTGTCACACTCTGAAAGCGGTCTGGGTTTCATTTCCAATAAAGGAAACAAACTATGGTCTGCTCCAAACGACAAAGAAATTTTGGTAAGCATGCTTTTCCCAACGTTAGTCCTGCCAACCAAGTCAGGCTATTAACTTAACATTAGTTTCTGCTATACATTATTTACATACTACCTAGAATTTTTTACCGCACTAGATTACTAATATTTAAATAAGACTTTTACTACACACAATATTTACACTTCACACACACTGCAATACCCCATACGTAGTAGATAGTCTAGACATAGTAAACACACTCACTATAAAATATGTGCGCACAATGAAAAAGGAATGGGCGCATCCAGTGACAGATACTATAAGAGATAATTCCCTGGGGCTGAAAGTTCATAGGCTTCTTCTTCGAACTGTAGCCAATAAGTCAACCAACTTGGAGAGGCAACTAAAAAAGAGAAGCCTTTCACGTTCCTCCAGGAGAAATCAATAGTTCCTTTTAGTACCGAAATGGAAACCCTACGAAGCTGTAAAAAGTATTTTCAATTATGTAACACGTACTTATAGGAATCCCCAAGAGATTTCCAATTCGGTGATGATCTATTTAGAATGGAGTAGTATACGTTTACAAACATACCTAATAATATTAGTTACTAGGTGCGTAAAAGAGTAGAATTATGTAAGTAGCAATCCATTATAGTAGGAGCGATAAGTAGACATTTGAGTAGTAGTAGGTATTCAGGCATAGAAAATAATGTAAGTATATATCTGACAGAAACTAATCGGAAGGTAAGAAAGGGTTTTCCTACAATGGCCTTATTATGTAAAGAGTATTTAGTGTAGATTAAAGTATAGTTATTATGCATGTGTACATAAAATTAAATTATTGCCTATTAGATGTATCACACCAAAGTTACTCATTATAGATATTATGATGAATATGACTTGATTCAAGCAAAAGAGGCAGGGAGGTAGGTCTAATTAGAAATTTATATTGATATAAGTGGATGGATTTAGACAGTAAGAGCCTAGTCCTGCCAACCTACAAACAAACGTATGCACACGCATAAATATAAACAACTTATACGTGCATGAGTAGTAGAGAATAGATTATGAATAAAACAAAGTAAATATTCAGAACTGAGACTGACTGATGGGTCCGCCCTGTTCACTCACATCAACTTAAATAAGCTTATTGTTAACTTCGGTTCATATCAAATTTCTAAGAACTCCGACAATGTCCATCTAAATGGCAATATAATACCACCTATGCAATATATTATATATATATATTGTATTTAGTATTATGTAGACAGTTGGCCAGGCAGTTACCTATAAATCCTATCTGATTCACTTGTACCTGCACGAATAATCTTAACAATCGTGTAATGAGTCTAATAGTAATGTGAACCTCTCGGAATTCTTTATTCATGTCACATAAAATGAATTATTATTGTACTGATAGTAGACAATTAGATGTTTGGAGTCTATTGAAGCTTCTAATGTATTAACTGTCTTTGGACGACACATCTATACAAAGTTGCTTTCTTACAATTACATTTATTAGATTCATTGCACTTTATCATTATGTAGATTTTAGTGATACAATACTACATAATTATTATTCTTTGACTTGCAAACGCATTTTACGAATATATTTATATCCCTTGTATGTTATTTTGTTGGTACTGACACAAGTTTCGACTTTCGACTCCAAGCTGTAGCTCAGTATTTGGTTTGTTTTAAAGCAGCATGGCCTGGGCTGTCTATCTTCTGTCTTTTATAAGGAATATTATAGAAAATATACGTCGACTTTGCTGGAGTGACTTGACTTGCACGTAGAATGTAGACTAGATTACATTAGTTACCTACAGCAGATAGAATATTATGTACATAGGTAATTGTGAGCTGTAGCCTTATCCAAGACGGGTAGAAGGCAAGAAATTAAGAACCAGCAAAACAAGCATAAGCCAAGTTAGCCTGCCAGCAAAGCAAGCAAAGCCAACCCAACTTGGACTCACTACCTTGTCCTTCATATGTACATAGTAGTACAATAAAAGAGTACAGCCAACTAACTTTTTCCCAGCAAATAATATTTTACTTTAGTTGTGCTCATGAACCGTGCAGTGGAGTTTAACAGACAGAAATATGCATGTGGATGTAGTTGGATTATTCTACTGCACTAGTCTACTAGATACAATAGAGCAATACAAATATACCACCTTGTACATGATGTAATATGCTGTGTATACCTTTTTTTCATTTTATGTGTGCATAAGACAAGTGACTTGTGTACTTATGTATTTGCTGTATAAATTCTCATTTTAATGTATAACAAAAATAGGGATATAGTAATTCCATCGTGAGTGCTACAAGTAAAAATGAAGCAACCGAAATGTAAACTAGCATAGCATAAGGGTTGAAATTGGAAATGTCCAAATGTATTTGTATCCATATGATAGTAATGTTATGTAATAATGTTTAGTGTAGATATGCATATTCGAATCCCATCGGAACCACAATGTTCGTTTCAACAATTTTTTCCATGCATAATAGATGAGACTAAAACGTAACGTAACTTTGCTGTAGCCCCTGGTCTCCTTCTCGTCTCCTGGACTGGATAGCTCACATCAGTTAAATTATTAGTCAATAGAACTTACACACTGTGTCTATTGTGAAATAGCGGGCTTGCACTTCAATGGTATCTCTGATGTGAGACTACAAATCAAAATGACAATTCCTATATCCATCCTATAAATAATATTTATACCTATAAGTCACATTCTACTCGGGTATGAGCAGACAGAGACAATTTACTGAAAGAAACAGAAAAGCATAACAAAACTGTCTACGAACGGAGTTTACAATAGTAATACATGAATAGTAATAATATTAGGCAACTTTGTTCCTAGTGCAGAAAGTAATACACTACATTAAGAATTATAATGCATATAAATAACTCCAGTATATAGCTAGAGATATATTATAGAAAGTTAAAGGCGACTAGGTGATCGACTGAATAGTGTCTGAATATGTCTCTCTGGCTGGCTGGTTGGACTTGAGCCATTAATGTATGTTCTGTATGAATGCACTCACTTCTACAAGACAAATCGACAAGTATCCATGCATAAATGGATATTTAGACAGGTAGCAAGGAATTAATTCGGTGATAGCCGAACGAAGCCCAAGTAATGCCCCTCTTCAAGCCACTAAACCCTTTGATGTTCTGCCGCCTGTTTTGAGCGAAACCTTTTCAATATCCGATGAAAGCACATGCAACCAAGAAATACTATTAGCTAACAATGAGGAAATGTTCAATGTGGGCATAGCCAAAAGAAAACCAAAAAGGACAGTATCGGATTCTTATACATAGCCTCATAATAACTACTGATGAATACTTAACTCAACACCATCTTTGCATTCATATAGAGCATCAACAAAATATTTTCTAAACTAACTTCCATTATATGAAACTACAAGCACAGACAGATTGACACCTTGCTTTTAAACTGAAATCTACTTACCTATAGCTTAACTTATGTACTTGTAGTCAGCATGAAAGATCTTTTGTACCTATGCATATTTATTAAACTGGCAATCAGTTCACATGTAGTGTGTACATGTACAACTATGCTTATGATGTCTGTACTACTGTAGTATAGAAAATGAAAATATTTATCACACAGGCAGAGCAAGGTGCGTTTATTTTCCAGATGTAATTTATACAACGTACTTATTGTCAGTTAGCTTTATATAAATTCATTCAGCTATCAAATCAAGCCTACCTAGTACATAATAAACAAGAATCACCTTTTTTATTTTGACGAATCTAGTTTTTATGAAAATAACATATGGATAGATGCAGACAAGGAGATACTAGCAGTTGATATTATGCAGAAGGTTACTACTATACATGTGTAAAGTGTTGGGCTCATTAATTAAAAAATCCAAGCAAAAAGTTTATGATGCAAGCATGTACATATTGAGGTACAAGCCACAATTAATTGCTATAATATTTATTATGTCATCTTATTAAAACACATTTACACTTATGCAGATTGTAGAAATATTTAGGTATCGACTTGCCTGTATATCGAGCTAATAAGCAAAGGTAAAATTCAGTAAAGAGAGAATTAATTTGACTTGGCTGACAATGAGCCAGTAAAAAAGAAAATGAGGCAGAGAATCTAATTACTTACCATTCCATTTGTAAAAAGCTACCTTTTGTACGTAGAATGACTTATACATTGCATTCGTACCTTATACTTCTATCCTTTTAAGTTATTGGGAGCAATTGTATGTTATACATATACCTATAGAAAAGTGCATACAATAATTATTTTATATATTTAAGTATATATTGTATTATGCCACTGAACCTGTCAAAATCAAGCTTGTCATGTCATAGTATGTGTTGTTGTGATGTGACCTGGGTTTCAACAGCTCAACAACATCTACATCATATTATATCCGTAACAATGTGTCTAAGACTAATAACCGTATGAAACGAAAGCATCATTTAGAAACTTTAAATTTGAAAAGTCTGACTCCAAATTGTAAAGAATTTGACTGGACCCACAGAAAATGATCGGCCAGGTCAAGTCAGAGACAGAAAATCCCTTTCTCTAGCAGACAGAGCAAAAAGTAATTCTCGGAAGTCAAATTATTGGAAAGTAACTGATTCTGTCTGGTTTTGCTTTGGTGTTAGCTAGGTTAGGTTCACCCACATAATAATATGAAATCACGCCAAGATAAACCTAGAAAAAGTTTGCTTGCATTTGGGTATGAAATACAAAGTTTTATGTACATTATCTTTTTAAGCTACCTACTTAGCATGTAATAATACGAAACTGTATTTCATCTCCCAAGTCTCCGTTTTGTTTACTAGTATTACTAGTGGAAGTGATTATTCTTCCCTTAGCTTAGGATTCTGTGTGCTGGCTGTGAGCGAAGGAAAACATTTTCCTGTGATGATTGCTGTCAAGAGTGTGAGTATTTTGAAATGTTGTTGAGCCATTTTGGACGTGGCATGGGCATGGATTACTTTGCTACGTTTTTACCTTGTCTTGTCTCTTCTAACTTTTTGGGTTCACCTGCTCATCGTTTCTCTGCCTGATGTAATTTAATATAATACCTGCACAACTGCATATAGTTATAGATATAGGGAATATTTATTATATACTACATAATAATTGTTATATATTAGATATAGTGCAATATTATCTTTTTACCTCCAGCAGCAACAGTACCTTACACATCACTATCACACATTGTTATTATGATCATGCATACTGACGATGAGTTTATATCTAACAAGTATTTATCATCAATATGTGTATAAGAACTCACACAGTCCTATCGCTTTCGATCATAACCGTAAATATCTGTAAGATACACTCTCATTTGTATTCTAGTGGTTGTGAGGATAGGTTAGAGGAAAATACAAACCCAAAATCGGTAGAGTAGTTTGTAGAGCTACAGATAATATTTGTCTATTAGCACTGTACAGGGTGGGCCTGAATGAACCGGAATTTTAACTTTGACTCTTAATAATTCTGTAGTAGATAACTTTATTGAGACTAAAATAGTACCATCTGAAAGAGCATGCGTTTCTTAGTCAGAATTGAAATTATGAACACAATCGTAACACAAAAACAGACTAAAGAAGGGCCCGAAAAAATTAGAAACAACAAAATCTTTTACATTTTGTAAAATTAAATTTTCACATTTTATGTTTGAAATGAAAAGGGTGAGACTGGCGAGAGAGCAGAAAGTGTAAGGAATAAAGAGGTGAAAAAGGTTCAAATCGAATTTCAGCAAAAGTTCAACTTTGTTCACAATTTTGACTCGGTCCCATGTCGTTTCCTTTGTGTGTGGGCACGGGCAGGCATGTGGTCAGGAGGCATCTTAAATCCATCTTCAAGTTGAGCCATAGTCTTCGGCTTTCCAGCATACGTTCTCCTTCATCAAACCCCATACTGAAAAATCCATAGGGCTCAAATCAGGGGAACGCGGGGACAATGAAATTGGACCACCTCTACCTTTCGATTTATCCGGGAAATGTTCATCCATGCCCGGACATCCAGTCTGAAGTGGGAAGCTGGGAGAAGTTTTTGCATTAACATAAAATTTTCATAGTTTGGTGAAGCTATTGCTGGCCAGATTTTGTTGTTTTACACGTTTTATTACATTACATTTTGCTGTAAAGAAAAATGGACTTAAGATGCCTCCTGACCACATGCCTGCCCACACACAAAGAGAACGACTTGGGACCGTGTCAAAATTGGGAACAAAGTTAAACTTTTGCTGAAATTCAATTTGAACTTTTTTCACCTCTTTATTCCTTACACTTTCTGCTCTCTCGCCAGTCTCACCATTTTCATTTCAAACATAAAATGTGAAAATTTAATTTTACAAAATGTAAATTTTACAAGATTTTGTTGTTTCTAATTTTTTCGGGCCCTTCTATAGTCTGTTTTTGAGTTACGATTGTGTTCATAATTTCAATTCTGACTAAGAAACGCATGCTCTTTCAGATGGTACTATTTTAGTCTCAATAAAGTTATCTACTACAGAATTATTAAGAGTCAAAGTTAAAATTCCGGTTCATTCAGGCCCACCCTGTACATTGTATTTATTGTGTAGAAATTTGTATTAAGAAAACGTGAGCATTGGAAGGGTTTCCTAATAATTGCCTGATTGTGTGTGACTCAAAGGTAGCTATGCGTAGGTTTCTTTTGGTCAAGATCGTCTAGCCGAACAAATTCAACGAGCTGATCATTAATGGCCAACTTAAGTTACACTCGGGTTGTTTGGCTTTTGTATCATTTGGTTGTCGTAAGTTATCCATTGCCACTATAGATATCCCAGAGGCATTACGACATTTCTTATATTTACCTGCCTAATAATCCATCCGTTTCTTTCCCTACTGCTCTAGTCGAATCCAACGGAGTTAGGGCATGTGGGGAAACAAGCGGAAATTAGACACATTTATGTATGTCGGTCTGTAGCTTCTGTTTGGAAAAGAATGAAAATAAATGTTGTAGCTACCTAATGCTTTGTAAAATACGATTGCACTCATCTCATACCTAAATAGTTTGTAATAATATATGTAATGTGTATACAAGGGTAGTTAGTTAGGTTAGTTAGTGATCATAAGCATTCAAGTCTCTCTTTTTCGTTTCTACTCTGGATTGTAGTGAATGAGACAGAAAGACCCTTTAGCTTAATTCATGTGATAAGTACCATGTCTAAATTATCTGAAGGTAAGTAGACTAGATATTACCAGAACTGAAACTTGACCTTTTCTCTAGTTTACCAGAGTCTTAACTAACTCTGCCGCTTTAATTTTCATCTCACAAATGTACTTTATGTATTTCCCGACAAGGCAAATGAATATGTGAGGAAAATACGGACTATAATGCAAAATTTATAAGAAAATTATAATCATAATACAAGAAACGAGACTCGTTTGCATATTATTATATTCTTTTTAAATTGTAGGATACAATCTGGTTAGTTAGAATTAGAATCAAGTACCTAAATGCACAGAGTATTAAACTGATTGTTGCAAATGCATGTAACCTTTAGTCGTCGACAATGACTTTGTACACTTTAACATATAATATGGTGTGTGGTTTGGTTGGTTGTACTTTCATTGGGTTCTGCACGAGTAACGAGTTTATTGTCTGTGAATGGACGACAAATATTTCTCAATGGGATTCTCGCTAGCGATATGCTGATTCACATTATTTCTCATATTTATTAGAGATAATAGTCGTAAGATTGGCTCCTTTCTCATTAGCACATTATCAAGAGTTGCGCCAATCCAATAACAGATATGATTTATCTCTCCTAAGTGTGTCTGTGGCTTGACAAGTCAACTCACTCATTTCCAACAATAGGAAACTCTAAAGCAACTATCTTGATATCATTTATATTAACTTAACTTCTGTTTTATTACTTACCAGTGCATATGCTGTTCCTAGACTTTCGAGGAATTTCAATTCAATCATACAGATAATCAGTTTATTACCTCACAAAGGCAGTTGGTTGTTTCAGCAAAAGGAAGTGAAGCAGGTTCTCTCTCTCTTCTCACTCTGCAGACGGTCGTGGCAGGTCTTGGTCTAGTCGCCTATCTCTCCCGTCTGCTATCATCCCCATTTCTTTCTATCCACCATTACTAACAAGAGCAAAAGTCAAAGAATGGCAACAGAGATAACCAAGACTAGACCATTCTACATCTGACTCATGAACAATTATGGAGTAGTCGCTACTCTACAGTCACACATGCAACCCTCGTTTTCCTACTACCAAGAACATACTAATTTATCTACACTCAACTAAAGAATTCTGCCACAGTACTGTTCCATGAAATCTTTAATCTTTAACTATATTTTATGGTACATTTTCTTCTTTCCTGTTTTCAAGAAATACTAGATCTTTATTGTACTTTTATGTCTTCAACTCCAGACTACCGTGTAAGTATTCTCTAGAAGTTGTATTTAAAGATTATCTACCTCCACCCATCATAATTGTAATTGTTGAAGGAAAAATATAATTTCTTATTGCTTATAGTCTCCTTTTTCTTTATAATCACTGAATAAAGTTTCGTCATTATCGTCTTTACGTAGCCTTTGATTGTGGCATCCAAATGTCATCAGTGCTGTAACGTGACAAATATCTTAAGTCCTAGAGAAAAGAAGTGTTGAAACTCGAGTGGCTTAGTATTTAAATATGATACTGCTTGAGTAGCAATATTTCTGTAAATCCATTCACATGGAAAATTTACAATCTTGTTATGTATACGAAGCATGAAGAGGAGGAAAAAATTTTAAAATAGATTTAAGGAAAAGAAGGAAACACATGATTTTACTCTCCTTTGGAGCAGAAGAGGTTTGACAATGAGAGTTTAGTTTAGCAATACAAACGGAAAGAAAGAAAAAGATTTTCTGAATATATGGGCATCAAATTTCACTTTCTTTGCTGTCCTTTTCATAGGAAATGGAACATTCCCTTCTCTTCTTACGAGCATTAGAGTTATGGTTAGCACGGGTAGTACAGAATTCCTAATAGTAAATAGCTGTTGTTTGTTGTACCTATTAATGGATTAGCGTGAGATCTGTAAAATCTTACTCTACTATACAGTCCTACACAGCAGAGGCACTTAAATACACTACAGGCATTATTCTAATCTACTAACGCGTAGAAAATCCTAAATAATAAATGACCTTTCCTTCAAGACGAGACAACCTGACGATGAGTTATCAACGCTACATTACACTACAGACCGCATTTCGGTCAACTAGGTAGCTAAGACACATCACACGTTTGAAATCTCCTTTTCGTTGCGGTTATCATTTGCCTAAACCATTTACTTAAATAGCTGTCTCATTTCCTTACCTTTACGTAGCTTGTCAAAGACCTAATGTCGCGTATAAACAATTCAATATCGGATAAACATCTTTAAGTACTTCATAAATGTAAATCTATCCAAATCGGTAACACTTACATAGGGAGAAGTTGAAACTCGAAATATGTTGTAGCAAGTATCATATAGCAATTATCAGTGTAGGCTGAATATCGTATTATGAACTCTTGTGTTTTCAGATAATCATCCTATAATAAGATTCCATACCGAGATGTAATTTACTTTAATATGTAGTACATTACTCATTTCCACGAAATATTTATGTAGCTACACTACGTGTGCAGAAATCAATTGTGCATGGGAACATGCACTTCTAATAACCACAATTCACAGAACCTAACCTACCTAAACGTATTTAAAGCGTAACGTAAACGAACATCAGATGGGAACAAGCCATCAGTTTATATAATAGACCTTCTCAAATTTTTCAATGGAGTTCCCTGTCTTAGTAAATTGTTATTTGAGCCGATAAAGTTTGCCAATTTGACAGATCTTCATTTTCTCGATTCAAATTAAATATTGTTCGTTGTCTTTGTCCTAGGTAAGCAGCATTAGGTGGAGGAAGTAATGCTCTTTTACCAAGTTGTGGCACGATATGTTAATAGGGTGCAGCATTTCAAACTAGGGATAGGAGACAATGTCCATAGAATATGGCAGGTATATGTGGTTCTCCATCCAGCTGAATTTACACGGCGCAGTGCAACGCGAATCGATGAGTTATGATTTGTTCGTGTAGGTACAGTAGGGTGGGGGAATCTTATAACTAATATTATACACAGCATATTTACATCAGCCATCCATTTAAAGCTTTAGAATCTATTCTCAGACTTCAGAGGTAGTTTGGCCTGTACTTTTCATTAACTTCCATCTTAACATACGTTTATTGCGATAAGTATTAGTGTAAATGAGTAAAGAATATTGGGTACTTTTAAATAGAAAATCTTAACACGATATTGTAGTTAGACTGTGGTACTGTGATGTTTGTGTAGAATGGTAATGGACATATGTTACATACTAAGGTTAAAGTATAACGAAAGGGTAGTGATGCCACTTCACTGTACAATGCTACAGCAAAGATAGACAGAATGGTCTAGATCATTATTACAATAATTTCATGAATTTGTCTACCTGCGTGTGAGCGAAAAGGAAAAGGTTCAGTTCCGTCAGTTTAGGTGCACACTGCACATGCAGAAAAACGCTTGTGTGTAAACAAAAGCGTAAAATCACACGAATTGCTAGCATAATTTCGCATATGCTAATTTAAATTAGCTAAAGGGTGGGCTTAAAATATAACAAAGGTCAGGTTAGCAGTTCTATGAGAGTTATGGATTGTGAACTCATTACAGTATCATTAATCCGCAGATATTTGAGTATGTATATGCAGTAAAAATATAGATAGAATAAGAGGATCGGCTAACGAAATAATATGGGCAAGTGTGAATGAAGTAAAAATGAGATTTTTCTTTATTAGATCATTACAGATATATGTATACAAAGTAAAGGGTGATTTTAGCTTACGAGTTGTTTTATCATATCGGCAAAATAGGCATAGTGCTTGGAGGCATGCAAATTAATAAGACAATGCGCAACATACACCCTGCTGTTATCAGCAGCTAAAACCGTTAATTTTGAATGCAAAATTCTTGTAATTTTGAAATAATTATTGTGATTGAAAAGTTGAATTGGAGGGTTAGTAATTGGACATTCGTATTCCTGACGAGATTTACGCGTGACGTGCAGGAGCAATAAATTATTGTGACGACAAGACAAGATGACTTTTTGAATCTTGTTCATCGATTGCTATGAATCTGATCAAGTTGAGCTCAAGTGCACAAACTGGGAATTTTGTACATGGTGGAGATAGTCTTATCAAGATTCAGCGTTGGACTAGCTCTCAACTCTTGTTGCACTAGGAGTGAGTGAACATGTGTACGGAGTAAAATCGAGAAAATGTAATGATGTAATTGGTAACAAATGCAATCCAGCAAGGTAAGGTAACGTAAAGGCTGGATTCCAGATTGATTTGATCGCATATTAGTAATAGCTGAATGTTCAAGAAGTATATAAGTTGTAGGTAGGGAGTAGTATGTAGAGTTGAAGTATTTTATACCTGTGTATAGTTAGACTAGCTTGATTTTGGCTAATTAAGCTAGGGATATCCACGTATAAAGTACGTGTAATGTACATATATATCTGGTTTAGTAGCTACATGTGGAATGTATTAGATGGGTGAGCCAATTACATTATTACATAGCATCTCGTTCGTTTAATATATGAGAATACTATTAGTGGAGGCTGTAAGAAACAAGGGGACTTGAATTTTTATTCTTTATCCACTTGATCATCTTACCTGTCTTGAATTAAATAAAACTGATATGATTAGTTCCAGAAGATACTTTAGCTTCATACGTGGTAATGTTCTATTATGCATGTAGAACATTAAGTATTATACTTACTAGTATGCACTAAAGACTCAAGTTCAAAGTGTACAAGGTGAATTGAATCTAATATTAATATTAAAGCTACAGTAGAATATTAATGTAATGCAAGTACCTATGCATTATAAAATATGACGGAGTAACGAGTATAGTACACGCAGACACTCTATACTCTACCACCAGACGATTGGATTTTATTTTAGGTGGTAAAATGGGATGGAAACATGTTTGGGTTTGCTACGGTATGCTTAGCTGGAGAAGAAAGGGGTAGTAAAGAGTCAAAGAATGGGAATGGGATTAGTACAAGGTCACTTATGCACCAAGATCATAATTGATTTGCGTGATGTGATGTTATGCGTCTGCTCTTTTCAACTCTTCTATTGTCTGCCTGGCTCCTCACAAAAGCAGCCTAACCTAAACAATAAGTACCTACATAATATCTAAATACCTCTACAAATTAGTTAACTTGAATATCCACATTATAAACTTTTACACAAAAATCCTCTTTTTATTTATCTACCTAATACATGCAAAATCATAGTTTATAACTACAAACAACTAATATACAATTATAACCTTATTATCAACTCTTGTATCTTAATGCTCAACATATTATACAAGCATTATCCTAATACGTCGTTTCCTACAATCACCAAAAACACGGATGAATTTTTTTAAATCTAATAACAATTGTGTCGATATTCATGCTAGATAAGAATGCTTTGTTCGTGAAGGGCTGTATCTGTAGTAATAATGTTATTAGTATTTTCTCACAGGTAGAATTGTCATTGGATGTAGGAAATGTAGTTTAACGAGTTTGTCGATAGACGGACGGGACAAGAGAGATAAAAATCGACACGGTCACTCACTATTCAGCTCCTGTTCGGTTTACTTCAAATAAAATATCACATTTCATAGATATAGATATAGAATCATTTTAGAGTGTAACTGTCCCAAAATTCGATACTCCTGTCGGGTCGGCTTTTGGTATCGTATCTCATCAGCGGAATAGAAAATGTTTGTAATTCAAGTCGACAGGAAAGAATATTCACCTGAAATGACTTTGTCTGCTCATCGAAGCACTAAGAAATTATTAAAGTGTCTCTATTTGATACCTGTGGCTTAGAATTGCATATTATATTTTGATTTAGTGCAGATATGTATCTTTAGGTGATGATACTAGAGGCTAAAGGTAGTTAGGAATATAAGTTATTCAGTGACTCTGAGTACATAAAACAAAGTTGGAGTCAGGTAACATAATTTTATTATTGTTCGGTGCTTTTTGCTACTTTTCCCAGTATATTTATACATGATGTGATGTTTATAATATTCTGGCGTATATTAGAATATTTTTATGACGACTTGTCTCCTCTTCCCGTAGTCATGCAGGTTTAGTCAAAGACAAGCGAAAAATGGCACGTATGTCTCGGTTGTCAGAGCCAGAGTCATAAGTATCTATCGTTTTCCTCTGTTGGTGAAGTTTTTTTGCGACGAGTCTAGTCTGGCTGTCTCCCATATCCATTTTATTGTTATCTTGTCTTGTACATTATTTGTAAAGCACCATACAGACCAGGAAACAATAATACCTATTTTAGTCTCATAGAGGGGTTTAGTATGTACATGAGAAGCGTAGAGATATTCTTCTCATCCTCCTCACTCCGTTTCAATTTCCAACAGTTTTTATTTAACGATCGTAATAATCATAATAGAAATTCGAATTCAAATTACGACGAGGACAATTGTAAGTGGAGGACATTAGAAGATAATAGAGACGAACTGAATAGGGTGGACGGTGGCGGCGGGCAGAGATTTGCATTCAATTTCTCTGAATTTTGTTGGTGTAGAGAATAGGGTGATTTCAGTTTGATTCAGTGAGGAGTCAAGTGAAGGGAAGGGGTATCAGATAAATAAGCGGAGATAAGGAACTGTTGAGTAAATTTGCGGGTTTTAACCCAGTAGTGGTGTGCAGTGCGAAAAGGTCGTATTACAAGAGATAGGCTTTATGGGGCTGACAGTGAGGCACTTTTGAGGATGATTTGTGTCCTTTTGGCGGTCGGAAGGTCTGTAACCCAGCAGGAGCTCGACATCAATAGTTCTCCTCCGAACGTGGCTTCACTCTTCCTCATAACTAATGTAATCCACACTAAACCAAGGGAACGAGCCAGGCGAGGGTTGAGTTCAATTCAACTCTAAGTCAAGTCGAGTCAACTTGAGGACGAAACTAAACTCAATCCGTTGTACTTTGACTATTACTACATACTCTCCATGCCTTACCCGTATGGGGTATCCTATCACAGCCCCTCTCCTCCTATACCAAATACTTCCTAAATCCCATATCCACCACTGCAAGTAAATGTAAAGCTAATCACTAGTATTTATTCTCATCCTTGTTTACATCTCTCTAAGCTCTAACATCATCCAATCCAACCCTAGTTTGGTCTTCATCACATCAAAACATATTTTTAACCATTTATTTTCCATAAGGATCAATCTCTGCAATATTCTGGTTGATTTACTATTAAAGCTGTTAATTGGTGCTAATTTACTTTTTGATATTACTACACTTCTTTAAATAAGCATTTTAATTAAAATTACCTACTCCAACCATAAACACACCTACTAACTTACCATGGTTAACATTGAATTGTAAGTTGTAAATTCTGCAGCATGGTGTAGAGAGGCAAATAATTTGTATTTCAATTATCTATAAGCTATTTTTTGCGGGGTATGTATTTTTGTAGATTTGTATTAAGTCATGTGTGGAATTGGCTGGTATTAGTGAAAAGGCAAAGTGTGACAGAGTGGAGGGACAGGAAAATGAGCTGAAAAGGGAAATGGCAAAAGGGTCACAATATGTCTAATTGGAGGAAATTTGTTCGCGCAGATTGTTTATGAGAGAGTTGGGCTAATGACTGTGGAAGCGATGCGAGGCTGATGCTCCTCTCTCCCTTGAAATAGGTAACCCGAGACAAGTCTGTAACAACTTTATATGGAGGATAGAGTACATCATGAGGACATGCATGTAAATTGAGATATATAATGGATAGACAAATGCTGCCGTTGAAATAGAAGACTAACGATAGGAACTCGAGCAAGGTGTTTAAAAGTAAACCGAGCCGAGCTATGCAGTGCTACATAAACTAGACATCATAGCTTGAAGAAGTCAAAATGAAATACTGCCGTGTGATGCAGTTAGAACTTAATTTTTACATTCCACTGAAGTTGTGCCTTTGAAAATTGACTTTCCAAATTTCTAACAGATTGTCAAAGTTTGCTTAGAGTTGCTATCTGAGATAGAAAAGCAGGCACCTATGTAAATTGAAGAAAAGTATAAAAAAAAGTATTGGAAAATGTAAATGCAGTGTGGAGACTTTTACTCCAACTTATCTATCTTGTTAGAGATAAAGTTAAACTATTTATAATGCAAAGCTTGACGAGATAAAGGTCGACAGATGAATTACGTTAAAGTTTACGTGGGGTACTGTTTCTCTCTTCAACTACAGAAGGCTACATATATCTATATAGTAAATGGTTAGGGTATCTTTGTTGTAGATAGTAAATTACATTTGTATGCATTGATACAAAGTTGGAGAGTTGAGTCGCTTGGAGGAAAGTCTATTTATCTTTAGTTCTTGAGAAGAAAGAAGAAAGTTAGTTGATTGAGAGCCTGCACTGCACAGTTAAAGTTAGTGTGATCAATTCTGAAAAAGGGGCGTGTGTTTCCGATGGAATTCCAATTAATTGATAGGCGATTTGGCGATAAATGAGAGCGTTTGACGTGCCTACACCGAACTTTGATTACCAACAAAAACTCCCTGCCTCCCTCCAATCAGATCAAGTGGAACCTCTTTTTCCCTACTTCTTCATCTCATCTTTCGACTTATTGTTTGTTACCTTACATACAATCAGTGCTTGTATATCGTATCTCACCAGTTTAAGTGTCTCTAGTGTTAAATCACACAAAGGAACCATTACCCAATAAATATACACAACTATGCACTTATACAAGTAATAAGTGGTACAAATACACAATTTACTACCAATATTTACGCACAGATAAGTATACGACCAGTAATGAGCAGCACTCACGTTCTTGTAGTATTCCCAGAATTCCTTTTTCTTACTATATTACCGTTTTTTAACAATCAACTCAAATTTTCTACTAATCAATCCCAACGAAGCTCTTTGAAGATGAGGTCTTTGCTTGCTATTCATTACTCTACACGAGAAGAGGGAAATCCTTTCGTTTGAAAAATTCCTTCAGTTGAATGAGTTTAAATTGAGTCATGCATTCGAGATAAACACAAGCATAATATATCATTACACGTTCAAAGGCTTAAATTATGTTTTTCAATACAATTTATTCTTCAAGCAAATGTCACGCAGGGAATTTTCCTGTCATATCAGTTCAGTTGAGTGCACTTTTTCAATGAATAGAAGAAACTCAAAAGAATTGCAATGCAATAAAATGTATCTATACAATTTCGCATAGAGTTGGTTGACATTTCGATTTATTTCTGTCACAGTTTTCTATGGAAAAGTAGTAAATGTGTGCTAGAAATAGGTAATTATAGTAGTAAGCCTGGTTTTGTAGCAGTAGTACGAGTAGTAGTATGGTTGTTTGCGTAGGTGTTAAAAGAAATACATAAGTACAGAGTAGTGTAGCAAATCCTACGCTGCTGTTTCAATTGCATTCTAGATTCTCATTGAGTTTGTTTGACCACAAAATCGAAATATTGAGCGTATGAAAAATTGAAGCACGTGGAGGTGCAAAGGCGTAGCTACTAATAATAATGCAATACAAAGTAAAACTTCAGCAAGTAATAATATTCTATATTTATCACCATACGAGGAGAAATGCATCCAAAATATATAGGCATCCCCTGTATAAATTATATGGATGTCTATGGGTATTGTTATGCACTGCAGCTCGTGTAGAAACTGAATTTATTGATCCTAGGATCTAACACATTACAACTCCCACAAGTCAACTCTAATGGTGATGTACAATGTATGGGTGTAGGTATAATGTTATTAGTTCATTTACTACAGTATGTGTGTACAGAATAGTTAGGAATATTATTTGCTTCAAAGACTGTGTTTAGTGTAGATTGAAGATCCTCGGTCATGATGATGAATAAATAGAGACATAAACAGAATTGACTCTTTAAGTGTTGAGAGGTATTATATGAGTTATTTATGTGGCTTATATAACATTCCTTTGTGTGCGTATTTTTACTTGGCCAATCACGTTGGCTAATTTTTGTTGCTTTTCTGTTGATGAAAATCATACTTAGGTCCAATTATAAGTATCTACAGCGAATTAACAATGGCAAATGGCATGGAGTGAGAAAAATAAAATAGTAAACCTAATTACTAAAAAACTGCTATCTCTCCCCTACACGTGTATCTGTACTATTCAGTTAGGTATAGAGTGGATGCATATATAATTATGATGGACAGATTAATCTTTCTACCTGTCGATTCCATAGCCTTCTTATTGTTAGCCTCATTAAGACTGAAGACAGTAATGCATTAAGGATATCACAGTCTTGCATCTCGAATTTAACATAGCGTTACTGTGCTATATACTTTAATCATAGGTAGAGTAATACTATAAATAATAGAATTTAGTGTAGCTAATAAAAAGTTTCATGTTGTCAGTTGAGTGAACATTCCGTTTTTATAGTTGTACTAATGGGAATATTTATTTCTTTTGTCTAACAGGAACATCCAAGTCTCCGAGGAACTCCATTAGCCATGCTGGCAGCTCAATGTAATAAGCTTAGCTCCAAAAGTCCACCTCCACTAGCGGATGCAGCTGTGGGGAAGGGTTTCCATCCCTGGAAGAAATCCCCGTCGATGGGTCTCTGTCCGCCGACCTCACACAGCTCCAACCACGTGACCTCATCCGTCCCCACCAGTGGCACCGGGAGCTGCGCCTCCATTGCCAACTCCCTCCCACATGGAGGAGTCTCCATCCTGAGCGCTGCTCAACGAACCCTCGCCTCATCCGTTTGTGTCACTTCCGCCAATCATAATTCCTATAGTAGAACTCCTGTATCTTCCTCATGTGGAACGACACCGGGCTACGGGGCTGATCTCTACTTCCATGGGTTAGTACAATCCTTTACTTATAACATAATATAACACTCTTTCAACCAAAATAACACAACGAAATAACATTTTCCAATTTAAAACATTCTATGCTATTTTTAAATTAAAACATATCTCTAAGTCGCAGGGAACTAAAATATATGACAAAATGTTTATGTACATAGTGGAAAACAGATATAGTTTTCTTCTTAGACTGTAGAATGTTTGATTATAAGTTTGATAAAGTAGTTGTCGTATCGCATTGACGTAGGTAAATGTTAAAAATAATTGATAAAGAGTAGTAGTAAGAAAATATCTACAATTTCTTGTGAATGAATAAATAGAAGTTCCCTGTAGAATCCCTGTAGAACAATGAATGCAGCAACTTTAGTTGCATTGGAGCTATTTAGGAATAATAACTTATGTAAAGATAAAGTTGATGAAAGAGGATGACAGATAAAATGTATGAAAATGATTAAATTGTCGATTCGACTGCCTCTTCCAGCTTTCTAGACTATGATTACAATGATTAACGAGAGCAAAGCAAAGGAACTAGTACTAAATGTTCGTATTCTTTACTGAAGAATCTAAAAAGCTTAACTACTACTAAAGGAGTTCGGCTAGTATAACTACTGCTTCTAATATCAGTTGTATTAAAACCTTGTTTAGTATACAGTTAAATGGCCGGACTATGGTCTTATATTCTCTATCACTAAATATAGACAACACTTGTTTTGGGGTAACACGCACTGATTTCAGAAATCACAGAGCGTTATGCTTATGAATCTACATGAAGATTTGCTTCGCAATTTCCGAACCTATGTAGTTAGTACAGCTAAACATAAATGTAGCATTAATTTCATACAAACGCAATAGCAATACATTAAAAAAAATGTGAATGCAGATGATTAAAAATAGTTGTGTGATTGCAATGATTGTTTTCGTACTTTAGGTCGACCAATTCTAATCCGTGTGGGGATCAAAGTCCACCTGGTTTTCTGTCCGGGAAGGTAGACGGAGGTGTTGGAGCTGTTGGGATGTATTCTAGAGTTGCTTATGATTCATGGCCTTTTAATGCCATGTCCGGAGCTCATACGGGGATCAAGCCAGACGTAAGTGAATGGGATTTGGACAAAGTTGTAAATAATATAACTAGCTTGGTGACTATTTGGAGTGGAGTGAGTATACATCTCAATTTATTGTTATTTTGGTGATAAAAAGGTGTCAGGGATGAATGGTTCGTCTTGGTGGGATGCGGTTCACGGTGCAGCGGCGGGCAGTGGCTGGTTGGACGTAGGAGCTGGAAGTGCAATCACACCCGGAGCTGTGACAGCAGGAATGCACCATGCCCATCATCCTCATCATCAGATGTCCAACTACAATGACTACTCCACCCTCACTCACACCCTTGCTGCCTCCAATCCTCACATACTGACCTCGGGTCAGCACCTACTTCAGGTAGGCCCATCTCTTAACTCCATAATGGTAGAGTTCTAATAATTCACTTTGGATATATAGATATAGACATCCTTTGGCACATTTTCCCTAAAGAGATTGATTATTTACCAAAGAACTTGTTTGAACTTAATTTTAACTGAAGTATAAAAGCCATAAAGATGGAATGCTATAGCAAATCGAGTGTTCATAAATTAGATTAGGAAAATTATCATATTATTGCTGTTTTTCTCTTCAATTTACTCGATCATGATTACTTTATCATTCCTTATCCATATTCTGTCAGTCACTTTTGCGTCTGCGATAAGATAAATAACTTTCGTATTCATCTAACTCTCAGTGCTCATGAAAAAGGGAATAAGTCTTTTGAACAAAAGACAAAATGTTTTGCTCATTACCTTATTACAATAGATGAATGCCTATGGAGCGTATTTGTATGTGGAAAGGATTCTAATGCGTGATGGGTGATACCTACATAAAGTCGAATTGAATTGAATTTTGATTTATTCCATTTGGTTTTCTTCTGACAGGATACGTACAAGTCAATGCTGCCAACACAAGGCGTGGGCTCAAGTGTTACATCTCCTTTTGGTTTAGGTCAAGCATCTCTGCCACAGGTAACTAAATGGGAAAAAATTATCTACCCTTTATTTCTCTTTTCGTTGTTGCGATTTGCGATACGCTCACTTAACTAACTAAGCATAAGAAGCAATATTCTCGCATTAATATTTACCAGTTGGCCCATCATCCATTCCAATTCAATTCCACTTTGGTTTACTCTATCTACCTACATTATGTCGTACTATTCTCCCTATACTTATAAATATTGTTTTCAGACAGATTCGAAAAGTCGAAATGAAACTTGAATTTTGCATTAAGTCACTTCGTGACTTACCAGAATATGGAATAAGGATAAAGCTTGCTCATAGCCAAAACACATTTTTATTGCATTACACTGCCTCCTGAACCTAAACAATTTTTAATGTACAAAATGGAAGAGGAATTCAGTCCTTGGCATAACATTGCATCAATTCTATCAGACAAAGGAAAGTTTAATCATTTAAGAATATAATTGCAAAATACGAGAGTTTGCTTCTTGCTTCCAAGAAGCGACAGACATTAATTCAAACCATTTTGTCCGTTCAAACTATCATTCAGTGATCTGATCACAAAAGTCTCTTGTCTATACTAGTCTATTTTTTCAAGTATACTAAACTAACCAAATCGTGGATATAACATCTACTGTGTATATCAAAATACAATAATGTAGTGAAACGGAATGTAAGACGAAAGGTAGCAAATTCATATTATGCACATGTTGCAATGTGCTTTAGTTACCACCAAGTCCATCATAAGATCAGATGTGGTTTCAAGGGCAGGAGAATCAAAATGAAAAATGAATGACTACATTAATTGTAATATAAAGCTCATTCACTATTCGATCGTTATATATCTATTTACAAGTAGTACAACACAAGGGAAGAAAGGATAGGATAAAAATGCATCACCTTCCCATGTATATGCTATAATGTGTATTAGGTACGTTGAATTCAGGATACTGACACAGAGAGTCGAAATATATTAGTATGGTTAAAATATTCATGCGTATAGCTGGATATAATGGCGATATCTGTCTGTGGATAGATTCTCTAATGTTAGTACGAATTAATAAGGTTTTGTTTTTTCTTTTGTAATCGTAGCAGGTGCCTTCACCCCGTTCTCAGCGAAGATACACTGGTCGAGCAACCTGTGATTGTCCAAACTGTCAAGAAGCTGAGGTGAGCAATTTACTTATTTTTATTCCCTACGCATTCTTATCTCTCATAACATAACTTGGCCAGAGTTGATGGATTCTGTGAGTTCTGTCATGCCGGTTAAGTTTTATGGCTGTCTTAGACGGAGCAGCCATCACAGAGTCAAAATCATGCTTGTGATTCAAGTAGTGATAATGTTTTTATTTATTTATTTTAGCGACTTGGACCAGCAGGAGCTCACTTAAGAAAGAAAAATATCCACTCCTGTCACATCCCTGGCTGTGGAAAGGTCAGTTTGTTATTTTTCATTAGCTATTTACTATTGGTGTATGGGAAAAGAGGAAAAGACCACCTCTCATCCTACAGGCTGGAGAGTGGACTTTTGTGCTATAGCTAATAGTAGAATTTAACATATTAACCAGTAGGTAATTCATTGGAGATGAGCATGTAAAACCAGACCAGAATTTCAAAGTATTACAAATACGTATCTATATCTAAATTGCTCGCTGATGTAATGCAGTACAGACAGATAGCATCGTAATGTGTATTTTGTGTATCTAGTGCCACACTCCTTCACAGTCATGAATGCACAATTGAACACATCAGATTCATCAGATAGCACAGGATACTTGCCTCTATGTACACGCTACATTTTTTTAAGCAGAGTATTTAACATTTGGAAGAGTTGGCTATTAAACAGTGATCTCTATTTTATACTACTACTATAGTGTACGTTGTTGTGTTACCAACTATTTTCTTTATACGTCAATGTAAATAGGTACAGGTTTTGTAACCTTTTGCTACTTATATTTAGGTACTTGTGAGATGTACTAAAGTAAATGTAGCCAGAGGTTGAGATAAAATAATAAGGCAAATTTACTTAGCACTTGGCAAGGTAATACTTTATCAATTTCACCATCTTCCTAAATAAGTGATATTATTTCAAGAGCAATACACACTTTTACACTAGAGACTTTATAGGAAGACGGTTTGTGTAACTAGACTCTACTATTTTCATTCTGGCAATTAAGTAGCTGTTGTTAGGTATATACGAGAGAAATGTGGTATTATGGCGTAGCAGTTGTTACTTGTTAGTTAATAATACTTATCGTTAACATTAGCTGAGAATTCCACCCAAGTTAGTGTTAGTACTTCATTACATGCTACACACTGTGCGAATTTCCAAGCTGCCACCCATGAGTCGCTCGTTCATTACCACTACCACCCCTAATCATATAAATGCATCTCATCTTCTGTCTTTTATAGTAGTCAAAGCAGTCATTCCGTGCTCGGCTCTCTCTCCAATCCAACGCACATATCCCAACAACTACTTACTTTAACTCTTTTTTAGCTGCCATATTATGGCACTTGTCTTGGTCTACCTTGACTTGACTCAACTCACTTGTAGCAAGTCCTGTCCTGGTCCTGCCTGACTTTGTCTGACTGGATTGTCTTCACCTTCTCTCCCTTCTTCCCTCGTAGGAAAGAAACGAAAAGCAATTAAGCCAGTCTTACTAAATCCGAGATATCTGTACATGCATATCAGACACTAACTAATGCACAACTGGTTTCTACCTTTAATTAATTTTCAGTTCAGTTCCTATCACTTTATTGTATCGCAGTTTTCCTGGATTAATGCTTCACTTCATTTATCTAGACGTTTACTACTCCTTGCTGATTTTGAGTTACTACAAACGTGTCCTGATTAAACAAGTCATACGTATAGTTTATTTATGCATGTACAATTAACTGCCACATCTAGGAATACAAATTATTAATGTACCTTACCATCAAAGCTATCTACAAATTTATAACAAAAATATTTAATAATTCTTAATGATGGAAATAGGTGACAATAGCCACAACATTGTGTTTTGTACTAGTCAATTAATTTATTTTTCATTTGTCACAATTCTAACAAAATACATTTTATTTCATAAATTGAAGCATCGATTTAACAGGCCCCCATTGGTAGATTAAGATGTACAATGTAACGTAAACTGATTACATTACTTGATGAGTGTAATTTTAAGTACGTTAGGTCTACAAATGTAATCTTTACCTATTGTGAGTGTCAGAATCGACTTTTAACTGCAGTCAAGTGAAACAAAGTTGTAAAAATGAATTCAGGCAAAGGAATTGATAGAAACGGAATAATTTTTAGGTCTGAATTTCTGATTACAATGTAGCATTGCTATGTACTATTGCTGGGAGAGGATACTTTTTATACATAATACAATATTGATGGATGTGATAGTGGAGTAAGTGAATATCCTTGGTATATAGTAAGTAGAAGTACTAAGTAGTATGTGGAAGTTATAAGCACGCATAAAGATACTATATCGTTCCGAGTGGTTGGCTTCTTAGTTAATTCTCAACTATTTATGTCTATGTGCCTTGAATTCTTAATCGTAATAATTTACACGTTGTTATTTTATTCACTTGTGGTTTTCCACTGTTTGACACGCATTCAACATAACATCTGTGTACCAGAATAGTAGAGCGTTTCCTATTGGTCTTCTATAAGTTGTAACTCTTCTATTATTTGTGTCCGAGGTAGGTTTGCACATACTACATCCAGTAGCACAAAATGAAATCAAAGGTGTTAGCAATTGGTAGTGTAAAGGTGCCAGATATGAATGTTACATGAAACAGTAGTCTGTAGAACATATATAGCATAATAATAGTACTAGTGTACAGTGTGTTTATTGTGCAGGGTAGTAGTATATGCTGCTATTGTACATATATTACATGTAATAAATGGTATGCTTTATTTTAATAACACAGTAGGTTTGGTATGGAGTGGGTCTAATATATATTTAACGAGTATTTGCAGTGTACAAAGTTTTGTATGGCTGTTGTGGAGCGAGTGGTGATGTTGAGAAGAGAGATAAAGAATATTAGGCATAAAAATGGTCCCGATATGTACATTTGGACGTAATAAGCAAGTAAAGTAGTGCAATGAGAAGAATGCGTGCCGAGATTCGTGCACATTATATAAGGTCTGTTAAAGCAGTGTGCTGTGTCATGCATAGTTTTGGGTCCGCTGCTCCTTCCCTTCAGCCTTGCATTACATTACATACATATATCGTATTAATAGGCAGAGAGTGAAGACGAGTGTAGGAGTAAACATGAAGTCAGAGGAAAAGCTGAGGTCTAAGTTTCTAGGAAATCATAATTGCATGTTGTCTCACACACGTGCTTTATTATTATGTAGCAGAACTCTGCTAAAACCTAGAATCTAGGAAAACACACACGGACTACAAAGAAGGTAAAGTCCGCAGCGCATAATATTCAATTTAAATGAGAGTAATAAGTACATACTTAAGTTTGTAATACTTACTTGATTTACATAGAGCGTTATGCCCACTTGGAACAATTATTCTAAGTAGCAGAGACTCATCTCTAAAATGCTCAAGATGTTACACTTTGTAGGCAAATGAGACAGTGATGGTTAGTTAGTGCTAAAAAGCAAATTAAATTAAAAAGCTACTGACCACTTTAATAGACTTCGTGTGTGTGCTCGCAATAATTACTCCCAAGACCTCTCAGCTAATGATCTCTTATTGTTCTTATTATCTGAGGTCTATGGGCGTAGACTGGTAGATTTGCATGTGATATATATTAACAAGTTTCTTTGCTATTTGACAGGTTTACGGAAAGACGTCTCACTTGAAAGCTCATCTTCGGTGGCATACGGGAGAAAGACCGTTTGTGTGCAATTGGCTGTTCTGTGGGAAACGATTCACGCGATCCGACGAGTTGCAGAGACATCTCCGGACCCACACGGGAGAGAAACGATTCGCCTGTCCGGTGTGCAACAAACGCTTCATGAGGTCAGACCATTTGTCCAAACATGTAAAGACACACAACTCAACAGGTAATGGAAGTTCGGGGGGAAGCCAGAAGAGAAGTGGCTCTGAGGAAGATGAGGAAGATGATAATAGTCAGTCAGAGGCTAATTCTGCGAATAGTCCCGCTTCGTCTGTCACCACGCCGCCGTTGCCCTCTCATGCTATGTCACCCGCAGTCGGTTTAGGAATGACTCAAGACATCAAACCACAGATTTAATTTTGTAGTTTTATGAATGATCTCTTATACTTACTGCTTTATTACACTAGAGTACATACTTACTATACATTACTAGATGAAATACGACGATCGCTATACTACTCAACCCCTCAGAGATATTACATACATATTATGGAGTTTATCAGTAGCTTAGCTAAACCTGAAACTAATCTTTAGTTATAGAGTGTACTCTTGCGTTAGTACAATTACATTATTATTATCAACTGGGTATCATCCTTAGTGAATAGTAAATTATATAGTACTCCTAATTTACATACCTTATATCGACATACTCAAAAGGCTTACTTACACTAACACATACAATATTATTTTAACTTTACTCTTCGGACATGACGGATGACGTTTTTAATACTGACACTATTTACTACATTTTTGGACGAAGCATAAATTCCTTAATTTAAAGATTTGTAGATCTTCTGTGTCAATTCTTGTAGCATATAGTATTGGATTTACAATCAAGAATTCAGTTAACCCAAAATTGAGCAAGTCCTTTCTATAGTCTGTATAAAAAGTGTTTTGAGTTGCAGAAATTGTTTTCGATCAGATAAATTCCCGTAAAAAAGCGCTGCATCCGGCGTGACGTGTCATGGCGTGTCGATTGGAATGTTTTTCTGTCATCTCCCTCTATGATGCCTAAATATGTGGCAGTGATCGTATCCTATGGTCTGATTTTGCTAGATGAATCTTGTGTTGTGGGTTGGTCAATGGTCGTCTCGTTTTGTTTTACAGCCATAAAGGTTTTGTACATGGCATATATGACTGCAGTGCATTTCAAAGGGTGTAAAGAATAAATAGAAAGAGATTGGTACATAAACACACATGTTTGATAAGTAGTACAGTACGAGTTTTGTATGCCCGTGGTAGATTATTCCGTGTTTCGAAAGATGTGTATTACTTAGCCTTTTCTGAAGAAGTACATAACTAGGGTAGTAGTGTAGGGAGTGTTGGTATACATAATATAAGGATCTTTTGGCTTTGGTCAGCAACGAGCAATTTAACAAGAGCAAGGCAAAAATACTGTTCTGTAGGTCCTGCCTACTTTGTGTATTGAAATGAGTGTCAACATGAAGACAAGACTTTAATTACATAGTGCGCTCCCTACTTACTGACCTTTTCTTCCTTTGACAGTACACAACTAGCTAACTAAATCCTAAATAAATAAACAGAATTTATATTAGTTACCTACTCCATGGAATACCTATCAGCTCTACCTTAGAATCTTTGTCCATTCTCAAAAGAGTTATTTTATTGTCATACCTATAGTTATACTACTGCCAGGTCAGGCGTTATAGGCACATCTAATATTTACTACTCGCAAGTCATGTTGAATTCACTATGCAATCGTTGATGTGATGTAAATGCACACGTGCACAGAATGAAATGACATCCTCTTGACCTCTGCTTCGAGTTCTGACACTCAAAAACAGTAAATAAAGTAAAATGAACAAATACTTACCTACCTTACAATAATTGGGCAAAGCATTCTTGGAAAGCGTGACATTATTTACAATATCCAACATAACTTCTCATTGTACTAAATGATGTCATTCATTCATATTTTACTTATCCAATTCAAAAGATTGTTATTCAATGTTCTTTCAAGACAATTGTAATTGCTTCTAGCTTTCTATTTCCGTTAAATGTGTCAATTTTACATGTAAATTGTAAAAACGTTCAAGCGTAATTTGCAAATTCCCTTGCAGAATGTCATTAATTGATTATTTTAATGTATTTTGAATTTTTTGCATTATAAACAGAGTGTTTTTGGTTTCCTGTTAGGCCGAGAAACCAGAAGCTCCCGCAGAGCGATAAAGCTACATGTTGCAATTGCAATGTAAACGCGAGTGAGTGAAGCATGCTGTAACTTCCCCTGGTCCATATGTTTCCGTGAGATAAATAGCATAGGTTTATTATTTCTCAGTATGATGTCTATACTACTTATATCAATGTTAGAGTTAAATCAATTGTGATCAAGTGTATGAGAGGAGAGGCCAAATGTAACATCAGTGAGTTAAAAAAATTGCCTGACCTGACCCACAGAAAGCACACGAATGTAGGGAGCTTATAAAAATATGGAGGTAGTCACTAGTGTTGTGGTTAATATTTGTAGGGAAGTGATAATGTTGTGTTTAGTAGGGATAAATTGGATGGATAAAATAAAAGTGAGACAAAACGAGCGACCCAGACGAAACGAAGTCAGGACAAGTCAAGTAAATAAGGCATGCCATTGCCAACCAAACGGAGTTAGACGTTAGGGAAACACTACTACTACCTACTAACTATACACTACATAATGAACATACCTACATAGTACTAAAATGCTACAAGCGACAGCTTCAACTCAACTCAACTTTCAAGTGACTGCGTGCATGTCAATCACCATATCCAGTGCCATTATTTATCTCGCTCTACCTAAATACATAAATAATAATATGAATCGCTATTATTGCATATTATGCATGTACTTACTACTACTACTCTTAGAATTTATACTGGTACAACTGCATAGACAACAACGTTGCATTTGGTATTTCTATACATCTGCATACATATACATGTCTAGCAACTAGATAACAGCGTAACATGTATAGTACATGGTTACAATAAATCGTGTTACTTAAGTCAACTTCTAAAATGTGGTTGTTGTATGCAATTGGTGTAACAGTTTCCAATGGATGATAAAGAGATGTGTAAGTATATAGAAGAGTGTATATGTATTTAAAGCGGTGTTATTCTGTGCTGAATGTCCTGACGTTGCGTTGAATAAAAAAGGTACTCTTTAGCCTACTACAACAGCACTTGAGAGAAAGAAAAACAAAGTTGGGTATATATCTACACATGTGATGTTAGTTTAGTTAGAGAGGAGCCAGCCAGCAGACGGACGCTTCGACGAGTCCGACACGGAATCTATTTAGATAGATAGACAGACAGACCATTAGGAAAACTTTCAAAAAGTGAACATTGAACCATCATGAGAGAGCATCATCATCACACGATCAACTTTTCTGGTGTAAATGGTAGACTAACAGAAATATGCATTGTGTGCATAGAAATAGTTCAGCATCCTGAGCTAGCATGCATTTTTTAAATTAGCTGGTTAATAAACCCACACAGGATTATTAGATGGACAGACAGGACAAACAGTGTGAGAGGCTTAATCACAAACTTACGTGTAATGTCACAGTCATCATATCCAATCTAAAGCCACTATCTGTACAATGTGACACGGAGGGTCTAAATGTCTAAATAATTATTTCACCATTTATGAACTAACTATTACATCATCACTCATTACTTTAATAATTTGACAACTGAAGAGCCAACTGACAGTGTCAGCCCTTTCACTCATTTTTGTTTACTTTTTCTAACTATACTCCTTGTCTAATAGCAATTTTTTCGTACTTGACACCTTAATATTATGTATTTAAGGCATGCCCTAATTGTTTCGTGTTAAATTGTTATTTAAAATACATGACAATTATAGGGAAATGAAGGGCTACACAAGATTCAAGCGTTAGACAATGTGAGTAATTGCAAGTTAAAATTTGACAGGCTAAATGGAGGGAACTATCGCTTCTTCACCTCTACAAAGTTATTAGATGAGCTAAAACGCTTACAAGACGGGTATTATAATCATTATCTCAGCGTGTACTGATATTATGCTATAGGTATCTACTACATACTACTATAGCTTACTTGCTACATAAATCCTGTATTCTGATTGTGTCAATATGCAAAATATTAATATGACAAACCTTTAGCTAAGTACAGTACTAAATGTGAGGGAATTAAATCACGTAATTTTATTACTACTTTGCTACAGTTAACAAGGTTAGTAAGCAATGAGGTTATAAATAATGCTAGTATCATGCAAATGATAATTAAGAGCAACATTTACATTTACACTGTAATTACCCAAATGCAATTTATATACAGAATATTATAGTAAGTAACTTATTGTGGATGAGTATACTATATAGTTATTGTATCAGACGAGCGAGTGTAGAGAAACGAATCAGAATGACAAAGCAAACTATATCTTTTGTTTTGGTACAATAGCCCACTCCTGCTCTGACTGCTACTTACTTTGCATTACATTGCAAAACATATACTTAATATATTACTTCCTTTCCGTTCTGAGCAGAGGTAGTGAAATAATTATGATGATAATAGCGTTAATTTTTTTAATTATCGTTATTACAGGTGATTGTGATTGTAATTTAAGTTAACATTGGCTGGCAATGGCATAGGAAATCCCACACGAACACGTACATCACACACTAATAAACGAAAACAAACCACAGTAGACAATAGATTGAAAAATAAAAAAACGAACACATTGACACTTCACAATCCTACCAACTACTACTACTATACTCTAGTATATACCACTAATAATGCTATTATATACTACATTCATACTTAAGTGTGATATTATAATAATAAAACTATGACATGAATGCGAATCATTTTGTTAATTAATCAATGAGAAACATTTACTTTATCTACGTGCTCTCTCCCCCTACTGTAGTTAGGAAAATAATTAACTAGGTACATAAATTGTGTGTAAATTAACAAAGCCCTGTACGTTGTATACGTTGTATTTGTATGTACTTATATCCCCATGTATGTACATACACTGTACAGTAGATTAATAACAAAAAAGTATGTACCTATAGGAGAGGATGTATGGTCTCGTGACGTGACTTCACGTAGGTATGTCAGTTTCTGTTTGCATAAAGAATTTAATTGTAAATTGTAGCTTTTAGATAATAACATATTTAACTAGCGTATAATGTATGATAATACAAAGTGTGTAAAAATAGGTGAAAGCTGAACTTGAACTTGATTGATGGCGTGGTGTAGTATAATGTAGTCGTAATGTGATGTGCTGAATAGCTGAACTGCTATTGTGTATGCATGTAAAAGAAAGAATGCAATAATAATGATAGTTTAGTAACTTAATCTTTAGGGAAATACTATAGAGCTACATAATTTAATACTGTGTGTCTGTGTCAAAGCTCACTGCGTATTCTTCGTAGGTATTCGTGTTTTTATTGTACTCGAGGTAATTGGTAAAGAGAACTAGGTAGCTACTTAACTATCTACGCACACTTGTGTGTGTAGCAAGGATATGCTTCGTATATTGTTGAAAATCAATTGTTAATCCCTGGCATGGCAGAGTAATTTTTAATTTACGCCAGGCCAATAGAATATAATACAATTTTAATTGTAATTCTCTCCCCTCCTTCCCCGTACTAACAAATTCATAGTACTCATCGACAAAATCTAATACAATATATTTACAAGTAATCTATATTGTAATAATATTTAAATCAACAATTATGATATCAGCAACGTACGACTAACTAAAGCCACCCATATGCAACATACAACTACATACACTATACTATTACTACTATAAGTATATATTACAAAGGTAGCTACCTACAATATAAATGACAAAAGGCGAGGAAGAAGAGACAGATTCATCACACCTTTACCGACATAACATACATAAATACTGCTTATCAACTACATATTCTAGATACAAAGAAAGTACATAATAATACTAACTGAAACCTACTTACAATTATCCTATACCGGTGTTTTAGCTTAAAACGACTACCTCCGCAGTAGTAGGTGGTCTATGCTCCTCTCTGATCATGATAATTATCATTAATACTTAGGATTAATACTTGTTGATATGTTAGGTTAAACAAAGACCTGCCTATGCTTACATTGTACTGATAAATATGATACAGAACTATACGTAAAGTAATAAAAGGATAACTAAATGCTGTTTTATCATTTATATCTGTTGTGCTGTTATATTTGGGGTTGTGTTTGTGTTGTCAAATCGTATACTTACATAGCTAGGCCACTATATACATTAGTTGTACATATTATTGTTGTAATACGTATGTATCTTGTGTTGCTGCGATGCGAATTGCATTTTATTGTAGTAGTCTATTGTATTAATTAGTATATATTTGTGCTGTGTACATAAAGTGTGTAATTATTATATTATACTTGCTACCTACCTACCAATATTACATAGCTACATATTATATTGCTGATAAAACGTCTGCCGATGAGTAAACATCCGATATTGAAATAAATTCAAAAGGAATTGAAAAAAAAATAATCTAAATTCATTATTTCATGCTACTCCTACTCATCATAACGAACGGAATACTTCGTGCATAATTTATTCAATCATTTTTAGTGTACACAACCATAAATATACATTGCATGTGAGTCTGGAATGGACATTTCATTATTTTGTTTACTTCTGCCCACTTCTTAGTAGATTTACTGCTTATTGCCAATATCTTGGTAAATTTCATTCGATTATCTTGAAATTAAAACGTAATATTGAATTCCTCATGATGGATGAAGAAAGACGAAGGAGGAATTGGCTGTGACAAGAACATTTAGCTATACATTCTACATAATAGGCAAATTAAACTGAGCACGACTTTCGTTTTCAGTCAATGCCACCATATTATCATCTTTGTAATATATTGCGGGTGTAGTAGAGCAGATTTTTATTCTTCCATGATCATATTATACATCAGTGTCATGTGATATCAAATGCATCATAAGAAATGCCGTGTGAGTCAATTTACTCGAGAAATTCACTCTGTTTTATTGTTTATGCCATGAGTTATAATAGTTGCCAGAGCTAATGTAAAATGTATTATCGATGGGTAGGTAAAATACATACAGCACCCAAATTATTATGGCATTACAATCTCCTCTTAAACTACATGGCAGTCAATAAATTAAATCTCACCTGAATTTTGAAATGGATCGCGATCAAAGTAATTGCTTTAAGTATCCTCGTAACAATCCATGCATAAAGAGTAGTGCTGACTCCTATTGTTGTAACTACACAAACCGATTACATTAGACTTATAAACCAACTGGCCAAACGTATTCAATCGATGTTTCTCATCTACAGCAATAATTTACACTGGATGCCTGCGACTTTGACTGGAATTGGCTCTAGTTGCATATAGTTTACACTACATTTCATTCTTTACAAAAGTGCAAGCTTCTTAGTATCACATACCTTCTAAGACTGCTCTATATGCTAGACATAATATATCTTATAACCGACCAGCTCAAGTGGATAATGGTCAGTGCATGTGCATACAAGGTGGTTCATATAAAAATCCTACACAATTTGACCTCTGACTCAAAAATAAGAGGATTTCAGGAAAACGTGCTATGACTTTTGATCACGTACCAGTTTTCATATCACTCAACCTATCTATACAGCTTCTGCAAAATATACTTTTTACTAGAATAAAAACACATTTACTAGAATAAGTTCTATATATCCATACAAAATATCACATCAATGAAAAACAGATCTCGTTAACCTGTCCTCTGTATTTTACCAATAGATGCAAATAACCTATCAGGAAAACATTGTGGCTGTAGAAAAGCATCACTTACCAATTTACCACGAATGTTGACTCACACTAGTGTTATATGCACAATAAATCATGCATTGTACTAGAATTGCCAATGAGACTACATTAATCAGTTTGAATTTGTTACATAACCTAATAATAGAAATGGAGCTTATCACCTGTTGGCAAATAAATATACCTAAGTGTAAAGGTTCTTTTTTTGATCGTTAAAAGTTTATTTTTCTGAAATAAACTGTAAAGATATACAAAACGTCATTTAATTCCATGGCTGAAGCTGGGGAGCAGTAAACTATTGAAAGAAAATATTTATGTTTTCGAAGTTTAAAAAGTAGCAAAAACTCAGAGGGGTCAGCTATTTTGAATTGAATCGAGTAATAAGAAAATCAAAAAATGTCACAATCTAATTTATCAAATGAATGACTAGGAATTTGTGTATATGCGGTAAAGAATTTGTGAGATATGTAATCAAGTCAACAAATTAACAAAAATAAATACAAATACTATACACGAAATAATTCTATCCAATAGCCAACGACTCAAATTTCTTAACTTAGGAAGGACACAAAAAGATATTCGGATAGGATTGATGCTGGTGAAAGACGAGTGGAGTGTTGATTGAAACATTGAGCTCATTATGACAATGATGTCAGCATAAAGTAGCGTAACAATGTTAAAGTCGGCATTTATGGATGAGTTGTGGTGGTGTGGGAAGTTGACTCTGTCGCTCCTTTGCCTTCCACAGATTAGTTGATTTTAGAATCGATGCGGGTAACCAAAGGGAAAGGAGCGAGATCCGAAGCTAATGTAATAATGTTCATAGATAAATAAGAATAAGAGTACAAGTGGTACTTCAAGTCCTCAGTAGTCACTCAAATCACACGTAACAATGGCGGTAGCTTTTTACCTTCATTCACTCAACACTGAGCAATGACTTTGACATAAAAGAGGTACTCTGTACACTTTGTTTGAAATCCTATTACTACTCTATACATAGATACAACTCTATAGCATAGATATAGCTCACCTTGGTCACTATTTCAATACAATTCACTAGATAAATACCAATTTTAGAATGACTACTTCAATTTTTTACTGAATTCTACCTTCGGAAAGAAATGCAGACCTGTTTTCAACTTGTCGCTTCATTTCACTGCTTAGTCATACCTATTCCCATCTCTATAGTTCATAATACCTCAAAAATGTCAATCTATATGCTATTAGTGGTAATACATGTAACAACTTGAGTTCACATAAGCAATAATATTTGTTTAGGATTACATTGCAGATAGCTACTTAATATATTTGTCAACTTCATTGGACATACATGACTAGATTAATTATAAGAATAAAATACATAGATTGAACATTTGTAACATTGTAGTACTTACACCAATGGTCTACATATGGAATAACTAAAACTATGTCGGCACTGTCGATTCCGCCTCCACCCTATTCTTGTTCCTAACACATGTGAAATCAGATATTGTGTTTCAACATAGATACATTGGTATTACAAACGATGTACCTTCCCTATGAATAAAATATGTAACTTGACAATGGACAACATCTAGTATGAGCAATTAAAGTTTTGATTTCTGGACTGGACCCTCTTACTACCAAAATGCATACAAATCGGCTCTTTCTGTTTCATTAAAGCAGTCATTGTTAGGGAGAAGCCTTGTAGATCCGTTCCTTACTCCTAATTCAATCACAATTGTGGGAATCAAGAACTTGTAAGAAATATTCAAAAAAGTACATTTACCATTTGGGTTGGATGATGGAATGATAAAAATCTGAAAGAAGTGGCAAAAAGTATATTGTTATTAAGTATACTGTTTTTGCTAGAACTCACTGATGAAGTTTTCCTAATCTTTGTTTCGCCAATAATATAGTAAAAAAGGAAAAACTGTAATATCATTAATATTTGAAGGCATTGGCTGGGGTAATAATTTAATTATTGGGTATAATATCCGTGCTAAATAGGGAAAGTTACGCTTTTTGCAAGGCAGTTGAATTTATTTCGCCCCAAAAAATACATTAGACATGGTATAGATAGTAATAATTGAAAATTTTTGCTTGGTTGCGAGAGACTCATAGTTAAGTGTATTTTTCTACGCTGATGCATAGTCAGTAGTGGTTAGATTGGTAACTGGAATATAGGATGAGTTGTATCAGAAAGGTGTGGAACAGTAAAGCAAGGTTATTCTTTGTTAAATTACAGATAGTTTAGTAGTAGTTAGTGAGTCTATATTTATTAACGCACGGGTTTATAAAAAAGAGAGTATAGAATTTGGTGGTGTGTTTGTATTGTAAAACAGTAAAACGTGGCGTAATGCATGTAGCAGAGGTAGAAAAAGGCAGTAGAAGAGCCGACGCTGCAGTGAGTAAAAGTAATGAACGAAATGAGGAAAGAGACTTGGATTTGACGACTTGTCTTAAGTTTGAAGTAAAGCAAAGAAGCACGGCGCGGCTCCCTAACTCTGATTCATTAACTTTGGCAGGGTCGGGTTTATTAGGGTTGCTCGCTCAGTTTCGTTGATGTTGTTGATGCCTCGTCGACTAACGAAGCTGACTTGTTATGTTGGCTCTATATTATCTGTGTCTATTCTCTTGTCTTAGCTCATGTTCTTTGACTCTTCCTCTAAATAATTTAACTACAGACTTAAGTACACTATAAGTACGCTATAGTATAAAAACAGCTCTTCTCTATAGCTTTGTTCTCCTCAAACAGAGCCACTCATTCTTCTATCGTTAGCGAAACATTAGTTAGAGTTGATACACCAAAGTAGTAATAAAGAACTGCATTCGAAGAATCATCTCTGACATAAAAGATACTGAATCTGACAATGAGAGAAAGAGGAGAAGCAATTTCCACCAAGCCAATCTACGACAATAATCATTTGATGATCCACATACATAATATTATTTCTATTTCATTTATAACCTCACTATACTCTACACTAACTACGCATCTATACTAAGATTATACATATGAATATGTTCTTATGCTTCGTTGGCATGTGTAGATTTATTCTTCATACTGAAGGTTCTTTTCCTAATAACTAGCATTACTCCTTATTCTTACTCACCTACTAGTCACATACTACATGCACACTGATTAAGTACAAGCTGCTCTGTAAATCTTTATCTCTGCAATTCTAATGATATATGAAGTCATTTATTTATTCTGTGGAATTTTTTCGCTACTGATATTACTCTTCATTTGCTACATTGCTACTTGCCACGATTTAGCTTCAAGACCAAATTTTCAAATGTGCTACAGCTTGGTCTACTACTTCTCTAACTACTCAGACCGAACCACATAAACTTTTCAGAATGTTTACGATGACTCAAATCCCTCGTATAACAAAGAAATGATGCAGAATGTTATTACTATTTGATTTTTTTGATATTTGTTAAAATCAAATTGTACTGTAATTGTATTGTATTGAACTGTATTGTATTCCGATCTAAATTATTAATACAATGGTAATTATATTATTCTATAATTTTTTCAAGTGACTTTTAACCATTTAGCGAGCATAAAAAGAGCAGAAAATATTTTCTGGGAATCTGTATCCATTTTCAGAAGATGCAATTGGATAGTGTGCATGGGTAATGTATTACTCCCTTAGGAATTTAGTTTAAATGTAGTTTGTTTCCAGAAGAAATAGATACAAGGAAATGCAATGCAAAATGTAGCCAAAAGGCAGTGAGCAGAATGAAGCGGAGTGAGTTGGCCATAAAAAACAAATAGTGAGTGCATGTTTTGGAGGAAATAAAAAAGAAGGAGAATATGTTAGAAGTCTAGAGATAAAACTGAAAACAGAATATCATAGATTTCGGTAAATGGAAAAAGTAGCATGGGAGGACGAAGAAAGCAAGAATATCAGAGCAAAAAGAAGAAAACCGAGAAGTGCATTGCAGAGTGCATGGTTGGAGTATTATAGTATTAACCTTAGAGGATAAAATAGATAAACCGAGTGTATAAGTGGAGTAAAGTGAAGGAAGGCAGCAAAAGTAATAATAATAAGAGAAGTCGAGTTGAGTCGGTCGCTGGGAGAGAAGCAATATTGAAGAGCAGAGCAAGATGTATAGTCTTTGGGATGAGGGCCAAAAAAAGCTCGTATCCCGATATGGTCCTAAGGGCGAAAGAGAGCTGACAAATTTCGGTGCGACACGCCCACACTTGGGCTTATATAGCCCGCAGACGCCACTCTCGGCCCATTAAAAAGCCCCAAGATGTGTTCGCCTTTGTTTTTACTCCAACCACCATTGCCACTTCTTCAACCGTGATGCTTCTTACTCGACTCGACTTCACTTTACTACTCCCTTCATGCCACTTCTTCTCTCATCTATCTACACAATATTCTCCATCCACACTCAGACTTACTATACTCCAATTCCATTTCCCTCTCTTCCTCCCTATACTTTTATCAAATCTTTACTTACTTCCCTTCTTACCTATCACTCTCTACTATTGTCGAACAAATGTGGAATACCTTTATATTATTAAACTCATATTGCTGCTAATAGTTAATTTAATACTGAAATTAAAATAATGACATTTAGATTAATATTTCTACACAAGGCACATTTTTGTATTGTCCAATCTACAGATATATTAGGCAGAGAATTAAATATTTCCGATGTAAACTTTATTAATTGGAATACAGTTTCAATTCTCGTTAAAATATATTCTCTCCATAGTACTGTTATGGTACAACTATTTAGAGTTTGGTACTTTTGTGAAAAAAGTATTATCTTGTTTTGTTACTCTAATACCATCGTGTGATACATATATGTTAAGATGTGAAGAATATCACTCATGTTCACATAGAATGAGTAGAGTAGCCATGTGGAAATAAGGATGGTAGTTAATTGGGTAACTTCGGTATGGTGGCTACTGTCGTCAAATTGTGGTAACTGGGTTCGGGAGATGACCCCATTATCTAGTTGAGTTCAGTCATTTGCAAATCTAAATCTAGTTTTCAGTGGTTGCACCTTTCAACATAAATCAGCTGTTGATTCAAGAGACGTTTGCCGATGAAATTATACATTTCATTATGTATTCTTGATTCCCTTGTAGTAAGGCAACCTGCAATTGAAGAAAAGCTAACAATGTGCGTTAACAAGAGATGTTTCAGAATAGTAAAGCTGTCTGCTTGTAGAGATAGTACATACCTACATGAAAGTATATGAGAGGTGAGTACCTATAGTCTGTAGTGAGTTGGGTTATAATTACAACGTTATAAATAGGAAATATGTGTTTATAATAGAATGGTTGTATTTTCCCTCATCATCATAATATTATGTGCGATTGTGGATTAATTGGTACTTAATAGTAATAAGTATAGATGTAATAAATGCAAAAGAGCGATCATCCTGCGGGAGAAGTAGAATTTCCTTTTAATATTCAAGTCAAATTCAAGTCTATTATGGTTATTTTCAGGTTGATTGAATTTTTCCCACGAGCACAGTACTTAAAAGATGTATCTGATTTTATTACCCGTTTAGCTGTATCAATATACAATAGAAGTGTCTAGGATATGTGTGAGTGTGTGCATCCTGATAGGTTGGTTTTCGCACGTTCGAAGTATTTAATTTTACCCCTTTCGAAAAAATGCAGTTAATTGCCATGCAGAGACAGGAGAAGGGGAATTGTCTTGTCTGGTTGTAGATTTTGCGATTTTTCTTGGAAGTATTTCTATGAATCTATTCCCATATTTTTGTTGTTCCTGCACGAGGGGTAGGTCTTCTTTACACCATCCTCTCCGTGAGGCAGAATCAGTGAGAGGTGTTCTTCTGGCTGTGAGTGAGCGTAACACAGTAGCCTTGCTGACAGTTCATTGCGATTTTTGCAGGACCGAAAGGAGAGGGCGAATGATACTGGGAGACGATAAGTAGAAATAGTAATTAGTCACACAGTAGGAATCAAACCGAAAATTCCTGGAGGGAAAGGAAAAGTCCATAGGCTCCAAGATGGATTTCACGATAACTCAAATTGAGGGATAATGGGGAAAATACATGTTAAGTCTGTAGTTAATGACGGCGAAGGTAAAGAACTATGAAAATATAATGAATAATATTTGCACATCAGCATCACGCCTGCATGAGTTCAGCCAACTAGACTGGATATCTATCTCTCTATCTGTACTTATAATAAGTACTTACTAATATCACTCGTTATACTATACTTTGAACTACGCAAACCAAACACTTCACAAACTACACTCACACACTGACTTTACACATTTCAAGACAGCATCGCATTATTCTAATATGAAATACACTCGTCAGTCAAACTTTATAAAATCTAGACATTCACCTGTACATTAAAGAAAGATTATTAGACGGATTATCTTTGCTTACACAGAGATGATATTATTTATATACAAAAATGCCTTATATAATATATACTTTGTCAGAACAAATGGTAACACAGTACATATGTACCTAATACGTAATGGGATAGCTCCGAGAGTCTACAAGAAGTCAGCCGAGTCAGGTCTGGTTTGTCTGGCTTGTCCCTGAACCGTATCAAAATAAAGAATCAATTCGTATCCTCAGAGAAAATAAAATTATACTCGTACCTAGAATTTTACTTACACATGTTTTATAGCTAACTATACGAGTAATCCCACCAAACGGATGCTTTCATATCACATTTATATCAAAAATCTAGTCCTACAAAAGTATATTTTATTACATTTTATACCTCTTTATACTTTGATTTCTACTTATACCAGTTACATTAACGTTTACATTTTTTCTAACAGGGGAGAGCAGGGGCAGGCTTCACTTACCCAACTGTTTTTTATTCCTATTTTATTGCCATTGTATATCAGTCCCACACGGCAAGGGTTATTATACACACTTTTCATAGATATTAACTGTCTTGTACAATCCCAGCTTTATATTTCTGCTAAATTAAACGTAACATATTGGTCTCTAATAAATTCACACTATAATCCTTTGACTCTCAGGCAGTGCGCATCATGAATTTTTTTTATATGTATACTGCTATACTAGACACTATACAATCACTTAGATTAAAATAAACGGAAAAGTTGAAGTGTAAGACTATTGGCTATTACTTATTATATTACACTTTAATATTCCTTTGAGTATAATGATAGTCATGCCCATCTTTAATCTAATACTTGACATCAATTAATTCACATTATAGTATCTCTTTCAATTCTTTTAATGATTCAACTATTGTGTTTTGCGGCGAAATAAGATTTGGTGCTTTGCCTTCTGTGGGAAACCTTATACGATGAGCTACATATGAATCTAAGGGCCTTAAGGGGATTCTAGTGGTGACTACTTATTAGAGAACATTGCTTTCTGCTCCGATCAGGTATTTAGTAGCACCTAATGCTAATCTTTGAAATTGTCCGACCATAGTTACTCTGATAGTTAAGCACATCTTATATCACGTATTAGGGCTACAAGAAACGTTACCAATTTAGTCTTGGAATGAAAGTTTACAATACTAAGAATTTATTTCATGGTCCTTGGCACGGCCTTTCGAATGGTATACACCTTGTTAACTTAGCTACACGGGAAGTAAGTCTCATGAATCCATTGCATATAATCGTAAACGACACATTTATAAAGAATTGAGTCATTTAACCAAAAGTGCTTGCTTGATAGTTTGCTTAATATGCTTGTAATTGAAAGTCAGTTTTATTGCAATCTATTTTTGAAAAATTAAAAACGCATCTGGCAATGGCAATATTTGTTTTTGAATTTTTATGCAATGTTTAAAGTACATTCTATGGGGATATTATCAAAATTGTCGTTTATGACCATATGTCGGAGGTCTCTTTTGACGTTAAATTAGCATCTCAATTTTGGGAGCGAAAGTCGGTGTAAAATTGACATAGCTTTTAAATAGAATCCAGCAAAGCTTTGGACATTCTATCAAAGTACATACAACATTTAATACAAATCAAATTAATTAAGCACAAAGTGTAGTTTTATAGCAAGGAGATGGACATTTGAAATCAAAATTCAATCTATTGTATCTGTAATAGATGGACAAGAAATTCAGATACGGATTTATGTTTTATATACCAGGAAAGTGGTTTATAACGTGCGATTTGCTTAACAATGGATGTAATACAATAATAGATTCCTCATCTCCCCTTCGCTGCTACTTGTAAAGCTACCTCCAACTTAGTATAACGTGCGTACTTATCAGTATAGGTCATAAAAGCTAATTCAAATGACAATGCATTGTAAAATAATATTTATTAACGGTTTATTTCTGATTGCAGGGACTTTGCAGCATATATTTAAGTATAATTTTACAAACAACATACTAAAGTACATACATGCAATCAGTTGACTAATCTAGGAAATCCAAAACAAATGCAACCTTTTTAAGCAGACCTCATCGATTCCAGTTTGTAGATGTATAATTGTAATAACAATACACATACATATCCGTCTATTAAACAACTATAATAAGTTGGGTACTACGTAAGCTAATAAAATAATATATGTATTTTGAAGATTTATTCTTATTCCTCAACAACATAATGCTAGGCAATGGCAATGCCATAACCTGTTATTATGCACTTCGGTCGAAAACTGCCTTTCCTTTACGATTCATATTCAAGGGTCACTTATCATCAGAATTATTTATTTCATTACTTATTAATCCAAATGATACACTATATCTTGTTTATTCCAAGCAACAGACTAACAATACCAAGACACAGTACATCATGAATCATCGTATGCAATGATATTCATATTCTTTTCACCAAATGTAAAACAGGTTAATGGGTGAATAATTTTCTGACATGAATAGAAAGTAATTGCTGAGCTAACTGTAACTTTCAAAACTCTAGTTTTAACAAACTCTAATTTAAAATATTCTAAAACGATGCATTAAAATATCTCAAAAGTGTTCTCAAACTACTTTACTAGTGTACTAAAAAATAGGCAATAAAAGGGTAGTATTTTATAGCAGACAAAATGCATGAAAACACTCTCGAAGAACAAAGAAGGAATTTCTATTTACATACTTTGGAAATATTTAAAAGTGTCTGCATATCAATAACCTATGGAAGGTATGATTAGTGGCTAGTAATTATTGACATCAGATTGGTATGTGCATCTCCCTTTTGAGTTTAATGATACTAAGCTAGCTAATGTAAAGCATGCGCTTCCAGATTTTCATGTGTGACTACTGTAGTGTATTTATGCACTGAGAAAATAATAAATTAAAATTAAAAGCAGAGAAAATGACAGGAGCTTCTGATTTTGATTGAAATTAGGGAAAGAGTGGATATTTGAATAAATAATTATTATTTTGCATATTACACGTTAATCATCCGAACCGCACAAGTGGGTAATGCAACAACAGAGTGCCACACAACGTTCACGTATAAAATTCGTGAATGTCTGTATAAGGAAAGATGAAGTATGGCTCAGAGTTGTGAAGAGGAGGCCTGCATAAATTATGTAAACTCAGAAAAATTAAGCTCGCATTAACAATCACTAATTACCCCTGCTAAACAAACTAAATAGGCATTTACTTGCACCCAGAAGGAAAAGTTTTTCTTTTCATTCCTTACACAGGTAGGCTCTAAATTGATTTCCTCCAACGAGAAAATTATTATTACCTATAGTCAATAGATGACCACTCCGTTTCGATACGTCCGTAATGATCGTGCTAAGAGTTGTAATAAATACATAGAGATCTAAACCCATGCTACTAAATTGAATTCTGCCGAAGTAGGAGTACATATTTATGTATCCATTTACTGCACAGCATTTTCATTATATAGTTGTGCAGGAGCACAACTTGTTTAAAATGCATTTTCTCGAACAAGGGACATTGTAATGAGTAGTTGTGGGGAAAACAAATGCGGGGGCAGTTTGTTTTGATGGAGATAGTAAAAGTGGTTAAGTTGAGGCTTGGGTTTGAGAATTGAGAACCGACCCCCCATATAGAGAATACCGAACATTCAATGCGTAGTGCGTAATGATCCAAGTGGAAAATGTGGCACCGATGAAGATTAATGGCAGAAAATGACGACAATCGCTTTCGGGGTCGTCGCATCATCGCAACCCCATAACGACCAGATACACTTAACTCAACTTTTAGCCAGTCACTTGACTATCTCTCTCAATCCCCTGCCCTATAAAGTACTACACTCATACTATCTATACTACGTAAGGTATTGCTATTTATCCGTCCCTATTTCATAATATAGCAGTCACCGCGTGTGTATTTTCGTCTCATTCTCATCTCTGTGCTTGACTCTTGACTCGACTGGAATCACTTCAGATTACAGATACGCGAACATACATCCACTCGGCAATCCGTTGCCACTTTGTCCTGCCATTCCAACTTAACGCCGTAAAGCTCCCCACTTGACAGTTTGACTTGTCAGTATATTGCTTAGTGCATCACATCCTATTGTGCTGTGGCTTTCCCGAATTTTTTCTACTCCCGCACGGAAATACTGCACTAATTTACTACGAGACTCCAAACTATTCATTACTTTACAAATACCAATTTCAGGGGGAGGATGATACACGTTTGTGGGGAACGGAACTAATATTACGCTAACGTAAATTGTATATTTACCTTCTTTCTTCTCTAACACTACTCACAACTTACCAAACCAGTGAAATACGGCCCCACCTAAGTAGTATACTTTATCAATCCATTGCAAATAAAATCGCAGCTTGAGGGAGATACAATAGTTTGCAACACTATCCACAGTACTTTACTGTACTATATCATCATTTATTATTATGCGGCAAGGCAGAAGTACAACTAAAATCTGAATTTTGTATTTGATAATAATAGTATCAACAATGTAAAACCAAATTAGCACTATTTCAGTAAAACATTTTCGTTTCAATTTTTCATATAGTTACAAAAGAATCTGCTATTTCAATTGAGACTTCTCAAAAAGTGATTCAGATTTTCGTCAATTTAATTTTTGATACGAATGAAACTAATACATTAAATTCAACTAACTATGCTGTCATGTGATGATAGGTACAATGCTCTAATTATTGGAAGTATTCGACTGAGAATGATGTGGGTTGTCAGTTTATTGATTTAATTTAACTTATTTGTTTACTTTTGCAATTACTTGAACCTGTATTTATTACATGTTATCCGATGTGTGTTAGTGCAGTAATTTGGTACTTCCTACGGAGGTTTAATGGGAGATAGACAGGAGACGTAGATTAACACAATTAAATTAAGGAACGCATTGTGTGTAGCCAGAGAGAATCTGTGGAGAGGAGCTTTAGAAGGTATTAGGTCTAAGTGAATAATCTTATTATTGTTATTATGTTATCCTTATGAGATATAGATGGATGTAAGAGATAGGGACGGGAGATGTTTTGGTGGAGATGAGTGGAGAGATGGGAAAGATCGAGACGGAACTTGGAAGGCAGTGAAGAGTAAAGAACGAGGCAGTTGAGCTCGGAGATATCTGTCTCAGTAAGTAAGTACATGATATGGCATGGTAAAGCAAAGCGAGGGGTGGAAAAGAAGGTTGGCCACAATGAATTTCCAGCTGCGAAACCAGTACGTGTCTGCGTATCCACTTTCTTTGAAGTGGATTGCACATTTAGCTTACTCACTTGATGAGATGAGAGACTTTCCGATATAATTTATTGGCATTATTTCAAACTTGTTATGCATACAATGTACTTCTAATGTGTACATTCTTATGCTTTATGGTCGTAATGAATCGCACGTCCGACAAACACCAACCAAATACTAAACCTAAGCACTAAGGAGGATTCCAGGCAAGACCGTCCTCATCCTACTCATCTCCAAAGAAAGATATGTTTCCTCGCATTTTCTGCTTATCTTTCATTGCAATCCCCACTTGGGTTTCATCATCTCCCATTCCAACTGATTCTATACCATGACATTCCTTCTCCCATTCCTACTTTCCGTCTTTCTTTTTACTAGATCTAGTTACTGCATTCGTTTAACTTTAAATTAAATGCTTTTAGAATGTGCAGCTATTCAATATACGATATAACATACAAATCCAAAAGAAAATTATTTTATTAACATAAACTTACTTCCATATTACGAACCAATTTATCTGTACTATAGGATCAGATATTATTTGCATTTCTGAAATTATTTCAATTGTCGTCGTTGTATTCATAACCATGAAAAATTATTGAAGCTAAAAATTAGAAACTGGTAAAATATTTGTACAAATGCAAGAGTCGTTTAGAGTAAGTTGAAAGATTTGAGATCTTGAAACCAGAGTTCATCAGAGTTGAATAAAACCTGAAAGTCGGATTCGTATTTTGTGAATGAATGCTAGCAGATTTGCATTTGTACTATTTATCTGTTCATGTGTTTCTATCTGTAATTATAATGTGTCTACACTAAACAAAAATATACATTCTCTATTCACATTTACCCTGAGATTGTTGGTGAATGAAGATGAGATGTTTATAGTAGTGGATATGTATAAGTAACATATGCAAAACAAATTCGCACGATTTGTCCGTCAGAAGCAATGCGAAAGTTCATAAATTGAGTGTAAAAACTACCTTTGAAAATAACGATCAGAGATTCACGTATGAGAACATCCATGTGATGATGAGGAAAGGGATCTCTAACTAATTTATTACCAGACCAGCTTCGTAAAGTAATAGTATCCGACAGAGTACATGAACATGTCTACACAGATTTAAGTGCACTTTACAGTTTTGCACGTACCTATCTAATAATAATTGGAATTTTGGGTATATCTATGTTATGACTGTGATCTACTCGTAAACTACCTACACTCTACTACTCTGCACTACACCATCTCAACTAATCACATATTGCAGGCAAAACAAATACATAATTTACCTTTAGCCGACAATTCTCCTGACCTGAGCATATCACATACACACATACACTGTAGTTTACTTGATTCAAGGAAAAAGTAATCTATTGGCTCATTTTACATCAATATTTACTTCACTCACTAATTTATTGTGCTCGAACAAAGTAAAGTACAGATTGTTGGAGGACCTCATCTTCCTCCAATACAATACTTTTGAAATTAATTTAAAACTACACTCATGAAATTTCTTATATTAACTGCACAGCTACGTGAAAATGAATTGACTGCTTTGTAATTCCTAGGATGATAATGTGCAATATATGCTTGGAACATTGCTGTACAAGTTTCTTAAGGGTTTTGACCTAACGAGAGATACAATGAAACTACTAAGGTACTTATGTTTTATGCCATCAAAAGTGTAATATATGTGCTGTTTATTCCATATACTACGAAGAATGGGTTTCAAAGACCCATTTTCTATCACATTAGCATTTTAAATAACATTCTATCTCCACAAAACAGCTCTCTGTAGATTTATTGTTTATTACTCTGTCGAAAATCAATAATGGCTAATGCTAATGACATTTTGTGAACTAATAAGATTCGTGACAGATTTTTTATCAAAAGAAAATTTAAAACTTCAATATCCACTCTTTCATACTTCAAACTACAGCATAGACTTGATACATCATTATGTGAATGTAATTTTCTGCAATAATTTCGTCCATTAATTTCATATTGACCCAAATGCCAACAGCACGAATACATTTATGAATTAGTATCAACCTCAAAGGAATCTAGTAAATAATAGATATAGTCTAATTAAATGTTTTCTTCACAATTACATACAGCGTAATTGCAAACATGCATCAAAGTAAAAGAATATTTTTTGCAGTTGACATTATAGAAGGGTCTGGAAGTGGGAGCTAGAACAAATTCCTGAATAGGCCGTCTGTTGTGCTTGGAATTGAGTTGACAGAGAGAAATGGTAATAAAGACAGTGACAATATGATGATGATAATAGTGCTGGGGAAAACTGACATTGAGGATTTGTATTTCGTTCCGCACAGTTCTTCCAAAAAGAACATCAAGAGACAATTGCCCCACTCGTTGTGACTCTATTGTCATCATCTCCCGGATTCACCTCTTTACCATTGCTACTCATCTTCACTGAGTTCCATTCATTTATATCTATATAGTGCTGTGTATATCCTTTTCTTTCATGTATAATTATATCATTGTCATATTGCATGCTGCTGGAAAAAGGCAAGTTCACAGAATGACTTCTTATATTACATCGAGAGTGAATTTTAAGGCTGAATTTGCCTGAAAATTCTCTTTGGAAGTGAGTGGATCTCATTTCAGCTGTGACAAAGTAACGAGTTAAATTTGTATCGTATTGTTTTCTTCATAGTCTTGGTTTACGTCGTGTGTGAGGTCGAAATTCATCATTTGTGTAGGAAAGAGGATCAAAGTTAGTTATTCAATACACTCTAATGTAATATAAGGGTCTCATAGAGTCACGGAAGATAAACTAAAGGGTAAAAGCTAAGCCATAATAGTTTTCCCAACACAACATGACATAACACAACAGAGTTGATGATGTCTTTGGCGTATATAAATATAAACTGACTAGCCAGTGTGTACTTAGCAAGCATGCACACGGAAGAATAGGAGAGGACAGTCGAGATAGAGAATCAAAGAAGAATGGGGGTAAATTCATATAAATTCAGTGGAGCAGCCTTTGATGACAAATTTGTATCCGGGAGAGTTGTGCCGTCCAAAGAGACCGAAGGAAGCCGAAAAGCACTGACTCGGAAATTACATGCGCACCCTTTACATTCAATATCGCCTTTCTCTCCTCCAGTTTGCTTTGCTTCGGTGAGGAACTGCTTAAGTCAACTTTACACACGACTCTTGCCTACCTATTCCAAATTCAGTTTCAACGAAATCCTTTTCCAAAGCGAAAGGGAAATCAAGGAAGCATAAGAGGAAGGGGACTAACTAACGTAACTTAACATAACTATTGATGTGACGTGAGGCAAGCCAAGGTTAGGCGACGACATACATACATAGAGTCACTAGCCGCAGACAGAAGCGCATCTGATCCTCCAAAGACATCATTTTTTACTCCCAATGTGAACATGACACTGTCGCTCCTCTTCCACTTATACCCAACATCTTTGTGCCGCACCGGCTTCCTATCCACTTCAATGAACTCTATTTTCACTTCAGATCCGCAAGTGACACTATCCATATTTCTACTTTATGCACTTAGACATCCCTACAAGTAGATAACAATATCCACATTTCACTTATTGTCTTTCCTCAAAAACTATTCTCCAAACGGAAAAAAATTTCATTTCTTATAACGTCAAAAAATACTTAAGCATGTATTAGTATATCTGATATTTTCCTATTACTAATGTTTATGTACTATATATAAGACAAGAAAAGTCAGAAAAGTATTTGCAAATTAATAGGAAGAATAGTAACTGCAAACATGCGTAAGTAGTAGGCATATGCCACACCCGCTGATTGCTAGTAAATCCTATAAAGGTGTGCACTCTGTGCTACAAGGAGTTCTTTCAATTGACATCAACATTTACATAGCGTTTACAGTATAGAAGGAATCTCAATGCATTATTCTGCATAATGTACGCCTTGTGCGGATGACACTGACTAAAGAGCTCTTTCCCACTTTCGACCTCTAAATCCGTATCCTATAAACTGAATAGATAATTCACACAATGACTTCATTACGTACACTTGCATGTGAACTGCACTGTCTGCACCGTATTTATTCCTATCAAACTATTATAGCATACGTGTTAAATCCATCGGCATATTCTGCATCTATGTGCGTGTGTATTTAATCATATAGAACAGTAATAATATGTTCTTCTCTATCGCAATTTTATCTAATGTATCTATCTACCAGGATTTTCTTGAATTTACTCATCATTGTGTATTTTTTCTACTAATATACAATATACATTTTTAACTGCATTGTTTTCATAAGGAATTTTTCCGTCGCACTTTAATAAAGAAAAGCTACACATACATCTACAATTTAATCATTCAATGCATAATACTATTGCTAATATTATTGCCATAATACTATTAGCAAATACAGATAATAAAAGGCACTTAAAACAAAGAAATGTTATTAAACAATATTATTGAGGGCTTGTGGGGGTGAAAATATTAAGTACCTACTGACAAAGGAGCGTTCTTGAGGGAAATACTGTGGTGTGATACGCATGGAATTAGTAGCAATCTTACAACACAAATGCACATATAACTAATCTCCATTTCATAAAGATATTTCGTTACATTTATTAGTGGGTATTTCCAGTGTTCAATTGTGCTTACGTTACGGCCAATTTCAGTAGGTAGCAAAAATAAAGATTGCTTTATTAAAGTTTTGATATTCCGATAACTGTTTTGTAGAAAGAACAAGGAAGAATGTGTTACTTATACAGAATCTTTCTGTGTGGTAAGGGTATTGATAGCATCCCTTATGGTCTGGTTAAAAATTATACCGTGACTATACTGTGACTTGAATACAAAAAAGGTTAGTGAAGTAAAGTTTTCACGACAAAATCCTCGGGACATTTTCGCTAGATTAAACACATCGTCTGACTATCAGAGTTATTCAATCCCAAATCGATAAGTCTCAAAGATGTGCCATCATCATCCTTAAATAAAAGTTTGAACAAGAAAAGAACTTATGTATTCCATATATTTTGTCATTCCTGACTGCCATCCCCATCGAAGGAGTAGCTCTACTGTTTTCCAAAGATGCACATCGGAGTATATACGTAATAAGAATGCAATGGAGTATATGCATTTATGGACATGTGCATTTTAGTAGTATAGTGACCAAATTATCAGTTTGGAACTGTATCTCTTACATTTATTGAAAGATATTACTAGATGTATAGTCATATCGTATTAGTAAGAAGAGTCGAGAATCTAGTCATGACATTGGCTTTTGGGCTGTCCTGTCAGGTAATAAAATATGACATATGGCTCTTGTAGTAAGTAACGTTAGTAGTAGGAATAGGAGAATAACGGAACAGCAACTCCATAGACACATACTGAACTCCCTAAAGACTCTACAGATAGGGGGTCCTGAAATCCTTTTCTGAATGAGTATCTAGATGATGTCAAAGTAGGTAGGCATAGTTAGGCCGATACACGACAGAAGTTAATGCAAGTGTGTGCATGTTACCGGAAGATTGTCAATAATTACATTTAAGTTATGGTTATGATTTATAAAATATCCTAGTCCATACTGATTACGGTAGGTAATACTAATACTTCAATATCTTGGTGACTCTTTTTAGGTCACAGACTACATTCATAGAAAAAAGCTATTTCAGGGTTAAATCTTAGTATGCTTTATAGTGAAGTTATTTCAGAGAATATTTTAGTAACAAATATTTTAGCGACAGTATTTTAACATTTTGGCTATTTTGTGGCATTTTTTATTGAAAATATTTAGCTAACTATTGATATGTTTAGTAACTACATAAATAACTAACTAGACAACTAACTAGACTAACTACCTAGATTTGGGGGTAGCATTACATAAAACTACCCCTAAATGATGTTAATAACAAACCCTTACATTATCCAGCATTATCCAGTATTATCTGTAATTAATACTAAACATTAAGAAATTATTGAGTTAAGAATCTACCTCGGCGGTATTAAAATGACGGATTAATATGAGTTCCAATAACTGATACATACTTACACCATAGTAAGTATGTGTGACTAAAGTCACCGCAGACTAGAATGTTATCTCATTCTGTCAACTAATAAAGGGTCTGAGTGCATGGATAGTGCACTAATGGTCTTTTGGTGGTGGTGATGGTAGTAAGGAGCTACGTTCATATATGATTATAGGTACATAAATAGATTCTAGTAGAATGTACTAAAATACATTAAAGGTAATAATATATTTCAGATACACTACATAAGCTAAGAATAGCCTGCCCACAACTGACAATGATTTCTCGCCGGCTGACTACTCTTCTATTGCTATTTGTATTTGATTTACACATTCATATCGACAATGAATGTTCTGTACTGGACTTTTTGGGAGTTGGAAAAGTCGGGACTGGACCGGAGTGTTCGCTCATGTGTAGATACTCATATAAGTCATAAGTACATAGTTCTTTGCCCTGTATGTTTTCGATTTGTTTACAACTCATTGAAGTAAAGCATCTTTTACAGATAGACTAATACACTTAGAGGCAACACTCTGCACTAAGTCATCCTATTAGTATTCTTCTCGCTCAATGGACATGTCCGCATTTTATTTTATTACTTGTGTACTTCTTATGTTCGTACTTACCACAATACACGTGTACAATCCCCTAATGTGATACGCACAGATAAACCATTCAATGAATTCAAGAGGATGAGCTACACATCCCACTGAAGTCTCCTTTGCACTACTTACACTTTGTGTTGACAAATAAACAGAATTTCTACACATGACAATATGACAATTGACCAATGCGTAATTCAAATACACTATACTACTTTCCATACAGTACATACATTATCCTATTTAGCTATAGACATGTAACTAGTAGGGTTGCTTTCGTCTCTATGATTCGGAGGCTGTTCCCACTTTTCTGTACATTTATTTTCTGAAAGGAATTGATTATTCATTTTCAAACCAAGTGTATCTTGGTGCTACAATAGTAATGTATGGTTATTCATAGAAAAAACTCATTCACACAATGGAATGGTAAATCAGACCAGTCACCTCTGCATAAATAGTGTCTTGAAGTATTTTTGAGGTTGCTGGACTGTGTCAGTAGTCCATCTAAAGATATTGTTACCCGTCCTGATTCATTTGTAGTATAATTTGTATTGAAAGGCGATTGTGCAAATGATTTTTTGTCCCTGAGGGCGTCTACCGATCAAATTCATTTCTACACATAACCCATAGTTAATAGATTTGAGTTTAGTGACTATTATGTGTAGTAAAGTTGAAAATGTGTGCCACATTGTAAGTAAATAGATGTATTGTAGTAATAAAAACAACCTAGTTTAAAGAGTTTGGTATGGAAGTGGGTTTTTTGGAAGGAAAATAAGTTGCCGGTTGCAAAAGCATTATGAAATGTATTTAGTATAATAAATTAGATACTTAGAGGTCTGTATTCCTAATGTAGGGACGAACGTACGTGTGTGCATTATACTTTGGTAGGCATATATGATATTTATTAGTGTAGCAATAGTGGAATAAGTACATAGTAGCAGGATTTGGGTTGCACCCTAAAAATCATTCTTTTTCAATTGAATCACATAACACAGTGAATTGAAATAGCCTGAGTTGCTCTCAATTGAATTCAATAACAATGACGATTGTAAATACACAAAAAGTACATAAATAAATGTGATGTGTGGAAATAAATGAGATGAGTCTCTCCGTATGTTTTCTCTATGCAATGTAAAATGTAGCCGATCGTGGTACATAATAAAATATGTAGAAATGTATTCTACTTACATGCTCCGCTTCTATTATAATAGTTGTTTTGTTAGGATGCAAAGCAAGAGAGCAAATGGAAAATCTAGGCAAGCGAGACATTGTAGAATAGAATAAAATAACTAGTAGGTAGGTATGGGATTGCGAGGAGATGGTCTGAATTAGAATAGAAAACAGAATGCACATGTAAGCAGTTAGATGTAATGTTACGGCATGGTGATTTTCGGTTTCTCTGTGTGTGGCTTTGATTTACTTATTTATGTCTATTAGTTCTGATATGTAACCCTTATATCACATTACGTTTGATTAAATTGGAAGCAATTGCTCTTTCACTGGGATTTAGACTTTTTTGATTATGGTTCTGTTGGTTACGGACTACACTGTTCATTCCCTACATGCAGAATGCAGTTATACGGTAGTAAATTTGGGGACGGCTACATACATCGTTGGCGTCCATCAAAATATACGGTTAGCGAACGACTTTACATGACCGACGAGACTCGAGACCAGAGAGGAGTGAAACCCTGAATTAAATTTAAAAGACCAGTATTGCATTGCACCATACTTACATTATTACTTGTTAAGTCTCCTATAGCATTACTCCTTCAGTTGGGTGTCTTTTATACCAGAAGATCCTACATGTACTACTTCATTTAGCAGGGTGGGTAATTGTTATGTGAGTTTACCAAAATTGTTTTTAGAATTTTAGCCACCGAATCTGAATTCTTGGTATGCCTATAGCCATAACAGACATTTTACCTATTTTATGTGGAAATTGAGGATAACATTCAATTTTGGTTTGTTTTTAAGCCCATTGCATTCTATCCTTGCACTCTATCGTTTTATTGGTAGTACTATACTTTTGTATAATACAACTTTTTATGTATCTAAGGTGAATCCTTGTGGTCGTGATCTCCTGCGAGTCTCAAGCTGTTTTGTCTTAGGTAATGCAGGTTAATACTTGCTTGTAAACTAATGTAATGACATGAAATACCATAGCATGTCATAACGTGCGAGCAAAGGTAATAATAACAATTACATTTATTATGGACGTACCTAAGTAGCCATTTTCGAGACCACACATCGAAATGAATGCATTTGCTCCATATAATCGTCTTTTTAAACTATTATCTCGTCTTCGCTTACATACATTTACTAACTTGAATTACCTAAGTGAAACCAGACCAAGCCCATTCCATTGTCAGTTAAAGAGGAAGGGCGCATTTTCGATATTACTATACTATTACCATTAAATATACAATCCAACTACCCTTGCAACTACAGCATTACTGCATCCTTCTATCTGTAGTGTGCATATAGCTCACATTATAGATGTAGTTCCTTATTTAATGTGACTGAACCTGAACCTATAATTCGACGAAATTCCCAGAACACTTAATTCTACTTACATAATTCACGAGGATAATAATATTAGAGTGACACTAACTATAGCGCATTTTGTCAATTGTGTTAATTACATTTTAAGTATGCTATAGGCATTGCTATACAGTATTTAATGCTATCGGCTAATCTTTGACACTTCACACATTTGATTCTGCCCTTAATTTTCTCAATTTTTAATGCGTAATAAGTAATTATCTTACACAAAACTCTTTACAGCTTATCCGAACTACAGTAACGCAACACCCTTCTAAAAAGTCAGAATGGGTAAGCTGAACAAGACAACCTTCTCTTGTATACGATCTAAAATAGCTTCTGTCTATACAACTTTGCCGTATTTCCAAACTTAGAATATATACAGGTCGGCAATAGTTTAAAGAGTTACTGAAATTAGAGTAATTCTTCTCGTGTGCACCAGATAGTCATAATAAATGTGTATAATTTACATGGAGTAAGTCGTTTAGATAGGAATAGTAGCAGGTCTTGCCAGTCTCCCTTCTTTTTAAATTGCTGCTATGCTTATATTCATACACGCTCCCTGCTCGGCGAACTATGAGTCGGAGGATCTTCAGTAAAATGACACACAAGAGAAAAATGTGCAACTCGTCGGGAACTGTGGAAGTGAGAAGATGAGAAGTGCTTTCGTAACTTGAGGATGACATCTGAATATTCTAGGACTTCTGGCTTAATTAAAGGGTAATTTGTCACTTGGAAACAAAAATTAGGACCAAAATCATCGCAGAGTCATCAGCAGGAGCTACACAAGGATTCAGCATGGGACTCCGTTAATGATGATGAAGAGCATAGATGAGAGTAGGAAATATGGCATGTAAAGATCCCAACTGCTCTCTAATACCAATTCAATTAATTTCTATTTTGAATTTTGGCCATGTTATGTAACTAATTCACTACTCATCAATTCTGCTGCATGTTTAAATATTTATGCATTATTTTCTTCTCTGACGTATCTTATTATTATGATTTCACAGATTCACAGATTACAAACCATTAGGAGACCTATTTTAATAGGTATAATAAATAAAAATAGTTTCAAGACTAATTTTGCAAATGGTATCAATACATGAAGATTCATGAATATACTACTTATTTTATTATTTTATTTTTCGCCTGAATTAGTAAGATAGGTACCATATAGTTTGAAATCATTCTAAAATTTTATTATAAATCTTAGGCTAAGAGGTCAGGTAACTTTTATTTCATTTATGATAGAATTATTATTCTAGTGCTTGTACAGTCTATTACGTCTAAATGGTACATTTATCAAATTGTATAAACTATTCGTATCTCATGGTCAAAGTAAATGATTTTATAGTTCATATACTTGGTCATAAATTGCAAATTATTGTTGATGTGGTTGCTGACTGCAATGATTTGCGAAGGTGCATAATGCATAATTCATTTAGCATCAACTTTGGCCGATGACAAAAGGCTTAACTGTTTCCCGTTGGCATAAAATTGCCGAGTTTATTGTTATGCTCCGCAGTAAAGTACGGAACTATGAATTGGAATAATAATAACAATAATAAGTAGGAGTAAATAATATTTCTCTGAGAAAGGAAATTAATAGTTGCCTGAAAGGATTCTGAGCTCGTAATTGTATAGTTTTATCTGAAAACTATACTGGTTTCAGGTGTAATTGACGAGGGTATTGTGAATCGTTTTAAGTTCTGGAAATGTTTATCACAAATTCCAAATGGAGATAGTTGATTTGGAGTAGAAGTGCAGACAGACAATGAATTGAGATGAGTTTCGGAAGCCGTCAGTCATTTCCTCACTGAATTTAATGGCTCGGTGGTTGAAAATCAAACAGAATTATAAATTCATATGAAAATAATGCAAGTTTAACAATAAGAGCTAAAGTACTACCTTGGTCTATGTAATGGACTGAATTTGAACAAAGTGACTTACACACGGACATTGAAAGAAAGGAAAGTAAGTATAGGTCTTTTACATGTATGCCGAACGTGTCCCTAATGTGTATGTAGCCATGAGTGTTGTTCTCGTAACAATATACCATTTTTGCATTGTTGACAGTGTTCATGTAGTAGTAGTAAATATTACTTTGATACATGGAATAGAAAAGCTGTTGAAAAGCATTAAATAAAAAAATAAAATGACCGTTTTATTGTGTGAAATATGTGATTTTCAAAGTAGTTTCCTCATTCAGTGCTTCATAGTGTGAGTGGGAAGGTTTACGCTTTGATTTTGATTCGATGCTAATGTGTTGTGTGTGGCTCTCACAGAGTCACGTTATATTAAATAGTTGATATTTTTATCTTGGGTTTACGTAGGTAGTAGTCATTCAACTCTGGGAGAATAATTCTGATAAATAAGTATTGTATTAGTTCTAGGTACCACTTACTACGACGGAGAAAGAGTAAAGTTGAAGAATGCTATGCAAAAATCCTTTGAAGGAGTAAAAAGAAATAGAGTGAGTAAAATACAGGATTGGAAAATCTCAAAGAACATGTACAAAGTTGAGTCAAAGAGTTGAAAGGAGCACCCAACAATTATTGATCAATTCACCGGAAGTGAGATGCTGGCTATACATTCAGGCATAGGGTTGAAAAGAGCGAATTAGGTTACGCTAACCTCACATCACAACAGAACAAGTTGCCCAACTAAAGATGAAGAAAAGAAAGCAGTAGGTAGTAAGTAGTTTAGATTGAATGCGTCTAAAAATAGTCGGAGTTGAGTAACCGTTGGAAAAGACCGTAAATATGATGAAAGATTGACCTACAGTAGTAGAAAACTGAAGAGAACATACGAAGGGTTATTGCATGTTGAATTGGATCTAATCATATATCGTTTTGCAGATGTAAGTTTTTCTCCTATAATTATCTTGACAAAAGCTCGAGCTACAAATAAGGATGAAGTATGTGTCCACACATTATCAAACGAGTAACGTATTTTATCCAACTTGGTAGATTAGCATTTGAGTAAATCCGCTCTAATTGTTTCCTCGCCGGAGAGATCACAATATCTTTATGAGGGACGTGTGATATTGTGATGTTGTTTAAAGTCCCCTGTTGCTCTAATTATTCTCAATTGAAAACTCTATGCAACTTTTCGACTCTGCCCTGCTTTTTCCTCTGATCCATTGACGTAAATAGTGACATGTCCTGTAATCAACACATAGTGGAATACGTTAAAGCCTCCGTATTTTTCCATATAGGTTGAGTATGCTATCTGCATTCATGCAAATAGATACGCCCCGATTCGGAACCAGAGAATTGAGATGAGGATTTTTTAGCAGAAGAGATCTGCCCCTTGTATGGCTTTATTGGTGTAACCTATATTTACTCTTGAGCACACGCAATCCTTTCAACAAAAGGGTTAAATTTTTCATCACAACCTACAGATTCATGCCGTTATGTCGCACCATTTACATTCAATAGAGAATCCATTGTCTCTTATTATTCTTTCTAATCTCTTTGTACCCGTTTACTTTTGCAGCGCACAAAGCTAGAGGTGCATCAAACTGCCTAATGCTAATACTCCACCAAATTACATCTCCCATAAGAATTCTTCTTTCCTATTCAAAAACTTGTCTTTCTAGCCTTCCTACTTCCTATGGAGTTTATTTACTCGTGAACACGTGTTAAGATATCTGCAATACACTAAATTAGATTTGTCCCACAGATTCACAGGCACTTTGGTAATATTATACTACCAACACGTTTTTACATCTACAGACACACTCGGTGTTATGTATATGGAAAATACCAATGGTGCACCTTTTCAATCACAATTCCTCTCGTGCCCGTTCCATCCCAACCGTCCCGTTGATATTACAGTCTAGAGTCTACTGCACTCTATACTTTTTATTCACACCATAACTATTTTATAAATTTTATACTATGTACTTTGTGCCAATATGCCTATCTAAGCAATATGTTATAATAAACGAATTTACTAGCAACATACATCCATTAATCGAATGAACTACCCGCCAGCAATGCCCACATACCATTTACTACTACATACTATATTTATTTATCTGTCCTAAGTGTTGTGTCCTTACAATAGAGATAATGATGCAAAGCAAAGTAATTCTAATCGTACACATAATACTTAGTAGTAGTAGGTCAGAGGAAGGCAACCCTATTGCCCTTTTCAATAGCACATCTCCTATCACAAAATCACCAGAAGTAACCTAACGGAGATCCTGTGGACAGGAAAGGATTAAACTCCATGGGGCCACACACAACAATCTCTACCTAAAGATACCATACTCCATGTCATCTCTATGTTATCCTTGAAAATATCATTTTTCCTTCTCATCCGATCTTTGCTCCTCTTTCTTCAAGTCTAGATTACACTACCCGATATTACAACGCCAGAATACATCAATTTTGTAGAGCATAATTGAGCACTTGAACAAATCCGATAAAAATATTTGTGAATTAGAACGATTGAGACTATTTTAGACTGAGTACGTCAATCTCCAATCCTTGTTAAGTGTTTCCCAATTGCATGACACTTATACATATCAGGATTATTGGAGTATATTACAATAGATAAACAATTTTGATTTATATCTTAACCTGCTATCAATCACACTACCAACTATTCCAATATTTAGCATATCATTCAATCGTCTTGAACAAAAGTAGTGCGAGATGTATCTAGTATATGGTATTTAATAACAAATTAATAAAATCTATAAAAACACATGAAGCGACTTTTCATAATGACAATTTGGCTCCTGTTTTTTTGTAATTTTCTACTGGCAAGCTGGTGCTATGTTAGATTCCAAGAAGACACTTAAATCTCATCCAATAGTTTTGTAATAGGAGAATGAAAGTTTCTTGCGAATTGGTTGATTAGCTGTACTCCACCCAAGAAAGAAGAAAGACATAAGTTTCAAAGACACGCACTAGCTGAGCTAAGGAAAGAAGAGGCTTCTCATGTTGAAGCAAACGCTGTGATGCAACGGTTTTCGTATGTGTTAATCACCTACGTGAATTTGAACCCTCTGAGAAAATGTCGAGATAAAATGATACGTAGCGATTATTACCTCTCAACTAACTGAAATTAGTATCTAAAAGAAGTGAGGTCATGGATTTACTAACTAACCACTTGATAGTTCGGATGATATTAGTGAAGGTGAATAAAATGTCCATATGCTAAATAATTTGGGAAAATTTCGTCTAGACGTTACTGCTTAATAAACTGAGAGTTAGCAGAAGAGTGATAATGTATGCATAGTAAGTGTATGCATATCAGTAAATGAACGCAGTGGGTATAAATTCTAAGGAAATGTTCGGAGTGAAATAGTTAATCCCACTAATTAACGCATCTTTATGATAAATAAACCTTTTTGCGTAGCACCCCTGTGGATTTTAATAACACGTTGCTCTGAATAATTCAATGGAATCCTTAAGTTAATGTTAGCGCTTAGGAGAGTGTACGCAATAAAATGTCAATCAAATCTACTTTGAAGATGGTAATCAATGCCTGTTTACTAGTTGGGAGTATGCTGGCAGTACGTATAGAGATAGACACGGAGCAACTAGATTCAGTGTAGGAATTAAATCCAACAAGCTCCTAATTATTGGTTTGAATGTTTACCTATGACAAGTATATCGTTGGAGTGCACAGCAAAGTGTAAATGGCAAAGTTAAACAAGAGGAGTGATTCATTGATGAAAAATTGCAATCAGCAGTATTTGTTTCTAAATAGAACGGGTCTGTAAGTATGTACATGGCTGTATATGTGTACATGCACAGACTGAAATTACGGCATGAAATGCACCATTTCACATTTTCATGGTTTTTAACTATTAAATTCTCATTCCTTGTTTACCAAGAACTATTAGCATTCACATAACCAATTCGAAAGCAATAATGCAATCCCATTGTACCCCAAGCCGGTCGTAGCGGTCCGGAAACCGATCAACACTTGAGCAGCATTTTCACATTCGTTCGTACGGCACGCTAACAACATCATACCACAATAAATAGCTACTAAAAGACCTTCTTAAGGGTTTTCTAACTTCAATCGGACTGTCTGGCACCGTCTGCCGATATTATGCCAAGCCAACTGAGACTGACTGACTTACTATTGGCAAGCGAAACTCAAGCTCCGGAATGAGAGACAGGAAAATTGCATACCTGGATATTATGTCTAGGTATCCATGTACAAAATATACCACAATGGCCTACAATGAGACGCATATTATAGTATTTACACTAAATCGCATTAGTTCACGATTTTACTACATGTAATACGAACCCAATACTTAACACACATATACTACGTAGTAATAGTAATTGTATATGGAACTCCTTGAGAGTATAAATGTCAGGTATGGACCTACTTACTTTTGGTATAATTTACCTTTAAACAATATCTTCTAGGGGTGTTTTCTTCTCGTCAAGGGATGTTACCTACTGCAGAAGATGGGCCAACTGTTTTCTTATTAGATATCGTATTAAGTATACTAATAGTAATCACGGTAATGTAGATAGTGCCGGGTCGGAGGAGTCTAGTCAAGTAATGAAGACGGCGATAGTTAGTGATTGTGAACCTACAAGCGATGCTTTCACTTAAGTTTCGGCACCCTCAAATCCATAAAATACAAACAGCAATATATCCTCTGCCCAAGATTAAAAGCGCACACAGTCAGTCAGCAAAGTCAAAGAGAGCAGAGAGAGACAGAGCTAAACAAAGCAACAAATCGTTAAAAGGGCTTGTACGTAAATCAAAATTAAGATTGTGCCGGAAAATTTGGTGGCCTAAACGGGCGTCATGCAGTGGAGACGAAAGTCTGTAGCCATATCAGTGTATGATCTCCACTTTCCGCTATATTACATTAGTTCTTTATAAGTGCACACTCTTACTCACTCAGCTATTATGTATTTCGGCCTTTTCAGTACAATGCCTCATTCCCACATTAAACTCACACTGCCACGTTATGGCCAACTCCATTACTCTGCTGCTCCATCGTCTCTAAGTAGGCACTTCTACCCTGCAATATCCAATCTGCATTGCTACCCTTACTTTTCTGGCAAACTGGATCTTAACTTCTTACATCGCTTTTCTACACCCTTTTTACTTTCAGTGCCTTCTCACAGACCCAGAGAGTAGACTTCATTGACTACCATTATTAATTTGCATATTTCGTCTTACCTGATTATTTGCCCTATCAATAATAAAAATACTATCAACTAATGGATGAAAAACAGTTATGCAATCGAATCTAATTCAAGCTAACGTGGATTGTAGACAAAATGAATTTTTAGGGGCATGCATTTGTAACTACATTCATAAAATCAACAATGTAAAATAAAATATAACGACGAGCTTCTGTGTAATGATAGACAACTTATTTATTGTAGTTTATCATATTAATATCTACATACAAATTAGATCCTCAACATCAATGGTTGGTATAAAAATAAAAACAAAGATCCTGCAGGCATTGTTAACACTTAACTTAGGCAGATCAACAAAGTAAGAATTATAAATACGGCAGTGTTTAATACAGTGGCAAACAAGAATCTCTGAAAGAGTTTTATTAGAGGCACTATTAACTAAGATAGAATGGCTTGAGTAAGGACAAAGCAATCCTTTGCTTCATCCTAATTTTGATTCACTTGCCGAATCCCATCGTTCCGCTAAATTAAAAGAGTCACACCAACAAAACAGATCTAGGCAGCCGGAGATCCAAAGGATGCAAAGAAAATGAATGTTGTTGCAGACGATTCATTCTGAACTCAACTGATTCAAAGATTCACCCGATCGTTTCAACACAAAGTAATCCACTGTATCCGATTTGCAGAGTCTCGATAAATAAGTGCACAAAACTGCGTGCACAATGTGAATTCAAAAGTATGAGGCAGAATAGCGAATGATACAAAATAAAAGGGAATTTAGGTATGCGGTTGTGCATGTGCATCACTACAACATTAGTTTAGTGTTACGCGTTTCAATCTTCAGTCATGTGTTATATGTTTCTACAAAGACGTGTGTATGATCCACTACCACAAGGAATATAATAAAAAAGATAAACCATGCAGAGATTTTATGAAGTATCTGTACATGTGTGAAAGAGTAGAGTTAATACATGTACGAATCTGGTGCTAAGTCGGTAATAAATAATATCAAATCTATTTATACGCTTTTGATCGAGTTATATTTAGGTATGGTTTGGATGACATGCTTAAGCCTTGAGCCCTAACTCCGTTCTTTCTATGCTAATAAATCTCATTCGCTTTGGTACTTCTTGGTACTTGTGTATACCTTGGATTGATGACACACTACGGCTTCACAGTCTTACAAAATAGATACTGAGTCTAGGATTGCTACAGATCACATTTAAAAAAATTAAATCTATAGAATATGTTATTGCTATTCCTTTGATATGCTATAGGGAGAGAAATAATATATAGGTACTGGTCAGGAATACAGGATTATTGTTGTATTAGATTACATTTATGTACTTGACACTATGAGGTCGGATACCACTTTGTAAAGTCAATGTGGCTGTATGGATGTTAGATTTTCCGCTTGTACATTTGATTGTGAATAAGTCCCAGTAGACCCCAGAAGTGTAGTTAAGTGTGCTAAATATGGATAAGTCAGTATTGGTCTGGCAGAGTGTGTTTAGGAGTGTAGTGGTGTGGTGAGGGTAGATTTCACGGATCATTAGGCACCCAAGCAGTGTTGTCGTGCTCGGAAAATGATCCAAAAAAAGCGATGAGGGTAGCCGCAGGGATCCGACTCATCATCACCATCCAAAATCCACATGAGAGCAGATGAGATGAAATGAATACACTAAAGTATGTGTACTTTGTGTTTGGTGAATGTACCACCAATAAGTTAACCGTAGCATATTACACGCATATAAACCGATGTGATCAAGTACAAAGCATCCTTGTTTGAAAGCAAACAACATTATACAATAAAGGAAACCTAATGTAGCTAAGCATTCTACAACACAACAAAACATAATATCTAAAGTACCTATAACATTTTACAATGCTATATGTAGCATCTTGTTCATTCTGGTCGTCAGCTAGCTTCTCTCGACTATAATCGAACAGACTGAACTGAGGTACTGAAATTAAACGAAATATCTATGTGCAGATGCTTATTCATAATGTAGTTATATTTGTAAGAACAAAAGTATACTTTTGTAATTCTGTGAACACATGGAAAGGATAGACGAGTATGAAAACAACGTTAACACCAACTTCATCATGATTAGACAATCCTAGGCTGTAAATTCTCATTATTTGAACACCACTTCGGTAGAAAAATTTGGAATTTTTTCGTCTGCCTGGAAAATTAAAAATTATTGCCACTACTTGATAGCAAGAAGTCTTGCTCGTGTGTAGAGTATACTCGTATATAGTACACAGTTAAAACTATTAAGGTTTGCTTATTGCTAGTTAGATAAAATTATTACAAACGTATAAAGGAAAGGAGAGGGAAAGTCTGTGGAAAAGAAATATTTATCAAGTTATATGGATATTACTAGGAAGAATTAGGATTCTATAGATATTAGGATTGGCTTATTGATTGTTTGTTAGACATAGGTTTTTAAGTCAGTTACACAGGATCAGATTTATTACTTATTCTAATTACGTTATTAAGGTATGCGATAAATGCATTTGCCTTGAGCGAGACACAGCTGGTAAGGTATTCTCATTGAAACAAACAATTACACATCCTTAGCATGAAATTCTCCATTTCTATAATTTAAAGAGGAATTACAGGGTTAGCAAGAGATGTTAAATGAATTAATGGGCTGTGCAATTGCAAAATCTAGTAGTTGCTCCATTTGTCTGTCAGTTCAATCAGTGATAATTCTTAGCACCGATGAAAACATGCAATTTAATATCGAAATCATAAGCAGAAAAATCTGAAATCTGTACGCTTCGTAATTTAGCTGATATGTAAATCGCTGTACATAAGAGTCCCTATATATTTTTCTGCTTAGAGAAGCCATCATCAGATTGAGAAGTGAACCTGATTATCTATCCATTCTAAATGAGCTTCATTGACTCTGTAATGATAATTAAATCCTGAAGCAAATACGAAAATGTTCGAATCACGTTTAGGATACATTATTATGTATCTAGGCAAGGATTAGAGCACAGCTAGCAGCTGTCTTAATATTTATTTACATACAGTAGCCATAGGTTAGTATTTTTAAATTCTAATATACATAAACAGAATTTATTTACTGATTCCTTTGCTCTACGTAATACAAGAAGCTAATCCTCATGTGTGGTTTTCTATGGGCTGATCCTGGCTTTCTGTACATTTATGTAGAAAAATCTAATCAATGACTCCAGTGTGCGGTAGCTAATTTTATAAAAACGCACAATTAAATCCACCCAGGGGCGCAGAGAAAAGGAGGAATTATCCAACCTTCCCACTGTGCAATTGCATAGTTAACGATGCATTATCTTTACTACTAACTCATTACTGGAATCGTTTTTAGAGTTAGTCAGGCCCTTGTCCCATTTTTTGTGACTTTGTTCAACTTTTCTCAAAAGTTTGTTATATATCTCATCTCAACCTCTATATACTTAATACAATCATGCAAAAGTCATTTTTGTATGATGTATTTGTTGAGAGATGTAACCTTTCTATACACAAAGTTGGAAACACTTGAGATGTATCTGGCATTTTAAGTTTACCAAATCTCAGTATAGCACATTATTATGCTATTAAAATTACAGAAAACAGTTTGGTATACCTACTTTTGAACTGTTTCTACTTTGGCTATAGCCTAATTGTTGGTTCATGTGAAGCTGAGTAGTAAGGTTGGTCATGCAAGGGAGAAAAATCTTATTGTGGTGCTATAAATATGATTAAATATATGGTTTGTCAGAAAAAGATGACGGGCAGACGACGGAGACGTTTACAGAGTAAAGTGTAGTAAATTAGTGAAAAACATTTCTGAAAAGCTAAATAAAACGGTCGAGCACATCTCATCTCACTCATTTCAGGTTTATCTCTCTTAATCTTTTCCTTCCCTAAAGTAGTGCAGAGCTTATTAAGATAGGGACTGAACTGAAGAAATGTTGAGTCGGAATATTGAACTATGTGAGTTGAGACTGATGACATGTGTCTTGAGTTTGTGGAGCCGGAGCCTTGCAACTTCCAACCTTCTTGACGGACGGACGGTTGATTTTCGTCTGCATACTGAAATGAAACTGAAGTTAGGCATCTATTCGGTAACATTACTTGTCTTTTTCTGTGAGTGAGTAAGCTCGGATAAAAACTACCTGTCTAGGAGCACGAGAATGGTATTTCGATCCATGTAAAGCACTGTAGTATCTGTATAATACGATTTAGAGATAGATACAATACATGGCTAGTCACATTTTGAATGTAGTATTTGTATTTCTATTGTGTTTTCTATCTTCGCATGCGAGCAAAGGAATTATATCATCCACCGACGTTCTTTCTTTTATGTGAGAAAAAGAGCGATGATACACAAGGAACTATACAATAGATCCTTCAGACAGGACAAGACTTGCTTCACTTGACTCCGTTCACTCTATCAGTTAAATGAAGATGAGCATCACATCACAACTCAGCGCACCGCTGCATAAAAAACGTTACACAATTCAAGTGTGATGCATGTTACAGGTCATATAACCAATACAATCCCAAATCGTGTACTAAATCAATGACATAACAAATCTTGCATTCAAAATGCATAATGTACACATGCACAGGCGGGGAGATAGACACATGAAATTGCGTCTGAATTTTTATAAAGGTAGCCAAATGAGTTGAACGGAGTTATAGGACACTATTTTCGAGAAATCAGTAGTGGCGCCAGTAAAAGTCCTCAAAAAATGTACATTTGTAAGAACATTCTAGTGGTGATGTACAAATGATTTTTGAGGGACTTATACCGCCCCTCGTTTCACGGAGGATGGTCTGAGGCTGGACGAATAACTAAAGTCACACTGCTAATGAAGTCCAACTAATCTCTCAAGATTTATTACTTCACTCAACACCCATTTTCTGTATCGATGATAAGCTCTGGAAATACACTGCTTCCGAAATCATTCCACTGATTGTGTGTTAAATGTAGAATATTCATTGAATGCATAGTGGCAATTATAGCTCAGCTACCTGCGTAATAAATATTCATTATTGGTTTCATATGGCTAAAGTGTTCTCATTATACTCCGCATTTTTTCTTCGCTAACTATCTTTTCTACTATCACGCTACACTTTTGCATAACATTATTCTGCCAATTTTTCTTTTTCGTTCATCTCAACTTGTAGTACTTTACGCAATGTACCAATGCACACCTTGTACTTCTAGAAGAGCGTTACACTCAAGGCAAGTTATACTGTAAATCGTAGAAAATGGCTCATCCTAATAAACAATCTAAATCAACTTCATTTGCATATTATGCTAATTCAAATTTTACACGTAACATCGTTAATAATTAAAGTTATTCATGTTAATGCACGTTATACAAAACTACTTACTTTGACTATAAAATAAACTATGCATAGACAATCTTTAAAAATGCATTGCAGATCTTATCATCCATAGACACACGATCTAACAAATTAAAAGATTCGAAACGATTGTGCATCGTGTGCACATACATTGTAAAATACCTACCCAAAAATCATCAAGTCTCAACAAAAGTCGTATTCATGTGCGATTTGATGTAGTACCTTTGATTCTTTCTTCTCTGCCATGCATGCATCAATACGTCAACAACATTTAAAATGTCAGCTTTCCTCCATGAAGTAATATTTTGTCGAAATTGATTTAGAAGCCCAAAGGGGCAACAAGAGGCGGCACGTTTCTTTCAATTTTCTGATTCACGTTCTATCATATCAGGCTCTCGGGTTGCCAATTGGATTAGAATTATAAGCTTATGGTAACTGCTATAGGAGAAATGATGAGTTGACTACACTAATATTAAAAGGGAGCATATTGTAGTGTTTACGCTATTCTCCCTTCCAATTGTCAAAGGTATCTCTTCAACAGATGAATTCTCAAATAATATTTTGCAATTAGGCAATTCATATATAAACCAAAAAGAAGCACAAGGCAAAATATTCCAATATTTAATTATGTTGAAAATCAACCATTTTAATATTAATCCTAAATATAATTATTATTATATTTTTAACACAGGTTAGCAAAAGTAAAAAGTCTGTTATATGTCACTCTTTTTGAGAATTGCATCAAAATTCAATTGAAGCTAAAAAGCATGAGTAAGGATGCTGCATTTGTATTTGCATAGCTACTTTAGGGCCTTTTGTTTGAACGCATTTTATTTGATCTTTGAATGTTTATTGTCTAAGTTTTAATTTCCAAATGACTAAAACAAAGGATCTATTATCTGCAGTTCTTAAATAAATAGTGGGTTCTTTTGTGCGTAGATAGTGTGAAGCAATGAAAGCAGTTGGTTGAAACAGGAATTCAGTGCCTACTGCAAAATATGACTTCTCTTTTAATAGTAAAAATGTGGAGACTGTATTATGAAGTCATAAAGGGAGAAACTTTTGTTACCCGAAGCCGCAGAAATCTTTATCTCGCTGCAATTTAGAACTTCAGGCCGTAAATTAAAGCGGATAGGGTTAGCTAAAATGGAAAAATGCAGAAAAGGCAAAAAAGTTTATTTCAAAGAAGCTCTGGAGACACGCAGAGCTGGAAAGTGACGCGGTAGCAAATGACAGAAGGAAATAAGTTGTAAAGATGAGCCATGCAGAGAGAAACTGTGAAAAGGAATGCTAAGCGGAGATAATAGAGTCGAGTCAAATTTTACGAGCCCCACGAGTCGGGACCTAATTAGGTAGATCGAGAGGTCTTGAATATCACACGTAGAGGAGCGGAATCCTAATTAGTCATAGGACCCTGAAAACCATCCAAGTCATCTGGCCCGTGTAATACCATCTTTCTTGTTATCTTACATCATACCGTCCACTGCACATACTATAATCGCTTTATGGATATGCTGCACCCTCAACAACCTACCAATATATATAGTATAGGTAATACATATCATATCTTGATTTTTGGTCTAACAAATGACAAAATATTCTACCTCGTGTTGCAGTAGTTACAACAAAAATGTTCTACCGGGTACTTTTTACATGCTAACGGGGACATTTTAACATTTTATAGCTGTACATGATTTAATTGTACAATGCTCTATAAAGCCTTTACTGATCATAAAATCTATTATTGACAGAGAGCTAATTTTGAGGCAAAAATCTTTTATGAAAGCTGTGACTGAAAATAAATCACAAAAGTCATTAATGTTATGGTAAATATCAAAGTTCTAAACAATAAGCAAAATTAGCAACATTTAATATATGCTTTGATGCAGGTATCAAATCAATCAAAACATTGTCACAGACACTGCAAGTGTCTACTTGGTACTTCATGCTTAAAAATTTTTAATAGGCTATCATCGAAATCATTCAATTACTTATTTATTTAATTCGCATACTAACATTTCTGGAAGTGTCATATTATACAAATACACTATAGTACAAATACAGCATTATTCCTTAAACCTACTACAGAAGTTACAACGCAATGCTTTCATTAAATTGTTTTGGTTTTAAAATTTTGTCTACTTTACAACTTATTGGTAATCGGGGGTGGAAAAATAATAGCAATATTATTAACAGTAAGACAACTTAGACAACATGTTCATTGCATCTCATGTTGAGACAGGACGAGAATATTCAACATAAAAAATTGGAATGCTGGAAACAAAACAGACAACTGTAATAATAATAATAACAGCGTTGTTTACCGTAGCATCTGCTAGTAGTACACTGTAGTACGAGGCGTTAATAACCTATTACTTTTATCTTGTACACTAACTTACATCTACAATAATGTTATTTACTACAACTTGTGTTCTATTATGCAGTATCAATCTTAGCACAAAATAAATATTATACAAGGCTTATTACAATTGTATTTTGTATCCAGTCTAGTTCCACATCATAAGCAGGTATTACATGGGAACAGATAATAAGATGAATCTTGATGAGGTTGTATATAAGTGCCAAATGTATAATATGCATTTGTTGGTAGTTGTAGATACAAAGATGTGATTAGAAGGGAAGAGTTGAGTAAGGATAATGTGTAATGTCGAGTAGAGAAAGGAAAGTGGGACGGGAAGTGAGACAAAGACAAAGGTGAGGTGAGGTAGCCCTCAAAGGGGTGGACACTGGTGGATCCCAATATGGATAACTACTGTATCAGAGGTCAAGAATATGTCGATAGGAGAGGATTTTGACAGGAAATTTTGAAAAATTGATTTGCACCAAAGGGGGTTTTTAGTTTCCTGCTGTGAGAAGTGAGCTTCCATGTAATATTTACCTATTTATCATCTTTTACCAACATTGGGAACATCCTCTTTCATTTCTTATGGGAGGATCCCTATGAAAAATAAATTTCTTCCTCTTTATACACCCCGATTGGAAATTATTATTGGAAGCTGCTTCTCCATTTACCAATTCCCTATAATTCTATTCTTTAGTTCGTTATCTCGCACATTTGTAAATGCATTTTCTTCAATGAGTTGTATAGTAGATGAGAGACAGAGAACAACATTAAGTATCCAATCTCCAGTAATACAAGGAACTGTCTAACTAAGAATTACAATTAAATAATGTGTGCATGTACACTATTTGTAACATTTAACTAATGCATTCAACTCATTCTCTCTCACTCTTCCATTTTCTCATTCATTCCACCAGTACATGATGCACACTAACCAACTATTAACAAATTACTCTTCCTAAATATAAAGTCTCATCTAGTACATAGACACAATTTACAAACTCTATTAATACACTTCGATATGCATTTTACTCACAAGCAATATTTAACCAACACAGTAACGAAACCCTCAATGAATCATTGATTGTGTTGGTTAATTCTAATAAACTTTCTCAACATACCATCCCCTTTCCAATTAATATGTAAAGTACATTTTTTACTAGTACTTTCTTTTTTTACATATGATTTTCATGTTTATGAAGCAAATACAAGATAAGTATACAAGTAATAAGAAATGAATCATTTGGTACTTTTTACACAAGGAGAATGTTTTTCCAACTCTTGTAATAAAATACATTCATCGCATTATCTGTAGCACTGTGGCACTACCTTGTATTGTATCTAATTAGAAAAGTGGTTTGGTGAATCGCGAACATATTTACGTGTCTACAAACAGCTACTGTTATTCAGACTAACACTAAATAACAAAATGCACAGAGTCGTACCTATGTTTATCTGGTCTAAATAGGTTGGGTTTCTTACCAGCATTATCCATGTACACGTAAATATACAATCGAACAATACAGTAGAATGATTCATTATGTAATGTAAAGTAGCAATGCCCTACTCAGTTTCAAACCCATATGATGTAATTCACATGTATTTGCAATTTTGAGGTATCATCGTTTGTTCCCCCTTTAAGGATGTCTATAGACGTATGTTAATGCTCACTCAAAACGGCATATAAGAATCATCTTGAGTGTATATAGTTTCTATCTCGAACTGTTTGGTTGATTGAACAAACGTGCCACAACCGCAACTTAGGAAATGCACCGATATATACTTATTTTTTCACTAGTACATTATATATACATAACATTTCACAATCTCTCACTCCTCGCCTCATTCTGTCCAACAAATTCCTCCTCCCGTCAGTTTCGTCCCGTCCTCAAGGCTGTCAAATACACTCCCTTGTCCATTCCACGATATAAATCGTGCATGCTGTGCGATGCCACCCATAGCCAGCTAAAGCACCTTGGCTATTAGTTTACATCACCCGAGTATTAATATTCTTTCAATAACTCAGAAATCGCCACAATAAATGCACAATGATTTCTAACATCATGCTAATAATCATGCAATCATCACAAGCATAAATAAATAAATTATTTAATTGCTTAGCTATTTAAGGATTTTACTAGAAAATGAAATCTAAGGTTACTAGCACTCATCTACTAGCTAGACTCGTGTTTCAATTTTATAGTAAGTCAAATCATGGGGAATATAATGTGAAAAATGGAACAGAGCTATTAACAATAAATTATCACTTACAAATAACGATAGCCTATGTATTAGGTAATACTTGTTGCACTCGTGATCATTTTATACGGATTTTATACTGTCATAACGGCATACAAAAACTAATAAACCCAATATATTCATATGCCCCATTTTGTATAATAAAGTGCAATAACACTGCGGTGGAAAAAAACGCAAAGTACTCCAACTCAAAGCCACGAACAAACTGCAGATAATTAGCGCTATTATTTACTATACAAGAATTTTATAGGAAAAGTTCCCAATATACACGGATGCGGCAAGCCTGAGAGTCAAAGTGATCTATTTAAGGAACACATCACCAGAATAGTGCATCGGTGAAGGAAAGCATCAAATCACCTCTTTTAGTTTATAAGCTGGAAAACAAGCATCGCTGTTCTATGTAATTTTATACAAACGCGGACCATAAATAATAAAGCAAATCTAGGATTTTCATGGATATTACGAACTAGCAGTTCCTGCCCAACGTGATAAATTTAGTCAACTAATTTCCAGAGAATCCTTAAATAACACTAGCTAATAGCAAAATCGAAAAATAGGGGCGGGGTAAAGGAGTTCTAAGAAATGACTTCATAGACAGGAAATAAGTATGATTTAATGTTACATTTCGTTGATTTAGACTCCAATACCAGACGGTAACCACACAGGCATTACATACACAACAAAGCTATATATACACAGCACTCACCCATCTAATATATAGAACAATCAATGATAGTAAACCTTAGTAAAGTAAAACAATCATGCAAAGAAGTCAAGTACACGGCCAAAGTAAACGAGATGCACGTATATATATATTTAACATTTTTCCTGTTGTCTATAGAGGAGAAAATACAGAAGGAAAAAAGAAACGGAAGAGAAGAGTATTTACCAGAAGACAAGAGACGTGGTTGATATGTGAAACGGTGCCGGTCGTCTGTCGGCTATGTGCTCATAATACTTAGGTAATAATCTGTAATAGGTTACCTTTAGCTAACACAAAGGTGAGTTTAACTATAACAAGGCCGGACAGAGCTCTTGTCTTGTGGGTGTCTTCCCAGTCTTCCATGTATTGTTCTCTAGTATTTGTATTCTACATAATAGAAGGTAACGAACGAGTCTGAGAGTTTGACCCAAGCTGGCCTGAGAAAACTACAAACTGACTAACATTACCGTTCTGTATATAGCTGGAACTATGTACTTTTTCTATTGCTTCAATTAGGTAACTTCTTCAAAAGGTAAGCTACCCAATTGCCATTTAACTTTAAATATACCCAACTCAGACTAATTGTGAACTAATAACTAATAGTAGTAAGTGGATGACTCTGATTATTGCCAAACCTGCCGCATCAAATAGTCAAGCTTACATATCTGTGGTGTGTCTGCCCCAACCCAAAAAGAAGTACATCACCAAAATGTTGCCACCCAATTCAGTCCTGGCTATTCAATTATTACCATTCGGCGTATTTCGCACAACTAGGCTCATGGTTTAAATAATCAAACTGTTAGAACTGATTCAAATTCTACTTTTGAATACAAATGAATTCCCGCAGGTACTCCAAAATGCACATACCTTCACAATTATTTAGGCCTTGAAGTCATTCATTGGGGTATATACGTGAATTCACCTATTGAACAAAGTAGCTAAAAGTTTGGAGAGTTGCCTTACTGTAAATATTTTGAGATAAAATTTTACTCTAATTTTTTTAAAATGGTCTCGCTGGTGTAAAGCAACTCTTGAAGCTGTGAATCTACCTGGCATTACAAATTAATTATTATTAAGTGTTCACTGTTCAGTCTGCGGATGCAAAATTTAAAATCGGTTTTATCACGCATTACCATTTGTTTGTACAGTACATGAATGGCAATTGTATTATCTGGCCCTAAACAACAAATCGGTACGAGATCCTTAAAGCTACAATAGCTTCTATAAGACCGACTTGGTTAGCCAGTGTAAATAAATACTAAAGTCATATGAAGGTAAATATTACTATTACAGTATTGTAAGTAAGTCAGGTATACTGCTGGAGATGAGTGAGAGGAAAGTGTTCAGTGAGGAAACGTTCTGTCGGTGCGGTGAGGATCAAAAAGTAAAAGACCTGAAAAGTAAAGCGGTCAGTTGTGGAAGAAATTGTCTGGAAGAATAAGAGGGAAAAGAAGGCGTGGCAGGAGCTGTAAGGGACAAGATAGAGAAAAGTCAGAAAATTTTCTCAGAAACAATGCAGCATCCATGGCGTCGGTGCCCACGATCAGCAGATCATTCGACCGACTTCGACTCACTTGACTAGACTGTTAAACAAATATATAGAGCACATATATAGGAAATCACTATAATAAGGGCTATGCAGTAGGCACTGTGTGGAAGATGTTATATCTATAAGACCATACAGCACAGTGTTATAAAGGACAGGAACATCCGCAGACTCCAATGAACAGACAGAGAAAAGATTCGGCTACAAGTCAATCTCTTTATATTGTATTGAAGGGACTTTAATTTCATTGTACAACACGCAGTAGTAAGCAGTTAAGGAAAGAATTGGCCATTGAATTTGAAAAGTCACACCGACGGTGCTAGGAAACATTACATTATCTACTGACTTCTCTTCAGGGAATCTTGTTAGACATCTATCATCATAAGTATACCATTATCATAGCTTGACATACTACACTACTTAAAATAATGCTTTAACAACTAAAACAGAACTAAAGGCCCCACCATTGCCTGCCGCTTTATACTATGGTATTTCTAATGCTCTCAATATTAATGATAAGTTTGCTTACTTACTCAGTTTGAGTTGTTGTTACTAACTAAATCCTAAGGATAAGGATTACAAGTGTGACAAAAAGTATTTTTTGCCTGTACACTTGTCTACTATTGCTATTTAAAATGTACCAATGAACAATACTCCAATCATCATTTTATTGATGCCTGTGACAATAGAATACTTGCTCGTTCCTTCATCTTTTATTTAAGACCCTTCACGATTACGATATTTAAAGAGAGCAGTTTGAAGGTGTTGATCGGAAATTCTAAACCTTCATTTGTTACAACAGTAGGTACTCAGTTCAGCATTTATATTGATTTTTTATCGAACTTTCAATCAGTTAGCCACACGATAGTGCTCACTTGATTTGCATGTTGACAATGATAAATGAAAATCAGATCTACTTTGGACCTATTCTCAGGACAATCATTAGATAATTACTAATATGTATTGATTTTAAATCCTATTGTACATACATGAAAAAAAATCTGTAAAATAATTCTTATTCTTACCTTTTAGCACTGTTAAACACGACAACTATTAACTATCACGGCAATCACTTACCGTAACTGTCCCTGCAGAATGTAGTTGTAAGTTGATCACCATTGTAGAAATACTTATTAAACTTTTTAAGCCAGCCTGTCAGTGAAACTCAATGTTTTACTTAAACATAATGTGTATCTAAGTGAGAATAAGCCGATCCGGTACATTAAAATTGAAGGCTTGCTGAGTTTATGTTTCTAAAATTGAATCAATTCATTTTGACGGAACTATCAAACTAATCAGATTCTTTTCACTCTGATATGATTTTGCAGATGAAAGTTCGATGATGTCTAAGCTTCATCGAACTTCAACTACCTTTCTACTTTTCTGAGATGTCAGTGTAAAAACTACAATAGCACACGTCACACGCTATCATTTCATCTATTACATGCGTCTCTTCAAAGAGCAATGCCATTACTCGTCTCATTGTTACAAATGGCCGTTAAGCATCAAGATAGTCGATGGAATATCACTACTAAAAGGAAGTCAATTATTTCATTCGATTTAAATATTAAAGCTTAACTTTCGGCTTGCCTAAAGATCAATAAAATACAATCAAATTGAATAACACGATTCATTTTATTGTTCCCGGAAATGAGTTTTCTGGCTTAATATTGTATTTCCATCTTTCATATGTATAATATTTAGCTATGTATATCAGTGTTAAAGAGTTACGTAACCTACGTTCTACCAAATACAGTAAAAATATACTATACCCGATGTTAGCATATTATAAGTAAAAGGCAGTCGATTTGTGAGTTTTGAGGTTTTTCCATACAAGTGATTGAACTTAAGTGAAAAATACAGATCTGCATAATTGTTACCGTTAATTTGTTATTATGAAAGAAAATTTGTAAAATTTCCTTAAAAAGGTGTGACATAAAATATGATTGTATAATAATTGCAAAAAAGCAATCTAATTTAATTAATTAGAGCAATCTCTTTTAGAAATGGAGCAGTTGTTAAAGAATCAATGGTAAACAATTAAAGAGCATACAATCCAATGAATCCAAAGTAGATAGAAAAGGGATGCTGGTAATTTATCTAATGAAAATAATTTTATTTGTAGTCCATTGATCTATATAAACACTAAATAGATGTAGCGTATTCAACAAGGCAGTGAAGGAATAATGATAATGATAGACCTTATAAAAAGTTGTCTTTATCTCTCCAAATGAGAATATCAGATTACTCACAGCACACCATTAATTTGGCTGATCACCTTCATTCAACGCGATTGGACTGCAAATCATGTCGGAATTCAATACACAATATATGCCATTTGGTTACCTGCCAATACCAAAGAAGTCCACTCAAATCGCTAACATCAAAGCAACTTGTAAGAATGTCTAAGTACTACTACTACAGACAATGATATATCGCCGAAAAGTGGAACCTTAGATGCATACGTAATAGCATTATATTAGAATGGCAGTTTGGCAGTTTATACATATATCGGTATATCGTTATACTACATGATGCAATATTACTCCATAAAATATAAGTAATTTCCTACAATAACAATATGAAAGTGTAAACTATTTGCGTATAAAACATGGTTACAAACTTACAATAAGGTAGATAATAGAAACATAATACAAAATAGAACGGTATGAAAGAAAGTAGGCATATCAGCAAAGAGAAGAATAAATTGAAAGCCAAAAGCGAGTCCAACAATCGCAGTCAAACGTGCCGATTTTCTCTGTTTCTTTATGTCTAATCTTAAGTAGCTACAATAGGAAAATACGCGTCTAAAACTGACAAAAACTCAAGGAAACCAATACATTACGTCGTGCAATTCAACTAACAGCGACAAAGACCAAAGAATTTTATGAGAGACAAGACAGGCGACAACCCTAGTCAATTCAAATGTTTTTATTGAGAGAACGTTGTATGTAATTGTACTATTTGCCATTGTTGAGCTCTGGGTTGGTAATTGAATTTATTGTGTTATAGTTATTGCTATTGCTGCACGTAGAGTAACTAAAGGTATAATGTCGGTTTGCAACTGAATCCATTTCATTTTCAAAGAGAACTGATCAGATCATCAATGTTTGTCACAAACACGTGTCCTGTTCTTACACGTGGATTCTCTAGTAAATAGTATACACATTTTTATCTATTTCTCCTTCAGCAATAGGGCCTGTGCTATGGCGAGCGTTGTACACTGCTGACTGAATATACACCACCGGAGTAGGTAACAAGAGCAGTGCGTTATTACTATCTCATCTCATACTATGAACTAAGTAAATAAACTGTGTATGATTTATGCTGGTATACAAATATGCGGTATACAGTCTACTTCATGAGACCGTAGTAAAGTAATAAGATATACATTATTGTCATTCTTCCTTGTATCGGTTTTTAAAGTTACTTTGTAAGATTGCTGCGCAAAGGAGACCGAAACTAAATGGAACAAGTTGTCTATAGCTTAAAGGATGCTTTCAAATCAACAATATTCGTTCCGTACGGACGTAAGATTTCTTTTGATAGTTTTGAAGTCTTCTTATGATTGTTTAGCTATTTCCGGTTGATGTGTAGCATAGATATGTAAAATGTATGTTATAAATATAAACCTAGACTATTTACTTGCGTGGTACACAACATCATGCATATTTGTCACTGCAGCCATGCTCAACTCAATAATTTGACATATTTGGCAGTGCGTAACTGAAGATTAAAAACAGTATTCATCTGCCAAGATGCCATTTCAAAACAGTAATAATAATCCATTACCAGATCAATTGTTTCCAATTAAATTGTACTAAAATGAAAAAAATCTCATTATTTTCCAACAGATACAACCATTGGTTTCATAATATCGTAATAATATATGAGTGCATGGAGACTGTAGACTTGGAGTCTGGAGAATCATTACATTTAGTACATACAGCACCTACAATAACCAATCGGGCATGAATGAATGAATACTTTGTTACCTATTATATGTAAGTAGCATACTTTGTAAGAATTCTGTCTGTAGGTGAGCAGCAAACGTTTACTTTTCTGTTTGACCGGATATTCTGTCATTCAGAAGTATTTTATTTAGAAGTACATTGTGCTGTAGATGTTTACGAGGGAGATGTGGCATTTGTACGTTTTATTTGGGAGTTAAGTTACATAATGTATACAACACATGGATAAGATTCATGGTCATGCCTTGGCACGAGCTTTAGTTCTACAGTTACAGCAGTGCATAGTTATGCAAGGAAAGTTTAGGTAGTTTAAAGATTGAGAGTGGCTACCGGGTGCTGTTGTTGGTGTATGGTGTAAGTGTTCTTTGTTGGATCCATTAAATACATGTGGCCTTCCTGACGATTAGTGTGACTGTGACGGTAAGTTGGTGCCGGCTCGGCTGCCAGTGACACATTTGAAAGGCGTAAAAATGTTTGATTCTTAGCTGTTTGTCTAGCCTAACAGGCCACAAAGTATGCTGAATCCGAGGCTTGAGACTGTTCGAGTGGTGCCGAGCACACTGGAGTGGAGTATAGCATGGACCATTTATGACAATTTTGCATGGTAGCATTGGGAAATCGCGTGTAGATAGAGGAGGTCACACGGGTCACTCACAACAGATTGGAATAGAAAAGGTGGAGTTGACTGGGGGAAGTCCCAGGGTGGGAGCAGAAGGAATTATGTCAAGTCTCAACCAACTTTTACCTCTGCTTATTATATTTGCATTTCTATTCTTTCATTTTCTCACTTTTCCTCCCAAAATTTTACTACAGGCTTTTTATAGACCTCTCAAGAGTGTTCTAGTAGTGCGTATTTACTATCTTACTTAGGTATATCATGATGTATGGGCCAAACACTTCTAGGTACTTCACCTTTTATTAACAAACCTTCATCATCGACAGAAATTATTATTTACCAGCTTATTGTAACCGGAACCGATTCCAGTTTTAAGGGCATATCCTAAATAACTTTATATGCATGTTAAAAAATGGGAATTCCTGACCTAACTGAAGCAGTAGTAACTTACATATAAATAATACACAATTTTTTGCAAACAGTTTCTCAGCATAGGCCTGATGAAATATCCCGTTTATAGATATAACTAAATTGTAAATATTTACCTCTAGCTAGTGAAATCTTTTGTGCGCTTTGATGATCATTAGCAGTCTTTCAGCATTAATCTTAAAGTCTCAATCCAAACATAAACATAATCCAAACATAAACAAGCCTTCAACTGTATGAGCTACAATCTTTCTTTATTTGGTTAGGCCTATCGTTTGCCTCTTTCATTGTAAATACTAAGTAAGAAGTTTTTCAAATAGTAAATGATAAATATATCAGTACACGAAACAAGACGGGTATTTGCTATATTTGCTTAGTATGCATGTTTACCACAGACAGAAATATTACAATCCATAAAACAATAGTACCTATACACAATTCATGGATTAAATAATAACGTGCAGTAATTTGTAACCAATTTTGATGGTATCATACTTTTGGGAGGATTGTGTGTTATAATATTTACTTGATGCGGAATGAAGCGAAGCTTGGTCTTGATAATATGACAATAAATCACAATATTCTAATCTTCAAAAAAAATACACATATTATATTTAAACATTGTTATACATTTATTTACACACTGCAGAAAAAGAAAAAGACAAAAATTATGCAAGATACTTAGAATGAGATGACATTAACACGACACGTACAGTGTAAGTGGCAGCCACTATTCAGTGATCAATTAATTATTTGATGGTTATAGTATATTTGAATTTTATTTAAAGGGAAAAGTAGCTTAAAAGTCAAAGCATTACTTATATAACTTTACACTAACCAAGTACAGAGTTACATTTGCAGTTACTTACTCATAAATTACAAAGTTATGAAGTACAAAATATTCCACTTCCACAATCATGAACAACTTTTGTTTCTTTTGCTTGGGGCCACCGAGGACTTTACCAAGAGAGGTGAGCGATGGAGAGTGTGAGAGAGTGAGAGAAGTTGCTAGTTGCTAGTTTGCTATTTGATTGAACCAACAAATTTTCATTGCCGCCTTAGAGCCATCTACAGAGAACCAGCAAACTCCGATGAATTTCATGTGAATGCAACACATCAACAATGAGATCCCGGCTACATTTAACATCTTTGGACACATCGTGTAGTAGTGTGCTGTCTGATACAAAATTGTTCCGAAATTCGAAACATATGGATTGATTTGTCCCAGATTTTTCAGTGGACCAAGTCAGGTTTGAACAGTTAACAAATTGGAACGGTTCCTCAATTTGTAATTACTCGTCATTAGATATTTGTGGTGTAACTAGACAGTTTTACACTCATCTCACTCATCTGTGGCCAAGATATTTGAAAAACGATGGCGCCAAAGAAGGATCAGCCGGTTGAAAAACAGGTTTTGCTTGGACGTGTCGGAACAAATTTGAAAGTGGGGATTGTCGGTCTTCCGAATGTTGGAAAATCAACTTTCTTCAATGTGCTGACAAAAAGTGCTATACCAGCAGAAAACTTTCCGTTCTGCACTATTGATCCCAACGAAAGCAGGTATAACTCATTTAACTCATCTTGATATAATGTTAAGTTTAACACTGAACTAAACTTAATTTGGTATTTTTTATTATTATACTATACTGTAAGTAGATTCTAATCTAAAACAATTTTGAATTCTATAATAGGGTTGCAGTACCAGACGAAAGATTCAATTACCTTTGCGATTTCCATAAACCATTGAGGTGAGAGAAGTAATATCCGGCAATTTTATTTTATTGTATTCACTTCTTTAGTTAAGATATTTATACTCTTTCGACTTTACTTTACTTTCGATTTAGATGTGCAATTGTAAAATTCATGGGAAGGGTAAAGGAATAGTGGATGAGAATGGAAGATAAATTATATAGAAATTACATGTGCATAGTGTGTAGTAGTATAGTGTGTGTGTATTGTGAATACATTTACAAATAACAAAGTACATTATTGTACTTTGTACACATTTGTGAATTTCTTCATTATAATTTGTTCCTGTATTACTATACTTTCACCTATAAATTGTAGGTAAATAAGTATAATAAGTATGCACACGGGCAGTTGGCCAACATATTTAATAGGTTATAAAACAAACTATGAACAGTGGTTTATTACTATTTTGTAATTATTAAATTAAATATATACAAGCCTTAAGTTTACGCTACGGTTTATCTTGAAAATAAATAAATTAGGTTTGAATGTTTTAGTGTCAGTCATATACGGATACTGAATCTAGTTTTAACAATTCCAAACTTCAGGAAAATAGGGAGGTAAAAGATATTTTGTTAAACATTGACAATTTTTTTTACACAGCAAAGTTCCAGCTTTCCTGAATGTGGTGGACATTGCCGGTTTGGTGAAAGGAGCGTCGCAAGGTCAAGGCTTAGGAAATGCATTTCTGTCTCATATTCGAGCATGTGATGCACTTTTTCATGTTTGCCGTAAGTAAAAAGGAAATTTAAATTTTGTAGTTTTTGGATATTTGGAAAGTGTTATAACTGTTTCACTCTCACGTTAATCTCTTTGTATTCGAAAGACAATGGATCTTATGTTGCATTACAATGGACCTCCCACGTTGATTTGCTCGACTCGAAGTTCGCGCTGAAGTTAAGCCTTTTGTATTGCAACATATGATCCATTGTCTTTCGAATACAAAGAGATTAACGTGAGATTGAAACTATAATACCAAACGGTTGAGAGGGAAAGAAAGAACATGTTCAATTCAATATTTTTGATCTAGAGTATCTATGTAGAATTGATATGGAATCTTGATTTTTTATGGTATTAGTTTGTGTACTTAGTTTTTGTTTCACCTAAAAACTAAAAAGTAGAGTGGTAGGTAGGAGCAAAGTATTATTAGAGTTTGTATTTGTTTGCTAAAACCATAAGCTTTGGACATTCTACAGTGGTTTTCTGTAGTATTAGGATAGCATCTATATAATAAGAGCAATTCATTTCCTCTTTAACATCAACATACAAGCTTCAAATTTTTACTGGATGTTCATATCATAGTCAGAACCCCAAACCTCAAGTTTCAAAACGATATCTTTCATAGAAATCGTTTTATGAATTTTTGAATTTCGAATTTTAACATTGAAGGAGTGGGAGAAAACGCTCCGATCTGTCACGCTTTGTCCAGATACTCCTCCTACAGTTTTCATCCGATCTTTGCCAAACTTTTTCCTGATCTACTCGACTTAATAATGAAGACGGTAGCCACTCCAGTTTTTTATTTTTTAGTAGAAAATATTTTGCCAGTGAATTTCAAAAATTTGACAAAGTCCTACTCTTTAAGCAGGCAGGCCTCCGCCATGTAAAGGGATTAGTGTCCCTTTCACCTCCGACGGGGCGACCGCAGCGGAGTCAAACTATTAATAGCAAGGCAACGTTTATTTAGTCAGTATTATTTGGTTGTGGATTGTATAGGTTGACTTGAATTGACTTAGGATTTGGTTAATAATTGTAACGGGGTAGGTAGAAAATAGATAGAAATAACGATAACGATTAAAATAGTGGTAGCTAATTAAAATAACAGAGCTACTTAAAATGAAGACGTGAAAATGACGTGAATATTTAAGATGACGGGAATATTAAAAATAAAGAAATTATTTAAAATGGCAGGAATGTTTAAAATTACGAGGTTATTTAAAATGACGAGAATTTTTAAAATGACGAAATTTTTTAAAATGGCGTTTGTAGATTTAAAACAACGGGGTTATTCAAAATTAAAGGGATTCTTAACGACTAAATTATTTAAAACTACGAGGTTATTTAAAATGACAACTGTTTAAAATGTGGGGTCATTTACAATGGAGCTATGGAGGTAGCTAAATAAGAAAATTTTATGTTTTAAGGCAAAAATTTCTTTCTTTTCTTCACAATGACTTATATTTAAAATGACGGGGTTATTTAAAATGACGGGGTTATTTAAAATGACGGGGTTATTTAAAATGACGGGGTTATTTAAAATGACGGGGTTATTTAAAATGACGGGGTTATTTAAAATGACGGGGTTATTTAACACGATGGGGTTATTTAAAATGACGGGGTTATTTAAAATGACGGGGTTATTTAACACGATGGGGTTATTTAAAATGACGGGGTTATTTAACACGATGGGGTTGTTTACAATGATGGGGTTATTTAACACGATGGGGTTGTTTACAATGATGGGGTTATTTAACACGATGGGGTTGTTTACAATGATGGGGTGATTGCAAATGACGTGGGTGATGTAAAATGACTGGGTGATTTAAAATTATATATTATGTCCATATAATATTGATAATATATAATGAAACCCAACATTTACTTTAATTTTGGTGTTTAGTTAAATGATGTTTAATTTGGTTCACTATATATTATTATGCTGATTCGATAAGCATTGTATTTGTTCCCCGTCCGTAGGATGTTGTAGCAATGCAGCAAGCAATTTTTTAAACATTTTAATCTGTTAATTTTCATACTTTTTTAAATCATAAAGCAAATACATACTCATGACATGATCTACCGTCCCCATTAAGGGGTTACCCATTTCCCGTTCGGAGAACGGGCCTATTACTAGTCTTTTAATGTAACAAAATTAGTCAGCTCTCAATTTTCATATTTTCATTACACAAGTTAGTTAAAATTGTGAGTGAAGTATGTTGATAAAACTTCAACAACATTACTTACAAATTACAACTTTCAACTTACACAACCTTCCATGCACATACGCACAATGTACAGATGACTAACAAGAAACAAAATCTCAAGAAGGGAAATCATAATAATATTCATTTGGAGATCCACTCATCCTCTCTGTGTTCTCATAAACTGACGCTAAACTCAGCTTAATGATTCTAATGATGATAAGATGAGTTTAAGACTTACCTGATTACTGTCTTCGGACTTGCCTTTTCGTTACCACCAATTTTATTTTGCTTGGTGTAGGTTATGCCTGATGCTACACTTACACCTTTTATAATAACAATGAACTCAAGTATGCCTAGTACATTGTATACTTTAAGTATAACTTTTTAAGTGATTCATGGGTAAACAAGCTGCACCAAACTACCACAATAATTGTATTTCGTGAAGCAAGCATCATATTCTTATTCTGTTAAGTTAAGCGATTACAACGAGTCAGTCTGAGACGCGTCTACGGCAGTCAGCAGAGACTCGTTCGCCAAATCATCCTCACCACTATTGTATACTACAACCTGTAGACAAGACAAATCGATTTCATGTGAGACTTCTTTGTAAGTGTACTATTGAAAGCATCAGCTTTTTCTACCCTTAGTGCACTAGACACACTAGACCCGTTTATATAAACAGGTAAATGCGTTTCCAAGTCGAGGCTGGTGAGTGGTGTTTGCTGATTGGTGTATTGCATATTGAATTACATTACATCATTACATACACCTCTCTACCTAATGCGAATGTATATTATTATGTACACAATAGTAGTATTAGTATTCGTTAGGTAGTGGTCATTTCTTCAAGTATATGAAGATTTTTCATTAATTTTGTGTCTAAATAATAGCATAATTGGTAACGGTACGGTACTAAGTGCGACTCACTTTAAGTTACTATAATATTATTGTTACTTAAAATAATAAATATGTTAGATAATGATAATTGGCCTTGCAAATAGCATGTGAGACTTCGTCGGGGAGAGAAAAGCAAAAGAAAGCCTTGGTCCTGGTGCCAACAACTCGTTAAAATGCCATATACAGTCTCACGGCGCAATAAATCATAGGTAAAGAGGCTATAAGTATACTGAATCCAATATGAGTCACTTCATGATGGCAAATTCCGACTTCTACTGACGTAATTCGTAATTCTTATACACTAAATCATTAAACTAAGCTTATGCGCTGCACAATGCACAGAGCAGATTTATTCTCTTCAGAAAAAGTTGATACAGGTGATATAATAACAACCTGAACACTGAACACAGCTCGCAATTCGCTAATTGGAAACTTCTTCATGACGTGACGTGACGTGACGATACAATATGCTAATAAATATCACTCAAAAATTTTTAAACAAGGTTCCATTTTATTTAGTGAATACTTATTGATGTTTGTAAACCATTATGCCAATTATTAATGTGTCACCATTTACTTTGCTCGTTTCATTTATTAATACAAGTAAATATAGGTAGGTGTGTCTTCTAGTTAGTAATACCCCTGTTAGAAGGAATTCGGTTCGTAACAAGATTTGGATCGGTACGATTCCTTTATTTATGGGAGGGCGTTGTCTCTCTATCTATCTAATCCAATGGTAAATTTGGACTGCAGTAACATTTTCAATTCTGTCTTGGAATTACGTAATCAGAGGTCATCGGGGGAACGAGGTTTTAAAATTTTAATGGTTGGACTCACCCCTGTCTGGGGAAGTGTGTAACTTTTTTCTATGCGTCATAGAAATCGTGTAAGTAATAGCATGTTTAAAAGCTCACAGGCTCTCTAGAAACGTTTTTAGGGCAATTGCAAGCTAGAAGTAAAATAGGTCTGGAATTCCAGGCACAGTCTGAATTTTTTGTTGTTTTTTGTGACGGCGACAATTTCCAAATGCTTCCCCATGGAACGGAACCATTTCTTGCAAAAAATTGGAAATAAATTTCTTCGAGAATTTGTTCCACCCTAAGAGGATGAACAGGAAAATTGTCGCCTTGTGACGTCATAACAGCTAAGCAACACAAAAATCCAAAGTGCCTGGAATGCCGCAGGCTGGATCAATTACCCTGTCAGGGTGAAATGAAAGTCAATCGTTATTGACCTTTTTTCATTACTTCATAGGCTACCACAGTTTATTTACTTTACAATTGGCTCTATATTTACATTTTTCTCAAAAATATATCGTTTCGAAGCTGTTATGTTAACATAATAAATGCGGTTTTGTGGAGCAGATTGTTTTTAAGTGTTGGCTTTTTGGCTCATTAAAGAGTTCTAGGTAGACCAATAGTTTTAATTTTTCTTCATTTAGTACGAAATTAGTAATTAGCACCTTCAAATTCAAGTACTTAATTTGAATATTGTGAGTTGAGTACCTTGTTCGCCTGACTGAATCAGATCTTTTGTAGCTGAGCTCTAAGCAGTAGCGTATCTAATTCTGAAGTAATTTATGAGCCCGAAAACTGTATTCAGATATTGACATCTCAGATATTTTATGGATAGTAATTATATGCTTGTAATTTACGGTTGTTACAAATGTACGCCCAATCTAATCAACTTCTGGTAACGTTTGAATGCATGTTTTAATCTTGGTGTTCTGGTGAGGTGTAATGAAATTTAAGATGATGTAGTCAGTAATAATGATTTATATTAAAGCAGCATCAATCAGTCAGACTAAATTTTGAAAATATGCAGGGGCTTTCGATGACGATGAAGTTATTCATGTGGATGGAGACATAAACCCAGTACGAGATTTTGAGACCATTAGTGAAGAACTTCGTTTGAAAGATGAAGAATATTTGCTTCAAAATATAGAAAAATTGGAGAAAACTTATGTTCGTGGTGGTGACAAGAAATTGAAACCGGAATATGTAAGCTTGTTATTTTTTAAGCTTGCTTTTTATAAGCTTGAATATCAATAAATAAAATTTTAAGGTGGAAATAAGTACCTAAAATTGGGCTAAGATATGATATGATTCCTGTTGAAAGATAAAGTTGCTACAACGTGCACTTTTTTTGTACAAGACAGACTTGTTAATCTTGCAATGTTGTACAATTTGATAGTCATGAGATTCAAACCCCAGCGTTGAATGTCATGTTAATTTACTAGAGAAGCCCTTTTACGCATACACAACACGCAGTACACAAGCATAATGCGTAAAGTACGCACAGTATGCAGTATGCTTTTCAACTCGACACCGGTGCGCGGTGTGTAAGATGTTGTAAGTAAAGGATAAAGGAGGCTGCTATGTAGGCAAAATTGGGAAAATAATTAGCAATTGGTAATATTTTGGCTTTGCGGTTTTGACATAGTTTCCGTAGAAAACCCAAAGTAAAACTAGTGAAACTACCGTAAAATCCGAATTAATTCGCCCCGTTCAAAATAGTTGACCCCCTCCGGGTCAACTATTATATTTTCACGATAACAAGTGCATTCAAATAATAGTTGACCCTCCTCGAAATAATTGACCCCCCCTATTTTGTATAGGTATGAGAGTTATTGGGATGACAAGAGTTGGAAAACCAAAGTTAGTGAAGGTAAATCGACTAGGTACATAGCTTGTCCACTAAAAAGACTGACGGTTTGTTGTACATTTTTTCACTTCAGACGATTTGGAGTTGATTTGGGGCTTGAGGGTATATTTATTTTATGACAAAAGGTGTATGCCAATTTGAGGGGCCTCCCTTGAGGGTGGTCATTTTTGGGGTGGGGAGTCCCTCTTGTGTACATAACGAACCTAAGCTTTTTAATGGATTTTTTGTAAACATCTTAAAAAAAGGTTTGAACCCCGTTAGCGCTACTCTAACCTTTTGAAATAATAGTCCAGGAAAACTGAAAGTGTAACTTTCCCGACATTTTCTTCAAACGACATAATGGAGATAGACTATAACTGAATACACTTGAAACATAACACACACTTAATGTATGTATATTTCCCTCATTTGAAACTGTCTTTTTTATTTTTTTTAAAAAATTTGGCATTATAAGGAAATTTTTCTAAATTTACTTGAAAAAATAGTTCACCCCTATCGTTTTAATTGACCCCTCCGGGGTCCACTATTTATTTTTCGCACGAATGACATGGTTGAAACAATGGTTCACCCTGGTCAATTAATTCGGATTTTACGGTAATACCATTTTCACAATTTCACTTTCTCTCTCCTAACCCTAAGGCCATTTCACCAATGCAGTGTTTTCACATAACTTTCACCTTTTCACTGCTTTCTATGAAACTTTCACTCCACTCTCCCTTAATCTGAGTGAGGTGGCCTATTTGTAAAAAAAGTCAATGAAATAATATTGTTAACTGTTAAGGTTAAGGTGGTTTAAATTGTTTTTGTGCAGGAGAAAGTTTTGCGTGAAGTTAATATGGTATGAATATTGGATACTACAACAGTTTTTACTGTACAGTAAACTTTCGTCATTGCCTAAGGCTGTGAAAGCTCTATCTATTGAGCTCAGTTAGATATAAGTACAAATAAATAATTAAATAATAAACAGATATGCATATTTGTGTTTAGTAAGTTACTACAACGCAACTTAAAGGCCTTTGTTGAATCAAGATGCTTCATATTGCATTATATGTAGTTCGATGAAATCGACTTCGTAGTATCGAACGATTTTGTAAAAATCCCTAGCCAATGAAATGAATAGAAGCGTGGGTCGTGGGTGTACCTATATTTAGTTTATTTGCTTGCAATAATAATAATTTTATTATCAAGTGGTATGATAGAATGCTTATGGCATGTTATAACTTTATCCTATATTCTTAATGTATGCTTCTATATTATCTATATCTTCATTCATTTACGCCGCAACTCTTTTTTTCAACTCTTCTGTAGAAATTGCGTGCAATGCTATTGTCCTTAAGCGATTTGTTTCATAATTAAGATCATTATATATTTTGTGGAAATAATATAAGTAGGAGTAAGTATGCATTATTCTTACTTCCTGCTTTAATCTAGTTACCTACATAGATTAAGCGTGGTATTATAGTATGCGTGTAGGTAATTAAAGTAATTTCAATCGGAAATTATAGCCATTAAATGGAGTTGAATGCTATACTGCGTAAGTAAGAATTAAAAAATATGATTCAATTCAATGAAAATTGTTCAATCCTTGTAACTTGTAGTTATGTATTATCTGTATGAGTCAGCACATTGCTGTAATTCAACGATTTATTCATCAAATACTTCATACAACTGTGTTATGCCTATGCCCTAGTGAATGAATACTAAGAATAAAAGCAGATCAGTTAGCTCTACAATCTACCTGTAATTTAAGAAATCACCTTTATCATTTCCAAAATTTCACTTTGCCACCTTGTGCGTAAGATATTCATGCGCACTCTGCCTGTGGTACAATTAAGACATACTAGAACCACTCTCTACTTCAAGAATCCTCTACTTCAGCATGCAATGTTATTTATGGGTAGGAAACTTCCCTGGGATGAGATTTTGGATAAGTGGACAGATATGCGTAGCGCTTTCTTTCTTACAAAAAATGAGATTACTAGTTAACCATATCTAAAAGTTATGATTGAAACTGAAACACCCGTTTGAAAAAGTGAAAGATGGAATGGGTGAGAATAGTTGCCTGGTTTGATATAGTCACTCTTTATTCAGTAAAATTGTGTCGGAAATCTGTTCCATTTTAACATATTATGACTATTATAAAACTCAGAATGATTCCACCGCCACCGTACACATTTTCATGATGAATCTATTAAGCCTAGATTAAAAGAAAATCCCTCAACTATCTGTAGTTTTTAAGGAGAAATCCTTCATGATGGAATAGATATTAAAAATGAAATGTATGTACAATAAAAATGTAAAAAATGTGATAACGTACATACAAATGAAGAGTAATGCCAGTAATGTATGGATGTATGTATATGTACCAAACTTTCATATACATGATAATTATTTGTGTTCCATCTTACCCCCAACTCGAATATAGAAAGAGTTTCAAATAGCGAGGGAATTTAATGCAGGCCAATAACTTTCGTTTATATATGACCGGTAATCGATTTTCAAATTGTTTTTTCGCAAATCTGCATTTTAGTGTTTAAAGGTCATGAAACTACTGTTTTACTGATTAGTGATTAGGCAAATCAATTTTAATAATTGAAGATACTTCCGTTAGAAGTTGAAATGTAAACCCTAGTATTCAAGTCAAGCGACTCATAATAGTGAATTCTTAAGACCACAACTTATTAGTCGAATATTTATAGTGCAGTGTTGGAAGAAATAAGTTTTTTGTAGCTTTATTTAACTTCGATTCGTTGTTTAGATATTGTAATTCACACCACACCGGATAGGGAATAGTTTAAAGCGTAGCCATTGGCCAAATTAGGTTTAGTAAAATTTTAAGTACAACGTAGGCAATTGTGCAAAATATAAGTTACAGGAGTTAAAGAATTAATTAATCCTTAGCATGAACGAACTTTCTACGTTAGTAATCTACATACTTTACTTGTTAACAAGATCTACTGTTATTATTGAGAACAAGCTATGAAACTGGAAAATGCCAAATACGAAAGATAGTAGAAACATAATTATAGAGAAACGATGATATTTTTTAAACATGTGGCTGGTTTGGTCAGTTTGATTAAAAGATAAGACATAAAATAAAAATGAAGGTAGTCGAGTGACTGACGAGTGAGGTGGCTTGATGATGGCTTGGAATAATGCATTACTATTAAGACTAAGGAAGGTTTAGTAGTATTGGTACATAGTACATGAAAGCTCAGAAGTTAAGTGATCCGATCGTCAATTAAGCTGATAGTCCGATGGTGTGTACTACTTTTGTAGTGGTTTTAACATAGATGCTGACAGTATTAGCTAGTAAACGTGACGATAGAGATACCTATTTAATAGTAAACATATCATGTTATATAAAGTGAATGAAAGTTATGTAGTAGTAGTGTACGATTTATCGCTTGTTCTTTTATGTCGAGTTTGAATGATTCGACAAACTTCTGTTTAAGCTGTGTTACATAACAATTGTTGAACACACCGATGCAGATTGTACTGTAGATTGTATTGTCATATGAAGTCATATAAGTTGATTTCCTATTCAAAACTATGGACTCCATAGAACTTTGAGATGAAAAACAAAGGTGAGTAAGTGAGCTAGGTGAAGGAGTCTCTTCTACTCGTTTTACCTGTGCAGTAGGTGATTGACTTAGCTTATGGCTTGGGTCGACCGGAGTGGAGAGCTCTGACTTCTTATTGTTAGTTCATGCCAGTAATATGTAAAGCTCAACGATGCTCATGCTCCACAGGCCGATTTGTTCCTTAACTCCCTGCCTACTAGAACATCCCATTGGCTTGCCTGCTGATTAAACTACCTACCTGTCCATCTCTTTTTTCCTTTTCATTATTTATTGCGGTTATGCTCTTTTGGCTTTACATATCAACCCCGACCTCATCTATACTGATTATTTCGTTTTGCTGTCATCTCCGTTGACTCATATTAATTATGTCTTTAAATTGAACAAACCATCGCTAATAGAAGTGCCCATGTTAGTTGATTATTTGTTTAGCATGGTTCGTTTTATGGCAATAAAATATCATTTTGGTAAGCAACACAAGATTAGGTTAAAAACTGTAGATTAAAATGGCGATTTCACAGATACTTCGGTTAGGTTTGTATTATAGATACCTATGTACGATGTACGACCAAATGCTATTGAATATATTTATAATACAAAAATGCATTAGGAAAGAATCCGTCGACCTATTAAAAATATGCTTTTCTTGCTGCATAAATATACTAATTTGTTGTTTTTCATGAACAAATAACTTGGGTTTCCTGATGGCTCAAAATATGGTAAACATTCTAGGATTATTTAGTTCAAATTCAGAGTTTACATGTCATATAAACCGGAGATTCAGATTCATTTTCATTACCATTGACCATTACAGTAACATCTCAAAATATTTTTTAGAGTTTCCATGAATATACATGTTGGTAATTGTGTTAAAGATTCTAACAATTGAAATGGAAAATGCATTTTACCTAATGGATTAGATAGCTAATGTCAATGTCTAAACTCCAAACTTTTATTAGTAGAACATAATCCCATAATCCGATAATGGTTCTAGACGTCTAGTAGATACTTGTTTTATATAAGTTAACTGAATCTAATATTCTGCCATTAGTGTTAAGTATAGTTAAAGTTAATGTGTGTGTGTGTATCGTTGAACCGTACAAACGCTTTCAACACCAATCCCAGCAGACGCAGGAAGTTAATTGTTGAACTATTGTATTAAGTCGACAAAAACTTCATTCCCTCTTATGATAAAGTACAAACAATCTGTACTTTATTCCCTCCTATTGCTGTTAATATGTTAATGGTAATAAAATAGGGTTCTTTGTATGATATTTTAGGACGCTCTGGTTAAAGTGCGGACGTTACTAGTGGAAGAAAAGAAACAAATTCGGATGCACGATTGGAATGCTGTTGAGGTAAGATTTACTGGCACTTTATGCTCTTGTACAACTTGTACATGGTTATCCTCTTGTTCTACCACTGTTATGACATTTATTTAAAATATCTTTACTTTCTTTAGCTTAGGATTTTAACGTTCATCTTATACTGTACTGTGCTGTGTCTTTTATTGTATTGCATTTATGTTTAGGAGTATTTTAGAGTATATTTATTGGTGTGCGTTTTAAAAAAATTGCAACTGAATTTCAGTGTTCCGTGGAAGGTTTGCAAATCTTAGTAGTATCCTACTAATGTATTTGCATTGGTTAGGTAATATCCCGATTCGTTTGAAGGAATGAAATCGTAGGTTTCGTAGACTGGACTTCTACCCTCCTACTTGTGGAATAGCCTACTATTAACAGCCGTTGTGCTTAGTTATTGTTATTACGTTACTTTAGTGTACGTTTTTATGTTTCACAGCGTATATTTTTGTGTGACTGTGATAGGAGGGTAGGTCTGGTACACATCATTAATTTGTGTTATTAGCAGTTACGAAGTTGTAATAATAGCATAATATGTATGTGAATTTGCTTAGTTGTAAAAACTTATTAATTAATAAATGGATACACACTTTTGTGTGATTGCATGGTCTGACACTCATCCATTATAGATTTCTAGACGAATTGTTCATTGTATTGTATTATCATGTACCTACAGCGTTATACTGTTAGTAAATAATAACATTGGATAAGGTTTTTAGTGATACGTACGTCATAAATAAGTAGGTTTGTTAATTGTTATTGGGCAAAGTATTTTACTCACTCCTACCTCGTTAAGTTAAGCATAATTACTAAAATTAAAACCTGTTACATTGTGTTACACATAGATTCAGATGTACACATAGTAAACCCTTTTATATCAGGAATCAGGGTGCAAGTTAAGATGAGATGAAATTATTTTGATTCTTTATCGCTTTAATAGATTGATAAATAGAGAAGAAAGTTATATATAAATAGTTTTTTGTTTTTTGCTGTTAGGAAATTTTTATCTCCTACTAACGCATAACGCTGTAAAGGCCTCTAGGTTAGGTGTTAGGTTAAGTATTACTATTCTATACCAAAATACCTTTTAAAGGGTTCACAAAGTTGTTGTCTTTTTGAAAGTTGGTGATGGATCCTAATTTGCTTACATACGTTTACAAGGATATAATATTATTAAATAATGATCTAAATAAAGTTCAATATGTTGATAAAGAAGCGTGTATAGTTTGACATGTTTAATTACTGTATACCTCTAATTAATGTAATAAGTTATTGTAAATTGTCTATATTAGCCTAAGTATCGTTCATGAAAGTTTTATTTTTGTTGCAGATCGAAGTTTTAAATAAGCACTTATTCATCACAGCAAAGCCCATTATTTATTTGGTCAACCTGTCTGAAAAGGATTACATTAGGAAGAAGAATAAATGGTATGTCAGTCGTTTTCGTTAAGATAGATGGGTAGTTCTTTTCCTTAGACCGCGATTTACTTCTACTGTGAATAGAACACAAGTCTCAGACGGTTTTACTTTTTACTTTCCGAACGTGCCTAGCTATCCCACATAATTAGTGTGATTTACTAAGTGTGTATTCTGAGTAAGTATTAGTATACCATTACTACTCTACAGAGTTGTCTCTTGAAAATCCATTACTTATGTTTCACCTATATTTCAATATACATGTATCGACTTTAGTTTAGCTGGCGTTTGTTTGAGTTTGTCGGTTTGTTTATGGTAGAGTTAATACAACAGCCATAAGTGTAGTAATCAGTCACACAACACATTACACAAATAACCCATTTTTGTAGTTGCTGTTTACATTATTCCGTACGGATTACTGGGATTACCTACATATATTACTTACTCCTTAAATATGTGGAATGTGGAGTAGAATAGAAACATTAGAAACTCTATAAAGCAGAAGATTCTTTCGTTAAACTCTTAAATTGAAGTATTTTTTATATAAATAAGAACAGAGAATCTAAATCCAATGTAGAATATTCCAATTATTTATTTCTTTAAAACTTGAGGTTATATAATCCACAATATAAAATACTTTGATTTGTGTTTGCATAATGATTTTTCTAGGTTAATCAAGATCAAAGAATGGATAGACAAGAACGACCCAGGTGCTATGTTGATTCCTTTCTCAGGGTCTATGGAATTCAAGCTGGTGGACATGCCGGATGATGAAAAAGCTGCGTATTTAAAGGAACAAGGAACGACCAGGTACCAAAACATTTTTCTTACTCGTATTAAGCATTTTATTGATGGCTGGGGCTATTTAGTATTTCATATTCCATATATACTATGTACTTTATTATTGCTGTAAATTGAAGCGAACGTGCAAATAATATTAGACTTAAATTGCAATGACATTCTTTGTGATGCGACGTTATACGGAAAACAACAAACATGGTATTCATAGTGAAAAAGTAGTTGAAGAGTGGTGTTTAAAATGAAGGTTTTGATAAAGATTCAAATAAAATAAATCGTATCATAACAAGAGCTGCATTACATTCTATGTTGTGTACAAGGACAAAAGTGGAACAAAAATCCAATTAAATTGGTCAGAAAGAATGGGTTCTTAAAAGTTCCTGTTGATAAAAAACGAGTCGTGTCAGAATTACCTTTGTGTATGTGTTGAGAATTTGTTTTACGGTGATTCTGGCTTTGAGTTAAGAGGTTAGGGTGGTCTTTTTCATCCCCATGTGTAATTATAACATAGAGGATTGTAGAATTCGTGCTTGTCGTGAGTTAAAGAATTGTGATTGTGATATGATTATTGGATTATTGCAATTGGTTAACCTAGCTATACTCTAGACAAATGCAATGGGTCAGATAGAGTGATATTGTTGGTGACAAGTATTTCCTAGCTAAGTTGTATTATGTTGATTTGACGTTTGTGCTACTACTACGTAGTCAAACGTGCATTTGAATCGAATCTAAAATAAAATTGCTCGCATAGATATGCCCTTAAATGGTGAGTGAGTGGTAAGAATTTTAGTTTGTTGCGTAGATTTATTCATTCGTTATAAACATAAAGCTATCAACGGGTAGCTATGTTATAATATTATAGTAACTGAGATTTGCATGACATGGCCAGGCGAGTCAATGGCAAGTTTTTGTCGACTTGGACAAGATTGAGAAGAGTTACCCACTTACATACAAATAACTTATTGTGTGCAGCTTTAGTGAGTTGAAAAGGGAATCAGAATGGAGAAATGATGTGATGTTGTGAGTAGACTTGAGATTTGGTAACAAAGGGCCATTACAGGCCGGCAACCAGGCACATACATTCATACAAACATTGGCAAGGTATCACTAACATATAATTTGGAGTCGCATTATTTTCTCTCGTGTGTGATTATATTTTTTTGGAAGTGGTTGTTGCTGTTCTCCTTTACCAACTTTTGTGTTTTTCATGTCATTATATGGCATTCATGTCTGGAGTTGGTAGAAGATAAGGTTTACGAGCCTCCTGCCTATTTCTATAATATGCTCAGTTAGTTACTTTTGCCTTCTGCTCTCTAGTTTCTCCCTCTGTTTCTTGGTCCTTTTCTTTAATACTAATAATATTATTCGACCAGTACCACTCAACGGTAGTAGAGAAGTTGTAGTCATACTTGCACTTGGTGGCTGGTATAAGTACCTAAATGTGTTCGTATATTAACTCATTTTGGGAAATATTATTATGCACTGTTGGATTGCTTGCTTACTTGTGCCACCCAACCATCTCGAATTCAGAATCCGTAGTTCTATTACGTTCATTATGTCTCCCTTATTTTGTAACTTGAATATGAAGATACAAATAAAAATTCTGTTTTTGTTCCTCTCTCCTCCCCTCCGCTCTGTTTTGTTGTTATGTTGATGTGAGCTTTAAGCTATATACTACTGTGTTTAACTACATCTCTTGTGGCATTGGCACTTCCCTCAATATGTAGTGGAAGTGTACTGAACAGATTGGAAGATTGAAGACTCAATATGTTAGCTACATGAACGAGGCAAAGAAACTCAAACTGAAACTCTCTACTCTGCAAAATTATAGACATTAAGTCACTTCAGAAAACCCCAGCTTGATATTAGAATCATTGATGACTTGTAATTTTGTCTCAATCACTTCAATCTGGGAAAGTGCCCAGTTCTTATCCTATCTAAAAGGATGGACTGGGCTGGGATTAATGGCTTCTCTTTTAATTGTGGTATGTCGCGATATTCACATTCTTCACAGAGTGCGGAGAGAAGGCTGCCCATAAGGTTGGCAACTCCATTCCCATCTAGTTTTTCACTTTGATCAGATCCGCAATCTTGATCCTGCTCTCCATCCTTATTTTCATTTCAAATTCTTTAACCAGATTTGAGTCCATTAGTAACACTGCCTGTAGCTTCTCTTAAGAGTTCTCTTGTCATTATTGTCTACCTTTCATGGGATGCAGAATATTTTAAGGGCTGGTGGCTTGGCTGGTAGTCGTTCTCCTCTCTTCTTGCTTGCTACTTGACTAGTTCTTTTATTACACAACTATTTTACATTCCAAGTAGTTGCACATAAGTTTATATGTGGTATTCCTGCTTCGAATTTAATGAGCTACATTGTATAATGATAGAGTGGAACAATAAATGATTTTTAAGTGATTTGATTGGAGATGCTCTAGAAGGATTTAATAGCTGAATACTAGTTCTTTCTTAATCTGCATTCTATCATCAACTGCGGTTCTTCAGGCCCTAAACTTTTAGTCTCTCATACTTCTTTGTCGTGGGTATATGTTGTAATGCAGACAGTACATATTGTAGTACGTATACTGAACAACTATAAAATACCCACATCTTCTTCTAACTGTTGAATACTTACCGAAATTTTTATGTCTTTCATGAATTGTATAATTATAAATTAAGGAGCATTTTGCAGTGTACTGAGAAACGTAACAATGCATGGTTTTTTACGGTTTCTTAATTTAATAGAAATGATGTGAATGTTTTCTCCATGTTTCTTTTGATATTATGTAAATTTAACTGCTGGTAATTGTTCTATAGCTAAGGGCTATAGCTATAGGCATAATTTTATTACGAATTGTTGAACAGTCGGTCGGTTCAGCCTGAAGTTAACAACTTTTTGTTAACAAGTCCTCCAAACCATACTTCAAATTTTGAAAATTTTGCCGACCACAAAAAAACACAGATTCTATACCAATGCTACGTCGTACACAGAATACCATTTCTTTGCAATGTTTAGCGAGCAGGTCATGGGGCAAATTAAGAGTAGGTGATAGCCATATTACAATTATATGAACTCTGGTAATATTGCATATTCTATACATTGCTATTCTTTGTCTATCGGTGATAGCAAAATAGCAACATGTATGTATCATGTAACCGAACCGTATGTGTAACGATTTCGAAGAGTATTGCGATTGAGAATGTATCAAGGACTATTAACACAATATAGCATTAAATGCAATGTAATATGGATGGCTAGGAAGGAGCTATATTATGATTGGATTGTGCATTTATTCATGTATGACACTAATAAATGATGTTTAGAGTTGCAAATTAAAGTTTAATATGCTAATAATATGCTTTAATTTTTCAGTGCTCTGGACAAAATAATCGTGCAAGGTTATAAGGCCCTTCAACTGCAGTACTTTTTTACGGCAGGTCCTGACGAGGTCAAAGCGTGGACTATACAGGTTAAAATAAAAATTTGATGTTCAAAATATCTCTTGCTTTCCTAGAAATCTAATACTACGATCTATGTATCGTCGTTAATGCAGCAAATAACAAATATACTGACAAAAAAATTAGAGAATGATTTGAAGTACTCTCTTGGAGCCTGAAGCCTTTTAGGCAACACAGGACCTAGACAACTGATTCCTTGTACGATTGCTGCGGTTGTGTTGTAGCATTGTTATCCTACTCGTCCCTAGGTTGCATTATTGGATATAGTAAGTTCAGTAAGTTCATGATAGACAAGTACTGTCTAACTGTCGATGAGTCGAAGTCCGGTCCAGACTGTGCCCAAGAACTTATTGAAGCTAATATTGTATAATTTGCTTTAGGGAGGGTGGTTGAGAAAGTACATTTTTTTCAATTGAAAAATTGCTCTAATTTCTTTCTTTCCTTCCATTCCCCAGATATATCCACATATGTATAATAGCAGAAGTGAGGCGCCAGAATTATTTCAATTGGTTAGGGCACAAGGGGTCAGCCAAAGTTTTGAGAATCATCTTGCATTGAGTCTCGTCCAAATTTTTTGTAGGTAGTATTGTCTTTCAACGAAGGAATTTATTATATATGGTATACTTCAATACAATACATACGTGAATGCGTAAAAGGTAGAAAAATAGCTGTTACCCATTCAGTTGAAAATACTCAGGTAAATTAAATACGTAATCGCACTTTAGCGTTGTCTGGTGCGTCTGCTGACACACTGGCATTCAGTTGTGTACAAGTTTGTAATGGGTACTCTACTGTGCTATTATTTAATAGCTAGAATTGAAATATAGAATTTTACCTGTATGTATTAATTGGCAATAATTGGTTGAACATTCATTTGATACGGATGCAAGACATCGGTATAGAATTGTTAAGTTTCATTCTCCACAAGGATTACAACTACAACTTACAATAATCAATCTAATTGATGCATATATGTAATGATTGGTTAGTAAAATCTTAATGTTTTGAATGTAGGTACTTATGTATCGTTTTTATTAAGCTGTGATTATCTCCAAATCCCCAGTATTGTAATTTTTTGTCTTGACCAATGTATTATGATTTTCCTTTTCCTGTTAGCATCCTGAGGATAAGCATAACATGATATTATAGTATTATGGTATTAGTATTATTACCTTGCTCGTTATATTTATATAGCATTGTTGATAGAGAGGCAGTAAGCTTTAGCTGGGCCACAAGACGCAAAATTGCATTCTATTCTCGAATCCAGTAGTACTACTAACTATGTATCACTCATTTTATACTTTATATTATCTGCATATAAAAATTTTTGTTGCCAACTGACCTTACAATTAAGGTTTGCTTTGCTATAAATGGCGCATAAATGTATTTATAGTACCTAACCTAACAATTTCTATAACATTTAAATCTACCAAGAAAATTGGTCATTGTGTCGATCGTTATGTCGTATAATCAGATCTAGATCTACTAAACTGACAGATATACTCAACTTACTCATTTATTAATGGAGAAAACAAACGAATAATGAGTCAGTTCCAGTACTTAATCATACTTAATTAATACAGCGTACTGAGCATGTATCACAACCAACATCAACCCAACAGTTCACATAAAATTATTGAAATAAAGACTATTTTATATTGAATCCAAAAATGTTAAAAAGAAATGTAGCACTTTTTGCTCTTTGAATTAACTAATTAAATGGTAACTGAGAATACTAATCAAATTGAATGTAACCATTGTAAAGGTGTTGAAACCTCATGAAAGTGTTGAACGAGTATGTAACTCTTTATTTCTGTCATTTGTATTTACAGAAGGCAACCAAAGCTCCACAAGCTGCTGGTCGTATCCATACGGACTTTGAGAAAGGCTTTATTATGGCTGAAGTAATGAAATTCGAAGATTTCAAAGAGGAAGGAACGGAAGCTGCTTGTAAAGTGAGTACAATTAAGACGAATGCAAACGAACTTATATTATTTAATTTCAAATTAATTTTTCCGTCTAATTTTAATAGGAATTATTTTAATGTTTTAACATAATTTTACAATTTTCATTGAAGTGGATATTCAGTTATCTGACATTTAATGATATAATATAGTACATACTTTGTGTGCAGTATACTTAGGCATTAATGTTTTTAGGTAGCTTAACTTAACATTGACCCTCGAAAAAAGAGATATCCGAGAGATACGATTGCTAATTTTGTATGTTTACGTGAAATAGATAGTCATAGTCTTATATAAATGTAATATTATGCTTAGAATAAAGTCTTTCGCATTTAAATTCGGTATATGTATATGTGATATGACTTAGTTGATAAAGTAGTAAGTAGAAGTAGTAGAACATAATATTTGATTTTGTTTGAAATTCAACGCTATATTGACGATTATTCCTTTGTAGTTATTGAGTACATCACATACACTTGTTATAAATTACAATAAATTGTGGTCACTAAATAGTTTTAAAACGTTATTGTAAATTAAATAATTTTGATTTATGCTTTAGAAATAACACAATCTTATTGAATGTTTACAGGCTGCTGGAAAATATAGACAGCAGGGGAGAAACTATGTCGTTGACGATGGAGACATAATATTCTTCAAATTCAATGCTGGTGCCGGTTTGACAGGGGCAGCAAAAAAGAAGTAAACGTTGTTCTTAAACTAGAACATCAATATCCATTGAGTTTTAAATCGGATAAATGATAAATTACTTTACGAAGGCCTTTATCTCATTATGTGTGACTCTCAAAAGTTGGTTCTTTATCGGATGTTTATAATGTCACTGTATGATGAGGATTGTATTATAACTAAATAAAGGTGTCAGTGTCCTGTCCCTGTGTGCTAAAATGTAAATCTTTCCAGCATGTTGCTAGTTGTTCAATCAAATATTAGTTGGATAATTATTAATTTATTTACTTATGCACTAACCGTACATATTTATTTCACTCAAAATTTTCTTATCATACTGATTACAGACAATGGAATAAAGGTTGAATGTAAAAAATTAGTGACGTATATACATAGCTATTTTTGTAAACATCATAGTCGCATAGTAAGCATGAAGCAACATAAAACATTTGAGATGAGTTTCCAATGATTACACTATTACACATTCCATATTAAAGAGTGGATACAATGATTAGAGGTACTTTTAATGTGTAGGTGACCAATAATTTTAAATGCCACCTCGCAGAGCAAGAACTAAGTGTAAAACTGACCCCCCTTGGACTTTATAGTCTGCTGCGGTTTTTTCATCATTCCTGCAATTAAAACAATTAAATATCTCAAAGTCAAAAATAATGTATCATCAAAATCATTTGTTTACATTTTCTTAGTAATTTACATTTGTTTTCCAGAAAATATCAGTCTTTGCTGCTGAGGTGGGATTCCTTCCTTCTCTTCAACTCGCTCCTTGATTCTCTCTACCTTATCCGTTGGTTCTATATCGATTTCGATCTAGTTAAAAGAACAAACACTTTTGTCTTATTCATCCTTCATTCGTCGCTTTTCGTTACATTTTAAAAATATATTATGAGTATTGTTATCACATTAATATTATTATATCCTCAAAATCATATTATTTTTAGTAACAAGTTACTGAATTATTGTGATCTTATTACAACTATTTTGCCACGTGAGAGAACAATAGTAACATTGCTCTTCACTTTCCCATTTAACTTTCGTCTCATTTAGTTACTCCTTTCCTTGCCCCTCACCGTCAACTCCGTCATTTAGATGTTTTAATTAAGTCAACATTTATTGTTCTTCTATTCTATGTATATATTTCTCTATATAGTAGCCCATATTTAAAAACACAAGACCACAATTTTTATACCAGTTTATGGGTAAACATTTACGAGTAATGTATATAATTACGTAGTATAGCTTTTTAATGATACCTGATATGATTTCCAAAGCAGATAGACAACGACTACAATATTATGAACTATGGACTACGGATTTACGGACTACTTTCCTACGAACATGAACAGTATTATTAGTATGATGACTAGGCCCCATCATGAGGGTCAATTTTGAATGGTAGGCTTCCAACTTCCAGCATAATAAAGTATATTGGGGCATATTATAAAAACTATTCCATTTAGGTAGGTGGGTTGGGTTATTGGGTTATATTTTTTATCATATAAGAGACCAGTAGGCCTAAGTAGTGACTCAATTTCGAAAGGTAGGCTTCTAGCAAAATCAAGCGTATTGATGCATATTATGAAACTAATATTGTAATATTCCATTTTGGCTTTCCTTTCCAAAAATAATAATAAATAGATATTAGTAGGTAGGTTAAGGTTAATCGACTTTTTATAGAGATATATGTATGTATTCATTATCGTCAAAAAATATAAAAACAATAGTACACTACTTTTTGGTATTCCCTATTTAGTATTAGAATTTGAACTTAGAAGTGAGGCAGCGAGGAGGTAATGGTAATACAAAATGATCCACAAATTGTAAACAAAAAACTAGAAAAGGTTTTTTGTTCCTATTCCTATATATATGTAGCTAATTAGTCATCACAATCACAACTATTATTTGTCATCAAAGTTTGCTTAAAACCCGAGCACTTATTGAGCCTACAAAATTACATCTACAAAGGCTATAATATTCATTCAGAGAAGCGTTGGGTAAGACATAGGAAGGCAAATATTTAATATTTATTCCCAACAATGCCAACAAATATTAATTTATACTTTACTTAATTCTACTTTATTTTCTACTTTCTTTCTACATTACTTCTACTTTATTTTCTACTATCTTTCTACATTACTTCTACTTTACTTTCTACTACTTTCTTTCTACTTTACTTTCTACTACTTTCTTTCTACTTTACTTTCTACTACTTTCTTTCTACTTTACTTTCTACTACTTTCTATCTCACATATGAAGTGATCTTCAAACATTAAAAATAACATTATTCAACATTAAAAAGATTTTTCTTTTCTCTTTTTGTATACCTCTTCTATTCCATTTTACTTTTACAAAATGTCCAAAATAAAAATAATGTAAAAGTTTTGTCGTAGATGACGGAAAAATCCTGAAATCTGGTAGTATTTGAATTCTTTGGATATAGAAAGAAACGAGGTGAAAGTCTTTTGTTAGGGGTGCACCAGAGCATTGCATATTTTTTATCTTATTTGGTTATTGCCATATAGGATAACATAGGTAAGGTAAGTCTAAATATTCTATATAGTATAATAAATTATGATTGGTAAATAGTAACCTATATCTGCTTCCTTAAAACGCGAAGAGAAGTATATTTTCATTTTATTGTGCATTTACTCTAAATGTTAGAGTAGATGCACAATAATAGAAGAGTCTAAAGCATTAATTTGTTAACATAACCACAACGGTCAGTCAGGGAGTTAGCTCTTTCCCTGGCTCTTTTGTAGCCAGATTTAGCTCCTAAAAAAGGAGCTGGATCTAGCTCTTATGGCGCTAATATTGGCTACTGGAGCCAGAACTGGCTCTTTTTACACAAAATTGTAGCTCCTAAGGCGCTGAAAGTAGCTCTTCTATCAAATTATTTCACCAAAACCTCCAGAGCCAAAAAAGCCAACGACCGATTTCATTCTAACCATCACCATTGGAAAGAGCGTGTCAAAATCTATCTTTTCACCGATGGACTTTTTGGTTCCTATAATAGAATGCATTCTACAACCAACTCTTTCAGATCACATCTCAGAAAAATTAAACAATGGAGATTGGGCCGGACACGAAAGCTGTATCGTGTACACAGCCGACAGTATAAATATGGTGTAGTACAAAATGCAGAAAACTATGCAATATGACGAATATTTTCTTAACGCAATTTAAAATAAGTATATAAAAACTAGAGGCTTTAACTAGCGGTTTTATTGGCTATATTATAAAATTTTAAATTTGGTAGAAGCAGAATAAAATATTTTAATAGAAACGCAATTGAACTTTTTTAATGCCCATTTTCCACTTTGACTATCAAAATGAAGAAAAAGTGAGATAAAAAATGAAGAAGTTGTTTCTCACAATCCTCTTTCTCATTAGGTTAACACTGTACTGTGGGTAGATAAATTCTTTGCTAATTTTGTCAAATGTCGGGTAGCTTCACTACCAACCGTCCAGTTTCGGACGGAAAAGTAGTTTTAGTTTCCTTCGTGGCTTTCAAAAAGAAGGGCCAATATTAGCGCTTAAGGAGCTAGAACTAGCTCCTTTTTTGGAGCCAAATCTGGCTATAAAAGAGCCAGGGAAAGAGCTAACTCCCTGACTGACGGTAAGACACATATTTGACACGACATTACTTCCAAATGATGGCCAAACAAAAAAATAATATGAATATAGCATATAAATACTCTATCGGCTATCGGTCTAGTCACTAAATTAAAATAACATTAAAGGGATGGGATGGGGGAAAGATTAACATTTTGTTCTATCTATCGATGATCAATATTACCTAATTATGAATTAATTTTTGCTGTATGTTCAATGTTACAGACATGACTTGACAGATGACAGACAACAAACAACTGATACCTGATCAGACTGAAAACTACAAACTACTGAAAACTACATAAATCGACACCTAACCTTAAACTTTACTAGTCACTAGTACTAAACATTATATTGTATATCTATTTCAATTTCAAGAGTGAGTCAGAAGTTACATTATTTATTATCAAAATTCAAAATTTACTTACTTCTTTACCAGTCAGTGTCTGCAAAAAAATAAAATACAGGATCAAGGATTGCTTTTCATTATAGTATTTATGAATGATCTACATCCGTGACAGTCAATTTCAATACTGATAACAGCAATCTCTTACCTTAACTTTGATCAGCATTTTAAGTCGACTTAATAAATTTTAGATCTCTTCTTTCAAATTCGGACTGGATTTTTCGAATCAGAAAATTGTCCACTCACTCAAATACTCAAATCAAATGACAGTATCGCAGTATCGCATATTATTCAGCAAAAATCGTAGATATAGGAGAGTGTAAAATAGAAGTAATTCGGTATTTTTGAAGTGAACCGCCCGACTAATGTTAATCAGTTCAGCAACTCTTCATTCAGTCGCGCTGGCATCGCCAGTCCTGATCTTTCGTAGCTCAACATAATGTGCTATTTTCTGAGTCCACCAATGCCATTGCCAATTAAAGCGTTCATCATCCAAGATAATTTAGTGTCCTGTGTGGCATTTAACATGTTAACGGTTTTGAAATACTTAAGCCCAAACTACTTCCCGTTTCATCGTCACGTTCACGTTTGGTGACGTCAAAATGACGTCACTACAGTGATTTAAAAAAATTTTTAAATGTGATATGACGTCATTTTGACGTCACCAAACGTGAACGTGACGATGAAACGGGAAGTATAGTTTGGACTTTACTTGGTTCTCCTTATTAACCGCCCAAGCTTCTTGGTTCACTGGTAAATTTTATTTCACTGGAGGCAGAAATACAAATAACCATGGTGACATTTAAATATTCCAAATGACCTTTCAGATTTTGGACTGCCTAATTTTCTTGGATGAACATTAGTTTTGTCCACTTTTTACCCAGGACAAAACTAGTTTCGCCCTGAATAAAACCACTTTTGGTGTCCTTGGTGGGAGACCAGCTTGATTGCTAGCTGAACTAAGTATGACAATAAAGCTTTGAAATTGAAAATGAAATTTATTTTCACAAGTTCCTATCTCGACACTACAACCATGCTAACGGGCCAGTGGATAGCCGAGCCCTATCCCATAAGCACAGTGTTCCATTTTAGCCGGCTAAAAATGATTTTGACCAGCCAGCCGGCTAAAGTGGCTGAAATGGCTAGTGGCCAAAATGCCCAAAAATCATGATTTTTTAAATTTCCCGCCAAGTCAAGGATGATTTTCTCATTTCACATACTCCCATTTGACTATTTTGACCATTTTAGCCACTGGCTAACAAGAATTTCAACCAGCCAGCTGGCCATTTTAGCCAGCCATTTTAACCAACCAGCCGGCTGGTCATCGAACACTGCATAAGCACACAACTGAGATTGACCGATTGACCAGTCTGACAATTTTGAATATACGTCAACTTTTGACAGGCCGTTCTCGACGCTCTAACCTCGCAAGCGGCCGTGGGTGGGAAATCTAGTAAAATTAGATTAAATCATGATAAATCCCGTGACCGGCGAACGCTCCAAGCGGTCAAACTATTTACACCGATTGATTTACAATTGTGAGAAAGTGAAAATTACTTAAAATTGAGCTCCATGGTTGGTTCCTAACGAAGTAAATAATAATATAATGTCCAAAATTTACCCCTGAAAATTGCATTACACATCGTAATCGTAACCGAAACCCCCATGCTAGCCTAGCCTTGTCCATTGCATTGACTATTTTACATTTAAGTCAATGTAAAATACTCGATGATTTTTAACAACCAAATGAACCGCGGTGAGCATTGTGACTAGAACGTTAAAATGACATTGATGACAGTGCAAATCTATTTTGAACTAAAGTAATGGCATTGTTGCTAATAATGTTATAGTCAGTGAGTACTCTCTTGTAGTAAATCATAAACTTGCCTCTTACGCTTAGTTTATAGTCCAGGTTCCACGAAGTTATCATGGGAGGATAATGCCGAGATGCATCAAATCAAGAGTTAGAATTAAAGCGTTAAATGAAGGTGAAAATCGTCACTCTTGGATCATTGAAATATTTCAATAACTCGGAAAGTGAAGAACTTCATTTTTACGTCAAAATAACATCGTAAAATCCAAATTGTAAATTTTGAAAGTGAAAATTTTCACGGTAACTTTACGATAACTTCGTGAAACCTGAACTATAAACTAGGCATTATTACCTAGAAACTAACTTTTACACTATTATTGTTGTGCTCGGTCGGATATTCCATGCATAAAAATTTGGGTCAACCTTCATCGAAATTTGCAATTTTTGAAATACTGACGTTACGTTCAGTAAAATTCCTCCCGAACCAAGCATTTGATTTTCTTGGCCCTTTCATACATCTTCGTTCTGAAAGTTGTGTAAAACGGGACTTTCTAATAGCATTCTACCAGGAATTCTTCAAAAACCCATTGTTTAGCTTGGCTTGTTGGCAATAGGTATGCTTTCCACTTTAGTTAGCTGGTGGCTAAAATGACTAAAAATAGTTATTTTCCCGCCAAATCAATGATGTTTTACTGATTTCATGTAGATTAATTGGCATTTTAACCACTGGCCACTGGCTAACAAATATTTTAACCAGCCGGCTGGCCATTTAAACTGGCCATTTTAACCCGTAAATCGACTGGTCACCAAACAGAGGCTACAACGCAACGACAGGCATTTAGCGCAATAAGCTGCCTATTTTGGATTGGCTATGGTAAATTGTATATATGCTGCTACATGTAAAAATAGGAATAATAAGTGTTATATTAATGTTATATTATTATATATGGTTTAGCATATTATACAGTTGAATGAAACTATAATAATATTATTATGAGTTTGAGTAGGAGTATGACTCACACACACATTACAGTCACTCAGTACAGTAGTAGTAGTCAAGTTGCACTTGCAATGCAATCCATGCGCGGGTTAGTCACATTTTTATGTAGCGGTCTCTTTACGAAATGTGAGGCGGCTATGTCATTTCTATTCAAATGTTAGTAAACAGTTTGGCGCAGTGTCAGTTCGGGGAGTGGCTTTGACGGTGAAAGTCTCTTCGCAAACGCAAAACTGAACTTTTCCTGTTCCAGCCAACGAGCCAGCTACACTTTTCTGTATCTCTCTCTCCAGTCAGTGTTCCAGTCACAGCCAGTCACCACTAGTGACAACATAATAGCAGCTACGTGTGTCAAGGAGAAAAGGAAATCTATGTGTCTCTCGTCTCGCGTTTCTTCTCCTGACATCTGATTCCGGAGCTGTATACGAAGTTGTTTTCCCCGTTTACTTGTAAGTCATTCAAAAGTGTATACTTGGTTTAGTGGGTTCAATAATATTTATTTGCTTTTGTTTTGATTGTGGTAAAATTGAATTGAAACCAGAATATCCACTAACCGACTATGCCGCTTTGAGGTTAATTTGCTATTCAACGGCTTAAATATGTCTTTCCATTTGACAAATGAATATGTGCCAACGTTGTACACTTAACAATTGAAAAAAACTCCGTCAGTTAAAACCAACACGACAATAGTATAGTGAAAGTAAACTAAGATGAATACGTTTTCTAAAAACTCACTTCGTATGTCGTAATATATTATGGCATGGGTTTATTGTCAATTGTTTTAGTAACGTTTTAGTTATTAGTCATTTTAAGATAGCTGTTTTGATTTAGTGTTAAGATAAGAGTGCTATGATAAGTGCCTTTTGCTCTTCTTAATCCTGTCCTTTTAGTGTCTAGTTAAAAGTTAACTAAATGCATAAAATCGTCAAAAACATACACTTTTGTAACCATGAAATGTTGGTGTTGCAACTAATTAATGCAATAATATAATAAATTGCAGCAAGTGTAGTTTAAATAAGGATTTGCTCAAGCACAATATGCGCAAGACATGTAATCTCATTTGGATTGAGAACGTTCAATCACTTCAAAATTTTTGCATGACAAACTCCACTCTCCATTTTAGAAATCGACCTCAGTAGTTATAGTTAGTAAGAAAGAAGTAAGGACACACACGAATTCCTATTTATTGTAGGTCTAGTTCTATTCTAATCAAAACTAGGATTTAGGATGTAGTAATATTATTACTAAAGCGTGCAATTATGCAAAGTACAATAGGTATTTAGAAAAAAATCGTATTTTGATTAAACAGTAGTATATAAAGCTTTTAGAGTGTACTGAAACTGTCAAAGTGGAAGATGTAAATGTCTTTCTTTAAAACAATATCTGCCTATTTTCTATGTCTATAATCTTTGTAAGTAAAACAGCCAAACCGGCCAAACCCACCGACACATGGTGAAAGTGTGAAACTGGAATGTTATGGAGCGTTATACTTCCTCGTTCCCGTTCCATTGTAAAGCTAAAGAGTGCATAGCTGGGTAGTGTACAGTGAGCGAATAAAGTAACGCGTCATAGCTTTCTCTAGTTTCTCCATTTCCTTATGGGACTGACTAATTTTATCCACGCATAACTTTCTCACGTGGAATCTTTTGGTGAAAGTCTAGTGAACGACTTTTCTAATTAAAAAGTTTAAATGGAATTTAACAATTTAAGCTTTCATACTGAAATTTATACAAAGCACAGGTTTAGTTTAAATTGTGTAGTAAGTTGTCCATTGCCATTGTATAGCTGTATAAACTGACGCATTTTTCAATTTTGTTTAGAAATTGAAAGTTAACGCGTAGTAAAAATTATGTATAATAATAATTCTTATACCACTGTTAGATGATAGCAGCATATTATTTTTTAGCCCATCATCACCAGACTGTCCGGGTCTGTTCTGTCTGTGATATACATATTTATTGGAGTGTGTAGCTAACTACACATCTCTATAAGTGTTAAATTAGATTTTGGCTATTTTGTGCAAACAAACGGGCTAATATTATGCTTCTCTTATTAAATTAAATATTATGAAGTAATTCAATTTATTTAAACAAATTCAATGGAGGAAAATAATCTTTTCTGTAATATAAATTCAATACTTATGACATGTGGGTACAAATATTACGTCTAGGGTTTATGATAAATGCTCAGCATAAGAATGCATTGCATAAGCTTCAGATCCTAGCATAGCATGTATGGAACATAGACGAGCAGATCCAAATCATAAAATCTGATGCTGCTATAATTATAGTGTTGTGTTGTCTAGGCCTACGTAAAGAGAATAATGTATTAGTGCCCTAGTGTTGCATAATAATGCTGATTCTCCCGAGTGTCAGTTCTAAGGGTTTGAGTTGAGGGTTTGTGAATGTTTTTCTTCGGTCTGTGATCATGATCCCTAATGTAATCCATGCTCCCCAATCCATTGGGACACTTTTATCATAATCGATTAATTTTCTATGACTCTTTGGGTCTGCTTAAACTGAAGTGAAAGCTTCCGAGTTGCCTTATTTTGTGCTGTTTTGTTTCGAGGCGAGGCGAGGGTCGGATGTTGACTCTAGCCTCTTTCTGCATCCTACTTCGACTTCACTTGAAAGTTTAAAGGCAAATAGCCAGCAGGTCATTTTGTGTAGTATTTCAAGTTGAAGCTGTTCCATTCCCATGTCTTCAAACGTCTTATTACAATGAAAATATGATATAAAATGTTTTCATATTTCTGTCTAGCATCGTCTTCCATTGGGTAACTTCACATAGATTCTCAGTCAAGTATAATAGTAAAAGTAAAATCGGTAAATACCTTTTTTTTTAAATGTTATCCGTGATCAAATAAAGGAGACAGAGACAAGTATATATACAGAGCAGATATAGTTTACCATGCTTTGATTTCGTGATGCGTTAAGCTTGTTGTATCGTAAATGGCATAAATGTGACAAAATATGACAAAACTTTCTTACAAATTCCTGATCTATGCAGTGCGTGTCTGATCGTGCCAACTATTGTAGACTCGCGTTGTGATAGTCTCACAGTCTTTTAATTATTTGGAGCATTTCTGGTATTCTGTTGTAAATTAAAAGGGAAACGTTCAACAGGGTCATTTCATTTTCCAAGTTCATCCATTCCTCTGCAACCCATGCTGGCTTATTATTGTACTCAGTGGAGTCGATATGGATACATTTCTGTTTGTGCTGTCTGTCGTTAGTGATTTAATACTAGCACTTAGTACTTACGCTTCACAAAATCAAGATTTATTTTTATAGTTCATTCATATAATCTCAGTCCTCATCCTCAGTAAAAGCTTATCTGTTTTAGTCATAGTCATAATTCACGACACCCGACTCCCGATTAAAAATAATCAGATTTAGATTACAAGTAATGGTATTGCGGAATGAGCCACTAGTCACAGAGTCACAGATACCCAGGCACAGATCATTGTGTAACAAAAGTAGCTAAACCTCAATCTGATACCCGTAAACATCATCTTATACTTAATATGTATTCTACTCTGTAGATACATTTATTCACTCACAGTTGATGTTTACTGCGAGCAAGTAACGCGTGCTTACTTATCGTGGAACAAATTTCTTATTTATCTTTTAATGGTTGATACTATGATTTTTCGATGTTGAGATCAAGGTTGTGTTGTATACTATACTAGCATATGTATACAATAAAAATAACAAAGGAGTCTCATAGTTTAGGTTACTTATAATACCTTAGTAGTTAAAACTTACCACATAACCAATACTAGTACAAGTTAACTAAGACTATTTAAAAAAAAGCTATGTACTCTACAGGCAGTCTTTGACTATGTAGTGAGTGTGGAATGAAATTATGTTAAGTCAAAGGGAAAGTAAATCCGGTGGAGTAATAGTCATGTCGTGTCGCTATCCGTGGTATGTTTAAATTGAAGAGATTGATGAGGAGGCTGTATTGGGAAGACTCACCCTATCCAGTTAGTGCATGCCTTCTGGATATTTTTCAGAAGAGTTCCCATTCCTTCCCAGCGTGTGTTTAGATAAAGATAGATGCTAAATCTTTTTGGTTTATGTGGACTTAGGGCTGCGTAAAGTTTGGGATAAATTGCGATATCCACATTGGAGTGGGGTCGTATGACAGTATTCTTATAATTTAGTATATTGAGATTGGGATATTGGGATATTGGGAACTGTGGCTGGACTCTGGACATTACTACAGTAAATACAAATTAAAGATGCACATTTGTATTGACTGTTTCTGTTGTGCGTTTTTTGGCTACTTTACCCTATTGCTTTTCACTCTTTGTCATAGCTGAGTTGCCTCAACTAACGATACATGCATAAAATATGCATCCTAATGTGTACTTGCTATGACTGCATTACTGCATCGTACTGCACTGCTTACTTGATATTATAAGGTTTTGGTTATTATAAGCTAGCTCATGGCTGGTTGTAGATTTTACAAAATTTCATTTGTTCATGTTGTTCATGTGATCATTTGTCTCTTTATGCGCAATTAGTTCACAAAAATCACTTTTTATTATGGAATGATAGTTGTTTAAAAATCTTACTTAATTAAATGTAATTTGATGGTGTTGGTGGTGTGCATACTTATAAGGGGAATGAATTATTGTTAAAGCGTACTGCGGCATTTTATACATGTTTACGTAAAATCTGAATTGAGAATAATTATTTTTTGCGAAGTAAGTCATAAGTGAGAAGTCTATGAATTATTTTCTGGATGACTGGATTTGCTTGTCCATGTTCGAGTATCCACAGTATCCAATCTTAGGAGTAGGAGTAGAGTAGAAGTTTTTTTGTAGGTAGAATGCTTTCTGCCGCCATGTATCGAAGTAGATCGATATATTCCAAGCTTCGGAAATGCACTTTCAGCGCTTTGTAAAGAATCTCAATCAATGTTTTTTTGTTTGCAGATGTGAGAGCAGAAGAATAAGACATTTAGTCAAGCATGGGGTGCCAACTTGGACAGGAAGAAAAGATGATGCGAAGACGGGTGTGGCTTGTTTTGATACTGAATTGCATTTGCACCCTAAGTTCTGGCCAAGAGCCAGAGAGTATTGCGAACATTTTCCAGTCACAATCACATACATCACTGGATCCTGGGACCCAAGGGTCTTCTCAATCAATTTTTGGGCCAACAGTTTTGCCATCAGAAACCACAAAAGACATATTTTCAAGCATAAATATTCAAAACAATCAAAGTCCAAGATATCCCCTACTTCCCACGCCTGTACCGCAACGACAGGGTAGGCCACAATTTCCAAATTTCAATTCAATCGAGGATCGACAGAATTCAGGCGTGGATAATCAAGATAGAAATAATCGAAACGGAGGGTCGTTTCAAACGTCTGGTCAAGGTTTCGAAGAGTCAACCAACCCACGACCCAGACCAGACATTCCTTTCAACAGTTTTGGGCCAACTAATAGCAATAACAGGAATAGAAACAGTCAACGTCAGCCTATTGATCCATTTGGTTCCTTTAATAACAATCAACGTCCCATTGTCTCCAGTGCCCCAAGTGGGAATCAAAACTTCAATTTCAACAATAACCGGAATGCAGGAAATGTAGGAGGAGGACGAGAACCGTAAGTTTCTTTACCAATTTCTGTCATACTCACACGTAAATAACTTATATGATGTAACCAAGAAAGCGAAAGGCTGTGTAAAACCCTTTTCACATTTCTTCACATTCATCTTCACCGCGCACTTCACTATACCCCAAACACAAAAAGGCAGATCTTACTTACACTAATAAGATATTTTTTAAATATTTAAACATACGATTTAAAAAATTGCAAATTCGGGCCTGATCCTACGTAGGATACTAATTCTATTTAAATAAATAATAGGATAAATTCGGTTGAATCCCTTGCGGTTATGTGAAACAATCGGTAGGGAGGAGTAGGGATGTCAGAAAGACCCGGCACTATGCATTTTAATTCTATGCATCACAAAGGCAACTTTTGTTAATATTGTTTTCAGTTGATTGAATTCTGAAAGTTTAATTCATGCATTCTGATTGTATAATGTAGAGGCAAATACACCCCGGTCCCCAGCCCTATACATAAGTAGGCTAGACTGCTATGTTTTGTATATTATAATGTAGGAAATATCTTGTTGTACAGAGGAACCTTTGAGAAAGAGATCGGGAATTAGCATGGTGACTAAGTTTTAATCATGGATACAGAGATACAACAGAGTTCCCCTCCACTACATTTCACAGCAGGTTCCTTTGCTCAAGCCTCGGTTCGGTTTTATTATGAACTTGCAAGTTGCATTTCAACAAATTCAACACTTCATGTCAGTCTCCCTCCAATTTAGAGCGCATTAAATTTAAGAATGTGAATGTGATAACTAAAGTATTTGAATACGATCATTTAGGGCAGCTCCTCTTTTTAGCATTTGTTTTCTTTTCGTATTTAATGTTTCTTAAAATTTTAAATTTTGAAACGAGCAATAGAAACCAAGTAAGAGTACAAGGAATAGGAATGTAGGTAAACAAAATCAACTATTCCATACTCCATACTTATGTGTTATATCATAATAAAACATTCATAGAACATGGGCAAATGGGCATATTTACATTAGTTATTTATTATAAATTGTACATTACACATTAGTTTTGGTAACTTGGTTCATCTATAGAGCAGAACAGGGGGATGTGTTCGTTCTATGATTTCTATTCGTTGGATAGTATATAGTATTCATTCGTTCTTTTGAATGTAATTACAGACGGAGTTGTTGAATTTGATTTTATGGGTAATCTCGTCTCATTCCCCTGTTAAAGAATTCGGCGAGTAGGAGTATATTTTTGTGCACTGTATATATGCACATTGATATAAATAGGAATCGTCTTATGTTACGTATATTAACTGTTTTGTTAAAGTGTGGTTATACGTCTTTGTATTGTTATGTGATTCATACATTCATTCTATTATGTTGTTTTATGGCACTAGTCATACCCTATGTCATGCCTATGCCACTGAATTTGATCCACACTTTCCAGACAGGGACTAGGGACCATGAAATGATTTTTGTTTTCAAAGTGGTGAGCAACGAACGGCGAGTACTCCTGGTTAGCTTTGATATTTAGGAGTATTCCTTAGAGATGATATGCCCATTGCCTGTGCAATAGCTTACGTGTCTATTTGTTGGATACACACACTTTCTGGAGCAGCGACCGGCGATGTGGAGTCGATTTCGAAGCATGGTCCAACTTCAAAATGAGAGCTTGGCTGTTGTGGAGTGGTGCATAAAATAGCAAAGTAGGATTGCTTGTACTTAAAACGGAGTATCGGGAACTTCCTACTCGTAGTAAATAGTTCTTGTTTGTAACAAAGTCTTTGTAGTCTTGCAATTCTTTCGCGATCACTCATCCGTGAGAGAAGAACCGAAACGGTACCCAGTATCAAGTAGATTAGATTCAAAGAGCTTAAAGTATATAATATTATAGCTAGTGAAGATGAAGATATAAGAGTGAATTTTATAAGCATTTATATTATATGACTATGTCTGTTTAAAGTATCAACCATCAAAGTATAGTAGTGGACGACAGTCTTTTAAAAGCTGTGCAAAACAGAAGAGTAATAATATGATGGTATTTTTGGATGTGCTCTTTGTAAATTATACTATTTTTTATGGTGATATAAATGTTATAAAAAGCTAAATAGATGGTAATATTTAACTATATGATTTGGTATAGGGCAATATTTAGAAGCTGTGGTCATGTTGTGCTCTATCGGTAAAAAGGATTTAGGATTTGACTAGGTATCCGGCATCCCTCTATATCTATAGAAGGAAAGAAAGATTATTCCGTAGTAATAAGAACTTGCTACTCAACTTGTAAAGAATATCTTTCTATAGATTATATCCTTAGTCCAGTTACACTGTGTATATATAGATAAAGGAGATAGGCAGACTTGCTTTGGTAAACTTTCATAGAGTATTTCACAATTGAAAAGTTAAACCACCCTTGTGGGCTTCACAATACAAACTTATATAAAAGTCTCAACTGTGAAAACTGAATGGACAATGAACTACGTCAATTTTTCATCCGAAGTACAAAATTCAAAATCACCAACAAGTTGCTATTATACTACTATCCACAGTGCTCGCTCCAAAGTCCAAAGTACTACTCTACACTACTGCTATTACTACTATCTTTTATGTAATATGTAAATGTAATATTGTGATATGTATCTAGTAAATAGTGCAAGAAGGCACATGTATTGTAAGTATACAAGACAGTTTGGGTTAGTATAAATAATGTGCATTTGTACTTAATAGTACGAACGACGAGGGCTTGAAATACATACTGCACTACACATTTTATGAGGCAGAATACATAAGTTAAATACGTAGTATTTTAATATATATGTATGTATAATTCGTACGTGGGCATATATTATCCATTTATGCTATATCTATGGACGTATTTTTTGCTAAAAGCTGAGAGTTTTCGCTCAATATAGCTTTTAAAAAGAATAATACAATATAGGTAGTTAGGGAAAACACAATAGGTTCCCTACCCGGCACCCGGTTGATTCATCATAATATCAGACGCTTACGTCAAGTCAAGCCACATGAAACAGACAGGGAAGGCATAAGACATAGACAGGATCACACGAGGAAACAACATAGAAGTAATATGTATGTAGATATGCCTATATAACTCGGTTGAGTTGACTAAAGTAGGTGCTTGTAAACAGGATAGGAAGGAAAAACGGACTCGGCAGCTTATGTCGAATATCTAGTGAAAGAAGAGAAGAGCTGCTGAGTAAATGGTAAAATATCGACCCTAGTTTTTCATTTCCCCATTTTCCATCAAGCAGAACAACTTTTATAGTTTCTCTTGATTCTTTTCGGTTGATGCGATACGATGCTGTAGTAGTTGTTCATAATACGAATCAAGTTGACTTTCAAAATATGGCAGACGTCGACCGACATGAATGTGACAGCTTTCTCTTTACAGTATAAATAAAACGCTTCGAGAAAGTCAAAGGAAGTTAACGGTCTAGTGTACACCATACACTGGTTTGTTGCAATTACACAGTCTTTTGATGTTTGTGATAGAGTAGAGAGTAAAGAGTTGAATTAAATTACTGTACAACAGAGTACTAAGATCAACTGTCTTGTGCACATAAAGACATCATTGTAGGTTCTTCTTTGGTTCCATTGTTCTGATAATAAAGAAACTTTAACTTCTACTCCACAGTCCTCTTCAGCCAGAAAGAAATGCATAAGAAGGGAGCGGTTGAAGAAAAAATGTAGTAGTGTAATTGTCGTTTCACTTCTGAATGACAGCAATAGATATTATATTTATTCAGATAGCAGTATGGGCACGAGAATAGTAGACACGGTACAATGTTGAAAACATCGTAGAAAAGTTTTATGTAGTTGATCTAATACAGAAGGAAAGGATGAACCAAATTTCCAAGGGTTTGTAGTGCCTGTGTAAAGTGGATGGAAATAGGACTACTGCTACTAGCATTCAGCGTGGAACTGACAGAATCATGTTATACGTTAGGATGAAGAATGAGTTTTAGAAGGTCTTTGTGATATAGATGATAGTATAGACGAGTAGAGCACATATTATATTTGGTATACTTTCCACCATGTCTTATGCTGATATGATGTTGGAGTGGATGCATATAATATAGTAGAAGTGAAAGAGAGATAGAATGGAATGTCGTAATTTCTGGAGTTTTGGCTTTTTATCTTTTCCGTCTCTGTCTGCTTAGCTACAGAAAGGGAAGCCAAGGGGATACTTCTTTTTGATGGCAGAGCTGTTGAAAAAGCTCACAAAGGTTTTATGACAATGAACACGTGTGAAATTTTATTCATCTTGCTAATTTAATTTGCACTGCAATTGCAATCATTCACTTTCTTTCTGTACACTTGTTTGTGACAGTAATTGGGTCGGAAAAGTCGGAATGACTCAACGGGCGAATTCAATTAGCGCATTACTTTTCCCACTAGGTACTACACTTAACTACACTCACGTATTATTTCACACATTGCCCAAATGTCGATGTTGCTTCTGGAAGTGTGGCCTTTTAAATGCACATAATAATTCCAAAATTGTAAAAGTTTGGTAGTGTTTCTGGTGTACTATGTCGAAGAGATTGCTTTTACACTCATTTTGTTCTATTAATCTAAGTACTTTATGCTGTAATGAAGTTTTCCTTGCAGATGTTCACTCCACTTATGCTTCAAAATTTTATAGTTCGAACGACAATTAGTTGAAACTTGGAATCTATTTGTACTTTGTACTGGCATTAGCTATGTGAGTTTATTTTGTCGTACTTTATTTAACATTACGTTTTACGTTATTACATTGGAACGTTGTCTCTTCCTCTATTTTATTAGCTAAGTTGTTTTGAATCTAATTTGGGAATAATTGGTTGCAATTTAAAGGCAGATAATTTGGCAATCAGGAAATGCACGCACACTTCTGGCCGATACGATACACCTAGATTACATTGATAAACTAATGGTACACTCTTGTCGACATCAAATTAATTTTATAATGCATTAACTCTTGTTTACTTTCAGACGCTATTTTGTCGTTGCAAGCAAAGTGGTTCGACCTGGCCAAGTCTACCGCGTGGCAGTGACATTGTTTCAAACGCAAACCCAGTCTCAGGAGATTGAAGTTAGAGCTTCGCTTTTGAGAAATGGTGTGGATATTGGTTCTGACACGAAAGTTTGTCAACCGAATATGCCTGAGACGTTGATGATAAGGGTAAGTGCGGAAACACGGGAATTCAACCGAGTGTACTATAGAAGTGACTAATATCAGTAATCATAGTAATCAATGTTGCAGTGGAAGAATAAGATAGAGATAGAGTTTGATTAATTAAGTCTGATTCTGAAATGGCAAAAGTTTTGTGTTAAAGTTTACCATTACCATCATGGTCTTCCTAGGTTTAAGTGCTTGATGAATATCAACATTGCCCACTTTGTACCTTTACCTCTCTTTACGTACCTATTTATACTACTACCTTTCCTATAGTATTAGCTAGGGTTCAATGTGGAGTAAGCTAGCGAAAAATTGTCAAACATTAACTTTTTTTGAGAGAGGGGAAGCTTTTGTAAATGATGTTATCTTTTTAGACTATTTGAACAATGTGTAAGGAGTCGTTGTGTGAAAGTTAATGAGGACTTTATCACATTGTGAATTAGTGAAAAGAAAAGTATCGTTATATAGAATACGCTCAAGGATTTTATGTTCACAGTTAGCACTGCACTAGGCTTAAGACTTCACATGCAAAGAAGACGACTAAGATTTTAATGAAAAAGTCCTGTGTGAAAAATAGGTTCCTAGAACGAGTGTGGTGGGGGATTACCGACTCCGAGTGGAAGGAAACGATAACGGATTGGTAGGGGGAACTGCTTTTGTCAACGAGACTGAACTGAAATTCTCTCAGCGTTCCATGACCATCTTTATCCAGACTGACAAGCCGGTATACATGCAGGGTCAAACGGGTATGTCAAATAAAATGACTAAACTAACAAAAATGCATGTTTCTGTCTAGTATTATGTGTAGTGTGTGTATTCTATACGCTTGTACAACTTTGTTTGTGCTTTTGTTTACATGTTGGATGGTTTTATTGTATGTGTTTGATTATAAGATGCGAATTTAAATTGAATTTATTTAGTCGATGCTCAAAACTGTTTGGTTAAGTTTGGTACCACCTTACCTCCTTTAAATATAGAAAATTGCAGAAAGTTTAAGATAATTTATTGAAATTATATGATGATGCAAAATAGAAAGTTGGAGTAAGTAAGTTTATTGTGTAATGTCTCAGTCAGGATTTATTGCATTAAGAGACATTGAGACTTATTAAAGTTGACATGCAAAACTTTCTGCCAGGCAGAATAAGCGGATACATTATATATGATATATTAATAACAACAACAGAATCCGTAGAGGAAGGAAGACTTTCGTTTAGTAAATTATCTTTGAATTTATGAATAAAGTATGCGTAGTACCTATCTACCACGATATTACCACCTAGTAAGGCCATAATATTATTAATAGAGACCATTATAGAGTAGCTTATCTCTATATGCATTATGGAAATTATTAAATGTGCGTTCACCAGATTCAGACTCAGACACTCATTCAACCTCACCGGGCTGCGCGTTAATCTAACCCCAACCATAAATGCGGAGTACGGAATACACAGACTGGCAGTGATAAAGTGCACCTACCTAATAAATTCAATTCAATGTTCCATGCTCACATTTTACATCGCAAACTAACTGAATACGACGTTTTCAGTCTATGTAAATTTTTGTATGGCTTCTAAAGCTATTCAAAGCAATGAACTGTTGTGTGTGAATGTTATTCTCATTCTCATTCGTTCATGTCAAAAACTAATTGGATTCAATTAGGAAGTCTAAACTGATTCACCGCAATGTGTTATGAATGAAAATATTCTTGTGTTGCCTGCTTGTTAAAATAAATCTGTAAGAGTGAGACCTTTTTGATGAATAATGGTAAAGACCTGATGAAGCTCTTCTTTCGATGCTATTCTATCTGTTTAACTGAATGATGAATATAATTAGTGCGAAGACAGTTTCCATTCCCAGTTATAAAGGTTATAAATTGCTTTTTATTTTCTGACCAGATATAGTGGTATTCAATTCGTAGCATCTTAGACCACTTAAAGTTGGGTAAATTAAAAGTTTCACACGCAATGGTAATTTTTCAACCAAAGTAAGAAACGACTTGATATTTAGAGACTCAAAATGCTATCAACTCAAAAATATATTTTATTAGCACATAAAATTAGCTTTAGTGGCAAATGTTTTGGATGAACGAAAAGTGAAAATGTTAGGTGAAGACAAGACAGTAGATATTTTTTTATCGATTTTATGCTCATCTTTTTGTTTCAGTTTCCTTAAGTTGTTTATGTATTAGGGTGGGGGAGAATGAAAATGATGGGGAATGTTAGACCTTTCAATATTAAAGTCTTTAGTGCCTTAACAAAATGCGTAATAACAGGATATTATGTGAATGTGACCTATGAACTTGCTCAGAGATAAGTCTGCAATGTGTGGAAGGAAAATAGAATTATATAACTGGAGCATATTGTATAGAAAACAGTTTATATCAAAATTTAGTGCTGGATACCTAATGGGATATTACTGGAATAGTAAATCGTGCTAAGCACTTACAACATTAAAGGTGGTGGAGCTAAGACATTGAATATGATAAATCGTAGGACATTAGGATGTGCAATAACTGTAGTAGTGGGGGAAAGGGAAAGTGTAGTGAAAGATGCCATTGCACATAACTATAAACTATCTATACAAATACATTGATAGTGTGCCTATTCTATTTACGTTTTCTATAGCTATTTGTGTGAGTAAGCCCATGGAGTTGAACTTGCAATTGCACTTGCAACGATATTTTGGTGAATGGTGAGACATGAGCCTAGCCTAAATACAATATTGCACCGAAAGCTTGCTCTTTTGTATGTCTGTAACTATTTCAAATAACCGGTAGTGGGGAAAGGGAAGACATGAATAGGGCTGCTCGGTCTCTTTTGCTTTTGATGTTGAGTGCAGATACGAAGTGCATGTGTATAGATGTAATAGTCGTGAGTAGTGACAAAATATAATGGTAGAGGATAATGGGAGCAAAATTTATTTGCAGTGAGATTTCGAACTGTTCCTATCAACACGGCTTTGAGAGCTTTTGATGATGCAGTGGATGTATACATGATTGATCCCAAGGGGAACATTGTAAGAAGATGGCTATCCCGACAGGTAATACAGTACACAACACTTTTAACAGTGCAATTACGAGTCTTTTGTCTAAATTGATGCGTGAAGCAGAAATAGAATGCTTAGCTTTAAAACTGAATTGTAATTGAATTGGATGGAGTATACACGCACTTATATTGCGTGTGCCACTCGTGTTAGTAGTAATATAAGTGTGCGAGGCTGTAATTGTAGTTTTCATTTTATAATCTTATCTTATATTACTTTCCGTATAAAGTGTAAGTTCGCATTTACATAACAGCCTCCTACTTGTATGTACGTATCTTGTAAAGTGATTTTATAGTTTAGAATGGTTGTATCAGTCTGAAGTGAATTATTGATATTGAATGTATCTGTCTGTCTGTAGTCCAATTTCGGAGCTGTGAGTCTCAATTATACCCTCTCTGATCAGCCCATTTACGGAAATTATACAATTCGAGTTCAAGCACTGCAACAGATTGAAGAGAAGAGATTCTTTGTGGAAGAGTACTACCAGACGCGATTTGAAGTAAGTTTGAATTTGTGAGATTGAAAATTGATGTTGACGAAGAGAGTGGTGAGAGGAAAAGTAGGGAAGTGTTGCCATATTCTTTGTTTTTATAGCATTAGTCAATGTCTAAACAGCCTGTTTCGTTACAAATAGAATTCTCTTTATTTTCAAAACGTGTTCTGTCTATGTCGACTGAGCTTTGAGTTTTATGAGCTTGTGTTTATTTTTCTGTTAAGTGTATCAAGTGCTCTATTTCACCACAGACCTTTAGTTAGACAGAACTCTGGTGCGCAGAGAACATTTGCCGTGCTGGGGTTGACTTTAACGTTGACTCGGTTATTTTCGGTTCTGAAGAACTGACGATGAACACACTATTACGGTATAATAATGTGTGTGCAGGGAAATATGGTACAATTTGAGGGAGATACATGAAAGATGCACTTTTCAATTTGGATGGAATGTTAAGCTACGACATGCGTGTAATGTCTTTTACTGCAAAGGCATTTCTAAACACTACGTCTTAGAAAGGAACGATAAGTATGCACATGGATTCCTTACTATGAATTTAGCGGTTTATCTCTCAGACTGTAAATGTAAATTATGTGCGATAGTAAATGTCAGAATTTTTCTCATGATATTAATTTCGGTATGACGACCTTTTACTTTGCTTCAAAGGGAATAAGAGCTACATGACTATAAATGTAAAGTAATACTCTGCTGCTGCACCGAATTCAATATTATGTAATGCCCACTAATGTTACCGTTAGGAATTTATGGCATAAAAAGTTATCGTGTGATGAGAGTTTTACTATTATTGCTGGTAATGTAAGTAGGCTGTTATAAGGTTATCAGATCATCAAAAGTAATAAAAGATTATTAATAGTGATAGTGGCTATCTACTGCAATGCGGGATATGCCTTTTCATATGAGAATGTTATGCTACAATGTTTATAATTTTTTGTTAAAGGTTAATGTGACAATGCCAGCGTTTGTCTTTGATACTGAAGAATATGTCAGTGGGTCTATCATTGCTAACTACACGAGTGGAGGTCCAGTTCTTGGGAACCTGACAATTCGAGCTTCAATCCGGCCTATAGATGCAAGGCTGATGCCTAGCTACAGGAATTCTGTTTACGAACCCATACTTCAACAGATTGTTCCAGACGTAAGTACCCGGAACTGTTTTTGTCATGCTTGCATTCTATTGTTAATGGTACTTTTGAACAAGAATTGCTTTTACATAGGGTAGTTGTGTTATCCACATACTGCCGCATTCTTTTCTACTAATGCCGTCACAGCTTATTGTCAGCTGTATGGAAAATGAAAGCTATTAAGAACTCGTCGTAAAAAACATCAATCTTTCTTTATATTTACTCTCTACAGTTTAACGGGCATTATGAGTTCCGTTTTCCAATGTGGGAGATCGAGAGAACTGTCTCTCAACTGGAAAACACGGAAGTGACCATTACAGCTAGTGTGGGGGAACCATACTGGAATGAGATTGTTGAAGGTTTCTCTAAGGCAAGGATTTATAATTCAAGTCTCCGACTTCAATTTCTTGGTGGCTCGCCACAAGTCTTCAAGCCTTCAATGCCTTACACGTGCTATGTAAGTTTTTTTTAAGTATATGCTAGTATATGGAAACAAGTAATGACAGGGTTTCTGATAAAATCTCCATTGAACAGAATCGTTTACAAGGTTAAATTGCCTTGTCTATCCGGGTTCTTGTTTATGACTTCCAGTGTGGAAGTATACATGTACGGATAGGTACTTTGGAACGTGTAACGGAAATGGAGATTGCATTACGTAGATTATATCACAATTGCCAATGTCAATCAAATGTAGAAATGGATTAACTCGTTGTAATTTTAATGATATGGATTCTTTTCAGTTAACGATTTCATATCATGATGGATCGCCATTACCCCAGAATCGACTTTTAGACAGTGTTTTGGAAATCCAACCCGAAGTGTATGTAAAAGGCGGGAGAAGAAGCCTTGAACCTCGAAAAATCCCAATAGTATCTGAGAGTCCTGGAATTTGGAAAACTACGTTTGATTTAAAACAAGAGTTGTCTGCTGGTAAGTACTATGTACAATGCTAGATATGTTGCGTTGCATGTTTTGTACGTGTGCCAACGCACAATACTTTGTTTAACTGTCTTGTGGTTCTTGTATAAGACAAAGAGGTGAGCGATTAATTAAATGGGTAATAATCACGCTAGCAGTGGGGCTACAAATAAGTTTCTCTACATGAACATTTTTATTGCTTTTATTATCGTTGTCAGCAGAGTGTGGTTGGAGCAGAGCGTGGTACAAAGTTGAGCGAGAAACTAATCTAATTGAACTTCTTTGTAAATGTACAGGACCCGAACGAGTTCGACAAACTGCACAACTAATCAATGACATTGACTCGTTGAAAGTAGTCGCTGTGTTTTCAAATCAATTCAGAGAAAGTGCTTCTACCGAACTTCTGGCTGTGTCTCATTACTCTCCGAAAAATCGCCAGATACGAGTCACCTCATCTACGTCTGCTCCCAAGGTAAGTGGTCGAAAAGATTACAAGGAGAGACTGAACACGAGAATGATTTTATTTTCTCTCACTAGTGTTGTCCTTGCTCTGACACGGTCTCATTCTCTGTTTATCTATCTCTAATGCTCTATCCAGGGGCCACGTGCTCTTTTGTGTTGTTGATAAGATTAAGTATCTAAGTATATGTTTACGTTGCACTTTTGTTCGGAATGCGTTGGTTGATGATGCTTGTTTTTTTGAGTGATGCGAACCTGAAAGAGATAAGGAGTTTCTAATGTGCATTGCTCTTCCCTCGTCATTTCTGTCTAGGTATCATTAAATCCGTGAGTTTTGTTTTACTTAAACTCGCGATGTTTCATGTTTCTTATAGGTTGGAGAATATATCGTGTTTCATGTACGTGGGAATTTTTATATGGATCGATACTCTTACTTGATCATGTCAAAGGGTGTAATACTGCTGAGTGGAAGTGAGATTATGGATGCAACGATTCGTACATTTGCCATCAGTGTTAGCCCTGAAATGGCCCCTGCTGCGACAATAGTTGTCTACCACGTGTCCAAGTATAACGAAGTCGTTGCAGACTCCTTGACTTTCCCCGTTAATGGAATTTCTAGGAATAACGTGAGAAATTTTTCTTTCTACGCAGACTTATAAAATTCAATAGTAATGATGATAGTAGTCGTTTCGGGCTTGAACAAATGTAATAACTCGTGATTTATGGAAGGCATTAAATTCATTGTACTGTCTGAATATGTGGCGATAAATGGGTTGTAATGTATACTTTCTATGTTTATTTCATAGTTCACAGTTGTTATCAATAATAAAAAAGAGAAGACGAATAATCTTGTGGAAGTTATCATTCGAGGACAGCCGGGAGCATATGTTGGTCTTTCAGGACTCGATTCTGCCTTTTACACTATGCAAGCCGGAAATGAAATCTCATATGCGGAGGTAATAAAATAGTAAAGTCTACATTTATATTGTTGAAGTAGTGGGAAATATTTTACTGAGGACACATTAGAATGATATTTCATATATGAATACGGAAGCGGGTGAAGGTAAAAGTGCGTTCCCCTCATTCTAAAATAAAACACCCATATTGATGTATTGTTGAACAAAATTAAATTATCTTGCAATTTTTTATGCTTGAAGTGGGAGGAATTGCTAAAGGAAAAATGGTTCTCATCGATTTTACTTAAATCCGTGGTGAAGTTTACCATTGTGTATTCCCCATGATATTTGTTTGCATTAGATGAAATTGCGTTCATGCATTCACAACATTTCCCAGAAAACGTTACTTTTGTGTTTTGCAATGATTATGTCCCGCAGTAGCGTAATGTTTGTGTAGGTGTTTCCTGGTATATATAAAATGTCAGCGGAGGGGATATGTGTTATATAAGTGGTTTACTCTCAAATGTGTTTCAAATATTTTTTTATGTTGAAAAGGGAAGTTGAACTTAAGATTGATTTTTTCCACAATATTAACAGGTTTTGAGTAAAATGATAAATTTCGATGAAGATTCTAACGGAACACACATTCACAAGTGGATTTCTCGGGATGGGTTGCCTGATGAGGTTGTCTATTTCCCTTCTCACTCCTATGGGATTGATGCCAACAGAACATTTGAGTAAGCTTTCCATTGATTATATCTTTTCGTTTAGGTTAAGGGTTACTTGTCTATCTCGGTTCATTTCATCTGTCTCCGTGTCGTTTATAGTGAAAGAAGGGGGCTTTTCGTAACATTCTATTTGCTCACTGTAATTCGACAGTGTAGTAGATAGAGTCAACTCGTGTCTGCCGAATGTGGCTTTATGGAATTCAAAAGAATCAAGTTCTTGAAGTACAGTGACAAGATTTGGGTTTCATGGGAATTGTATTCGATGATATGAAAAAAATTCTTAAAACTTTCTTCAGGGAGTTTCTTTAGAATCTGTTGTTCGCCAATATTTCGTACACGTACACGTAGAGTCCATTCTTTATATTAAGTGGCTGCTATGCATATAAATGAAGTGGCGAGGCGCTGTAAAAAGTTGTAAATATAAATTATTGTAGCCGAGAACCGTGAGGAATATGTAATGCGCACTTAAAATGTATGGAATGGAATAATATTGGGATTTAATACGTTTGCAGGTTCTCAGGATTGGTCGTATTCAGTGACATTCCATTGCCAAGAAAGGTTGACTTTTGCAACGAAACGGCGGGCATATTCCCCTGTCTGACTGGAACTACGTGCTACAATATTGAGCGAAAATGTGATGGGATACGGGATTGTTCAGACGGAACCGACGAGTCGAATTGTAAGTTTACATTGTGGTTATCGGATTTCATGTCTGTTTGCCTAGCCTATTTTATCTTATATTTGTTTGAGGAAGGGAAGCTTTTGATCCATTCCTTTAAAGGATCACGCTTAATAAAGCAGAGTTGCTTTGAAAATCAAATTCACTGTCTGTTTTATGTACATTAGTGTAGTAAATTTTGATTGCCTTTATTACTTCCCACTGATTTAAGTTGACATTAATACCCTCTCGTAAGTAAACTATTTAAGAAGTGCTTCCACGAATTCAATTCTTTTTCTTGTTTCTTAGGTCCATGGTTTAACTCTACTGATTTAATCGATTTCAAACTTCATCGTATTAATCGTATGCAACGTCTGTACGAAAATGTTTGGCTATGGAAGGATATAAATATCGGGCCGCATGGTCATTTCATCTTCACCCTTCCAGTTCCTCAGAGACCAGCTTTATGGATGGTTTCTTCCATTGGCGTTAGTCCCAAGACGGGTTTCGGTCTACTTCGCTCTCCTATAGTGGTAAGTAGCACTAAATAAGAATCCATCTAAATCTCGTTCGTCGTTCCTTTCAAACTGTTCGTGGATGTGAGTTGCGTTTAGGCTATTCAATGATTGTGTGCATAAGTAGGGGGAAGTATCAGATAAATTACCCGACTTCTCTCAGCTTACCACTCAACGATGTATTTCCCTTTCACTGGATTTTAAAAATCTGTGAAAGGAAGCACATTGTTCCGTAGCTAGCTACTATCTCACTGAAAGCCATATACTTGATTTATTTTTCCGCCTCACGATGTATTTTAGGTGTAACTCTCATGAGCTTAGGCTAAGACTATTACTTTTGTGTGTTTCAGTACTCGGGAGTTCGCCCTTTGTTCATGAACGTGGAGATGCCAGATATTTGTCGGCAGGGAGAGCAGATCGGTGTGCGGGTCACTATATTCAATTACATGATGAGAGATATCGAAGTGATGGTAGTGTTGGCAAACTCTCCCGAATACAAATTCATCCACGTGGAAGCTTATGGTCATGTCAACTCGTACAATCCTCGAACTTCAACTGGAGAACACCAGCATTTGGTGTGGATCAAGGCTCAGGATATTGTACAAGTTCATTTGCCTCTAGTTGCAACTGTCTTGGGAGAAGTGAAGATCAATGTTAAAGTCATTTCTCAAATTGCCCGGGATGAAATCACTAGAGTGCTCAGAGTAGAGGTATAACTTTTAGCGACTCACTTAGAACATGCACTAAAAATAGTTGAATATTACCTAACCAAAAAAGTATAACAGTTATCTCACTTTGTTCTGAAAGTTGTCACAAAGGGAAACGTTTAATTCTATGATAATGCTTTCAGCCTGATGGGGTTCCTCAATATAGACATACATCAATACTCCTTGATCTCAGCAACAGGGCTTTTGTACTACAGTACATGCATATCAATGTGACGGAGTCTCCCATCATTCCTTACGACTTCGATCGATACTACGTTTTCAGCTCGAACTTGGCAGAGATTTCTGTTGTCGGAGACGTTGTTGGTCCTGCATACCCAACGATGCCTGTTAATGCAACTTCGCTGCTCGACAAGCCCATGGTAAAAAGTTAATGATGAAAGCAGGAGACAGGAGGGGAATTCAATGAAGAGGCTTAAGTACTAATGATATATTTTTGCTTTCTCTTAAAGGACTCCGCTGAACAGAACATGTTTAGTTTTGCTGCGAACTTGTACACACTTATGTATCTCAGGCTTACCAATCAACGTAACAAAACTATTTATCGACAAGCTTTTCATCATCTCAACATTGGCTACCAAAGACAATTAAGCTTCCAAAACGATGATGGATCTTTTAGTCTGTTCCGAAGTGACTGGTAAGTCCCAATTAAATACAAACGAGTGTTCCTTCTGTTACCTTATTCTCTTTCACAGTTAACAAATGCCATGTTTGCTTACTTTTTGCAGGAATAACTCAGCTCCCAGTGTTTGGGTTACAGCATACTGTGCTAGAGTTTTTACAGAAGCAAGCTTCAACGAGTGGGAGAATTTCCTATTTATAGATCCTTCCGTAAGTATCATTTAACTTGTTATTTTTATGCACATAATATCATTAGACACTTCGTGTTACTAAAATGTATAATGGTTTCTAGGTTATCATAAAAGCTGTTTCTTGGTTCATCCAATTTCAAACGGAAGAAGGGTCCTTTTATGAAGTTGCCCCTTTCACTAACAGAAAGTTAAACGATACGATTGTAAATGAAGGCTACGTTTATAGTCCCAATATTACTCTGACAGCTCATGTTTTGATCGCCCTCCACGCTGTAAAAGATTTAGGAGTGAGTATATTATATCGTTTATGATGCTTGAATAAGTAATAAGCTAAATAGTCTTGCATTTCCCGTTTATCCTGATTGTTTATTTACTAAAGTGATTTTGTGACTGTTTTTAATAGGTTATAGGTCCTCAAGTTGCTCTAGCACGACAAAAAGCGGTACAGTACTTGGAAATCAAAGTGGATCAAATGAAATATGGAGCTAAACCGTATGAAACCGCATTGGTTACATACGCCTTGATGCTGAACAAAAGTCCTAAAGCTGACTCTGCGTTTATCATTTTGGCAGGACAGGCGAAACATGAAAGTAATAATAGATTACAATGCTTACTACTCTGCACCTGACACTCTTTTGCTATGATACCTACATTCGAGAGAAACAATTGTATATTATTAATGATTCTCATAATTTAAAAAGGCGGCTACGCGTACTGGGGAAGAGAACGAGTGCCTCCTCCGGATTTCAAACTGGAAAATAACAAACCGTTTTTGCTTCCTCGGCTTCCATACAAATATGATTCTGAAAACATCGAGGCTACAGCGTATGCCCTGATGGTTTATGTAGCTCGGCAGGAGATATTAGTAGATCCTATAGTAAAGTGGCTAAATATACAACGTCTGCACGACGGAGGGTGGGCTTCAACTCAGGTAAAGAAAAAGAAACTACAAAAGTACATTTGTTAACACAATAGACTTGGCTTCATAAATATTTATTTTTATGCAGGATTCTGCGGCAGCTCTCCGTGCTCTCATTGACTACACTATACGGCAAAAAATTCGTAACGTTACGGATCTTACTGTTTCCATTGAAGCTGTTTCCATTCCGCGGCAGATTACAACTTTCCATGTTAACTCGGATAACTTACCGTTTCCACAAAAAATATATGTATGCTTAATACTTGAAAAATTATTTTTTAGTTGCAATTTGTAGTTGTGTTTAAAATTTTCTTAACTTTTAAATTTTTTTATTGTATATAGATTCCAAATGCTTACGGTACGGTTAAAGTGGAAGCTAAAGGAGCTGGATTTGCTATTCTCCAAATGAAAGTTCAATTTGGAGTAGACAGAGATCGATTTATTACAGCGCCTCCAGTACCAGCATTTTCATTAAAGACTCATGGGAAATTTACTGGCAGGAACGCTTCCCTTATTGAATATCACTCTTGCCAAAGGTGAGTGCTCAGTTGCTCATTATTGTTTTATAGTTGTGTTTGTCAGTGTCAACACTTTAATGCTTGGTGGTATTAATTATTTTGTAATAGAATCACCAACTTTAACCCGGTTAGGAAATTGCGTGGTTAAGCTAATCTTTCTATGTATATTTAGTTGGACCTATTTAGAGGAATCAGAACGATCAGGCATGGCCGTTTTAGAAGTGAAAATACCAACTGGTTATTTCGTGCATCAACCAAAACTAGATGGATACGTGCTATCACGTCAGGTGCCGACATTGAGGAGAGCACGATATTTTCCTGATAAAGTTGTTCTCTACTTTGACTACGTAAGTTCTTTTCGTGTTAACAAACCTCACGTAATACTTTCACTGAACTACTTTCCATTTTTTCCACATGTAAAGTTTATATTTATGGTTTGACCTTAATGATATCTAAATGGTATGCTTCTAATGTTACTTTCCAGTTGGAAAAGAATCCTACATGCGTTAACTTCACAATCGAAAGATGGTACCCCGTAGCCAACATGACAAGATACTTACCAGTGAGAGTTTATGACTACTACGCCCCAGAAAGATTCAATGAAACAATTTTTGATGCATTCGATATTTTCATACTGGACATCTGTCAAGTTTGTGGAAGCTATCAATGTCCATACTGTCCAATTTTCGCATTTGGAGCAAGGGTTTACCCTTCAGTACCTGTGATTGTCTTTGGATTCATCTCGTTTTTATTTTCTTCCTATTTCATGTCGTTGAGCACGCCTCATATGTTTCAGTCGTAGAAATAGTTATCTGTCTATATATTGTTAATGACTACAAGTTCTTAGCTGTATGAAACAAAAATCTCAGAATACCCACATTTGTTAATTCTTTGGTACTTCTTTCTTAATCTGAAAGGAATAGTTGTGTTTCTAATTAGAAGACTTGATTGTGGCTGTCTGGCGCAGTTTAAATATATGACTAAAAGGCTGACTATGAAGCATTCGTTTGCTGATTCACAACAGCAAACTGACGATCTGATTTTATACATTCAGAAGTTGGAAGGAACAAACGAAAAAGAATATGACTGGAAACTAACCTGCTAATTTTATTATAAACTAAGAGCACATCAAATGAGAAACATTTTCTACTCTTTTTGTAGACATTTTATTACTAACAAATAGAAATTCTCTGGTAAAATACTTTAAATATATAGAGATAGCTATTGGCTATCGTACACACAAATACTACTGTGACTGTTCTTCCAACAACTGCTACAAACTAACGATACAAAACGCAAAAGAAACTCACTATCTTACTTCCTAAACTGGAAAAGGATACTTCCTACTGGATTTACTATAATTATTTTACTTTATGTTTATAAACCTTAATCTTTTTTACTCTGATAATATAAGCAACTGGAACAATAGGAAAGCTAAACATTTACGTTACTTAAGGAAAGCAGACAATCTTTGTTTGCATTAGGGAGGAATTAATGCAGCACCATAAAAACTTATTTGATTGTTTCTATTGCCAGTATCTTTTAATCTGTGCCTTTAACTGTCTTCTGAATGAATGCGTTTCCGATGGGTATGTCCATCGATTTTCCTAGAGTTAAGCTATGGTTAAGGTCTCAGGGGATTACGAATAGACCTCGTTCTAGTGAAACCGAAACCGGATAAAGTTCTATTAACTCCTCAGTAATTATGTTGAGCTATCCAATAGAAACCAATTTGTAAGTTTATATGATTTACTGTATTTGTACTCTAATGGGCCCTATATAAATATTTAGATTTGCCTAGACTAATAATACCTATTGCTACTTATGATAGCATGATGGTAGTAGGATGGTCAGCACACACATGTCTACAGACCGATCTACTTAGGTAAACTTTTTTCATGCTCCAATTTTGCATGACCAATGGCATGGCGTGAAAGAGAATAGAGTTAAGTTCAACATGCAAGTACAAATAAACTTTGTAGGCATTGAGCCATTTTATTTCTGGGCTAAAAATCTTAATGTTATATTTTACTAAAATTCTCACTGTCGCAAATGGGAAATCGGGGTCCGGTCTATTAAAATGTGGACATCTAATTTGGACTTGAATATGAGATAGAAACATGAACTGCTACAGTAAAACAATTGATGTGATCTGACAAAACGAAATCTCTGTATTCATGACAAAGCACCTTTTATGCTCATGCACATTTTATGCTTATTACTGTTACTCAATAGCTTTTACATATTGTATATAGTTTTCTATAATTTTATCATTGCATTTGCTTATGCAATTATTAGTTAGTATTGCAAAGAGGTGAGAAAAATACAAGTACCTCTTTAATACATAGCTTTAAGATTTGGTATGTTCCGTCTTTTTAAACTATTTTTAATAGTGCCATTAAGAGTTCGTTTCCGTCCTTTGTTTGCTCTGTGGTATCATTATTGTTGATGTGTTGTGAATCAATTTTTAAGATGTAACTATAATTTTTAATAATTTAGATGTTTATGTCACGTGTTTACAGTAGAGTGTAGAATCTATGAGAGCTTTTAATATAAACAGCTAGTACTTTATACCTGTGAGTTATATGTAAAGCAATATGCAATTTTTGACCAATGTTTATGTATTTAAGGGCATTTAGAAAGTATAAATATCGTAGGTCGATTTGACTTGTCTTGGATCAGTTACATTGCATGATAATTATTACTTAAATTATTTCTTTAAAATTGATAGGTTGTGTCATTGTGTCATTGTCGAGGGTTAAAACTTGTTTTTAAAAATCTCCAGTACAATTAATAGAAGTGGAAGTGGTCTGAAGAATCTCAGTATAATACTACCATGTCATGTAAGTTACGTGTATTTGTATGTAGTAAGAGTAGATAAGGTTTAGTATTATCTTGTATTCACAATTAAAGTATACCCCTGAAGTGTTAAAATGTATTGAAGAGTTGAAGTTATAAATGTGATGTGAATAGAGTAGCAATTTTATTGCTATTGATGGTTCGGTGAAAGAAAGGGTTTCATGTAAATTATAACACAATAATTAGTCTTACGATAGTTAGGATTAATGGAGATCAGAATTGTGGATGGAGGGTTGAAATCGAAAAGTATAATGTTCAACACTTAGTATTAAAGTAATAACTAATGTACCTTGACCTTTGTATTCAATCCGAGTAATTTAATATCAACCACGATGCGAAAAAAATTTGCTTATGTACCAAAAGAATGTAATTAGTGAGTAGAGTGTGTTTAGAAGACAAATAACCTACCTAGATAGTTAATTGATGACACTTAACCTGCAAAAGTATTTGTACTATTAAATTGATGTTAAAAGTATGTAGAATTATAGATGTTCATTTGGGGGTGATTATAACTACCTTGTAATAAGAGGCCATAAAAAAGTTTACTACTTATTATTAGAAAGTATTTAGAAAACTCACAATCAGACTACGGAAGGGAAACATATGTGTGGCAGTAGAAAAATGTGTTCTGTAATCATGGGATAAAATACTTATTCTGTTTTTAGTAAGGATGTAATTAACATATTGATTAGGTGTTCAGATATTTAAGTGTAGTACTATAAAGTAACAACTAATTATAGTGATATTCATTGTTAAGTATTTGTGTTGTGCATAGAAATCTCTTATTACATAGATGTTGCAATGTAAACCCCATGAAGTAGCTATTTGTAAAACTAAGTAGCTATTAAATTGTATTTACTAGATTGTTGCAATACAAAAGAATATATACTTAGTATACATTTTATTACTAATACCACAACAGCAAATAAAAGCTTTGTATTCAAACGGAATATGGTGTGATTGATTTTAGTCTCATGCTCATGTAATGTAGTTCGTTTCCAGAAAAGTGAAGTTGATAGTTTGAGACAACCTGAATTACGTAGGTAAGAAAGGGAATTTATTGGTTAGGTGAAAGGTGAGTGGATGTTTTGGGACATATCTTTAGAATTTATCCTTGGTGGGTTATTAGGGAGCGAGGCTATATCGATGTGATTGGAGGACGTGCGGAGATGAATTAATGTTTGTCTTGATGGCAAGTAAAATTAGAAATCTCATCATAAACCTTTGGCCAGTGAGAATTTTTGGATGTTTGCTCCAGTTTTCTGAATAGAATGCAAGTGTGTTGGACTTGGACTGATTGAGTGAATGGACGTTGGATTAGTGGAGGGAAATGACAGGCCATGAAAGGTTTAACTAACAATCGGACTGTGCCAACATACTCACTCACACTCTATTAATTCCAATGTCCAGTCTGTCATTATGTATGTAATATATGTAAGAAAAGAATAGTATATCGTGGGTCAGTCTTTTTTTCATACATTATTATATACTTAAGTACATGGGCAAAGGCAGGATGCAGAGTTGAGATAAAAGGTAGAAGGTCATGTCCATATGGAGAAATTCGCACATTTATTCCTCGTCTCACGAATTCACTCTTTTTCCTCACTATACCCAGATTTGTTTACTACACACACCTATAACAACTATATAGAACATATTATATCGAATACAGTATATTTTAACATATCTTTAACATACGTAGCATTATGAGTCTTGCTATTAGTATTTCTGCTTGGACTATCTTTTCTGAGATGTTGGTAAGTATGAGGATTCTTATCAATTCTCTTTTTAGTTTATTGTCCATATTTTATTTTTATGGAGGAGCTAGTGTGCTCTGATAAATGTCACTACATGTCACATACAGTATCACATAATTATACTGGAATAGCCAGGAATGTGTCACATATTAAACTTGTGCCCATCCTCCTAAAATAGGGAGTATAGGAACAAGCGACTGCAAATGACGTTGACAATCATATTGTAGCTTATCTAGTTTAATCTCCGAAGATAGCTTTAACACTGCATCTTATTGTCAACTCTTTATAGGCACAACATACATGAAATTGTTGTAGCTGACTTGTATATTACAAGCACATACATTACAAATGTTGTCTCAAAGAATTTGTATAGGGCAGGGGAGCTGTAAATTGGTTTTGGGCTGATCGATCAACTCTGGGGAAGGGAAACTAGAAAGTATATGAGACAAGACGGGATTATTATTGGAAGTTTTCTAATGAGAATCTCCCTCGACACGATATCATTTGCCTTCTCTGCCTTGTCACCATACAATACAAAAAAATACTACAAATATTTTTGGAGTAAGTCTAGACATAATTCAAGGTGTAAGTTGTGGTTGTAGCATGCTAAGCTATTGAGTTTGAATGAAGAAAAGGCTCATTTTCATCTATTCACGACATGAAATTTTCTATCCATCAAGTCCTTCCTCTCTAGCCATGAGAATTTCTAAATAAAAATAACTTTTATGTAAAGGTGAGATTGAGTAGGTAGCTGTAATAACAAAGTGGACTTCCTTTTGTGGAGTGCTTCTATATGTACTGGCAATTCTCATTTCATTCTTCCATACAGTAGGGAATTTTCCTTGGCAAATCATTTCCTATTGTCAACCTTCTATAGATTTCTTTTTTTTTGTTACAATATAGTATATACTTGTTAGGTGCAAATAGAAAGTTATAGGAAGAGAAAGGAAAGAGTAACAATAACCAATTCGTGCGGCTTTTGCCCGTGGAGCGGATTCCTTTCTTACGGTGAAAGCTTTTTTGTATGTACTTAACAGCTTTGTTCGAGGTTGGGGTGAAGTTGTTTTCTTCATTGTGAGCATTAAGCTCTGTAGTATTTGCGGGGTTGAGTTTTTTTAGTTAGCAGATTCCCAAAGAGGGTCTGAGTGGCCATATGGTGTAAAGTGGCATGCATTTTAATGTCGCACCAACTACCATTTCATAATCACTAATCCCTATATAGGATGAAAAAGGGAGGCTACAGTCTATGCCACTATGCTAAAATTAGGCGCAATGCATGCAGCAACATTATGTACATTGAGAAGGAAACGAAATGAGTCAGACTTGTCAGAAACAGATGAAGCTGGATCGCATTCCCTTTACCCTTATTCGGTTCTTTACCTAATATTATGGGAAGGGTAACAGGCAAAGTCAAACTATGCATAGCACAACAAGAATATTATATAGTTGCAATGAACCGTGTATATGCAGATTGATCTTCAACAGTACCAGAAAAAGTTTGGCTCGGATTTGTCGATTCGTCCTACATACACTTTGTTCAAAGCTAAATCAGCAATATAAATATGGTAATTCTAAACAAACAAAAGTCCCTTCGAAATAAGCTCAGATTCAACGTGCAGATGCTGTGCCAATGCTTTGTGAATTTATTGTACTAGGTAAGAAGGAAAATAGACAACGTTTCATTCCGTATTCTGTTTTGAGGTATATTCATATTTTACGCTGCATCTATATTTCAGCAGATTATCCGTGGGATCTATGGTTAATAATTGCAATTCGGAAAAATATTTTTAGTTTGCTGTTGCATCAGTTGCATTTGAGATTTGAGGTCGAGGTTTGCTCAACATTCTCAATTCCCGATTAGATTTACAATTTAAATATCTTTGCATGAGATTTGATGTTTTCAAAATTTGAATCGACTTATTAAGGCTTTTTTAACAAATAAAGAGTCGATCGCATCTCTCCAGGTAGAAATAGCTTTGAATATGTATGTAGTCCAACAAGCAGGGTGCCTTACATTTTTGCATAGGTATAATATAGAGAATGGTAGTAGAGATTTTTAAGTGAGTTAAGGTGTTAGTTTGGTTAGCTGGGAATGAGAATTGGCTATAGATGTGTGCATGTACATGTCTAAAGAAAGAAATGCATTGCAACTGCTCAGGTGAGTTCTTTAGTTTGGCCAAAGCTCTCCTCGTTGATTTTCCAGTCGACGGAGCAGTGTGATGACAAAATCGCGTGAGCAGTTCAACTTCTTGCCAGTTTCCTTATTAACTCTTGTCTGACCTAGTCAAGTCACAGGCAGAGCACACGTTCCCTCAAATACTCAAAACATTTACAGCGACCAACAGCATAGCATCACAAATCTCAATCCTTGCATTAATACTCATTTCAGCGATTCACTCCAAGAAAACTTTACTCATTTCATATTTTCCACTTGTTATCATCTTAGTCTTCACTCTACCCAAGATAGAATTTAAATCATCTACTATCACACTAAAATTGCAAACAGTGGACCCAGTTTCACTTAAAAGCATCCGTTCTAACTTCCAATTACGTGGAAAAACAATCTGGAGATTTTAAATTGATACTTAGAAATTTGTCATTGTCGAGCGGACGTAATTAAGTGTTAAAAGGAAAGGTTCTTGTGTATTTGTCAGTAAATTTGAGTCCTTTGATGCAAAGAGTCTTGTGAGAATTACATGAAACAGAAGTGAATCATCATCTTTGTTGCGTCATATTTGTATAGACGCGCAGTATAATTTTCTTGGAACATTTCTCTAGAGGTAAACTTTGTACATGTTTGTACATTTCTGAAATCCGTTTCTATTCTACCCATTTTCCGACAGTGGTGAGCTGAGCACAGCTCAAAAGTGATATACCTTCATCGCAATGCAAATTCAAACAAGTTGGACTATTTTACTCTTCCACATAATCTTAGGTAAGTAAATTAAACATGTTTTCAAAACATCAACCATTTTCTGACACGTATTATTTCCAAATGATCGTGATTCAGCAAATTTTGGGAAGAATCTGCCTGAGAAACTGTGAATAAATATCATGGAAGGGAGATTTTTTGTAATACTAAAATTATGCTCCCGGATTCTAGTAATTGGTATTTGTTTCTCCATACATTTAATATTATCTATATGCTTGGTACATCATGCCATTGTCATATCCTTGTCATTTCATAAAATTAGCAACACTGCACTGAAATGATTTTTCAGATCAAAGTGATTAAAGTCCATTCATACTGAATCATCATTAAAGTAAAAATTATTTGTATGCAATTCCATAGGTATTCGTCAAAAGACACGATTGTTGAAATGTTTAACATGCACAAGTAATTAAATGACTGAATTCAGGTTCATGCGTCATTAATAGGCATTATTTAATTAATAAGTCTTCATGTGAAGAATGTTTATACAGAAAGATGCATTTTGTGAATAAGGTAAGGTTCAACATGGCAAAGTGAAACTAAAACTGTATAGGGATTGGTAATTGTCATAGCTGATAGAGTAGTAATAATTATGTAACACACTCTTTGATACGAGCATGTTATGTATACGATTTCAAGTAAAATAGTGAATTTAATTGTCGATTCTGAAATGTATGTCGATTACATGCAGATGGGACATAGGAGATACGGTACAATATTTATAACAATAGAAGTTTTGATTCGAGTAAGCAAGCAGAGGGTATAGCTAATTGAATTACATACCTGCCAATTAAGTAGAATGTTTTACCCCAGATTGGATTACAATGAATGATTGCCACATCACTGCAATAAATCTGAGATATGTAGAAGACAAATGGAACTGAGTGCACGGCTGCGTGAAATTGATGCCCTAGTCTCAGTCATTCATTGTGCCATTAGTCATTAGTAAAGTTTGTAGATCACCTCACGGAGTAAAATGGGAGACACCGAAGTAATTAAATTTTCTTTTAGTAGGTACTTGGCTGCATTATGACACAATTTGCAGTGGCACACTCTGAAGAGGTGGCTATGCTATCTGACCAATTAGTTTAAAAAACGGTTATTACCAAATACAGACAGAATGAGTTATAATTATCATGCATTTAGAACTCACCTCCCCCTGTGCATGTACATTAGCATAAATGCTATAATAGGTTACATTAAAGCACCTCGGCAAATAATATTCAGAGAATGTGTAGGTGCCTATACATGCCGGTGCGTATTATTTTAGTGACTTTGCCCGAATCACATTTCGCATCAGAGACCATACGGATTTAAGTTACGGAAGAGAAACTTGAATTGTATGACATAGAGAGGTAAGCCACGCTATTCTCTAGATATCACTTCCAAACGAAACTTTAAATTGCATTCGTTTCTCCATCCCTTATGATATCCTAGCTTTACTGGCGTGGCATGCAGTAATTACATACAGTTCGTGCGTCTGCCAAACGTTTATCCGACTGATTTAGGTACACTTCCATGGTCGAATTCAAACTCAACTCGAACTAGTGATTTTACATGTCAAATGTAGCTAAAAGTTAGAATTATTGATCACAGAATCCATTTCTATACAAACTAAATCAGATTCTAATCTTCCGACGACCTTGTTTACCTTTCCTCCTAGTAAATCAAAAGAAATCTATTCTCCTTTTCAAAATTAAGGAGCAAAGTTCATAGTAGCAATTACTAATATCATAAAACAGAACACAACTTTGAGATATTTGCATATAAATGTACATCAACAATATACAGCTTGAGATTTTCAATGTCTTAGCTTCTAATATTATTCTAAAATATACCAAAAGCTTAACCTTGGACTCCGAGTCTGTAAAACAGTCGGAACTACTTCCACCGAAATTGCGTTACGAAATAGTGTAATAATTTACAATTAGCAGAGTTGAGGTCACCATTATAATATTCTCGGTCTCCTCAAGGACTATTTCTTATATAAGTCTATAAGGAATATAAGTCTATGCCTAAGCTAGAGTCTAACTAGAGTTGAGACTACTTTGTTTATTGCAATCAATCTCTCATTGACCTTTCCCCTACTCTTTATCGGTCATGTATCTCAAGTTGCCTTTCCAGAGTAAAAATACATTCCACTGTAAAGGCAGGGCTGCCATAGTACTTATGAATTAAATGAACTCTTATAAACCTCCTTCAGATGATTCATTTTATACGAATAACTCTATTTAATGCATTTTAGGAGTCTCCTTGTCAGTATAGCAAGTGATTCAATAAATAGCAATAAAAAGAAGTACCATAGCTAGAGTACTTTATTGCAGGAGTAATTTAGCAAGTGGATTTGAACAACTAGTTTCCTGTCGCTCGTTTATAATAGCATAATTACGTACTACTATGCTCCTACCTTTCTGTCAATAAAATTTTATGCGATGCATCGAAGAGAAAAGCCTTTCACCTCGCTAATAATATTTGGATTGCAGTAAATACAAAAAACAGTCAGATTTGTATACATACATCGGAAAACGTTAGAGAAAGCAAAATAGCTTCACGCAATTCGTACCTTTGGTCATAAAGTTAGTTCCGTTGAACTGGGGGATACATGCAATCGAATAATATCGCTCGTAATAACACATCATAATTCCAAAGGCCATCTATTTAATCTACATACCTACTTAAAACTAACTTTTACCAAGAATAGCGTTATTATTACTAATTGCTGTTAACATTTTTTAAATTACAATGCAATTATGATTACTGTGCACTTAATACTTAGGTGTACATAATATTACTTCAATTCTATGATCTTTCCTAGTGAATTGAAGTATTTATTTTAGAATTGCTCTTAGTTTTGATATTGGTATTATTGATTTATATAGTATACCACTGTTTTGAAATGCATTTACAATATGTAAATACATATTCACTTGTAATATTGAAAGTTCATTGTATCATGTAGTGTTTATACAGACAAGGCACGTATTTGTGTAAAGAGATATGAATTGCTCGTGGTTTTTGCTGGTCATTGAATGGCGTGAATAGGGAATCGTATTGGTGAGACATTGATCTGAAAAGAGTCGCAACAAGGCAAGGGCACTAAACTGTTCAATAATCGAATTCTAGCTATTTTATCCAATTATCGGTAAATCTCAAGGAGTTTAGTATTTGATTTTTATTAGGGAGAAAGATGAATTATTTGTTAATGAAATATTTGGAATTTTCAGGTCAACCGATTGCCTTGGCCTCTCCGACTACAGCGGAAACGTGTAACGAAGCTAATCTACAACAATGCGCTAGGAATGCCGATTCTTTGCTTAAAGACTCTTCTCTAGTGTTCCCCGATAGCCAAAGTTCAGTTGAGCAAGTCTGCAGGTTACTAATTACCTTCATAGCATTTCATAATTAAATCCTTCTAGTTATAGACTACATTAAGCAATTATCATTTATTTTTGGCTCCTATGCTCTGGACAGTCTGCATAATATTCTTAATTTTTGAATTCTCATAGAATATGGGGTGAACTGACTTCATGTATAAGGAATTTCACTCGACGTTGCTTGACTAGAGAGCAAAGAATAGATTTCGACGAGGCATTTCAACAACCAGTGTCTTCTATGACCACACTTTGCCAGGATAAGGAATATCGCAAAGGTAATTGCTTTTTATACCAAAATTGAAAAGTTCATAATATTGTTGAAATCATAAAGCTTGTTGAAATAATATTATGCTTTGTAAGTAAATCAAGAGTAAATGAGGAAACAAATGTACTAATAAATATGTTCTCTCCCATGATAAGGAAATAGTCTATTCATTCGCAAAATATGATAATATCATCGATACTTGGATGTTGTTGCTTCCCGGTAAGATGTAAATGCGATACAAAGAGAAAGATAGTTGAGAAAGTTGGTTGAATAGAATAATCGGATGTTGAACTCAAGAAGAAGGAAATAACTTTTGTACGCATCAAATATTACAACAATGACTGTACATTGAAGTTCTGAGCGTTATTGTGTGAAGATGATAAAATAGAGAGGGTGATTGTTAGACTTACACTTCAAAGTAGGATATCTGAATGAGGAAGGGAAAGGCAACCAAATATTTGACAACTGATTTACTGATTATTCTTCTTTATTCTTTCTTTGCAGAATACTTGAGGTCGGCCCCTTGTGTAAAGAAAGTTTTGACTGAAGGGAACTACTGTGGGAATCAGTATCGATTCTTAATCGACCATGTTTCCGGAAGTACTTCTACAATGAAGCAAATATGCTGGTAGGTATACTCTTATTCTATTGTGTGTACCTTGTCAGGGGTGCAGTTCTCCTCCTTCGTTAGTCACTCGAGTCAAGTGCTTAATATTTAAAGTGGAATGTAGTAATGGAGAGAATTTCAATAACAAGACGACGAGTTCTTTACACGCCTTTACGACTCTCTCCTTTGTGCTCATTCAGCAAAGGAAATGATTCAGAAATTGAGATGATACTAAAGAGTCGTAATACACACGTTCTTATACTTTCTCCCAGACCTGTAGACATTTACTAGAAGTAATGAAATAACATTACAAATGCCTTTCTCTGAAAAGTAGAAATCCTTTGGCGGCGAGTATCTGTTTCTTGTCCCCTCTTTCCCTTTCTCCAACGTTTCAATTCATTAAATTAGTTTGCACTGCACACTGCTTTACGCACATTAATGGGATGCACTACTATCCTGTACTAAAATACATTCTAATTTAATCAGCATAGGCATCCGTGTATCTATATAGCATTAGTTACACAAATCTTGAGACTGCAATTTAATATTTACTAGTCACTACGATATGAATGTAATATCATTTATGTGAATTAAAAATATCAGAATGCATACCTGGTTAGGTGGTGAATGAACTACTACAGCAAATACTTTTACAGAATAAGCAATGCATGTACTGCAACATTTTAATCGATATTAACCTTATCGTTTACTAATGTCACAATTTCTTGGAAAAGCAGGTTTAAAGTGCATTGAAGGGTACAAAGAATGTGGAATGATGAATTACACATTATTATTGATAATGTGGAAATTGTGAATTTATGCTATCCGAATATTATAATTCAAGGTTTTTTACCAACCAAATTATTTGTCAGCCACGATGTAATAGTTCCTTGTATAATTATGCAGATGGATTTAATTTTGTTTTCTTGCTTTTGTGATTTTCTTAATAAGTAAAAACCAAGGAATATAGAATATAATATTATAGAAAAGGAATGGCAGATTATTCGATTTATTGGGGGTTCGGAACAAGTGAAAATGTGTGGAAAATTTACATGACTACAGCCGATCCCTAATTTCCCCCACTTGGGGATCTCAATTTAAATACACACTCGCCAATGACGTCAATTGGCGAGCTTTCCCACCCACTTTTCATTTTTTCATTTTTCCATGGGGATCTGCCACGGGTTGGTAAAAACAAAACTAGCCATTTTAAATTCTTGACCCTTGTATCTATTAAAATTATATGAAATATTTATTTAGAATGAAGTGTAGAAATACATTGCGACATGCAACTAACAATAAATGGAAATAGTATCGGATCAGAATCTTTGCTAGAAAGGAATTGAAAATTATAAAATGTGTATGATATTATGCTAATCCTGTCATATCAGGGTATAAAATGTAGAATTTAAGAATCATTGCTATAGAGTATGCATTGCAGAGCTAGATATTACAAAAGCATTTTCTCTTACCATAATAGAATTTTGTATTATATGATTACATTGGAGTGTCACCTGTGTGAATGATGTGCCGTGGACATGGTCAGCATACATATTTAATGAGCGACTTGCTGGTAATCAAATTTCTTGATGCATGAGACTATGACTATCAACACTTGCTGATGTTTGAAATCTAACGTAAAATGACCCTTTATCGCGATGAACAGCACAATATAAATCCTCTGCTTTCTAACACCGTTTTCCATATTGCACTTACGCACAATATCTATATGCTTATTAATTCAGCCAAACTTTGCAGCTTTTAGCAAACTTGTTTTATTGTTCATACACTGAAGACGAAAGACCATAACTTTGTCTTGAGTTGATTTGCTTGACACGAGTTCTCTGAAAACAGTAAATGGGCAGGTGGTAATGATTCCCAGAGTAAAACAAGTGAGTACCTGCCGTAGCTAAATAATCTAAATGATGTAATGAATAGTCTTTCTATTTACTACTTATACATGCAAATAGTTTATACCTTTTCGCGAAAATAGCAGAAGTTTTACACAATTCTATTGCTTGTATATGATAGACTACTTAAAGAAATCAACAAGGTTTATTATTATAATGTTATAACTCTGTCTACTATAAATTGGAGCGTGAACAGCGACATTAACACAGTTTTATTAGTAGAGAAGGATAATAACTATTTACAATAGGTTGTATTTTGTCGTCTGCTAAGAGGTTTAACTGGGCATCATTGTTACGTATGCAAAATAATAATGGTTGACATAATGTTATATTATTTGCATGCAGTAATAAGTATGCATCGGTATGCATACGTTAATTAGCTAGGTAGATATTTATTTAATTTTGCTACTGCATAAGCAACTATGCGCTTACAATGCTATAATACTATACTTAAGTTTGCAATAATAAGTAGAAGGGGTAACATAATACGTGATTAAAGATAAGAACGGGGATGTGAAGCTTGCTTTAGAAAATAATTAATTTAATTGCTCGAATTATTGTGTATGGCATAACCAACTAGCAACAGGAGTAAAGTATTTATAAATATTCTTCTAGAATGTAAATAGTTTTTGGTCTATTGCATTGGAACTAGAGATAAAGTACGCAGACCGTGAAGGCGATAATTTCATGCTAGAGATTTAGAATTTTACTTTCATAAGAAAGAGACACTAACACTCATTTTCTAACAATAATTGACAGATAACTCAAACTCTCCTTCTGTAATGAAGTTTGCACATCCATATTGTCATTTATTCTTGTAACTATTTCGCATTTTATACTTTCAAAACATTTAAAGGGAAACTTGTCGACTCTAGTAATTAAAGACATTTTCATCATGAAGCTCATTACTAAATGCAAGTGCTTCCGAGAACAATAAGTATGTATCTATTTTCAAAAAGCCAATTATATTGTTTACCTCAAAATGAAGAGAGCAGACCATATTGTAGATAAAATCTAGAAACCATTAACATGTACGTTGTAATATATTTGAAAAATGGGCACTGAAGGATAATGGAGAGTTCTAGGATAAAATGTCATCACGTTAAAATAATTGATGTGTTTGTTACAGCGCTCGGGCAAAGTTTAAGAACTGCATTTTGATGAAAACTCCTGAGAAATGCGACTCGGACAAGAAAGGAAGCGGTTTATATCCTGGACGGAAATTAAGCGATCACCAAACAAACGCGACAGCCTTTGCATTGACAACTCTTGATAAATCTTTGGCTTTTGTAGCCCAACAATGCTCTGTAGCAAGGTTAGAATAAATTTTTATTCCTTACATGTCAGCTCAGCCACGTAAGACACTTTTTCATTCTACTGATAATGTCTCCAAGGCTAACCTGTTGTATACTGAAAATATTATACCCAAGACACTATACATTAAGATGAGCATTAAAGTGAATAAATATCATAAAAATAATGTATAGCTATAAACATGATGAATTGAAATAGTTTCAGTGAAGAAGAATGTCCAGGTATCAATGCAACGATTCGTCAGAGCAGTAAAGGTCCTTTGAGACCTTCCGAACTGGAAGTTGCAGCATCCGGAGAGCAAGTTCAAAGCACAGAGTTTCAGCTCGGTCCTCGTCCAAACCAACAGCCACCTGCACCGTCCCAATCAAGTTTCAGCACTACTACCAGACCCAGTACAACGAGAAGACCCACGACAACTAGACGAATAGAAGAGAACCCCAAAACAGATAAATTGTCATCTGCAAAAGAAAAGGACCGAGAAATGTTGGAGAAAAACTCTGCAAATTCTCCCCGAAGTACTTTGACTAGTTCCATTAGTTTTCTTATTCATAGTAGTGTACTTTTATTTTATCTTTTTGGATGCACCTTGTAAAATCTTTATCAAAGCATGCACAGTTTGAACAGATTACCATTTAAGGAAATTACATTCAGTTTATAAATTAAATAAGTCAATGCATAAAACGTACCTTTACATAAAACGTAAGCAAACAGTTTTTAAAATCATGTTTAGATATGTGACATTATTAAATTACTGTGAAAATGAAGGTAAAATGCACATCAAATGACTGGATATACTTACTAGTTAGGTAATGCTTACGATCATTTTGAAAGCACTGTACTTGTTTTATCTGTGTGAATAAAAGGATATTGCATTTAAAAGCTTTTATCAAATGGACAATTTGGAAAATTGCATTACCTTGTAATGCAAACAATTTACTTGCATGCAGCAAGTAAGCATTTTACAGTTTAACTCCTGAAAAGGTGAACACGACTAAGCTTAAGAGGATATGCATACGTATGTTTTGGTGTTCATTGTATCTGCACTATTAAATGTATGCTTCACGTCAGAAATAGGACAAGTATGAATAAGAGTCATAATTATAATGATAATTATAGTAACTGTATGTAAGAGAGGACATGAGCCTATGTTAGAGCTGCTACATATTTTATCTGTGCCTGTTGTCCTGATTTTCAATAAAATAAGTATCTTTACTACAAGCCTAAGATGAGATTTGTTGTTTCTTTACACTTAGAGATTAGTTATATCATTCCTAGGTCTCCAATTTTGCTGTTGTAGAATTTATATCTTTTCAAGTTACTGAAAGTCAAAGTTCAGGCAATTTTACATATGTTCTTTAATACCTTTTCAGCCATTATCAACCTAGGTAAATAAATATGTTGAATAAATGAAGAAATAGCAGAATGCAAATAAATGGATATAAAATATTGTTTATTTTCGTTGCAGAGCGTTGTAGAGTTTGTATATCTCACTCAGTAGGATTAGAAATAAAAACAGCAATAAATTTTGCTAAATGTAACGAAAATGTCAAAAAACAAGCACAAACCTAGTTCAACTAGTTCAATAAGCAATTTATAGCAAAAGGGTTCTTACTTTGCATTACAAAGGTGCGCTGAACTAGGCTAAAGACGCCAGATTAGAAGTGATGGTGAAGATTTTACATGGAGAGCCTACCCTTTAGTCACACTAGTATTATATATATTTACTATATTTATTCTTTACACTTCGTTTGGGCTTAATTATCCAGCTGTGCTTTCCTCTTAATCGTTTCACTGAAACATGTCCCCGAACGATTAGAGGGTGTCCTAGGATTTTACGAACTGTGTAAGTATGCAATATCTTGGAACCTAGATTGAATAGGAAATGATTGTTTTTGACTATCGATTTGATATTTTGACATTTACATAAGGCATATAACCAATTTTTAGAACAATGATCAGAAATAAGTTTCAATTTCTTACGGGACTTTTTCTTGCCACGACAAATGGGAATTAGAGAGTTGTGATGTTCATTTACATAGAGGCGAGCTTTTTGATCGCTCGGAATCGCTCTAACATGAAGATATTTGTGAGGATCTGTTAAAGATGTAGTATATTAGTAACAAAATTATAGTTAGTGGTAGTTAAAAGTAGAGCATCTTTGAACTCACAAATATTCGGTGGGGGTGGCTTGATACAAAGAACAGCACAGATGTGGCCAATTCTTTCAAAAACAGCCTGGCAAAAGTTTTTATGCTGTTTAAATGGTTTTGCAAGACCTTTTATACCATCATTCTGAAATGAAAGTAGAATCAGAAGAAAATCTCATTAAAGATTTATATATTGAAAGGCACAAACTAAAATGATAGTGCTATACCCTTTCCTTTAGTGTTGTATCAGTCCAAACCAAACAGAGGTGAGTATAAGCAATTATGAACATGTAAGCAGCTCCGCAAGGGGGGAAAATGAGGCTTGCAAGAAATACAAAGCTAGTCGGTGACTTTGAAGCAGCAGCAAGGAATCCTTCCGCTATCCAATCTAAAGTCATAGATGAAAATATAAAGATATATCTACGTGAGTCAGATATAGTAAACTCCGTAATTAGATAGACGCATGCCAATCTCTGGGTGAAGATATGTTCCATAGAATATGGAGAAAGTCATAAATAAATAAAGAGGTTCAATCAAAGGGAATTGTTTGAGCGAGGTGAGGAAAACATGAGGAAGCTCTTAGAAATGGGGGAAACAATTGTTTGGAGGTGACAAGCTGACATGAGTAGAGTGAGAGTAGAAGTTGTGTCAGGGCAAAATGTTAATAGGAAGAGAAGGTGAAAGAACTGGAACAAGTCTGCCGAAATGAAACTGGTTATCACACAGAAAATAGAACCGTTGGTTTACTTCTTTCTTTTACCGAAAGAAATATTCATTCAACCGAACATATTGTCTGTCAGTAGTGCCCTAAATTATAATTTCATTGTGTGGAGAGAGAGGAGAAAGTAAAATTTATTCTTCGGCTACATTATATCATTCTTTTCCCTATGGTTAGTGAATTGACCTACATGCACTACCCACAAACTTATTTGATTTAATATGTGAAAAGAAGGAAAAGAAGTAAATCAGAAGGAAAGTGTGTCGAAGAAAGTTATGAATCTACCCAGTCACACTACCGAGTGGGAAAAATTTCACAATGAAGAATATCTTCTAATTATTAATACCATATTCTAAATCCCTGATCATTTTCCAACTTTTTTCTTCATATTTTATATTCAAGCTTACAAGTAATGAAGTTCGTCATAGAATATATCATCATGCCCAGTAATGAAAAAGCCATTGACCATATGAATTTAAGGAAATAGCCATAGTTTCTCCTTCCGATACACTTTCCAAGCATTAGACAATGGTGATCATATCTATCTGTAGACAGCAAAGAAAAACACAACGGGTAATAAACAATAAACAGTCCTCCTATACTTCAAAATGATGAGTGCTCTGGTGAACACACCCACAATTTTTAAAAGATTTATGTCTTGTCAAGATCTGACAAATGCACTCTAGACTAATAAATATTTCATCAGCTTTTCTTTCATATGCATTCACAATACATGTTTTGGAATATGGCTGCAAAAAGAATAGAAAGAAGTACCTTACCGATACAAACAAGACAATGTGGACAATGATATGTTCGAAATTCTCGATATGCTCGGCAGTCTATACAGTAAAAGCGTTCTGCTTCTTCTCCGTCTATTTCTATTACATCGGGAACCATTTTAGCGTAACTAAACTTCTTTATCCCGTAAGTTTCTTTCAGATGCTCTAAAAATACAATCTTTTAACCAAGACTCTGTTTCATGGTAAAATATAATAATTTGGAACATCACATACAACTTACGCAATAAAAGAAGCTCTTTAACAGGATCATAAATTCCTCGGGCTAAGATTCCAGGGTCAGTGAAAACCACATTAAATATATTAGCAATAGAGTAGAATCCGAACAGCACGAAAGTTAATGGAAATACCATCTTCCCAAACGACTTGGTATTTTTCCATATTCTGCACATGTTCATAAATTATTCAATTATTCTTTGCTATTACAATTAATTGAGACACATCTTCCATCTGTATAGGCGATTAAATTACTTGTATTATTTCAATACAGTTCATTCAATATGGTGATTAACTCACTCAAAGAAGCCAAATACTGACAAAAAGATCAGCATTTGGGAAACTAAGAAAACTAGAAAGAAAAAACTTCCTCCTTTATTCAACATTAATCGCCCTCGACAAACAAATCTGATACTTGATCCCAGCAATCGCCATTGTTGAATTTTAATGTAAACTCCGCTAATTGACTCTTTCCATGAACCAACATCTACCTTTGGATAAGGTGCAACTGAAGATTCTGAATCTTCTAAAGGACCTACCTTCCTGTGCAATACTGATAACCAACCCATTGCACCAAAACTTTGAGAGACAAGTATTAGAATCGCTGGTAATCTAGGCTTAGAGTCTAGATCTAGATTACAAATCTAACTAAACTTTTTGAAATCACTATTTTCAGACTTGATGCAGATACTCTGCTTTTTGGATTAAAATAACAGATTAGATACTATAGAGATGAAACTAACATAGAAAGGTATGTAAAAGTATGTGACAGTAGTGCCAAAGCAGTATGATATCGTTTGACTGGAACTTGATGGAATAACTGACTGTAAATGAGTGCCCGTGAAAAAAGTGTATGTTTTTGATAATTTTATTCACCATATTGTCTATATTTAAATATAATAATGATATTTAGTACTCACATATTACAAGACCACAATGTGTGTACTTTTACAAACTGCAATTTTAGCATAGAGCAGACATACACATACATACTTCTCATAACTCAACAACAAAGAAAGAGCCACAACATACGTCAATTACCATTGCAAAAAATTACATCGCAGAGAATTAGATCTCTGAATAAGGGAAAATAATGTACATTTGGTTATTAGAACAAAATTGCTTACGTTGTACCTACCTTTATGACTGTCGATGTATAAGGCAATTTCGATACAAATAAATGTCTACAGTAGGTAAATATATATAATATATAATATCGAATTAATGTATGAGAGAACACAAGTATTTCCCTTTAGTTCAAATAAGAGGAATTGATAATGAAAAGTATAACTGTCTATGTATTTAGATCCAAGTTATTGTATAGTAAGCAGCAATTTAACATACACATACAGTACAGACAGTATTTAAAATACCTGGCTTAAATACGATTAAGTAAATACATACATAGATAAATTACTCTTTATTCTACACCTAAATGTGCATGGCTTCTTTTTGTCTAGTCTACCAGTACTTGCTAAGTACTAACTGTACTTAAAGTTAAACAGGTTAAATTACTCAAGGTCAGCGACATTTCTATAGTTAATTTGTTGGTTTTCTTGTAAATCTTATGCATTCTGTCAGTAGGGAAAATGCCACTGACTGAGACTGAGCTAAACAAGATTGCATGTTCAGTGTGCTGTACTTCTTATTCAGCCGACAGTCTGAATAAACATGATAAGTATTTATCATTAGAATTTCAGAGTAGTAAGAAGAAAGGACTATTAAGAAACTAATATTTTGCGTCTTGTCGCTCCTGCTCTAACTACGATTTCCAGAATTACTTAGCAGATCATTTACAATTACAACGTGGACAACTCCACTTCATGTCTTCTCCATTCCTTAACTCTACTGACTACAACTTTTGAAAATGTAACCTTAATACACTCATTTGACTGTACTGTAGTCTCCTTTTAATTTACCTACGTAGTATTAGTACATTTTCTTGTAAGTATTGTTAGTACCTTCTTAAGCGAATTTCCAAGTTCCCTGTTGGACATTGATAAGTAACCTAATTGTATTATACATTACAATTACAATATGCAACTAGTGTTACGTAGTAGCTTTTCGTAATTCTAATATTATTCTTCTGTTTTGTCGGTGCAGGCTTTTCCATTCGTGGCACTTAGTACATTACAATTTGCGCAACACAAATCGTATTTTTGATCTGGCTGCAGTAGTACTTACAACTATTATTATTGAGGCTGATTTCAATGTGTTTTCACGAAATTCATTTAATTATTATTTCAATCTATAACAATTCTAATATTGTATTACAACGCCAAAGCACTTGTTCACATACAAGAATTACAGTACAATTTACGTATAAGTTGTATAAATCTAATTGTATTGTGCTCATACAGTACAGTGTATCGTCAGTATTATTATTTGTATAAGGAGTAGATATAGGGAAATGCTTTAATGATTTTATGGCTAAAAACTTTGTAGAATACCTGACGTTAGATAAGATTTTGTTGACAACCTGATCTGTCTGTACAATAGTCGTAACTAATGCATTCACGTACGTTGGTAATTACTACTGGAGTTTTACAATGTGTAGGTATGACACAGTTTCTCTAACAATTTAATTTCTAATCGTACATCTTAATAAGGAATTCCTATTTGGTAATAGGTATGGTATGTTCTACGTATGCATGTAAGTATGTACAATGTTTATGGCATTTATTTAACTCAATACAAAAAGGCAGCTCTTGAGCTGCTGATCTATTTAGTAATAGCTGATATAACATGTAAGTTAACTAAATTAAATAATTCGTTTGAGTGAAGCAAATGACTTAAGATTCTTAGGTTAGTTGGATATCATTCCATACCCTATAAAGAAATGATTGATTGACATACTTTGATTTTTTCGACAATTCGTTCTTGTGGCATTGAGTGAGAAAATTTATACATACACAAGTTCAAAATTAACAAGATAATAAAAGAAATGAGAAAAAATGATTTCAAGAGTATGAATAAAGTATCAAAAGAAATATACATAAATACTTAATATATACTTGGTGAGTTTTTAGAATACTACAATAGTTCATAACATAAATGGTTTTATAAAGATTCTTAGAAATATCACTTGATATAATTGCTTCAATGTTAAAACATTAGTGAGCAGCAGTTGCATGTACTTATATATTTTACATGTATGTATACTATAATAATGGAGTTTCAAGGTTTTTTTATTACGTATATGTACAAGTACACTACTGGTATGGTAATGAATGAATTGTTATTACGTTGACGCTTAGAAAAGACTAAGTAAGAATGGATAGTTACGTACAAGTCAAATAGTTATGTCCATACTGACATGACCACAAGAAATGAAGTCAAAGGCAAATCGGCAGAAACAAAGATTTTAATGTCTTTGTAATCTAGTTAGTAGCTACTAGTTTAGTCTGATTACTGCACAGTAACTGTTTGTATTCTTTCGTTTCGTAAATTATCTAAGTAGGAGCACTATCATTTAGGCTGTTTAGTAAATTCACGTAGTAAACCACAATTGCATGGTAGTTGTACCTAGTAGTTTCTAAATTATTACTTTTAACTTTTACGATTTTGTGCATGTGAGCTGTTTTCTAAAAACAATAAATTCCTTACGAAAGTGCTCTTAGGCTTTCTGTGACTGTTTGACTATATTTTACGATTGTTTATCTAATAACAAACTATAAAGTAAGCTAAGCGGTCTTGTCATTAAATTATATAGTCAAGACGCTAGGCAGAACACGTGATTTGAAGAGAAATGATGCCGGAGTAGAATTCCCTTCCACCCCGAAGCATCTTACAATAATTCATTACATCTAATAATAATATAACATTGACTTGACTACAGATATAAACGTAAAAGTTAAGTATGCATCACGTTCGAGAAATCATGCAAATATTTCAATGTTATTACAATTTAAATTGAGCTTATACAATAAAGCTGCCTTTTACATAGATAAACAACGTTACCGTCTTTTTAAACTCGTTTAAAGAATCCTAACTCATCTTTCGTAATTATTTGTATCTGCAATATATTTATGCCTCTTTAGTAGTACTTACACGATTAGTACATACACATAGTAATTGAAATTTGACAGTCCTGAGTTAAAAACAGTAAAAAATATCATCACATAAATATACGCTTACACGAAAGCAACTAATAGTCATCAATTCGTCAATAGATTAAATACAGTTGAATGTTACGCAGTACGTTATAGATTATAATTATTCTATACTTTTAGCATTTCGCCTTACTCTAGTACAACTATTATAATAACGGTTTTTGTTTGGCAAAGACTGAAGTTCGAATTTTGTCATTCAGTAGCTTAATATTATTTAAAGGTAACTTACGCATTAGTCATTTCATAAACAATATCAAGATAGATTTCTATCTTGATTTACTGGTATGTAGTTGTAAACGGATAAATAAGCATGCGTAACAACATAAATATATACTTTACATAAAATCTCATATAAATTCAATGTAGCTACGTAATCTAGAGTTGTGACACTAATATAATAGGTAACACTTTTAAAAGTGTTAAAAGATAAACTATTCACTCGTCATTTGTAAACTATGAAAAAGGTAACAGAAAAAAGCAAGAATATTACCCAGAGGGTAAGGATAAGCATTACGAACGGACGAAGACAAATACCTATACATACATATAATATAATCTGCCTGCAATAGTATCTTTACGCTCATATACACTCACGACAAGCTGCCTTTACTCATAATCATCGTCCGTTGTTGACCTCACCTATTTTCAAGTAATTAAGTATGGCCAGAGAATAACCGTAAAGTAAAACCACCCAAAACTCCCTCAGTTCACCCATCATATCATCACTTACATATTATAAGCAACAAAAATCGGATCTAATTGATCTGCAAGAAAGCCATCTCGAAGATGCATTCTTTGCTTCTCCCCTCGTGAATTTATTGGAACTACACCTGGATCTACCACAACCACGACACCAACAACTAGAAAATGATCTTCCAAAACGCAATTGGTCACAAGAGGAACCACATCCAAAGCTTCACTTTCATTCCCCTCGAGCTCCACAACAACCACCAAAAGATTCGTCCATGTGAATACAGCACTATAAATGACAAAAACAACCTTGTCAAGTTTTTAATACAAACGAAGTTTTTACAAATAGCTACATCACAATAGAAACTACAAACTTACCACTCGGCAATCTTTTTATGACAACGCAGAATGCTGTTCTCAATATCAATAGGGTGATACCGCATTCCCCGCAGCATAATCGTCTCATCCAAGGCTCCCACAACAAAAACTGCATCGTGCAACTCTGCAAATTACAAATAGTTTTTCTCTTAGTAATTTCATTCTACATGTCTATATACCTTCTTTGACTCTCCGTAAACACAAATCTTACTGCCAACTTTCAAGCAATTTTAAACAAAAGTCTGTCACTGTTTTAGTCGAAGTACTTAGGCACGATGTACGATGCTAAGCAAATCTTCATTTTATGACGTGACATGACGGCCGTCAGTGAGATTAGAAAATACTACGAGAACATACACGCATACAAATGAGAAACATACCTCCATCCGCTTGAACGTTTTCAGTTCTCCTCAAGAATCCCAAGTAACCGGTGCGAGCATAGACGTCACCAGTACTGCCAGTAACAAGACGAGCATTAAAATGGTCAGCGTAACTGCTTTCATCACCGAAAATTGTAAAGTAACCGCTAGCATTATGAGGTGATTGAACCCAAATCTAGAAAGCCAAAATGGAAAATTATCATTCGGTTCAATAGAATGCAAATGAAACCATTTTACAAGTGTCAGGATTACTAATTATAGTCATTATTACTATTACATGTCTTGCCGTAATTTAATTTACAGTTATCAGCACTGTTTATGTATATTAATGAATTACTATATAGTAAGTAACAGGTTTAGTTGAAAATACCTCTCCTAAATGTGAGTCACCACATTGCCCCTTTGTTTCTGGGTTAGCAATGATGACTTTGGACCCTGGGAGCAATTTTCCCGACTCCATAACGCAGAGACTATGAGGACTTCCACGTTCCACTAAAGTCACTCGATCATTTCTCAAGGCTCTTAAATCCACGTAAACGGTAGAAGGCTCCGGACTAGATGCACCCTATTTAATACAAAAGAATAGTAAATCACATTTTAATCAATACTGACAAGTCTGGAAAACACTTAAAAAGATAAACTGTGAGTGAGTTAGTTTCGCTATAAAAGTAATGAAAATTCTTGAAAGGAATGTTAAAAGTCATACTTGAAGACAAATGGCGACGTTGACACGACAGCCGAAGGAAGTAGAGACAGCCCTGGGAGTGAGGCCGAGAGCGGAGAAGAGTTTCGAAAAGCTATTGGTAAGGTTGATCCGTGGTCTTTCTTCCGCGACAACTACACATGTTCGGACGCAGGCTAAATTGACATTTCTTTGTTTGAGGAGATTGACAGAGGAGCCTAGGCCTTTGGTGCACAGCTCCATGACGCCGTATGAGCAGAAAGTGTCTCTCACTTTGTATTGACTCACAGCGCTGAGCCACAAAGCTGGATTCACCTCTACCTCCGAAGGCGGAATCAATATAGAGTGGTGACCCGAATACACACTATAAATCAACAAAAGAGCCCATCATTAAAACTCACCCATCCCATTTCTCCAGTAACAAAGTCACACGAGTAGCTACTTTCCTCACAATACAATACTTCACGAACGAACCACTCTTCTGCTACATTGCCTATCTGTTCCATATCTTTTCAAACTTCAGCAATTTATGTTGAAACATATTTTTAGCAATTCTACTCTTCTCCAGCAAGAGCTAAAAGTTCAACAGCAACACGGAAATTATCTGTAGACGTCTGCACTTTGTTCCATACGTCTATCCACTATCTCTTCTCTATTCCACACTCACTTTCACACACGATGAATATTGTACTAAACAAATGGCTCACTCCTACCTACTACCCTTTTCCTTTGCCCTATATATGGAGAGGAACATTTATTAATTGGGATAGAAAGAGGGAGAGAGAGAGCTGGCAATTAATAAGATGAAGTGGCTGTCTGTACAATAGACTCGACATAAATAAACTAATCTAATCTAGCTAGATGAGAACAAAACCACTGCTTATTGCATGAATGAACGCTATTTTTCGTGTGGGAAAAACGTAATTAACTTAGGATATCTGTGTAAGTGTGTAGTTTAGAAATGTCTTAAGGTTTACCTGCTGAGACACCACAGAGCGAAACCCAATCCACAATAAGGATCCAGACACAACGCAACATGACGTGAAGGATACAATTCACAAGCCAATTTCATAGAGCGACACAATGAAGTCACTGCAGAATGGGACATTTTGATTCCGGCCAGCATTCCCGTCGTAGAAACACTAACAATAAGATAAAACACATTGTACTATGTCTGTCATTACTGTATCCGCCTGATAAATATTATTTTTCTATTTTATCTTGTACGCTCTTTAGTGCCAGAGCACACACCAATTTACGACGAACACACAAACAGAGCTCAGCCGACATCAAAAGCAGAAACGTAGCCGTAGCGTAACACGAGCTCTGTCTCTGTCTTCTCTGTCTATTATGTACTCTACCTGAAATCGAGATAGGCAATCATTTCCGCAGTTGGAGCTCTATAGAGGTTGGGCAGTTTTCTCTTTGGTAAATCATCCGTGTCAAGCGTCAAAGGCCAAGACTTGATATCCACTACGTTGCTAGCTTCCTGAAATTTCAACACAATATTAACATCCTATTCTTTCAACACCTACATCAAAAAACACTTCACTCAGTCCATTTACTTTGCATTCCCAAACTAATGATAAGCGAACCATCGTAACATAAAACAAAATTTATTCTAGTCTCATATTCATATCCCATGACATGAACTTACTTTTGATTTGAGCAATTTGATGACATTTTGAGTGGAAAGAATGAGAACAGATTTGCTGACTTCTGCTATCATACGCACAGTAGGAAGCGTCGTCTGCAAATTTTGCGGATGAGGTGGTCGAACCGTTACTGGTACAGCACCTATATCAATCATGTCAGATAGTAACTATTTTGACATTTACTTCTCCAGCCACTAACCAAAAAAGTCAATCAGATCAGCAATGCCAGCAGAATTTTAAACGCTGACATTGATGTTATATAAGATAAGCCACTAGGCGAATCACAAAATATTTTCCTCTGACGCAACCCAAAAACTTATACACAGTTGCTTTATCCCATAATTAATGGATAGGTTCTAGATTAATGGATTTATACATCAACATAAAACAATTAATCCGCTATACATATAATATGATGACTTATACATTTAAGCCTTGAACATCATAAAGAAAGTATAAAAACTTTCACGTTTCACTAGAAAAGGAAACCTGGACATTATTGGTTTTGTTATGGCTGGAAGTTGGCCACAAACTCGACAATCAAAGACAATAGGTAGAAAAGAAGCTGTATGTCTTATTGCTACAATTTACCTGCATACAAACATCCATAGAAAGCAGCGATGAGATCAAGACCAGGAGGATAGACCAGGGCAACATGATCGCCCGTATTGATTTTGGCTCTTTCCAACAAAAGACAGGCAACCCTCTCGGCTCGCTTATGAAGTTGAGAACATGTCAAAGTCGTCGTGACAGTGCCTTTCGAGTTCAGCAGTGTGAAAATTACATGATCAGCCGTTGATGTTGACCGCCATTTCAGGATCTCCGATATGAACTGATACTACATGAAAACACATTCACAAACATCTATTATACATTTCCCTTTCAACTTTCCCTACTTATGATGACTATGACTACTTCTAAAGAATCTTCTTTTAAGTCAAGTTTTCTCATTTGAAACCCGACTTACTTTTAACTATTCTCAGCACAAAGAAAATATCTTTTCATAAACGTTCTTCAACGCTCACTCAACTAAAGTGCCCCACCGACTGTCGTGTTATATTATGGCCTGTTTCGCTGATTATTATAGCAGTAAAAGGAGTAAAAGGCACCACTTGAAAACTCTGTGACCTCGTCTGTCCTTCACATTAAGTGAGATCTCAATGATTTCAACAAATTTTAAATTCGAGGATGATAGAAGACAAGGTTTATATTCGCCAAAGGAAAAAACTGTAGCTGTAGACATGTTATGTCAACGAACGTGCAATACACTAATTACAACTTCATAATTACATTAAAATCAAAAGCTATTACAAGATATGTAAAACGTTAACCTAATTAACAATTGGTGCAGTAAAAGTAACTCTATTTGAAATTCTAGCATTGCATTTCACAAAGGTGTACCTTTTTAGCGGTGTCAGATTCTTCATCAACGACTCCCAGATCTCGACCCTGAGCAGACGCCAATCGGTTGCCTTGAACAATGTTGCCTACCATGACACTTGCGGGTCCAATGTCCGAATGCACTTCTCTTGGCTTTGGCAAGTTGGTAACACAAGTGTGAGGACACATGAGAACATTAGCGGGGTGAAGTGTCCCTTCCAGGAAGCGGCGTTTCGTTTCTGACAAATGAATTCCGCCCAGAGGAGTTTTGGGCAAACAATTGGGATTCACTAACACCAAGCAGAAGATTCCCACTTGATGGATCGAGTCGACGGCCTGAAGGACGCGCGACATCCATTGAAAACTCTGCGACAATAATACATTGCATTAGTTACGCATTTATCTTCCGACACGAGTTGAATTCATCTCGATCGAGTACTTTAAACTCTGCAAAGCCACTTTAATCATATGTATCTAAGTAAGAGCTATCACTACATTCCATATATGTAGTGTAGATTGCATTATGTACGTGAAGAATGAGTAATTTTCTTTTGGAATCTCGCCATACACGCATCGTAATCGTATGTGCCTATCAAGCATTACATTTATTTTAGCTAAAGAGATATCTATTTATCATAGCGTTAAACAAGTGGACCCTCCCATGTTAATGTGCTGTACAAACAAGGTGTTTAAAGTTCGCATTAATAAATGCAAATGAGCTCAGACTGTATTAACTCAATATAAAGGATTGCCAAATAAAACAAATTACAATCTTCACCATTAGTCTCTGTCGTTGAGTATTCAAAGCTGAGCCTCAGACAACATTTCCATTCCATGGCCAGAATACACAAACTTAATTAACTTCAAATACACATAAGATACATACCTACATTTTTACATAATGGTCAAATTATCCCATTTAGCACTTTTAAATGAGACATCTCATTTGCACAATCTGCCATAAGCATACCTGATTAAATGGGCATACTATCTAAAGATAAACTTTCTTTATAGTTTTACGAGGACTAGGACGTGACGATAAAATTAACTTTATGAGATCATAGAATAGACAAAGTGTATCACTAAAGTAACAATGCCGCATATGCATATGTATACGGCGATATGGAATGTTCTTCTACAGCTCAGCACAGAGCGGTACACAACACTCACTAATTGTTAAATACTACATAGGGAATATTTATTTTCTAACTTGACTCTTCAGTTCATCTGTTATGTATCCGATGAAAAACTTTATTAGCATGAAATTACAGTAGAAATGCGATGTGACGGGTTTAGATTGCTTTTGCTTAGCTAAAGGGTTATAAAAAGAGTGCAGATAAAACAGCTTTGCAAGATGGATATATATTCTTACTTCTTCTTCACTGCAGTCAGGTCGTTGTTCAGCAATAACGCAGATCCTTTCATCCCGGAGAACTTTGATGCTAAAAACAGCAATCCGCCCTCGGTAGATAAATTTCATTGGTTCTACAGCCAGTACTGTTGCTATGATGTCATCAGCATTATGCTTTCGCCCACTAACGCTCATGAGTCCGTTCCGAGAGCCGCAAACGAAGACCAAGCCGCCCTGCAAAGTATCAATCGTATGAGTAAAAACAGTACCGTAATGCCCTTAGTAAACGTAACAGTGTACTCTACATGTACATGAGGGACTACTCACTCGTACACTAAATTCAAGTACAAGACTACAGATACACATACTAGTTCTCCAAAAGGAGACTAACAATAACAGAAGAACAAACTAAATAATACTCACGAACATTTCCTCTCCTGCAGTTCTGTTAAACATAAAGCAGTGCAGTGCAATGAAAACACACAGGAACTCTTAGAACTCCCTTTCAAATCTCAACTTTACTCCGCAGAAACTAGAAACTCTCACTGCTGCCTTACACGCATTCGACATTTCCAGTTTTCTTCCTATACTTTTATATGACCAAGGTACCTACCCATCCACTACTAATATGTATCTTTGTATCTTAAAACGTACGTGTAGTAGGTAATGTAATGCATGCTTGTGCCATTGTATATTGTAATATCCTGCTGTGTCCATGCTACAATTACGCTGCGTATGCTCATGTCCCTGTTCTATATAGTGTAAGTAAGAGTTGTAAAAGAAATTGTTAAGATTGAAGTCAACTGAACCGAAGTTCTTCGCTGAGTTCAGTTCCGTCTCTGTCCAACTAACTTCCTCCTACTCCACTTACTTTAGGTAGTGCACTCCAGATCATAGCAGTTTGCATACTTAGGTGCTTTAACTTAACCACACCACCTTTTCCTGACTTTCCCGACTATCTCTCCAGCACTTCTTTCTTCTCACTTTGCGATGTTCTTAGCATAAGTGCATAACTACGTAAGTATTTCGAATTCTTACAGTCCCTAGTTCTTATACATACGGAAGCATAGACGGATATAATATGTAACTATGTATTACTACTGTATAAAGTGTTTTACTTTTGGAGTTTAAAACTTAAGAAATGCAAACTCACTGTGACAGCTTAAAGATTTACAATCAAAGAGTCTTTTACTTTCTGCAAACACTACTGTTACATTGTACCATTGTGCAAGAGATAGATTTGCAAGCTTTCAGTACATTTAGATTTAGTCCTGAAGTGCCATCGTGCATCTTTCTTCCTGCACTTTTCCATCTGAAACAAATAATCAAACTGAAACTATGCGAAAAACACTACTTTGTTCAGTTTGCTTTGCTTCATCCTCTGCTCATGACTTTTGCAGTATTTGTCCTACAGTAATAGCTGAATAATAGTACTTATGTGGCTATACACCCATTTACCCATTTGAGTATAGCCTATAAAATTATTCACTAATTCAAACTTGATTTCCTAACAGAAATTCATGAATTATTTACGCCATGTCCCATAAATCTACTAAAGTGCTTTCTCACATTCCAGTATAATTCATTCAATGAAACAATATTCACAGCCTAACATTCCCATCAATTGCTTCCTTTCCAACTTTAACTCACATGTTGCGACAAGAGCGTGAGACTGCAGTTAAAGTAACGACATATTTTTTCACTCCAAACTACCATAATAACAATAATATTTACAAAAAACACTTAAACATAGTATTATATGTCTCAAATCTACAATAAGTAAGAAATGCTTAGAAAACTCTTATTTCAGTCAACTTGCCTCCGTAATTTAATACATACAGTTACTACATTTACATTGCGTTTAGTCGGCACGTGTAAATGTGCAATGTAATAGATTTGCAGTTTCGTTTTGCCTATCAGACTACATGCATCTCTTAAAGTTAGCTAAAAACTAACAGCAGTTACTATTACACCAATGTATTCCAGTTACGCGTCTACTATCGCTCTACACAACAGTTTAAAGTTAAACTTCTTTTACTCTAGACGAAGGAAGAACACAAACTTAGTAGGCAGGCATAATGTAGCTAGCTACCTATGCACATTACAGTAACCGGTATAACACACATCGATGGCAGTTTTTCACGCCCGTTTACCAGCATAAGAACTATCACAACAGAACAGTAAAGATAGATGTTTCGTGCACGTACAGACAGTACAGTAGTATTGAGAATTACACAGCCCAATCTTCTCCGTATCCTTACTTACAACTTATTATGCTCGTTTTACATTAATACTTAATGTACGGTAACTGTTTGACTACCTACTACTACTATACACAGGAACGAGCACAGAATAACCTAGAATAACAGAAAACCACCATATTCACAGAAAGAGCTGAGCAAGGGAATTTATCGCTGGTTTTCTTCAAGTCATGTTGTTAGTTAATGTTATGTTAGCCGTAAAGAAATAAACGACACTGATAAAACTATCCCAGTAACCAGTACCACACATACACAATGTTATACAAATAATAACACCAAGTACTATACAAGCGTGTAATGAAATTTACATAACATAAAGGGTAGTAGTAGTAACAAGTAAGAAACGTACCGGTCCTAAGAACCCAAGAAGTCCACTGCGTACGTATTCTGCATCACTAATAGTCGTTCCATCAGCTTGAAGCGGTTGCACTTTAAATGTGTGGTTGGTCAGCCCTTGAAGGCCCCAGTATTGAGAGCCCGTCGCAGACGAATGTATGCATATTTCACCAACTTCGTCCGTTTTGCACAAATTGGGTTGACCATCCATTCTCACAACGACTATCACAGCTGCAATCACAAATAAATCATAGTGAATCCAATATAAATCATTTGTATCATCTGCTTCATCTCTCTACTCCTTTACTTCACACTGTTTAAACTCACTGTCAAACTTAAGTTCAACTAAGTATCTTAACTTGGCGTGCCTTCTCTATCTGTATCCCATTATTTGGCTACTGCATTTTACATCAAAATCCTTTATCTACGTTTACCTATAGCTGTTTCACTGTAGTAGTGTTACTCACATATCTGTATTCTGTATTTACTGGCCACGTTCTTACACAACTACTAAACTGAACTACTAATGCATGTCTCAATCTCCACATCGGAACGAATCCGCCGTACAATTCAGAACAACATGTCATGAAATATGGTCGAGGCATGATAATTCAATATAATGTAGCGGAATGTTAGTAGCACATCAGGATGTACACAGAATACATTCCAGTCAGACTCCTCAATCCTCATACTCTACATTCTTTCTAAACCATATATACCTACATGTAATTTTATTGGCGAATCTTGTTTAGTTAGGTATATGGAATATTTAGGTAGCACACACACCTACTCGCATGTACACCAATATCATAGTTGTAAAAATATGAGAAACAGAAACGCAAGACTAACCTCCAGGCATCACTTGTCCACAGTCTTGCAGCGTCAGGGATGTCAAAGAATTCTCCTGATCAACTCGTACAACTCCATAGCTCAGTCCTTGCATCGAGAGTACTCCTCTGCCAGTTGCATTCACTCCAGCTCTTCCCGGTCTAAACCATAACGTACATACATATGATTAAACCATTAAAACCTGTTTTAACAATTGCATAGCCTAGCTTCAAGATAATTAGCACTGATACTTTGATAATCCTATATGCAAATAAAATATTTACACAAGAGCAGTTAAGATCACCTCTGTGCATGCTACACATGATTTTTAAATAATAAGAACATTAAATACCATACTTTTTAACTGTAATACTACTCCTTGATGTCTTTTACATATGTTCGATACGATAAAACCACTATGTAATCAAACAAGTAACTTTTTGAGTCACTGAACACAATCCTTACACTACATTGCACATAGGTGCCCAACAAAAATGCCAACGTAAGTACATAAAAAGGCTTTGCAATAAGAAATAGCCCATAGTGGTTTCAGCGTGTTATATTTGTAATAGAGGTAGATTTTAAATCATTTCTTACCTTCGGAGTGAAACAGTGAGCACTTCAGACGAGGAAGCACAAGGACAAATAGCATCAGGCCTTAAGCCCTTATTCTGAAAAACGGAGAGAAACTGGTCACAAGAGGACAAGGACCACGGATTGGCTCCATCTGACACAAGTAAGAGCCTCAGGGAAGCCAAGCTGATATCTCGATGATCTCTGACTGCTAACAGGCCCCAATGGAGATCTCTTGATTTGACTATAGCGATACTTGCTAAAATCATCCAAAAATAGGGAAAATTATATTAATATGCCTTCATATGCTATTACTGAGCTATAGACACGATCACGCATGAGAGTGATCCTGGACGATAAAAGATAAAGTAGGTACTTGGTTTTCTAAAGCTGGATACTTAGGAGACTATAACACGGTTTATCATTGGTTACAATCGTTTTAGCATCTCAGAGTATTTGCTATGTATGTGCGATGTGTAGCATAGTAATGGGAATTGACAATCATAATCCCTTAAGTATACTAAGAACTCCAAACTACACAACTCTAAACTTATTATACACGGTTTGTTTGCTGGAGCTCAATTCCCGGAATAAAATGAATAGGCACTAACCTCGATATTTGGTGATCATCTGCATCCAGGATGCAGGATTTACTTTCATCAAAGCATATGGGATAAATATGACGTGCATTCCATTGAAAACAGACGTGAGAATGCTGTGCCATAAGCCGACTTCTCGCTTGAAGTCCAAGACGCACACCATTACTTCTCCTTCGGTATAATTGCAAGCTGTTGTAAGGCTTCTACAGTGAGCCAACATTGTGGCTCGGTTCACCGTGACTCCCATCACCGAGCCATCTCGATCCGTTGTGTACTGCAAAAATTCAATATGTTTGTTTCACATGGAATCGTCCTCTCATTTCTTCTAAGAACGCAAAGAACTGTCATCCATTAAGTTCATTCAGGTTTCTTTCACTCGGAAACGCGAAAGACGCTCCCATGCTTTCATTTATTTATTGAATGCCTTCGTTGTCGCATGCACAAGACTCCTACAAACTTCCCCCGTTCCTCAGTATACTAAATCAGTTTCGATGGGTTCCACTTATAAACTGATTCATTGCTACTATGTCTTGGCTCTACTTTACTTTACGATAGATAGGTACTTAAGTTTTTGTTACCTAGCATGAATTTAGGATTAGCATTGCAATTCAAACCTCAATGTAAGCAGAAGTCTCATCCGTAACACGAGGAGACGGTGACCAATCCTTTGGTGTTTTCCCGAGATGTTCTGTCAAGAACCATGAGAGTTTAGGCCAACCTTTGAAAGCCACTACCTCCCCAGTGGCAGTTTTAGGCAGACCCTTGAGACAAGCTTCTGATGTGAGTGCCACTTGAACGTTACAGCTACCCAAAAGGAAACCAATTTGTTGAGATCCAGCGTCCTGCAAATCCGAAAAGAAATCCCTTTCATCATTCATTTTATTTGTGTCATCTCAATATTCACTAAGCCTCTACTAGCAGAGAAATGGAAGACCGCGAGAATCTTGCTTTATCAGCTTTCAATGAACAACCACAGCCACTGCATAAAACACAGAGAGGCACAGGTTGAACATCTCTACTCTATGCATGCGTATACTATCTATAGGTACTACTACACACTCATTTATTTCCGTCTTGCTCAGAAACCAATTTTGAACTCCAACTCTTTGGAAATTCGCTGAGCTATTTTACAGCAGCTACTTTTATTTCAGATAAATGTCTTTCTAGAGTTAACAAATAGTAGATATAAAAGAAGATAGTACAAAACTTCTCTACGTGTGTCTATATAGTCATCCTAAAAAGTAACAGAGTCAGTCTACCTATTTATAATCTACTAGGTAGTCGGTAGGTAGTAGTAGCTGATAGTTGATACCTAGCCATGAACAAAGCGAAATGAAAATACTAACGTCTGACACCAAATGATGTTTCATAAAGCCTGGATCGAAAACAATAGCCAAACTCTTAAAATCGATTTTCAATAACTACACAATGCTATTTTGTGGAAGCATCTGCACGATGTTGCTCTTTCTTCTTGTTCAACATACATCGAGTACTCTAACCTTAACGTTTATGCACTGAGATAGAGTCCTCATATAATACTACTACATGACACTCTAAATAGTATAACTTTTATATAACTAAGAAACAAGTCTGACAATTTGTAAATAGAATGCATGAAAAGTCAAGGAAGTGAATTTGACTTACCCGTCTTGTTAGAGGGACTTCAATAGGGACAGGGACAACACCAGCAAAGAGACAACCATAGAAAGCGCATATGAAATTGATAGGATCATTATTGGGATAGACTAGGGCAACACGGTCTCCAGTCTTCACCACACTTTCCCCTTTATGGCCAGTTTTATTGAGCAAAGCGAATGCAATCTTGTGGGAACGACTTAGTAATTTGCCTGCACAAAACACACAACAAACGCATTACATTACCTGCATATCTTCCTTTCGTCCACCATTCCATATCATATTTTACAGCCAGGCCATTTTCCATAACATTAAATCATCTATTGAGAATTTGAGATATTTAAAACTATTAAAAATTTTACAGCACCAATAAATGCCTACCTCAGCCTAAGGCATTGTGCAAATAAAACCTGGCAGAAGGACAAAAACAAAAATATGCATTCATCCTTACAGCAGTAGTAAAGTGGTATACGCCTATAATATGAGCTGTGGTTCTAGTTTTAGGAATATTATTATCTGCTACTAAAGTGCTAGCACAGCATTTCTTATAAGATGCATTTGCTAGAATTTGCTATTTATGTGAGGGGATGACAATTGTGCGCTAATATTTTACAAGAATTACAAGGTTAACTGTTAACAATACCACAATTCAATTGTACAACAGTGAAAATTGAAATAAATATAAAAACTTGTCTGTGTTTATCAGTTTCACAATTGAATAACGCTGAATTGTAATACAGCATAAAGGAAATTAAATGACTTACCATACGACAGAGTAATAGTGAGTTTTCCATTCGGGTCCAAAACCGTGGCCACGGGAGCCTTGAAAGTTGCTGACCCATATCTTTGGACAGCTGCTTCTAAATTTCGAGGTAGACCAGATGGAATCTACAACAATAAAACACTCTCTTGACTCCCATAATATTCTATTCATACAAATCTTTGCATAGTGTCATTGAATATAAACCTGGCCAATTCCATTGGCCAACTTTTCTCAATACGCAAGAAAACAAAACAATGGCGAGGACTGGTACTATTCGACTCTCTTCCGTCCCCGTCTTTTGCGCTTTCATGACTATGACAGTCGAAGCAAAACGGTTCGCCATTTCTTTTCCCAGTGTTTTTATTGGCACATAAAAACAAGGAAAAGTCTCTTTATCTTCCTTTAGAGATACGAATAAACTTGGAGGATTTGAGTTTGAGCTTAAAAGTACATGGATTTTACCTTTGCTGCAGACAAGACACTAAGTAAGATTGCATTGGCTGACTAGTGTAGTCTAAATACTTTTATTCCCTTCGTCCGAAATGAAGACTTTTAAAGAATCCATACCAGAGTGTGGCGTGGTTAGCAAATGTTTCATGTCAAACTTTGACAAAACTCGTCAGTCTTTACTGCTCACAATTACCACTTTACATAAGTGAAACAGGTGCTTTAAATACAACCAGCCAAATCTGCATACATAGATACTCGTCTCCATCTACAACCATTTTTGCTTAATGTCAGCATATACGTAACAATAAAAAATGTCTTACCACAAGTTGCTCCCCTATAGCTGGAGACATGACACTACCCTCAGGTTTCGGAGCATTCGGGTCTCGATTTTTAGCAGCTATCTCCAACTCAATGTCATCGTCTTCATAGAACTCGGGGAGTGGTCTCCGCTTCGGGCGTTTTAACGTATTCAGTAATTGTTGGATTTTAGCAGAAACTTTCCATCTGCCTGTTCCCGTTAAAGTCCCTGAAATTTCAACAATACTTAAATTATAAACCTAATTATGGATGGTACATCCCTTTTACTTATCTTCATCTTGACGTGTCCCTGCCATTCTAAAGACGTTAAGAAACAGGTATATGACTACAGCTAGGACTATATAGCCACTACTTAATTAAGTTGATATTCTAGACACTGCATTTCCTAATAACCCTCTGATTTTCAACTTTTTGGCCAAGCGAAATCCTCTGCAGTCGATTCTCCTCCTTATAACTACCCGATGCCTATTCTTTGCCATCACTTTAATCTGACTGATTTTTTCCAGTTGATTCCCAAAAGACGCTGCTTCCCATGAAGACACTAACTTACTATTGCCCAAGTTAACACTAGCCGTTGAATCTAAAATCGAATCTCGTCCATTGATCCTACAAGACTTTCTTTCTCTTTCACAATCAGCTTCTTCAATTCAAGCCTACTTCTAACATCTGCAGTTTAGCTTACCCTACTTATCCAGTATCTGAAACTGAAATCCACTTTATTTTCTGATTCTTTTATTTTTTTTGGCTCAAAAAGTAATCTTAACACAGTTGGTCAAGGTTATTTTCTTCAATTTATATAGCCCATTCAAAATTTTTATGACCTTTCTATTATAGAATACTAGATAATATTGTTCTCTGAACTTGGTCCTAAGGGAAATAGAACTGCACCAACAGTTAAAATGTCGCATTCGTATAGGTTAAGGTAGGTATTTACTTTATGGCCTGTCACGTTAAATAACAGAATTTTTATTTACGTTTGTACAATTTACGGCTTAGTGACAATTGCAATTTATACGGAAAAAGATCATGGGGAAAGTAATGCAGAAATAACTACATATATTTGCAGAATACATTGATTCAGTTCCAGTTTTACATAGAAATACAGCTCCCGTAAGTATAGTCATTAGTTTGAGACTGTCTGTCAATTACTAGATCTAAACAAATAAATACAAGGTTAAGTACCTGAGCTTTCATCAACAGATGATTGACTTCTTTTCTGATTAAAACGATTTACTCGGTCGGCAGGAGCTACTCGCCTAGATTGGGCTGTTGACGTCACGTCCGGAGGTTGTGTGCCTTGCGATCCGTCTACGAATGAGAACAAATGTTTGTTTACTTCAACCTTGCAAAGCATAACCAATACTAAATCCTCTAACAAACAAATACAACTCTCATTATCTCCTGCATTAATGATATTATATACATATCTTCAATTAACAATATATGATTTTACATCTCTTCAAAAACAAAAAAAAACATTTGCTAAAACTTTTATACTTGGGTAACATTGCTTCATTAATAATCAAGTTCTTCCCAAGAATTCCGAGTGAATAAGATATCAAAAGCTAAGTAGATGAAACGAACTACTTAAATGAACAAAATTAATTAACATTTAATTACGCTTTGAAATTAGGTTAATGAAAGTCAACATAAGAGTTTAATTTTATCTTGCAAACACAGAGAAGGTTCATTCATTTAAAATTAGTACATCCATTAAAGATGAGCAGAGAGGCGGATGTAATGCTTCGCTTTTCTCATTTCTCAGAGAGAAGGATTTGAAGGTTATTGATGATACAAACCGAGGAGAAAAATGACATTGCAAATTGAGTCTTACGCAAACACATCAAGTAAATGTTTGGTACAGAAAGCAAGGAAAAGATGAGTTAATTTGATTGCCTGAACTCTTTATCAAAGTAATTCCATTATTTGATTGAAGTTGAGTGGATACAAAATAGTTAGGTCTGTTGTTCAAAGAAAAGTAAGCCACACTTCTACTCTTCCCTTTTCGCTGCAGCCTAATGTTCCCTGCTGAAAGCAGAGCAGTAGTTTATTTTGTTATTGTGTGCTTAACAATGGGCTCTTATCTGTTTGCATTCACAATTTCCAGGTTTTCACAGGCAAACTATACAAATGGCTCCGTGAATAAAGACAGCCTTTACGACAAAAGGCTTTTAAAAATGATGTATCCATCCATAATGCAACGTAATGGATTTGCTCATATCGATTCCCAGTGCAACTTGGCTCCATTTATATGTAAATAATTTAAAATCATTGAATGCGAAGAGAAAAATGGAAATGGGCTTCAAACTTTCAGACAAAATTGACTTTTCCTATTGCTATGCTGTCTTACATGTTCTTAAATTATGCATCGCTTCAACCAGATCTGTAATTTCTGGCCGGCTGTTTCGCTGAATGAGGGCATGTTGTTGGTGAGATTGTTGTTCTGAAGGTGTCTGAGGCTTCCGTTCTTCTCTGCTGCTTCGATGCTCCACAACGGCAGGTCGCTCTTCCCAGCCCAGATTCCCCCCAGCTAGATTGCCAAGATTTGAGTAGGTCAAGGCTGGTCCCGATGGTGTCCCATTAGACACTCTGAACAAAACAAGACAAATCACATACACATACAATCATTACTCAATTGCCACATCTGCCTTGTAAGTCCATTAAATTGAACTCTGCTCCGGTCACACAATAAATGCAAAGTCTCCTCCAATAAAATAGACAAAAATCTCCTGTCATTCTACATTGTATCCTTACATAAACACATAAATTACATTATTTAATCCTATTCACTACATATATATTACTGCAAATGCTCTTGGGCTCATACTCAATGCCTTAATATTTCCGCAAACAGCATCAAGTAAAAGTCTCTATTTAGACACTTCACAAAACTTCCTTACCTATTCTTATCTTCTACAGATAGTTGCAAGTAAGTTAGTAGCTATCAGATGTGCTATATATGTACTATTGTGTTTATGGTCTTCTACGAGTAGCCAGACGCTTTATTCACATTCATTCCATACCATTGTGCTTACTCTCTGCCGCCAAGTCCCAAGTTAAAGCAAACTTTTCCGAAGAGCAATTCTTAGGGAGTGAGCGATGTAAGAGATTGTGCAAAAAATCTTAAACCAAACTGCTTACTCTCTGCTTTGGTTTACTAGACTAAGTAATCTCCAGGCTTATTGAGATAAAACTGTACAACCAAACATATCAATCAAGTCCAAAAAGACAAGTCATCCATTCAACCGTAGTGGATTATTATTCACAACTTGAGCGCATAGTGACGTTTACTTAGGTGCTCGCAAGACTTATTTACTCACCTTCTTCCTAAAAAGCAACATGACTATTACAACACGGATGTTACGTTATATTATAGGCATATATAGTCTAGATCCAAGTCAAGCCGCGCAGCAGTTCTACTTTTCCTTTAGTTTATGCACATTCCAAAAGCAACTTTAATCTAGCTCGCTTTCATGTTTCTTTTAAAAGCTCTTTGCCCGTACAACACAAAAGCATTAGATTAGAACAGATACCTAAGTATGTTCTCTAAAATAGAAAAAAAGAGACAACTCAACATTTGGATTCCAAAACAAAAATAAGCTAGGAAGGAAACGCCGTTAATTATCAATGCAAAGCCTGTTTTGCAATGCTCTGCTTCTTTTCATTTAGCAAAAATCAATTGCACTAGTAGTTCAAGCATGAAATTCGAACATGTGTTTCAAGAATCAAAGACTTTTTTAATTAGCGTGGTTGTGCTTGTGCTGCTTTTATAGGATATCATTTTCTTACTTCCCGTATCTTCTGCCTTTATTCCTAGTAATAAAACATTATGAGTAATGCTTACTACTAGGAGAATGCAGGCTTACTTGTTTGTTGTCATTCATTTAGGGCACCAAACCTTCTAACTCGATATTCAGTTACAAGATTACATTACTACAAAATTACAACTTCAACCTACTAAATGTACAGACAAACATAATTACTTGAAGCGAAGTGCAAAATATAGATAGGAAGAAATTCTATTGAACTGCTTTCATAACACATTGCATTACAATATCCTCTCTATTGTCTACTCTCTTCTAACTGTCTATACAATATCCCTATCCTGATCCCTATCGCATTATCCCACTTTTATTATATGCTACAAAAGCTATAAAAATACAGCTTAATTACCCTGAAATATCACATACCTACATTTATACATAAAAATCACAAAGAGCATTCCCCATAATATTTATAATGCATTGACAATTCTATTACTACTGCCAAAGTAATAATAAACTAATTATACTATTTATTAGCTTCACATTTTTACTTTTTAAACAAGTCTACCGCATGCCACTTACATGTACACACAGCATTTACAGCCTACCACCACAACGTAAGGACAGTAGCCACAAAAAATCTCACTTCACATTAAACCTATTACTACTCTATCACACTGTATACAAAATACTTAAAAGCGTAATTATATCTTATGACAGATTCGTTCCACCATTACTATCATCTCTATCTACTACTATGTGGTTACTGCTACTGCTTTGGCACTCAGGGAATAATAATAATATTGCTGTTTCTACACTCGAGGAAACTCAATGCTAAGCAAGCCTCTTGACTCAAGATGGAAAGGTCACACGTTCATATTAACTCTTATCTTTAATTACCCAGTAGTACAGTATAGAGGAATGTATAATAATACAATCGTGTGCTTAGCTCACCAAAAACAAGCCCACGACAAAAGTCGCAGAAGCGTAGCGTATAGTCAAGAAAGATGCAAGATAAATGTTAATTGTGGGCTCTGCAACCAGTAATCATCGAAAAATATTTCACCGCAAGAAATTTTGATACAGCACATGTGCTAAATACTACTACCACTACTATGTACGCCAGGACAGTGCAATACCCCTCTATCATCCGATAAACATTTAAAAACATCCATGGCATAATTACGCATCGAAATTGAAAGACTAAAGTTAAATTATACAGACTATTAATGTTATAATCTCCTCCTGCTATACTAGGTACCTCAATATCCTAGCCAGAATGTAGAAAACTTTTTATACACTAAGTACACTAAGTAAGCAATATAACATTGATTTAAACTCAACTCCTGATATTGCCAAAATGTGAATCACATAATAGGAAACCTACATACTGTATTTTGTATAGAATGGTTAGATTAAATAGAGACATTACATAGGTATTGTGTGACACAGCCTACAAGGTAAATAAACTGTACCTATTTATAAGTGTTAATCCGAAATCCTAACAAACAATTGAATAGGCAGGTGTGAATAAGAAATAAAAGTGAATTACAGTTATCTATACGGCATAGTTAATGATAACAATTTATCAATCGCACCTGTTTCTTTCTGGTAGTTTTGGCGGTCGAAGCATTGGCGGTGTTTCCCTGGCTGAGCCAGTGCTACTGCTGTCCGAATGTATTAAAACCTGCTGAGTTGGAGTTTCATTAGTTGTCCTACTTCTTTCTCGATCCCGGTCTCTCTCAGGTGGAGTGCCAGAGTCTTGATCGTCTAAGTCACCTTCGTCGTTCCCCACGCTGTCGTCGTCCGTGCTTGAATCACCTGTTGGTTTACAAAAGGCCAATGCACTAATCAATTCAACATTCAATAGTAGAAATACATCTCCTTAGTTTATACGTATAGACACTCTTTCTACTTGTAGTATCTGCACATACAAGATAATGCATTTTTCACATTCGAGTATGGAGTCCTCTTCTATGGAATACCACTAAAACAAGTATTACTACAAAATAACAAATCTGCTACCCAGCTTGGCACAACTGGCCATCCTCACTCGACTTTTAGCGACAAACGTTCCGAATGATCATGTCTCAACACAAGTAATTCAAGTTAATAAGATTTAATATTATTGCAAAGATTAAATTATCAAAATAATACCACAATTAGTTTATATTACTTTATATATCTAAAATTCACAGCCCTTTGGTTGGTTCCTGGTCTTAATGAGAGGTTGTCAACTTGTAACAAATTCCACGCCTAAACTATCTGTACAGGTAAAAATACGTATTACACTGCCTGATGTTAGAGCTATACCTAATATCACTATCATTTGTCATCACGCTGATTTACTTTAGACAAGATCATTTGTATTCATTTCACAAACCAACATTGCATTATTCAAACAACAATATGTAAATAAAGCTAAATTATTTTTCTCATAAGCCATAGAGAACATAGAAACTATCTTATTTAAATATTTTACTCATTCTCTCTCAAACAAATGATGATAGGGAGGAAAGCCTAATGTGGACAATTTACAAGTAAATTACTTTGGTATGACACATATACACAATAAGAAAGAACGCCTGTAGATAACTATGCCACTGCCACTACAGATACATCAGGCAGTGAATGTACAACTGAAACTGAATATTGTACATACATAAATAGCAAATAAGAAAAAACATACCACTAACTGTGGTAATATTTAACCAAGAAACAAACCTACTGTGCTCAAATCAAGTCAACACCAACGTCAGTACTAGAGTGATTTTTCGTTACGGCTATCTAATTGAATGATACATTAGTTTTTACGTGTTACCAACTGGGATAAGCTTATCTTATTTAAACGATGTAATCTGCTGTTGTATCAATATTGTTCACTAAGATCTGAATACGTTATTTACATACCTCGTCTAGGCTTTATTCTTGTTAAATCCTGTAAATGCATTTACTTAATGCAACTAAGGATTTGTCCTGGGTCAAACACTTAAGGGCTATAAATTTAGGCCAGGTCAAAATGTAGAATATTATTTTATTACACAGTAGAATAGAAACAAAGCACACAGTTGTGCGTTCCTTTTATTTAATGAAAATCATTCCGAAAACCTTTGTCACACCGCTCTTTTGATCTTACACATTTAATCCCCTTAGCAAGACATGTTATAGTAAATTCCCCTAGAACAACTCTTTCAAGAATGATCAATGATAATGACATTAAGTCAGATACAGACAGACAGACACAATGAGACATGAGACAAAGCCATAATTTAGAAGTTCATTCCCCTAATACAATGATAAAAATAGTCAACAAAGTATACATGTATCGACGTTATGAGTTTATAGTATACATTTCCTTTTTCGATGCGTAGTTGTGGTTGTACTTATCAGAAAAAGTGAACGTACATTGTAATTTCAGTAAGTCTTCCATTTAATATCCGTCTTAATAACAACAAACAGAGTTGGTACTAATTAACTTCGTGTAAGAAGCTTAATTAAATATTCCACCAACCAACCCCAATTATTATACAGTCTGTTTGCAACCTATCCATGTGTAAGCAATAGTTCATTGATATGCATGTATGTTAATTTTAACATGACTTTATATGACAGAATTAGAGGCATGCATGCTATCTATAGCATAGAGCTACCCAATATATTGCCTCCACTCTGGGTATGCTAAGCAGTAACTTCAAACAGACCACAGACAACAGATACTACATTGTTCCGTGTAGCAGATAAAGCTAACTATGCATCACTTGTCTAGTAAACTAAAATAATGAACAAGTTTATAATTCAAGTGTACCAGGAAATTGGACCGAACTGCAGCAGTCTGGGACATGTACATTTATTTGTCACAAAAAGTATTTGTTCGTATATTCAAATATCTAACGTATTTAGCTTATTTAATAAACCCTGATCTATTTTACACTGAATTCCTGAATTGTATTTCTTCGAAAAACTAGTAACCACAATGCAAACACAGACAGCAGATTATTGTGTCACAACTGGCAATCGACTCGTCAATCCTTATTACCTAATATTCAGTCCTGTTGTATGCATTATGTATATTTATATTTAATACACTTACATACGTATTATTTCCATTTCGTCTCACTTTGCGATAAAGAACTAACCATGCCAAACATATTCTTGTTTATAAATTATATGACAGAACACGCAATATGTAGACTTATGACACATTATTGGCATTTTATGGCTAACGGTACGATAAGTTTAAGCTACATTACTTTTATTGTGTTGTCTTAAGAGCCTCGCATAGAGTTTTCAATCAAGCAGTTTATAAAAAGTTGGAGCAAAACAACTTTAGTGTAGCACACTTGGTTGAACTGCTGAATGAAAATGGACACACTTCCATTTTAGGCTAAAGAGATAGACAGGCACAACACAACCTCATAATATCTATCTCAAAGTTTGATCGTTCGTCAGCCAACATTTGTTTTATCACAAAGTGATCCCAAACATTTGATCACATCAATTTCTCAAGAGTTATTCAAGCTACGGTCTATAGGAAGATGATTCTCAATACATGTCGTAGTACATAGTTTAACATTCTACATAACCTTCGCTGCACCAGGGCCATTATGGTAGACGGCATCACGCAATACAACATTATCTGTGCTCTCCTTAAATTTTCTCAACAGTAATTACGCCGAGTCAAGTCTATACATCAGCTTAGTATGGCATATGGCACTGTTCACTTTATAGAGTGGTGTGTCCTGCTTATTTTAAGTAGACTAATGCAAGTAAGTAGTAGGCAAGGCAAGGCCTAGCACGTATACATCATCCAGTCAGACTGCCTAAATCATGGCCATCTAATAAAACTAAAACCAAGGAGTGGATACATTAAGTCTATGTGACCTTTATATACTCATAAAGAAACAAACAGAAGAAAAAGAGTTCATTTTTCCATCTTCGACAATGTTGAATCTAAATTGAAAATCTTTCATGTCCTACGTTACATTGTCTATCCAGTAGCGGTATATCCCTCCGTCTGACTACAGGATAAAGTAGCGAGAGATATTACATAGGAACTGGACTTTATAGGTGTGTACTTGTCCTACTACGGACGGTGTAGTAGGTTGCAGAATGCAATTTGGACAGAAATCAATTTCATGAAATCAAAGTGCTACACAAACACAATATCCTGTTTCCATATAGGAATCACAATCAATTCTACCCCATAACCCTGTCTTCTTGTCTGGATCTGAGCTTTACTGTTTACTGATCGTGAGGGATACTACTTTCTTCGTTCTTTGCAATAAATATCCACAGAGCAAGATTAAACAGTTAGAGCTACCTACTTGTAAATTCCATCCAGACAAGGGACAGCCACTAGAAGAGCAAATGTTATAATAATACAACTCGGCCGACACAATCCTTTCAATTTATTTCTAATCCATTCTTGAATCCCAATTCAATTGAAATCCTATCTCAATGTTGACTACTATATACAAAAATAGAAATAAACAATATGGACAATGCATCTGTAGTAGCAGCTCAAGCAGGAGTATTCTATAAGTACAACATAACACACTTTTGTTTGAGAGAATGTAATACACTATGTAACTACCTATGTAATAGTAAATCTACAAAAGAACGAACAAGTGCACATGATCACGAACCTATAATACACAGTGAATAGAAACACTTAGTGTGGCAATAAAACACAATACCAGACATTAGCTCCGCTCTACATTCACATTACAATTACATTGGGTTCATAACTATTTCAAATCTTCAACTTTTCAAGAAAATACAGTTGAAGGAGAAGAGTTCTTTCCGAGTCTTCAACCTTAACCGGATGTCGGATAAAGTAACTTGACACCCCTTTTATGCCAAAAATAAGCTGGCTCTGGTATGTTGCAGATCATCACAAATACAAGGCATTTTAAACAGAGGTATCATATTAGAATTAGGTCTGTTAGGTACGCAGCAAATTTTGGATGTATGCACCCAAAATTCTTGAGTTGAAAAGAAATTCAGTTACACTAGGTTTATATTAGAAATAGAACCTACTTACAATTGAGACTCTTTAATCCTTACGAGTTTTCAACAATCACATCACAATTAAAAGCAACTGATAAATTCTGTACACTCTATTATCTACTATTGCTATATAGCTTCTACACACTTTAGTTACAGCTAAGTTTCAAACACTGGTATTATACACTAAATTACACTACAAACTAACAGTCAATCTTTTGAACTGCACACTCCCTAATGTATGTATTATGCGAACTGACTGCAAATGAAAGATATACACCACAGGAACATTAACTTAAATATGACTTGCCTAATTGCCTATACAGATTGAGATTATGAATATTTACCATTTAAACTTCCTGTTTTGTTTTGACAAAGTTACTCATGAATGACCTACTCCTGATAACGATGAACCATGATTTCGACTACCACAACTTTATAGTAATTGACGTATGTAGAAAGAAAAATACGCAAAAGTTAATAAATGACTAACAATAATTTTAAAAGAGGCATCTACTCAGTTGACTCATTGACTCAACCTACAAACGACTATGTATATGCACAGAACTCAAAATATGTTCTTCCTCCTTTGGCGAAACATAAAATTAGCCATCGTACAATTGCTTTACAATTACACATATTATTTTATGCCTAATATAGTATTTAGTCTTAGTTTTTCCGAACGCTGAATATACAGAGTAGTAGTAATGCTAATGAAAGTTTTCATTACAAATTGCAACAGTGGAGCATAAACATGGAGATGGCAATATCTTCATTCATATGCGTCTCATATATATATGCGCCACATATACTTAAGCTGTACCTAGTATCTATTTGCATCATTTAAGCATGTGCATGATGCGTGCTTGTAAATCATTCGTATTTTACAAAATAGTGTCTCAATCTCAAATCAGATGTGGTATGTTGCATTATTGTGCATCTTCTATAATCTTGTCAATTAACGGTTTATCTTGTCTGTTAGATTACTTCTACTACACATTTATTTTTTCATGATGTATGTACATAATGTACCTACAAGTAGTAATTAACCATAAAGCTGATGTTGAGGAAATGTGAATACTAAACTGATTGCTAGGATTACTCTGATTACTGACAGAAGTATAATTTTTATACTACTACAATAATGAATGATGTCTAGTTAATGATCTTCCATACATAATGATCGGTTAATAAACTACTTTGCAAGCGTAAAGCTTCCTCCTAGTAAATCTTGTAAGTACATGAAAACCGTATAGATATAAACAAGGTAATAAGATACGAAATGACGAATGTCTTATAAACATGTATCTGTGTGTTGCTTCATATTACTAATCTCCACCCCATGGTCATTACTGATGGAATTGGAGACAATTTAAAATTCGCTTAACAATAGGTATACAGTATGCATGTTAATGTTAAAATGAGACTGAAACTCTGACAAGCATACCTAAACTATTTTTCTTTTTTCACAGCAGTCCACAGTCCACTCAAAGACATGAATTTTTGAGTACATACCTATTATCCAATATTTTTATTGGCATTACCACCCACACTGTCACAAGTTTGCAATTAGTAATGTCTGCATCAGCAAGAATGATGATACACACGAACAGAAACTAAATCCAAGCACTTATTATTGCACATTAATAGGTTCATTTTACACTGTCATTTGATACAAATATAGTTTAGTGCTAAATTGCTAAATCCTAACTGGCAACTGCTTGATGTCTTTAGACTTCAACATATTAAACAACCACTTCTTAGCTTTGTAAGTAGCACTAACAAAATGGACCAATAAATACTAAGCCTCCGTTTTAACTCCCTATTCTGCCAAACTTGATCTGACTAAAACGAGTAGTAAACTGTTCCACACATTTCGCACAACTTCACTCCCTGCAATAAATATGAACAAACTAAAGCCACGATTAACACAACAAAAAGAAACTCACAATCAGCTCCCTTCCAAATCTCAGTGACAACTGGATGCACTTCTTTGTCGAGTAATGTGATGTCATATGAAATTAAAATGACTTTGAGATAAGCCGAGGCTACATGATGTCAGACTTAGTTGCACAGTTACAATGTGTAAAATACAAAATCCTATATTTACATCTTCTTGCATCTATTTATCTCAGGCTAACTGCCAACACATGTACATGTTTTATATGTATGTCATTCATGATGTGGCTGTTGTCCTACGAACTAAGTACTGGTGCTAACTCTCTTTGTAACTTAGAACGGGCACAACACTGATTACGAACATCTGTTAAGTACTGGCTGTTAACCACGCAATATTATAGATACTTCACAGTACAACAGCATACAAAAACGTACATCTGCAAGGACAATGGACATGACTATCGCCTTAAATGCGGATAAAACTTTGTCTTGGGCTTCATTGAATGAATTACAAATGTACAAGCAAATCCTACATAATACCTTACATAAAACTTGTCATTACATTCAAGTGAGTCCCACTCACAGCACACATTGTAGAATTAATACTAAATTCTACGTAATTTAACATATGGATAATAGTATACCTTATTCTACCTAAACCAAATAGAACCATGTAGTTGATAATATGATCAAATTAAAATACGCATCATGTCATGTACATAATGTACATTAGTACTAGGTAAGTTAAACAGATATTGTGTAATGATTTTCTTCAAGGATATATTTTTAATACAGCAAATAAAATAAAAAGTAACTTGTCCATATCCACGCTATTGTAGTCGTGGAGTGTTTTGGCTTTTGCCACCTTTATAAATAAATAGGAGTTTTAACACATCAGCCGAGAACGACTGGTAATGGCAGTGATTACCTCACATGATGATATACGTATAGTAAAGGACAAAGAAAATGATGATGACGACACATAGTCAAACGAATTACGTATCCATCCATGTTATAACCTGCCTTGACTTTGATTTTTTTTATTAATTTTTAAAAATCTGAAGCTACCCTCACATTTTAGGTATTCACAAAACCAACCAGTCTCTTCCAATACATATTAGAGTTTTTTCATAATATTTTACATTCTTTCTTTGTACATGAGTAAGTTAATGAATCACTACTGTTAAGTATAGTTCATGTTGCATGAGTAATTCTACGCAGGGAAAACTTGCCGATTTCATATCAGCGGTGAAACTTTATATATTAGACGGATTGATTACAGGACCATGATTGACGACTTGAATTCAGTTTTAACAGTACTAACTTAGTTATTGTCAATAGTTATGTACATGATTCATGACATAAACGTACAGGTACGGCATAAATCAAGTACTTTAGCTAACCAAAATTGTTAACGCTATATTGCTAACGATTCAAAATTCGGTCAAGCTCACCTGAGTCATGTTGTGCGTGATCAGGTGCTCTTCCCATTACAGATGTTCGTTTCGAAGGCATCGGCAAAGATGGCTTTGGCCTACTCTGCATTGCAGCCAATGCTTGCTGCACCGCTTCCTGGCGAACCTCTGTTAAATTAAATCAATATTTATATGGAAGTTACAATAATGACAGCAGTTGAAGCAAGAAGTGTTTTCGCATTAAACTTGGGCACAATAAAGCAACATTACTTGTGGTAGCATATTAAGTGTAAATTCATGTATAGTGCGAAGGGGTAGAGTACTCCCTACTCGTAATTTTGATGGGCAGGAAATCACAAAATCAACATCAAGGATTTACAAAATCAATAAATCTGAATTTTAAGGGCGTATATGGATGCATATAGGGACATTTATTATTGCATGGGAACCCTAGACCAATTTTACGATCACATTCATTGTACACTACTTAATAGGTATAAACTATATTATGGCACAGTGCCAATATTTTTGTCACATAATGAAACAACGCTATGTAAATAGTTTCAGCTATGGGAGATAATACGATATGTATAGAGAGACAGACACAAGGTTAAGCATAAAGCAATCGGGTGGATACCCGAATACTAGAAGTAAATGGAAATAGAAACAGCCAATGCAAAAGATATCATAACTGCGACATCATTCTAACAACACAGCAGTAACAAAATTATATTGCACAATACGATTGAAAAATTGCTATTGAGAAAAAATAAAGGTTTTACAACACTAAACGAGTGATACAGAAAATACATAAGCCACCATTATAAATAGCAATTACTGAGAAAAACAATAACAATGCATACCTGAATGATACCGGCTTTCATTTCTTGTCAATCTTCTATGAGCTCTTCGTTTCGCACGAGTACTGGGACTTGCAGATCCCTCATTAGGTTTAGGTGCTATTAATGGAGTAAATTAATTATTTTAATTAATTAAATAAATATGCATTTTCGTATTAATTTTAAACTAAACTAAAATGAAAGGATAGCAATATTTAAACACAAAACATAACTTTATGTTTAACAATTTATTCAAAAAAGACTCACCTAGCGCTTGCTTTGGAATATATGGCCCCAAAATTCGGGATCTCTTCTTCTCATATCCCTTTTGAGTTATATCACCTAAAAATGACAATATGTGATTAGTTAATGAACAGCAGATATTAACATAAAAGTTCTTATTCCCATTAAAAAACCGAGACAACCAAAGTGTGTGAGTGCCAGAATGGCGTAGTAGACCATTTAATACTTTAATAATACCACTATTGTATTAACGGATATATCAAAGCTACTATTTCCTTTAATTACATTTTATCTAGAACAATGATGAAACCACCCTAAACTAAACAAAAACAGTTATAAATAGATAATTAAACCCAATAACAATTACAAGAACTAGTGCACCAGTACGATGAATTGAACAAATATTATTATTACTAAATGTTTCTGTACTGTCTTAAACAATTGTTGCAAATTATCAAAAACCAACTCACCAGTGGTACAGGAAATCGAACCCCAAACAATCGATTTGCTCTCATTGTGTGTATCAACAATTTAAAACTAATTAAATAAATTATAATACCGCGATTACTGATTATATAATACAATAAAGTATTTCAAGTTCAATTTTCAACTATCGAATCGCATACAACGGCTTGGCGATACCAGAAAATCTTAAGATAAATTCACAATCATCCTATTCACATAAAGTCTAACTAAACGTCTCAAGGTACACATAAATATAACTCAATTCAAGTATAGGCTTGACTTTCCAATGTAGGAAACAAAAAGTGTCATCAGTTACACCCACCATAATAGCTCCAAAATAATTAAATTATTGTGTCTTGCATGGATTTTTTGGGTTTAGTTTAACACATGTATAATATAAAGTTACGCAAATTTGTTGTGCATAATGCATTGCATTAGTACCTGTAAAGGAAGTGACTATACCTAAAGTTTGAATTTTGCTTACCATAATCATGATCACTTATTTGTTCAATTTTTGTATCTTCCAACTCTTGGAGCCATCTATAAAGCTCCTCCAAGTCAACCCAATTATCACTGACACAATTATTATTTCTCTGTGGAATAGTCGGAACTTGAGCCGGAGCTCTGCCCGGCTGTTGCAAATTGGAAACTATTCGCGGAGGTAGAGACACAGGATTGGGATTCCACCGAGAAAGTAATGGTTCTGCGAGCCTCTGCTGAGGATGAGCCTTGTGAACGGGAATTTGAGGAAGGGGACCAGCCCCATTCACTCCTTTAGAATTCCCACTGTACATCTCATCAAATGCAAAATGAAACAAGCGTAATTCACTTTATCCAATTTTTCTCCACGTCTGACTCTGACTTTTCACTTTCTTTTTCACTCACATCATCATATAACGTAATCTTTCAACTTTTCTTGAACTTTTCCTTAATCAGTCAACATACGTCACTAGTACACCTTAACCACTTGGACAAAAGTGTTATGTTTATACAGTGACATGCGTCATTCTATAAACAATTCCCATTTCTTACAAGAATGCTTTTATCACAATTACGCAGCAAAGCCAAAATGTACCAATGATTTTTACATACCAGCAAACTGTGTGGACATATTCCACATAGATACTGATACGTAGGGACTACATATGCTTATGAATTTTTGACGTCTCGACAATGAAATAGGAAGCTTGTAATGATTTTTTGTACACATGTTCAGTATTGCGCTGTGTAATTGTATCAGTAGTATAGTAATATATCAAGTGAACTATTGAACACTTGGTAAAGTTCGCTATTCACGAGAGCTGCGACACCTCACCACTCGCCAGTAGCACAAAAAAGTATTTATGTAAGCTGTTAGGCAGACAAATAATTAATTATGTTATCCCATGTGGTATCTTATTGTCTATTTCCATTCCTCGCTTCGAACAGAATGGTTGAGCTCTAGCTGAACGGTATGTTTATGGTCAACGATATCCATCGCAATGCAATGCACTAATTGTTCGTGAATGCAAATGGGCAATTTATATATTTTAATATCTACATTCTGCAATGAAATAAACCATGTTCAAATGGATGTAAAAAAGTGGTGTGAAATTGCATAGAAAGTTTGAACTGATTATATGAGGTTACATGAGTAGGGGTTTTTAGTGAATTTTTTCAATGACATTTGACCTTTTGACACGTATGACTTGACCTTGACATGGCTTAACGTATAAACTTTTCGAACGAGGTATTTCATGACGTTCTACAATATCAATAACTAAAGTTACACCAAATTTTAAATTTTGGACCACGCCCACAGGTAGGGGGTGTGTTCGATTAATTTCATTTTCAAACTCGACCTCACTTTTTATCCATACATCACGCATAGTAAGTTTGAGTAAATTATCTCCAACCGATTTTGAGTTATCGACGTTTTTAGTGAATTTTTTCAGTGACGTTTGACCTTTTAACACGTGTGACTTGACCTTGACATGGCCTATCGAATAACCTTTTCGAACGAGGTGTCTCATGACGTTCTACAATGTCGATAACTAAAGTTACACCAATTTTTAATTTTTGGACCACGCCCACAGGCAGGGGTGTGTCCGATTTTGTCCATTTTCGAACTCGACCTCGCTTTTCATCCCTACATCACGTACAGAAAGTTTGAGTTGATTATCTCAAACCGTTTTTGAGTTATCGTGCTAACAGACGGACGGACGGACAGACAGACAGACAGACAGACAGACAGACAGATCAGGCATTCCTATAAAGCGGTGTTTCACACCACTTAATAAACAAAGCTAAATTCAAAAACTCAAGGTGAAGTATTATGTATCAATTTACAAGTGGTAACAAGGAAATATATTGCAGATTGCAGCTATAAAACATACGAGTCGACTTGGGCAAAAACCTTTGCAAATAAGTAGGTAACTACATTTGCTTTTACATATTTATTATACTATTGTTTCTACATGTATTTCTTGGTGACAGGTAAATATTTCTATATGATTGTACAGACGAACTATAATGTATGTATATATGCACATGTACAAATACCAAGTACATGAAGAGAAGGTCGTATTTTTTGCATTATATACTGAAATGATGATAATACTATAATACATAATGTATGATTAGTGTGAGTCATTTTAGTAATTCTAGTCCTCCTCACCTTCTACATAACTTACTGACACAAACACAACAACCGAAACTTGATATAAACTTGTTATGTCGTAAATCTTTTGGTTAATTGCAATAATCTCATCCCCTAATCAAACACTATACTTATTGGAGTGTGATTAGCGCTTATAATAACACTTTTTAAACTTTCTAGCTGAACTTCATTAAGGGAAAAATTACTAATATAGTTTATAGAATGGGAAATTATTTGAATTTTATTGCAACATTATATTTCATTCCAAAATAGAAAGTAGGTAGTATTAAAACTAATTACGGATTCCTTTGGAGTTACTATAAAAGTATCCACTTACTAGATACAGATATAATATTTTTGTAAATAAATACAGTACAAAACAACAAAACAAACATGATGTTGCAATGCATTACAAGCTGCATATTGCAGTTTACAGTTACGTTACAGTGCAATACATAATAATATGCATATAGGTAAAACTACTTGAGTACTACTGCTGTTATACTTTCTCTGCCTACTATGCGATGTAGCATACCAAGATGCAGTAAAAAGTCAAAGAATGTAGTGCAGCTTGAACGGACTGACTGACTTCACTCAAAAAAGTCGAAATCAAGATGAGTCGTTATTGTAATAGGTATACTAAAATAGATTATTTGAAACTGAAACAGAAGCTTAGAAATGTGTAACAATGAGTTCGAAAGTCGAGTGGATGCATTTTCCTTTCCTTCACTTATTAAACTTTAAACTGTATGAAGTCACTATCTACTAGGTCCGGAATTCTCCGTGAAGAAAAAGCCACGTCTCACAAGTGTCTTAGCGAGCTGAATGGTAGCTAGCTGAGCTGAATCTGAATCCGAATAAACTTCTTAAGTCTCAACTGAAACCCTACCCATACGATGATACAATACAAAAGTGAACAAAAGCTAGCAGCGGCTTTATCTTCGTTTCCACCACCACCGTCAGCCGCCACAAATAATACTCACGCACACACATCACAGATGTGATGGCACCTATAAAACTTTGCAGCAGACCTGTTTCCCCGATGTACACAGTGCATGCAAGGAGCAGACTCTACACTATTTCCCACAATTACCATATATCTGCAGTGTTCGCGGAACGATACGTTGCTTGTAGTAGGAGCACAACTACGACGTTTTCCTTCTACCTAACCAACAAACAATGGAATTTCATGACATTCCAGAAGTAACCAGTCGACTTCACAACATCCACTCACTACACAAAATGCAGCATACGGCATACACAAACACGGAAACGACAAGAAATACCAAATGCATATTGAACAAAAACTTGCAATGAATAAAATCTAATTGTAACGACTCCTTGGAATACTAGCTAGCCAACCCAAGAACCTGCACAGGAGTGCTCCTCTTTACTTAATGCTTGCTTATCAAATGACTTTGCCGTTGTCGCCGAAGCGGGCATGCAATGGGCTCGGCAGATGCAAGTGAACGGCAAACGTATAACTATAACCATATAAGGTAGTCCTACGCAATCCAATTATTTTGTTTGCATGTGCAGTCCATTTAACTTTGTCTTGTAGGAGGGGACGATGAAAGCGGGTAGGCCACTCATAAGTATGAATGACAAGATATATTGATGCGCCCTAAATAAATCATTGTACTTATAGATTGACATCGTAGAGAGGGCACTTGAAATAATATGAATTGAGGAATCCTTCATTTGTTTTTGTACACCAAACATCCTCAGTTAGACTAATGGCGTCGATTTACAAGTCTTAGGTTAAGACGATTTATAAAGTTCGAAACTTTTTTACTCACTCACTCAGAACTCACACTTTACAAACAAAGGACAATTAAGGGAAGTTTAAGTCGAATAGTGTGTATTGTGTATACTGTCTTGCTTCAACTGACTGAACTAGCACACAATGCACGGTAGTAAGTAACTAAGTATTTTTCACCTTTTTGACAAAATACAGGCTTACATAATGCTGAACAATAAGAAAAAGAAAATATATCATGACGGGATGTGTATAATTACATTGCAATTGTGCAAGATGTAACTGTACGTATATAGTAGTCGTATGTCTTTAGAATTACGTCCAAAGACAATGGCAGTGGTTGGTGACACAGTAAGTAAGTAGGTATGTATCTAGTGGTATGGCACAAACTGCATCTGCAATGATCAATATTTAAAAAGAAAGGTTGACAAATACTATGCATCGCCAGTAAGTTTATTATAGATTGCAGATAAATATTGCAGTTGTATGCAACTTATGCAAGGTAGTGGTATTTAGTATCGTTTCTAGTGAAAGATAATAACATTATGCTTATAGTATCGAATGGAAGGGAAGACTGGAAGAATAAGAATGAAGTTCTTTTAAAGACTACCTTCCACCAGACCTCGGCTTTTGTGACTTGTTTCAATAAGATGAGTAATTTTGCCTTCTTGTTTGTAAACGCTGCTTTACCCAGCAGATAGCTGCATAGAATTATTACTACTATTAGTTACCTAACCTACACTATACCTGACCTGACAACATTTGCAATTTCCTAAAGGTAAGTATATAAGGCATGATATGTTATGACTGGTGCAGTCTGTACAGACATACTACACAATCAGAATCACAAATAGATAAAAAACTATCCTCGGTTGGTCTACCTACTACCTACACACATGCACCTACTTTTCCTATATTATAAAGTCGTAGTACACATACACACTACATACTCAATACATGCTATGATGATATGATATATACCTAAATATATCCTCAAACAATATACAACATTTTTATAGTCAATACAACATACACACACAATTCGAAGGTTGGAATATTATGCAAAAACGTAAAAATATGTCCAAGCAAGGAGTTTCGACCATTCGCTCTCTGTTTTATACACATAATATTTATAAAAGACTTTAGCAGATACGATAAGATATCCATTGCTGGACTTCCTTGTCCTCTCATCTATCTGTACTTGCAAACTATTGATCATAGGATTCATAATAATATATTTGTTTCTGTTGTGGTAGTTAAATACTTCTTCTAAGCAAGCACGTTATATATCACATACATTGAGCCCTATGTAAGACAAGAGATAGACTAATACGTACATACACAAACACAACAACACAGATGTGATATATACTAGTGATACTAAGGGAAGGAGGGATGAGATCGATCCGCAACCATATTAGGAGTTTTATGACTTGAAATGACTTTCTTATTTATCGAATCGCTGTATGATTCTTGGCTTTATCCTTCTACTTCTTTCTTATACTGATACAGAAAAAATGACAAAGATATGACTGACATATCTGACAGGACGACGGAGACAGCCTACCAGTAAAAATATTCGCGACATACTTAACGCCATCACGTCATCATCTTATCCATCTATCATTACAATGAATTAATCTTCGGTGTATAATACATGTAATATAAAACCTCTGCCGTTATGGAGTGACTCACATTCACATCATGGTTTTATGACTTGACGCCCGAAAATTGCCCACTACACTTGGACATTTACTGTCCACAGTCCAATCAAATTAAGTACAAACGTTTATTACAGTAAAAAGGGTTGGTAAAATAGCTATAGTAGCTTTGCTTGGGTGGCTGGCTCAAAGAAATCTATTTTATAATTGACGAGCCCTGAGTATGCTAATCACAGTCAGCTAAATGTTTCAAATTACACAGCAGAAGGCAAGAGTAATTAGTAATTTAAACCCAAGCAGACATAGTTATCAAGTCCAGAGAAATTGGGAAAAGCTACAACTCACTCTAAAAACAAGTTTCAAGGGAACTTTTATTATGCCGTTTTAACAGAATAAAAAAAGTGAAAATAGTCTCAGTGTCTGTGATAATTATGTTTGATTCATACAGTGTTGTATGTTTAGTGTTACAACAAATACACTTGTATTAAAACAATTAACGAAAACGATTAAAAACAATCTATAGAACAGTTCACACACAACCTGGTCCGGTCGGGTATCGAATTATAACTGCTATGTAGTAATTTTAACAAAAGTAAATGTAAATATTGTAGATACATACAGGCGTAATCTACTTTATATACTGGCTACGTATAATTATTCTCCTTCCTCTGTCTGTCTGCCTCTGCTGTATCTCTACAGTCATACACATCAATGGAATGGCAATTGTAGTACAAAGTTAACTGTAGGGGTAGAGCCATATGATCATTCATTTACCTATTCATTAGTTGGAAAAGTAAAGGGATGAGAAAGATTAAACATTTCATTGCACTGTGTAGGCTCCAACATCATATACAAATAGTTGACTCATTCTAAATACTAAAAATTGAGTGCCTAATTAAAAGTGAGGCATCTAATAGTAACACTTACAAATCTCAACATTCGTAGCAAATTGTAGATGGGTATGGGTACAATGGGTAGTAAGCACTAATTATGTATTCCTATCTCACTGATGTTAATGTCACATTACATCGAGAATCACACGCCCATGCAGTTTAGGGCATCCACCTACTACATTCTACACTTCAGACTAGACTAGACAGTCAACACTCAATTCAAGAGAATTGATTTCCCTTGTCGAATACAATATATCATTATATGTGTACAATGCAATATTGAGTTTCTTACACACAACGTCCACAGTAACTTCAGGTACTTTATCAGGTCATATTAGTCATATCAGGAAAACACTAGGGCGATATTGTTATAAAGGTATTATTAGTTTTTAAGTGCAAAAAGGCTGATATCTCACCAAAAAGAGAAACACAAAGACTAATAAAGGATGATATTTCTTAAGACATTATAATTGTTTATCTTTTTGGTAGTGCTGTAAAAAATGTAAATTCTATTTGCTGCATGATGTAAATATGATTGTCTTATTGTTAGTAGTAAGTGTTCATAGGCCTAAATGAATACTATACCAAAGAAGCACAAAAAAAGGATGAGAACATTTTTGTTTTCTAAATAATATTGCCCATGTCGATTTTCATTCGAATTATACTTTATTTGCATGTCCATAATATATTTCCTAGTTCGGAATAATGCATAATAGTAAATGAAAACTTGTCTGAATTAATTACGTTAAAACGATGTCGTTTTCTTTTAGGTCTATTGATTTTTGAACAGGAGAACTGAACATTAATAACCCATTTTTTACCTATAAACGGAAAAGCAAAGGTCACATGCAGGAACATATTCGAAAACAACTCCAGAGTTGTTTGTTTCGTATTCATGCCGTGTCCGTGTCACCAACCCTCACACACATTCACAGGGTAATATTCTTAGCTCACTCAGCTGTCTCTAAACTAAAGCATCATTCCATTTCAGTTCAATAACCATACATGCCCAACCTGACTAACCACTCAACTACCTATTTATTAATGTGTAAATCGTATTATATAACTTGCATGTCATGTGTATGTCTCTATACGTCTTGTAACTCGTTGTTACATGCACGTCTAAATTATTTATTTATAAATGCAATGGCAAATTGCATACCAATCTACTAACTACTAAGTATTCGGCAAAATCCTGTTTCAACACTCATACTCTCATCTAGTGCAACAAAAATACCATTAAATCCATTCAAGAACCAATAATACAAATGGTGAGCAAAACACATTCAGATCTAGCTTCTTAACTTCGTAGTACAACCTTTGATTCCTCATACATTAGGTTAGATAATAAGTAGTTGCATCAAAAACTTTTTCCAGATAAAAGGTGTGCTTGCCTTTCAGCCTTGGGACAAATGAGGCAAATCAGCACAAAACAGCAGGATAAAGAAGTATTTGTGTGGTATAAGTCATGCTGCGCTAAAGCGTAGTCTCATTCTCTACTTATTTTTATTGTTACTTTAAATTCAAACACACAATGCGAAACAAATGTATTAATACTGTCGCAAAACAGCAAATGTAATATCAATCTGTAGAACCTTAATAGGTGAATAAGGCAATGTATATTGCTTAATGTATGCAAATTCTAAGCAAAAGTCACCACAGGTGTAGTAAATTGAACTACAGAAATATTTTGAATCGCATTACTTCTGTTTAAATCTGACTCATATTAGTTCTAACTGTCCCTTGTACATTTCGTACAAACTACATAAGAATGACAATGGAATTTCAACATTATGTGATGTTACTAGCCGCTAACTCTCTGATGTCCATTTTTGCCTTGGTTCAAAAGGATGACAATTTGACAATCTGTGCACATCACGACACGACTTACGGCATGGTTAACGGGAATCCCGGGCGTTTAATAAACGCTCTACACAGTGGTGGGTAATAGAGCATACTATTACCACCTCTTACAATGTAATACACTGTTCTACTTCTACTAGACTACTAGCTATAGCAAACAATGCACAAACAACTATAGAAATAAGAAAAGAAAACTCTACTGAATAGTAACTCTACTGAATATCTCCCTCTATTCTAGTTGTATCTAAGCCATACTCAAGTATAGATGCTTTTAGGCACTTTTAAGCATACATTGAACTTTACATGGAAGAGACGAACATTTTTTGGACTGGTTTCAAAGGATTCCAGGCTTTGTTTTTGCTATTGAAACTTTCCGGTACCTGTACCGAAATTAGGAAAAGAACTTTTCTTGCATGACATAAGGGTGAAATCGTGTCGCCATCAACCTTTACCTTCACTCTTTTCACTCCCAGTGCCTATCCCATATTAAAAGAAACTCTACCATAAACTGACATAGTCCATTACACAACGTAGTAAGTATTTAAGGCTTAGAGGTATATGGAATGACTGTGTGTAAGACATGAGTAAGTGAGAATAAGTGACTGATGTCGCAACTCGCAAACTCGCATTTTTATATTGGATTGCTGCCAGCGGTATGTGTGGTATTAATTACGGAGTACCATCGCTCATAATCATTTTCATCATAACACTGCACTGAATGTATGTGCACTAGAGACTCACAGACCATCTCTACAAACATGTTTCATGGGAAACAGGAAAGGCAAAATACGGTCCTTAATACGGTACTGAATGCATTATTACATGGACGGACGACACTGATTGGATCAAAATGGATTGAAATCTGATAATAAAATAGATAGAATCGTGACACCATAACATTGTCATGTAGAATAGAATATTCGGGATTTAGTCAACAGTAGTAATGACAATTCATACTCTGACACTAAAGCAAAAACACCGAACCAAAAATGCAAGGAGTAAAAAAGGCAGAAAGTAGATAGTAAAAACATTCGCAGACAGTAAGACACACAGTTTACGTTGTCTATGGAAGCGTTAACAATGCCGAACCGAATGGCAATAAATAAATTGTATGTATGTTATCGCAGCCAACTCAACTCATACTAAGTACTGCATTTTTTGGCATACTTATACCTTACTTACTACTACACTTACACTACCCTATCACACATGAATAATGAATAATGCCATTTGGCTACCTACATTCTCCGATTGATAATTGGTTAGAATACATACATAATTTCGATTTGGGAGCAATGCAATTGGTTACACTAAATTTCATTCTCAAATTCCTTTATGCTGTTCCACAATCCTAACTAAATCTCTTTAACAAATATTGCTGTTTCTACATGTAATCGCTGATTTCAAAACGATGCAATAGAAGTTTATAAAGGTAGCAAAATAACAATAGTTGCTTTTATTAATACCACTTTACTATTCAACATCCAACCAATTATTATAATTTTACGCAGCAGTGCTGCTAGTGCTTCAAAAATGTCAGGGTGAGTAGTACGCATAGAATGAAATAGAACATGGGGATTATTACGAGGCAATTGAATCTATTATTGTGACATTCTGACATTAGGTGCCTTCAAATCAAAATCTCGTGCTATAACAAACAAGATAAATAGAAGTTAATCATCAGTGAGTGGTAGTGATATAGAAAAACATGTTGTGGCTTTTACTTGCACTAAAATACACTTATATGTGCTGTGCTCATCTCAGTACTCACCCCTCAATTTAGCGATCCCCTACCACAAGATTCTTCTATCTTTACTCTGTACTCCATTTCAACAATAGATAATGTGAATCAGAAAGGTACATCTTCTTAAAATCAGTTTTCTGGTTACGACTACATATTGCACGACATACATGACCCTACCACACATTACATTCAGTTCTCAAATTCAAATTACATTAAATTGAGGATATGAGGATGTGCTACAAACAAACCAACCCTCATTGTTATACCCGCTATATAAAACAAGAGCATTTATACAATGCATTATTGTGGTGTTAGTTTAGCACAGTCAACTTGGCAATCTAGTATTCCATCCCATACACTCCGACAAATACACTCACACATCGCAATCACCATCATCACAGTAAAAAATTTAAGATAAATACACTACATTATTTACAGGCACACCATAACGTTCTAAATTTTAAATGGAACAAAGTATTTACGTATAGGTATATTATAGTAGTGCCACATGCATGCCAATGTTAGAACACAGTTTATATGTACAATGATCTGTTTGTCCATGCTTAAACGGAAGTTTCCTAATAAATCATGTCTCCATTCTCTTTCTCTGTCTGACGATAGCTGGCAGATAAAATATATGTAAAACGTCTATATAATTCTTATAATTACTATAGGCACTTACTGGCAATAGTAACAACGACCATGTTTCGTCAGCATGGATTGTTGACTATACTAGCACATCTGCACAGAAAAAGCTTTAATACAAAAACTGACCATAATGAACAATGTGTGTACATATATACTTACTAGGTACTGTGTACCACAAAAAACAATCTAGACAGACACACATAATACATCGAAGAATGTAATCCAGTAAATCATGGATTCTTTGGGCTTGAAAACAAGTGTAATATCAATTTTGTTATGTGACTCTATCTCATACAGAGAATTAGATGCCTAATACACAGAATACAGATTTAGGATAATGCATCTACTCTTCCTTTCCATTATACTCATTCTAATTTTCAAATCGGTATTCAGTATTCATATCAAAAGCACACATATTACGCCATAGATACAGTCAGATATACAGGGTAACATTAAGTAAACTGTATTTACCAAACCGACCAAAAGCTGATTCGCCGCACTTAATATACCTTTTGTGCTCAAAAATAGAGAACTAAAATGACCAAATTATTTACGTCCATTATTATGACCATAGCCCAATCTAAACTAAACCATAATGCTATATTTGCACTACAATTTCTGTAAATAATTCATAATTCAGATCAGATCCTATGGAATGAAAAGTTGAACAATTTCTATTCAAAGCAAAATAATAGTAACTGTACAAAGTATCGGTTATGTGTGGATTGTGGATGGTTACAGCTTTGGCCTTCTATAGTTACATGTCGTAAATAATGAAGATGAACGGGGTACCTACAACTTCACAAAAGAAAGATAGATAGGCTCTTTAGAAAATCTCAATTGACAGTGCCATATTGGATGGAAGAGTGCGTATAATAATCAAATCTAACTTTAAGTATATAAGCAAGCATGTTTCTTCGGCTTCTTGGCAACTTATAATGTATATGTACTATAAAGACGAAAAGACAGGAAAGAGTATAACTTAATGCATAGGTTATGTACTACTGCGTACGTGTACGTACATATCCACTTTAAAATGTAACACCTACATTGGGTAATACTAAACGAAAATGTGATATGAAGTAACTTAATTTTCTTTCGAATTTCGCGTCACAAAAGGTATGGTAAGGAAGATGTCTTAGACCAATAACGTAATGGCCAAACAATGTGAATTTGACTATATGGAAGAAATGACGAAAAAGGTGTAAATGACAAACATGAAACAATAAATAAACTAACAGATTTTTGCTGCACTTTGCGATGACACCAATGTACACAAGAAATGCAAGCATATGGGTCTAATATATATGTAGTCTATTACAGTACAGTAATGCAACGAAGGGAAAAACCAAAACCCATAGACTTAAGATACTGGGATAACATAATCTTTGCGAGATAAGCTTCATCTGGTGATTCCAAATTTAGCTTTGCACTTTTACTTACTCACTGGTATGTATTTTACCCATTCCACAATAACCAAGAGGCTTTAATACATGTATACTAGGTCTCCTTGATATTCACTAAATGAGTGTTAAAGAGTTGAATTTGGCACAGATGCTGATATAATCATTTTGTTGACACCTAAACGTAGAAATTGTACTCTTGCGATTAAGAACGAAGTGCACGTGGACTAAATAATAATTTGAAAATTCGCCTTAATTCTCTGCTCCACAGGGCAACAGCCCTACTTGCTCTTCTGGACAAGTTGAAGACTATATTGATGTCATGACGAGGTAATTCCCGAAGCACGAAAAACGATTAGGCACAAGGTAAATCACCAAGAAGGAAACTGAGGCCACGAGGAGCAGTCCATCTGTGTCGGGTGAGTAGAGGAACTATATAGAAACAAGTATTCACTAAAGAGATGTCATGAATAAGAAATAGAATACACAGGATGGAAAAGTTTGGAATGCCCCAGATTGGAAGTCACAAGTAAGTCAGAGTGCAAGTGATGAACTAAAGCAGGCTGTGCTGCTACTGGATCCTGTGAATCCGTTGGATCCATTGGAATAAAAGTGAGATAGATACAGACACTGAAGAGTTAGGAAACCAACTAAGAGAGATACGTTGTTATTAGGGAATTAAAGAGAAGTAAACTCTGATTCTCGTCGACTGCTCATTCAGAGATTCTGTTCAACACTCCAGTACAGTGCTATGGCTGGACTAGGACTGATTGTGAGGAAAAAACAGGCAGAGAGAGAACCCAAACCAGAATTCACCGACTCGACTGCGATGGAAAGCAGAGTAGGATTCCCCATAAACCTACACACATAATATGAACAGGACTGCATAGAAGAAGGTTGAAGGTATATTTGACTTCTTCTCTCTATAGGGTTTGTCTATTCTGTAGGCACCTCCAGAATTCCACTTCCATGACTATGACCCTTCCAACGAAGCGGCGCAGTCAGATGTGAATGTTAGGCAGAACAGAAAAGCCAAGATCCTACACAAGTCACAAGACCCTACAATACCATTCGACTCCGATAACTAAAACCAGACAGAGAGATGCACATGTTGTTTCTCTCGCCCTACTGTTCACTGCAATGCACTCTTGCTTTCGTTACATTTTCTTTCTTCCTCTCAATCTTTTTCTCCTTCTCTTTTGACTCTAATCTCTGGTGTCTTACAGTTACACTTCCATTTCCTAAAAACTCCCACGTAGTCATTCACACTGCTTATATGCACATAAGATACACTACTTTAACTAAGTACACTTTCTGCTGGACTAAACTACAATTCGGTCAAATCATCCTATCTTCCCTCTACTAGGAGTAGCATCATCATTAATTGTATTCTCCACTCTCCAAAGTCAGAATGGATGGAGCAGAAACTGATATGACAACCCTCTTTCCTTCAACATGTGGTTTCTTCCTCTCTCCTCTTCCTAATGTAAACACAGACACAGCTTAACTTCTCAATCTCTGACTCTCAGCCAATATTTAATGAGATGAAGATCAAAATATCTGACGATGACTTGAGTAAATACTCATTCAGCCATTGCATATCCTACTCGCATACCATCGTTTCAATTTCCATTGTACTGTATTAACTGCACTAGCAGCTCTTAGCTTGTCTTTTCTATATCGTTTTACACGTTTTCCTAACATGTTTTTCTCAAATCATATTTTAAGCTACTTAAGACAAGAGCAATATAAATGTTATTTTATACATAGTAAGACAATAACAAGTAAACTACAAAATTTATTCCTCTGTACTACAATAGTAAGATACTTTCTACTATATTATAATACACAGAATGAAATAATAACGTGTTATTACTATAATTTCACCTGAATTCATATTGATGTGCGTTGGTCGTAGTAGGTACTAATGAACACAAAGCTGAACGCACTATCTATGCTAACCAAATTGAGTCCAAATTCTAAATCTAATACCTATCTGTATTTAGCAACTAAACTGAACAAAAACATATTCTGTAAAGATGTACGAGTGCGTATATAGTAACTAAAACTAAACCATTAAACCAGCACAAGGAAATCGCTGAAATTTTATCTACAAAGCACATAACTGATGCTTATCTACTACATTACTATAGATTTACTGGTTTACATAAAGTGATTTGGACTTACTTAATGGAAAAGTCTATTGTTGACTTTCGTGAGTGAGGACTAGTGAGGAGAGAATTAATTTTATATTGAGCTTCGTTATCTAGGTACCTAAATTAGAAAAATAAATGAGCACAATCTGTAGTCATGAAGTTATTTGACAGTTTATACCTATAGCTATTAAACTTACGGTAATTATTTGAACTCTTGGACTTTAGAGCAGTCCATGATGACACAGTTTATAAAATTATGGAACATTTACTAATTGAGTATACCCAATAGAATGCAGCTAACAATTTGAATATTCAAATGACAGGCATGGCATAATAGAAGAATTAATTTTATACACACGCCAAGACGCCACATCAGATTACTTCAAATAAAAATGAATTCATAGTCGACATTCTGTTTAACTATAAACTATCACTCTGGCACATTATTTCGACCATTTCCTTTCTAACTTACAGCATTAACCTAAGAATCAAAAGCTTCTGCCTACTTAGTGAGCGATTACATAATGAGGTATTTAATATGACCATTAATTACGTTTTCTAATGCTCACTCACAACAATGCATTTAATTATTAGCATGAGGAGCATTAAAAAAGTACTTGTTACTGTACATTGTACACATACAGCAATAAATTGAGTACATTAATTGGGTAACTCGTTATGATAATAATATATAACTATTCCATTATGATTGCGCTTGTTCTATTTCTATTGCTACTTTGCTACCCAATTCCAGTCATGAACCAAGCCATGTACAGATGCAACTGTACAGGTACAGCACATGGCATGCCACAGTGTACTAGCGGAGATAGCATAAAATATCACAGTGTACTAGTGTACATATAGCATATCACAGTGTACATCATGAACAGAATGAACACACTAAGAAAGTAGGTAAGTCATCTAGTCATCTAAAAGACCTAAAATATGAATAACAATTATTGTGACGAGGACGAGTCTGAGAAAGGAGCTGAGTTAGGCACGCACAAAAATAATGAAAATCAGCAACTACTAAATTATTGCAGTGATCTCAATTTATATTCATAGCTTCTCTACAGCAGCAGGTATCTTAAAATTGTTAAAATACTTCCAAGAAGAAATCTCTTCAACGCGTTACTACAAGAGTACTTATGTTACTACTTATACCAAATTTATATTATAAGGAAATAGGTATAGCTATTGTGAACTCTTATACTTGTTCGGTATACACATCGATAGGTCGTTTACAGAGTGATGTATAAAAATATATATTACTTTTATTACTCGGAGACGACAAATAGTTGAAGATTGAAGAGAGGCGAGTAGACCCCAATTCTGAGAACTAACTTATTATAAGAACGAGTCCTAAAAGTCATTTTTAGTATCAAATCAAAGTTGTAGACTTTTAATCTACTGCGCTCATTCGTTTATACAGCCGTCAACTTTTTATCTTTCAAAATCCGTTGGACTTGTGCACTAGTCTATAAATGTAATTTTCTCATCAGAAAGTAGATGCTGATGCAGATGAAATCTTACCAATTTTGACAGTAGGCCGAGGTAGGGCAAAATTAGGACCAAGTTTTCCACGTCGATAGAGAGTGGAGTTTCTTCTGTAGACTGGTGTTGGTTTGGCAATTACTTTAACAGGTCGGTTCCTCCTGGAAGATTGTCTTCGTCTTATCATTGCTTTGTTGGCAGGCTCTTTGGCAACCTCATTGCTTACTGACGCTCCTAACCTAGAGTGTTTCTGACTCACTAATAAATTGCTAGACAGCTTGTCACGAATGCGATCAATTTCGATATCATTTTCTATCTCATCAAAAGTTCTGCCTACTTCACATGAAATAATAGTATCCAAATTACTCTCGTCTAGATCATCAATTTCATTACAGACTTTTGTAATAAGCACACTCGTAGCATTATTTTCACATTTGAGACGCGGCAATCGTATTTCCATTGTCTCGAACTTATGTCCTATTTCATTTTTTCCTTTCATTTCATTATGTGTTCTCATCTCAGTTGGACCAACAGCTCTCGGCTTTCTTCTCTCTGGGGGAACAAAAATAAGTGGATCCAATGGAGCAAACGCCAAAACTGGACGCTTAGGTCGATTCACATACACTTGATAAATGCTGTTAGAATTTTCTGAAAAAATCGAATCGTCTTTGGATGGGACGTGAGACTGAGAAGCGAGAGCAATATGATGTTTTCTATTCCGCCCACTACGTCTCCGCCGACTGCTGTTCCTTCTTATAACAGACGAGCGGACGGGGTAAGCTCGTCTCCTCACACTTGATCGCCTTAGATTTGTTCGTTGAAAATACCCTTCTTTGCTAACGCTCAGAACAGGGCCTTTCGAGTTTTTTCCTTTGCGGCCGAACATTTTGGCTGCGAGACCCATGGCCCATGTTCTGCCTAAAGAAAACCCGGAATCTTTTGATGCTCCCGAGGAAGTCGTGAGAGTCGATCCGGGTTTCTGTGTCCACCAAAACCCCGTGTTTCTCGGTGTTTCATCAGTCTTGTAAGCTGTAGTTGCTGTACAACTCTCCACAGTAGGCGTCAGTGCTCGTCCCACTCCAGGCCCGCTCTTGACTGACTGATCGTAGTAACAACCTCTACTACTTCCATTTGTATTCACACTCAATTTTCCGCTGTTGTAGTTGTAACATCCACTATCTAATAGAGACAAGTTTCTATCGAAAGTAACTTCGTCACCAGATTTATCAATGTCTTCTTTCAGATTAGTTTTATCGGATTTCATTGAATGCACTTGAGAGAGAGGAGGTTCGTCTAACAAGTCGAGTACTGATTGCGAGCTTGAGCTGTTCAATCTATTTGTACTACCACAACCACCATTGTAATCGCTTTCGATACGGCTTCGACTTCTGCTTCGACTAGTATCGCCCGATTCTGAGGTTAAACGTGATACGGCAGAATCTGTACTTCTTCTCAATGGTCTGGGAGATCCTGCCAGCATTGTAAGGAAGAATTCATCTTCGCAAACCTCAACGTCACCTTCTGCGTGACCCTCCTGGACCCTAAAGGCTTCTTCATGCAATTCATCATCGTTTATTTTCTCTCTACTATCTCCATCCTCATCCTCGTCCAAAAAGTCAGAATCCCCATTACTCATTAACCTGTAGATTTTCTCCGCTCTTTGTCTCCTACCTATATTCATCCCCTTCTTCCTCATCAAAATCCAATTGTTCATTGCATTCACATCGTCATCTTCGTCGCTCTCCTCCGAACCCTTATTTCGCTCACAGTAGTCATTCGTTACATCTTTTTCTCCTTTTTTTACATTTACCACTTTTCTAAAGTTCAACTCTTCGTTTTCTTCTAGTCCAACTGAGTCGGCATCTATCATTGACTGCCCATTAGCTATGACTTCAACACATACACTTACTTCCTGGTGTGCACTTTTTTCTAATCGTTTGATCTGTGGTGAATCTGGTTCACTCACTTTAGTTACATCTTGAATTGTTGGACGGTTAGCACCACTGGCAGCGGCGCCTCGGCGAACGCTTTTCCGAACAGACGCTCTTTTAAAAGAATAACTTCTTTGAAATCTCGAAGAGTCCGTCTCTCTGTCCTTTTTACGTCGACCAACGAGTCGACGCAACTTGTCCCATGAAAGAGCCTTCATTTTTTCCATCAGAAAAATAGAAACTTCTGACCAATGGTAATGATTGAAAACATAAACGGAGTTTTTCGTGTCGAAGAGAAACTTTCAGTTTAACTGAACAACGCTTTATAAGGAATAATCCAATGTCTGTTAATGTCACAGAAAAACACAAACTAAGCTTCTATGTACAAAACGCACTCATGATTACTCGTGATGGTGATATGCCTATTGTGTAACAGTTGGCATACATTGGTAGCTCACAATCACATTTCACATTACTCTAAATAGCGTGCAGAGGAAATTGCATCTTTAACCAGGTACTTATTGCTATATAGGCTATATAGGCATCTAATGTCTCTGCTGTTTTGAACAAAACATTATCATTCTCCCAGTGGGACAAGACAAACCAAATATCACTCATGCGACTTTACTCACGTTGATTGCGAAACTATCTTCATTTCTATCCCCATTCCCACTTTACAGTAATTCCATTTGGTATTATCTTTGACGATGATAGGTACAGTACAGGTACAATAATAAAAAGTATATAATATGATTAAACTGTACGTGTGCCTTATTCCTCCTCGGTTACTTTTTTCTATAGGGATCTTATATCTCCCTGTCGTCACCAGATATTTCTTGCAGCAATGAAACTATTGTTGTCTTTACATTGAACATTGTCTGAAGATATCGATAGTATTTATCCATATGAATCCTGCACAATTGTTACGTCATACTATACTCAAGTAAATGGAATATAAAGTAGTATGGTAAATGGAATGTCCTTAAGCTTGTGTTATATACTGAGTGTGTTATGAAGAGATACACAGATTAGGTATTTAGCCTATTTTATTAACTCCCATAATAGAGATTTAACAATATAAAATTAAGCATTCCCCGTCCTAATAGACTCAAAGAAACCAATATCACAATGAAACGAAGGCTTCTTAACTCAAAATCTGCTGTGTAGTTTTAGTTCTCTTCCCACACGCTTGTATAAAATGACAAGGCTATTATACTGGCTGGTTGGAAAGTTGGAATTCGCATTATGGAATTATGGCAATTATTGGCCTCAATCTCAGCTCTAGTTAGTCCATTCACATCCCCAATTCCCCAGCAGCTATACTATACACTTCACATTTTCCTAGGGATGGACCATCAAACATGTTAATGTTTAAACAAATCTACCTGTGCTGTCTAGTTAACGTATTTATATACGATATTACGTAGGTAAGTCTCACTGCCGTCAACGGCCAATAGGCAATTAAGTCAACAATGTTATTGAGCTTATACATATCGACATATTCACAAACGACAACAATCTTCTCTGCCTACAATATTTCTGCATACACACGGATTTCGATGGAATATAGCATGCTGCAATATATTATAATGTGTAGTTAGTTAACAAGTTGGACGATGTAAGTAGCTCAATAGTAATAAAACCCACACAGCACAGAGTGAAGTATGATTATCACTTAATTATAATTGCTTATGTATTCTCAAGACCTTCAAACATTCAAGATGAAAGAGCCTTTGTCTATTAATTGAAAATTCGAGGATATTTCACATGTCACGTTTGTTTGCAACAGAAACTATATAACAGTAATTACAATTTGTCAATGTTTATAATTATGATTGAGAACTGCACGATCAGTAGCACAAGATAAATATGTGTATAGGCATAAACGAAGGCAAATGGGCAAACACAAACAGTGAGTATTAGTCGTACTGTCTCACACACAACTTAAAACGGCACAAAGAAAGCCTATGCAAAAGTTACATTTACATGTACCAGTTTCCAACAAGTATTCTTGCAACAGTACAGAACTAGCAATTTAAAGTAAAGCAATTTTTTTAGTGGTAGGTCACTTTTCTACGCTGTAAACTTAGAAATCAATTTACGGGATTCAGTTTTGACAAAACGACAATGAAGTTTAGCCCATGAAGCTTAAAAAGCCATGGGGCGTATATAAAAGATAACTGTACACATTTTGTGCAATACCAGCAATAACAGTTCTATTACATTTGAACACCAAATGACACAGTAAACATCCCTAGAATCACAATGCGCACTTAAGCTTGTGGGTGTAGCGTTTAATGCAGAAAAACTAAAACGTTATTTATAGGTAATTTTGTAAATGTTTTTCAGTTCAATCAAAACTTATATTTAAACAGCACAAATGATTGTTAAATAGAAACTTTGCATTATATTTGCTGGAATGGATGTGATTCGGATGTGCACAAAACGACATAACAGAACACAATGCTATTTTATAACTTGTAATCAGTGTAGACTACAAAGGAACAATAAACTAGAATCGCATCAAGTCCGTCATAATATACGACAGAAAGTATTTACTGAGAGACAATCTAAGACTGACAGCCGAGCCTAGCCAAAGCGAATAAGAGAGTAACAGTAACCGACGGACGGAATGCACGTAAATAGGTACTTTGCTAACACTCGTTATTAATTGCAGTCTTATCAAGTCAGCATTACAGTGCAGAGCACAAAGTGTGATTATGGCCATAATGTAGCACAGATAGAGCAAGAAAATGAAAAGGCAATTGCGTTTTCTTCATCTCATTCTTTTCTTAACTGTCGAAGGATTTTCACACGATTTCCACAACGTTATTGTTTTCAGTAAACTATTCGCATATGTCATTGTGAGTGGCTTACATATGTTCTGCGCTCATTCATTCACATTCACTTATTAATTGTAAGATTCCCAACAAGAATATTTATGTTTTACAAACAGCCGAGGTCAACCGACTCTAGATTAGGTAGTGTATTACGTATATGTAAGTTTACAATAACAGTGGAAGAGCTACGTATACTTGTGTATGCACCATGCACTCACTTATACTTCAAAATGCAGTCACTCTATTTAATACGGTTCTTATCATCATTATTACAAACAAAACAACGATAGTATTACATGTGCAAAAACTACATCCAGTGGACATGCACTCTACGTAACTGTTTTACGAAGAGGCTAAGCGATGATATAATTTATAATGATAATTTTATGTTTATCGCAAAGAGACTGCAAAACTCTCCCTCAAAACTGTAAGTGACTGTAACTATTGCCCCATGATTTTCTCATCCGTTTCTCTGCAAAAGAACTCAGGTTAACTTACAATCAGCCACTTACTACTTCAGTTCCTTCCATCCACCCAACCACTTTATTATACAACTGAGACTGAAGATTGAACACAGGTCGTAAGGAGCACAGACACAAACTCAGGAACTATGTGCTAACTTCCGGTCTGCAATCTTAATCCTACTTTATAAAACATTAAGTAAATACACACCGTATCCTATCCTCTCCTTTGCTCTTTACCCACTCAAATTGGACGAATTTCTGTTACGTTTTTGTTTTTCAGTTCCTGTGCTACTATATTCCATTCGTCAGATTATTAAATCACATAGCTGCACACAAAATTATTTCGTATGCTCTCACACACTCTTGCTCCGTTGCGTTGCTCTTCTTCTCTCTAAAACTAAATGTGGTATGGTATGCCAGAGCATGTCTTCTTATCCTTATCAATTGAAAATTACAAACGGCTTTAATGCCTATACATACCTTGCATCCTTAACGTGAAGCCACATTTATTGTGGATGAACTACGTTATTGTATCTATAGCTTCAACAATGTAAATGTAACTAACTACGTAGGTATATGTATTCACGTACATAGAGTCTCAGTCTTAGTCAATCTCACCAGGTACATGCAATTCCACAAAACAAGCCTCGAAGCACGTCTTGATTTTCGAACAGTATCATGTATATTGTATATATTGATGAACGTGCATGAATATCCCTTGTATATTCGAGTTACTTAATGTATACTTTGAATTTGAATGTTGATGTAGTTTAGTCTAGTTTTCCTCTGACATCCCTAGAGTCAATATGATAATGCATAGTGTATGATGTTGTGCGGTTGTTACGCTGAGAAACGGCTAAATACGATTGTAGTCAAGAACTGACTGATTGTGAATAAGTGTATAGATATACTCCGCTGTTCTGTGTGTAGTATGTACATTGCAATACTTCCATTAGGGAGCTAGCCGCAAAGAAGAGCTAAGGAGGAGAGGAGAGTATTACGTGATTTAAAGATGTATACTAAATACTATAACCCTAAGATTCAAGTCTATACGGGACTGACGAGTTATAAGATTAATACTACATTGTAAGTCAACAGAAAAGAGAAGGACCTCTCCACTCTACGGAATGATCTCCTGATGTAACTCCCCCCACACCTACTTTTCTTCTGCTAACTCTTCTTGTGTTATTGTTATTATGTTGTGTTATATTTTATGCTGTCTGCATGTAATACTGCATAACGTTAGAAATACCAGTTCTAGTACCTTCACCCCTTCCTTTTGCCTTTGGATCATCTCCATCTTCCACTTGCAAAAATCGTATTTACTAGAGTTTAAAGCGTTTCACTTATTCCATTCTACTAACGATAAATACTTGAACTTAGATTGCATTGGTTTTTAATATTCACATTTTTTGCCTTCTTCCTAATGCCATGTTATGTGAAAGCGAAGGCTTAATCTATTAAGTACAAAAACCAATTCCCCAATAATAATAATAGCAAATAGAACATGATAGTATACCTAAACCTAACCTCACTAAAAATTGTTGCATAATAATTTAAAACAAACTCCAACTAAACCTCAGTTTGCCTCTACCTACTCTTAAATTACATCATCCAACAAAGGAAAATCCAGTTCCGATAAATTAATTCAATAGATAATACCAAAAAAGACATCTGCTTTAAAAGGTAGAAGACTTGAATAAAAATGGACATAACACAATCCAATCTTTCATGGGTTGCTAGCCTCTAGCCTATCTACTTTAAATAAATATTTGAGCCCAAGCCGAAAGACTATTATAATAATATAATAATAAACCAATTCAACCTCAGAGACGTATTTTCTACCTTCGCTTAATTACGGTGATGTGATGTTTTTGTAATTTTTATCTCAACAATAATGGTATGATAAATAGAGATGACAAAGAATTCAGTTAAAGCCTTTGGTTAAAGAATTACATACATACTATGCATGCCACCGCCACCACCACGTCAGTGTTTAATAAGTACTCCACTATTATACTGTAATGATATGTGTGTAAGTGTAATATTCTCATCATTTGCTGTGTCCTATCCTAACTACAGTGCAATCTTCTACGATTACATTCTTTCTAAAACCAAGGTTTTTCAGCGTTCTATTTACTGAATAATGCTGCAGTGCTTGCTACATAGGATGGTGAATTAAACCAGATCAATGTTAAAATTTTCAAAAGTGTTGTGGGAATTATGGTTCACATTGAAGCGATAGATTTTTTAAATCACCAGAGCGTACCTGAGTGCTGAGTGAGATCAATTCACTTGATTACCTAGTTTTCCATGCTTGCATTGTAACTGACAATGACAGTAATGCAATGCATATGTGGTAGTCCAGAAGAGCAGGGGTGCCAGTAGAGCTAATGGCTAGTCCACAGGAGCACTGCTCTTGGGGCTTAGCCATAGGAGCTATCGACTTTAGTCCATAGGAGCAGTTCTGATTTCTTTGCATCTCTGATTTCTAACAGTACGCATTTGTTAAAAATATTATTATTAGTCATCATATAATTAGTCAGTAGGTTAATAATACATGAAAATACTAAGAACACAGTAAAATTAATAAGTAACACCATTAAATTAACAAGTGAATCAGAGTAAAAGAGATTAATCGCACTGAACATTAATACTTAGTGTTGCCTACATGACACTTGGTACTACAAGGTACTTTATTTTTTCTGCATGCGCATATTCTAGCTCCACAACTGCAAAGTCTCTAAAATATGCTGTACTTGCAATACTCGACGTCCGATACCTAATCCTATAACTGGGTGCCCAATTTATGCCAGCGGTCCTATGAACAGAGTGCGAATTGACCTAATCGACTTGAGGTCTAAAAGTGACAGTGAGTACAAATGGATCAATTACAATTTCAATTACAATGTGGTAAAGGAATCATAGACTCATGGGTAAAATGGCCGCTAACTTCTATCAAATACATAAGTGTATTAAGGTCCTTCACTTCCCACAATGGTCAATCTATTTGTAAATGTAAGACTAGTTGTGGAACTAGAATATGCGCATGCAGAAAAAATAAAGTGCCTTGTAGTACCAAGTGTCATGTAGGCAACACTAAGTATTAATGTTCAGTGCGATTAATCTCCTTTACTCTGATTCACTTGTTAATTTAATGATGTTACTTATTAATTTTACTGTGTTCTTAGTATTTTCATGTATTATTAACCTACTGACTAATTATATGATGACTAATAATAATATTTTTAACAAATGCGTACTGTTAATGCAAAGAAATCAGAACTGCTCCTATGGACTAAAGTCGATAGCTCCTATGGCTAAGCCCCAAGAGCAGTGCTCCTGTGGACTAGCCATTAGCTCTACTGGCACCCCTGCTCTTCTGGACTACCACACATATACCCATCATACATATCATACATAAACATACTATACAACAAAGCATTGAAATGATGCAAAACAATAAAATATATTTTCCATTTTCCCTTACTTGATCATACATAAATATTTCCATGTCATTGAGTCAATTTAGTTTACTCAAAAGCACAAGGAAAAAACAATACCTGAATATATACCATGCATACAAATGTGACACTGCTGCTTATAATATTTATGTATTATGTATAATGTACCCTATCCATATACTCATTATTCTCGTAGTGAAGAGCTAGTAATGATTATATGATAACCCATTAAAAACAAATAGTGTTTTTACAAGAAACATGAAAGGATCTACAAGGTAAGGGAAGTAAGGTAAAAGGTAATTCCTAATTATACATGGAAGTATATAGGTATTCTTTTATGCGTAACACAATTATTGATAAAAATAAAAACCTTATTTTGCACTTTGCAAAGTAATAGTATAGTAACGTGTAATTATATATTGCATGTAGTAGTAAGTAGTACCTGTCTTATTAATTACAAAAAAACGATCTGTCTGCATATTATTAAATAAACTATGATTATTGTGAGTATTTAACTAAACTAAAAGACAAAAATTTAATATATACTATTGACATTAATAACATTTAGCACAATAAAGTTACCTAGTTAGTTACCTCATTCGATGACATTTGATATTTAGGTGTAGGCTTCTTTAGGTAAGTGCAAATAATATTAGGGGAGGATGAAACTTTAGTAGAACTTAGTACTGGTTCACGCAAATCACGCAGTATTTACTGAAATATCTGATTAACATTATTGTACACATGTATGAATGAGTCAGGTTAGTGAGCAGTTAGCAAGTACTGTTAACTAAGTGTTCTATGTTTTGCAGCATTTTTTGACTTTTCTAACGAGGAATTTGGCAAAACGGCATTATTTGCACATAGCGACAATATTTCCAGTATTCACTCACGTATTGATCTATTGATTTAGACTAATTTGAGAATGAAAATGTTTCAAAATAATTGTATAATCAACCACACCACAAAAGCCACATTGGCAACACACAATCACCGCACGCAAGCATGATTAACACCGACAATTAAGCGTAATTATTTCCTTTAAAAATCTTAGTACTTATTACTGTTATTTACGCCTTAGCATACAGCATTGCAATATTAACAATAATAGTTAAGAAATCTTCATTCTAACATTCGATTTGCATGCCGGTCGGCGGTCGTACTATGTATATAATATCGTATTTATGATCCAAGGAGTCACTTTGATTTGATGTTTGTATTCTTATGTATACGTTTTAAATAATATTGTTAGTAAGAAGTGCTAAAAGACTACATCTCCAAAACATCGTTTTCTACATCACAGACACAATATCTTGCACATGCAAATTAAAAGCTGAAATCAAGGTTAATATCGCTCGGTATTCGAACAAATCGTTTTTGTATTCTATTTCTCCTATTTTACATTCGATAATCGAACAAATTGCATTCAGTCCAACATTCGAAGAAATGACTTTAGAAGATTTTCCGCACATCCCATTGTGTAAGAAAAGTGTCTGTGACAAATTATAACATTGTACAGTGTGCATCTTGGTATAGTCAGCAATTCAGTTATATCTGCTAGTAGTCGTTTAATCTGTACTTTGATCTTGAACATAAAATGCTTCATTTCGTCAATAAAGAAGGGACAACTCCACCTTTGCTTCGTTCTCGTGTCTGTAAATTCTGTCACTACATTGCATCATCGTTTTAGTTTAGATTTTAGATACTTTTGTGCAATACATGTATAGCATCAGTGCAGTAAATTAAATACTATAGTATACCCCTGTATATAATGTACTCTATTCTATTCTATGTACAATTTGTAAATTTGTACAAGCATATAATGTGTATTTTCTACTTTATTACTTCATGACAGTGAGCATAGTTGAGTCAGAAGAAGACAAAGGTAAGTTCAATCCTTATGACAAAAATTGAATAGGTGGGTTATCATTAAGGCTATAATAATAAAATATAGAGATTGATTAGAATTTAGAACTAGAATCTTGCTTGAAGAATGAAACAATCATCCATATAAACAATAAATGTGTCACCTCGTAAACGTATCAAATGTCAAATCAACCTGTAAAACGACTAATCAAATCGCGTGCTTATTTATGCACGCCATAACATCGAATTGTCATGAAAATATTAATTATACCATTATACCTAGGAAATTAATCGCCTCCTTTTTACCGAACGTTTATTAAAAGAATGCAAATACTTGTTATCTTGTACGCTAACTCGTAATAGTAATTAGTGATTCTGTTTGGCAGTAACTTGTAGGTGTAGTACTAGTACACATTGACCTTTCCTATACACACCTGTAAATATCTGTGAGCATTGTTCGCTGCACTAAAAAGGATTAAAAAAACAGAGGATACCGCAATTTGCGCTTAGTACAACACTCAGTAATTATGTATGCTTTCTAGCTTCTAATAATAGAATTTCAAAAATGCGTCACTGTATAAACTAATACTAATTGCAGCGGTAAACTACTAATTGCACTTCTGCACTTCCAAAGGCTTATCATTCTTTTGCAAAATGTATAAAAACTACAAATATGATTATAAATGACATGCTCACATCCTTAATAAATTGTTTAGTTACTTAAAGCGAAGTTAAAGCGTTTAGAATTAGTATTTTTAGGATATCTATGATAAAAACTTATATTCAATGTCCTCAACCTCAACCGACCATTGTGACATATTATAAGTAACAAAAATACTGAGAACGACATTCTACAGGCAGTAGAGTTAATAATGTGGTTGGTGAAGAATTCATTAGACAATGGTGGCTGTAACAGTTCAGTTCAATCCAAAACTGCATAAAATGCGTTAGTAAAAGAGAAGCAATTGTGACACTTAGTAGTTGGAAGAATTATCATTTTTGATAAGGATAATTAAAAACGCTAATGCATAATTCCAACCCAAAATAAGTAGGGTACAGCTTTCCAAAAAATATCTGTTTGGTACTTCTATTATCCTTGTGTAATTCTAAGTTATTCTAAGCGAATAAATCATATCCGCAAGAATAAAAACACCAATATACAGCATAAAGACATTTAAGACAGAAAACAAAATCTAACAATTCAACTCAGCGAAAAGAATCCTGAGATCTGAGTTACGGGGTACAGATTTTTCACATTAAGTTTGGTGCTGGGATAACTAGATAGTAATACCAGTACATTAATGTTGAGGTTTAGAATTTTGACTCATGTAATAATATTAGATATTAAGATATTACACTTTAAGTTATATTAACTATATTATCCGAATTATTTGTCCATATGAATACGAATTTCCCAAAGTATTGGGCAAATAATTTTAAATTCACATTACCACATTCATAAAAATTGAGTCATGATGACTCAACAATGACATATCGGGTATGGAGTGTGGACCATAACAATCAAAAGGCAAGTCGTGTGCGTTGATAAATAAATATCAACCTATATATCTTGATCTTGATTATGGCTATTAAACAAGTCAAGACATGCTTCTATTTGATTCATGGAAAAGTTAATAGCTAAAATATCAGAAACTCCGTAAACGGTAACTGGTGCTGTCAGTGTCACCTCAATTGATAATTGATGTTTCGAAATGCAGTGCAGTGCAATGCAAATCAATTTCTTTAGGTATGTACTTCAAGCCCCATTCGGTCTTTTAGTATTGCACAGTACATAGTATATGTATACACACTAGACACAATCGACGAAATCATTTAATCGATTCTAAATTGGCTAGTTTAGTAACTCAACACACATTTGGCTTATGTCACAAAATATTTATTGCCTAAACACAAATACTAAATGTCTCATTTCGCTTAAAATGGTTTAGCCTCAAATTATATACTTTTAATTCAATTTAATTGCTTACCTTCTGAAAGCTCCAACTCGAGCTCAGCTAATTTATCCCGAATGTCTTGAGGCAACTGTGATATATCGATACTGATTTCGGCTGCCATTGTCAAGGTTAGACAAATTGTCCATATACCTACTTTCTGGGTTGGGAAGGCAGATTTCACTGTAGAAAGCACAAACGGTTCGTTTTCTAGTAACTCAAACTCACAAACAGATATTGTCCATAATCTCGCTGTAACGTGCACCGTCGGATAGCGTGTTAACTTTAGCCTTCCTGAACATATTTCAATTGAAAATATTTTTACAGTTTATATTATATGTATTATAGTATCTATACACGATTCATTATAACAAATATAAATAGAATCTTATTTTTATCCATTAGTTGAAGCCATATCCATAATAATAAGCAGAAAATGAATAACGTAGTGTACTAAACCACTTTTGTACATACATCTTCAATGTGAGTGACTACACATAATTACAATGGCAATGGCTGTCCGCGTATGTCTAGATGTCTTGAGGTATTCTTACGTTATGAGTCACGCATTACTGAATTATACAGAATCAGTACAGGTAGTAGTAAGTCTTTCTACGAAAGATTGATTAGTCACCAATATAAATCATTGTTATTATTAAAGTCCGACCGAACCCAGATCCAATTTTCCAATTGTGAACATATTTTTCACCTCTTCTGTATAGGCTTCTGGCTTTCACAAACTGTCAAATATAAAATGAATGAAATTGACAACTTTTGTTGGGAAAAATACAGATGTATTATAGCGGTTTTTTTCTTTTCTGAAATATTGTCCGAGGTCCAAGTGAATCCAAAGCTCCGGTGACCTTAAAACTATAATATACAACTTCCTCCACTGCTTTGCATGGATCTGAAAGAAAAAAATAGTTGATATTAATTACAAATTAACATTCCTTGCTAGGCTTTTTACCTCAACACTCAAATTAATTGCCATGTATTTCAGACTTAATGTAAGCAAATAAGTTTATATACATGGACAATAACTTTGTTCAATTATTTTCTATTTCTAATATAAACTTTCATAGACGAATAGCCTTAGGGCCTTTTCATTTGTCTATATTGAAAATACTTTATAGCAAGTAAATAAATGGTAGAATAGAAATCCATCATTCAAATAGCAACTATTATCATACAACTATCATACTATCATTATAATATCAGTGAACTTTTATATTATAAATCTAGTTCTAGATTTAAAAAGAGTGTTAGCGAATTGTAGTATTACACGAATTTTGTGGTTTTAATTTCCTACACTGCTGTTAATAATATATTATGCTGTTAAAAAGGCTGTTAAAAACAAACACAAAAGAAACCTATTTGATCACATTATGCTTACCATTGACCATTTACAACATTTACAACAATCAGTCATATTCAGATGGACCAAACCCTACAATTATTATCATTCAGATGCAGTATTATTACATAGTTGATATAAAAATCAAGGAACATACATTTTATAACTTTACACTTTACAATGATCTACATACCTAATTCGGTTAACTCATAATCATACCATAACTCCAAAAAATAAATTCACAACCATAACTTCTAAATTGACAAGTATTTTAAATGCACACATCAAAGTATAAATATTCTAAAAAGATAACCAGCAAATGGCCAAGCCACTTAATGTGCTTAGACTAGAAAGATTACATTATAATTTCTTTTATGGCTCTTTGGTTGAAATTTAAATATCTAAATTCTGAGAAACACGAAACGAAATACTGACATAAATTGTATATTTACTATTTGTATTAATTATGGTTATGATTATGAACGACTAAGTCACTAGCTAGTGCTAAGTGTAGTATTACTGCTACATTACATTTCCATCCATAATCCAGGCATTCGAACATTCGTTTGTGTAAATATTGAATATTGTACAATATTATTATAAACTATTTTGTATTAGTGTGACAAAGTTATCAATTTGATATTATAGTCACTGTCATAATAATGGTAATGATGTTTATGTTAATAAATGTTACTAAATGTGTACCCGACACTGACAAAACAATTTTGTTTACCTTTGTTGTTGTTGATTGGAAATTGGAATTCGTGAGGTGACTGGAACTTTGGAACTTGGAACGCTGCTCTTTCTGATGTGCTGCTCTGTCCCTTTTATTGTTATTATTACTATCTTCCTATCTTGTTCTGTTCTTTGCTGATGAGTTCTTTCTTGAACAAGTAAAAAAGTTAGGTAGTTTAATCTTTATCCTAGCAATAGAGTGTTGAAGTTGAAGCAATCGCAATTCCATTGCATTTATTATTGGTGTACGTACTGTGTCAGTGCTATATCTATCTATATCCAGACATAATCCAGGAGAATTAACATATATGTAGCACATATATATAGACATGTGTACAAAGTGTACATATAGTACTATATATGGTATTTCTAGTTGTGAGTAAGCATTAATATGTATAGTGTATATAGTGCTATGCTAAGCTTATAATAATACTTACCATGTTACCAATACCATACTATTTACTATCCATATTCCATCCACTGAATCCACTCTCATCCACACATACTATACATACCACTTCTGCACTATCCGCATTGCACTCATAGCCATGCATGTACTGTAACTGTAGCTTTGTAGTACAGGGTCACCTAAGTCATCGTTACCCATATCAAAATGCTCTCATGTCTGCATTGTACTGTACTTAAGCACAGGGCAGAGGGTATCAAATCTGAAAACCTTTGTAGTGTTTGTAGCCATTAAACTTAAAAAAGTCCATTCCTTTTCCACGTTTTGCATCATAAAATTATTGTTTTTATAAATACTGATGTATAAATTAATGCTTTCAATAATGTACCCCAACGCATACCTTCATGTGCTAAATTTAGTACATGTGTTCGGGCGGGTTTTTAATGTTATATGGGAAAATGTTGATTTGTAGTGTAGTTTTAAGTTATTGACACGAAAACCGCCATTCCTGTGTCTAAATATTGTGTGTTATATTCTCTTATATGTAAACTGACTAAATTTACTTGTAAAACGTGCTAATTTGTTTAGGCGACTATTAATAACATGTAAGGCGACAACATTATTCGATATCGTATGACCTATTCTATTATTTAACGTAATGTATAAGCTTAGATAATACGTGTTATTCTATGTTCAAACCGTATAATGTTTAATGTGAAATCTTGTATTATCTTATAAATGCGGAGACCATCTTATAAATGCGGAGACCATCATAAATGTGGAGACCATCATTAAATGTGGAGACCATCTCACACATAGAGTACGATACAATGAACTTTATCCATGTAATGTAATGTAGTTTATGATGTGTTCATATTCGTGTACTTTCGTGTCCAGACATTATGTTAATTAATGTAAGAAAATCACTATCTTAATCTCCAATGTCAGGAGTTGTACACTTTTATTGTATGTATTTGACCTCTTTGTGTTATATGGACTTACTTGTATTAGTTAAGATGTTATATATTGACTCGTGTATACTAATCTCTTACCGAACTTTCTAGAACTTAATTTTGTATTCATGGCGTCCCTAATTACGCATTCATGTAGCTTTCTGTTGTATCCTTTTCAATGTATTTCAATTGTCTATATATAGGACCCATGTCAATGTAATTCAATGCGATCTCTTTAATCTTACGTGAGCATTCGGTCAGACTAGTCAGGAACTCTTGTCGTCTTTTTACTTGAATTAAATTATCCTGACTAGAACTTTCTTGTTTCCGAATTATTGATTATTTCATTTACTTGTCGTTTTGATTCTCATTACTCGTATTACTAAGAGTCTATTGCATTCTATTGTTGTAGTCAGTATTTGAGTTCATAGCTTCATTTATCTCACTTAAGCTCATTTCGCCATAACTTACAACATCATTTCATTCAACATTTTGAATCTCATCTAATCATTATTAGACCACTAATCCTTTTTCCAATTCTTTGCTACAGCCCAAAACATTGGTCCTTCGAGCCGGATACTCGGATCACTTGAGATATTGTGATCCTGGTTCCAAAAACTATCGGGAAACTGTTCGAGCGTTGGAAAAGGATTTGGATTATCAGCTTCGTTTCACTGCAACTTATTGAAAATGGAATCGGTCATCAAGAAGAGGACAAGTATGAAGGGAAAAATTACCACACTACAGAAGTCTGTGGAAGCGAATACGACTACTCCACTTACGGTAACAAAAGCTAAATTATTATTGGAACAAGCCTACAAGCTAGTAGAGAGGAACGATGCCCTGCATGAAGAACTTGTACAGCTCTGCGATCAGGACGAAGACATGGATCGTATCGAAGCAATGCGAGATGAAGAGCAGGCAAGACTTCTTGCTATACTGGAGACGTTGACGGAAATCATCGAACCAGTCACCTCTGGGGCTAGGACTTCAACTTCGGGTTCGGGAGATGCTTCAGCCACCTCCTCCAACGTTCAGGATTCTGCTGCTACTAAGGTTCGTCTACCTCAATTAAACTTACCTACCTTTAATGGAAGTCGTCACGATTGGACTTCGTTTCATGATTTGTTCAAAGCTGCAATTCATAGCAATGACAAACTGAGCGATGCCCAAAAACTTCAATACTTAAAATTATCTTCGACTGGAGAGCCATCACTTCTCCTCAAGTCATTTCCGATTACTGATACTAATTACACCGAAGCGTGGAAAACTCTCACGAGCAGGTATGAAAACACGCGTGAAATTATTAGAGCAAATTTTGAGCGATTACTTAGCCAGGGCCACGTCCAGGCCGAAAACCCTACTACTCTGCAGAACTTACTGGATACAACTCAGGAGTGTTTGAGGGCAATCAGCAACGCTGGAGCTGATGATAAGCAAGCATACGATTTACTGGTGATGCAATTTCTTCTTGGAAAATTGGACGGCGAATCTCGTCTTCAGTGGGAACTCACGGTCGACCCTGATACTCTACCTACGATGGAAGGCTTCATGAAGACCTTAGGTACTCGGGCACGAGCTAATGTCGCAGCTAAGGTCCCAGAAGCCAGAAAACCGAAGATTGAAGGGAAGAAGAAAGAAAGATACTGTGGTGAACCATGGAGCAGCTGCGTCCAACTTCAATGACTTTAAGCCACCTTGTTCTGCTTGCGGAGAAAGTCACTATCTGTTCAGGTGCTCAAGCTTCAGATCAATGTCCGTCGACCAGCGTTGGGACCATGTCCGAAGTAACCCCTGCTGTTATATGTGTTTGAAGAAAGATTGCCGGAGTGATTCTTGTCTCTTTGGAGGATGTAGAAGCTGCAAGGAGAATCATAATGTCTTACTCCACAAGGAAACACCGAATTCGGATCCAGTCTCAGAGCCTGTTCCAGAACCAACTCCGTCTAGTTCGTCGGTAGTTGCTCAACCTGGCAGGGTAGGTCTCTTTTCGTCTATCTTTTCTAATACTCAAGTTTTATTGTCTACAGCCTTGATTCGAGTGCAAGACAGAAGCGGATGTTTTCAACTCTTCAGAGCACTATTGGATAACGGATCACAGGCTAGCTTCATCACTTCTAGCTGTGCTGCAAAACTTGGTCTATGTCGACAAAAGGTGAACGTTCCACTTACTGGATTGGCAACTGTCAGCGCTGGGGCGTCTCAAGAAGCGGCGGAGGTGACTTTTACTTCGTGTCATGGATTTGAACCTTTGTTTCGTGTACAAGCCCTCATCCTCAAGCAAATCACCCGTGATCTCCCAACTGCACCACTAGTTCCAGAGGATTGGCCTCATTTGCGTGAGTTGCAGCTTGCGGATCCGCGGTACTACGAGGAAGGCAGCATTGATATTCTCTTAGGAGGCGACATCTTCTATAGTCTCCTTAAGACTGGAATTCGTCCAGGCCCTCCTGGGGCACCTTTGGCAGTCAACACTGTGCTTGGCTGGATCGTTGGTGGTAAGGTTGGTAATACCAATACCAATACTTCATCAATTTCTACTTTTCATGTTCAGTGCGATGCGAGCGATCAACTTCGAAAATCTTGGGAACTTGAAGAATTCTCCGATACGAAGCTGCAACCTCCCGCAAAACCGGTATGTGCAAACCACTTTGTTTCAACTCCTTCACAAGTTGAGGACGGGCGATTCGTCGTTCGTCTGCCTTCTAAGTCCAGCGTCGGTACACTTGGAGCATCTCGTGACTCTGCCGTGCGTTGCTTGGAGGCTGTGAACAGAAGACATTCAGCAATTCCTCTTGAGCAGGAGAAGCATAACGACGTCTTTGAGAAATATTTTGATCTTAACCGAATGGAACTGGTCCCTGAGTGTGTCATGGGTAAGGTGAATTACTTTAAGCCTCATCATGCTGTTTTTCAGGACTCCAGTACCACGACCAACGTTCCGGTCGTTTTCGATGCATCAACTTCTACTTCGTCTGATGTGTCACAACATGATATATTGATGGAGGGACCGAAATTTCAGGATGATCTGGTTTCAGTTTTCACTCGGTTCCGAAAACCTAATTCGTGGAGGAAAGACTCAACTGAACCCATAAGAGTTTGCCGTATGTTAGCGGCGACATGTGGGACTTTTACATCTTCCTTCATTGCTGAATTCTGTGGCTTTGAGAAATTGTCGAGGATTGCTGTTTGCTTATCGCGGAGTCATCAATGTGTTGCCAGCAGTCAACTGAGGTCATTATCTCCAATCTTGGACTACGAACTTGGGTTGCTTCGGGTTGGCGGCCGCCTTCTGAAATTTGCCATTTACCTGGATGCCAAGCATCAAATTCTTTTGCCAAGGAAAAGCAGAGTGACAGGGATGGTCGTTTTGTGGCTACTCATACCGGAAAAAACGGATTGACGAGAGTAAGAACCATCAAGACGTCAACTGGAGAACTTCAACGTCCGATTACCAAAGTATGTATTTTACCAATTGTTTAAGATATAAATGTGTTGAAATTTGATATTTCAAGGCGGGCTGTATGTTCGGGCGGGTTTTTAATGTTATATGGGAAAATGTTGATTTGTAGTGTAGTTTTAAGTTATTGACACGAAAACCGCCATTCCTGTGTCTAAATATTGTGTGTTATATTCTCTTATATGTAAACTGACTAAATTTACTTGTAAAACGTGCTAATTTGTTTAGGCGACTATTAATAACATGTAAGGCGACAACATTATTCGATATCGTATGACCTATTCTATTATTTAACGTAATGTATAAGCTTAGATAATACGTGTTATTCTATGTTCAAACCGTATAATGTTTAATGTGAAATCTTGTATTATCTTATAAATGCGGAGACCATCTTATAAATGCGGAGACCATCATAAATGTGGAGACCATCATTAAATGTGGAGACCATCTCACACATAGAGTACGATACAATGAACTTTATCCATGTAATGTAATGTAGTTTATGATGTGTTCATATTCGTGTACTTTCGTGTCCAGACATTATGTTAATTAATGTAAGAAAATCACTATCTTAATCTCCAATGTCAGGAGTTGTACACTTTTATTGTATGTATTTGACCTCTTTGTGTTATATGGACTTACTTGTATTAGTTAAGATGTTATATATTGACTCGTGTATACTAATCTCTTACCGAACTTTCTAGAACTTAATTTTGTATTCATGGCGTCCCTAATTACGCATTCATGTAGCTTTCTGTTGTATCCTTTTCAATGTATTTCAATTGTCTATATATAGGACCCATGTCAATGTAATTCAATGCGATCTCTTTAATCTTACGTGAGCATTCGGTCAGACTAGTCAGGAACTCTTGTCGTCTTTTTACTTGAATTAAATTATCCTGACTAGAACTTTCTTGTTTCCGAATTATTGATTATTTCATTTACTTGTCGTTTTGATTCTCATTACTCGTATTACTAAGAGTCTATTGCATTCTATTGTTGTAGTCAGTATTTGAGTTCATAGCTTCATTTATCTCACTTAAGCTCATTTCGCCATAACTTACAACATCATTTCATTCAACATTTTGAATCTCATCTAATCATTATTAGACCACTAATCCTTTTTCCAATTCTTTGCTACAGCCCAAAACAACATGAATATGCTTTGGGGTACATTATTGAAAACATTAATTGCAATTATGGTTCACTGTCAACTCACGGAAATTATATTGCATAGGATTGAGAAAATATAATGTGGCTTCAGGAGTGGGCGGGTCTCCCTACCCAAAAAATGACTATCCCCAGGCCCAGCCTATCAAATTGCCTAAAACGGAAAAATATGCAGTAAAATTTTTTCAAAAATTGTGAAAAAAAATTGTGAACCTCGTTAGCAAAAATCTTACCCATGCTAACTGACAAAATGTCTCAATTCTTTTTGTTGGCGAAACTGTAAATATAATCAGTTTATTTATGGAAGTCATATTTAAGCATGAACATCTTTAATTTTATAAACAAAAGGTACCCACTAAACACTATTCAGAAATTCTTGAGTGAGGTGAAGTGAGATTTACATTTGCAGAATTTAAAAGATCTAGCCCTAGCCTTTCTATTATTAGCAGAGTTCTATTTCACATTTTGTCCACCTACCCGGGCAAAAGGGGAAAAAGTCTAAATCATAGATATTTTATCCAATATAAATGTCACATCGATGTAGGCTAGGCTTATGACGATATAATTCACTCCGATTTTCAGTTAGTTAACTGCAGTTAACTGCGTAACTAATGTTTTAAAAAATTTTGCGTTGATTGCAAAATCTTAATTTTATTTCTGCTCCTTTTGTCCACTAGCCACCTGACATTTTGCCTGCCCACTAGCCGCTTTTGCCCACTAGCCACCTGCCCACTTAGCCAGTGGCTAGTAAAACTGGGATTATTAGTATTAGTGTTAGTATGTAATCCTCTCCATCATCTTTACAGCAGTAATAGACTTTCATACAGGGTGGCGTAGTATAATACTATTTCCTTTCCTTTATTTGTATTATTATGCACAAAAGTATGGAAATTATATTGTATATTATTATTTAAGTAACGTATAAAACGTGTGATTGTGTATGTGTATTATTATCATTACTAATAAATTATTATTGCCTTATTCTTATTCAGAGATTTAGAGATGAGATTTTTTGTCATATTGTATTGTATTGTACTCTATTGTACTGTATTTATATAATATTATGTACTGTGTATATGTATATATGTTATGTCATAATATAATGTGTATGTATGTATCAGCGATAGCCCATATCACCTGCAATTTAAAGACAGTTTAATCTGGATGCCGCCCGAAAATACGAGCAGCACTAGCAGTCGCACCGGCCTCTTGCATTTTACTGAATCCTTGTTTATACGCCGATAAGCTAGAGAGCTCTTCCCCGCATATTTACTTGCCCTCTCATTGGATACACACAAAAATACAAATAAGAGAGCGCTACCGAAACTGCTGTTTTCTTTCGTATAAATATTATCTCATCTATAACTTCAACTTCAACAGCAAATTCTGTAACGGAAGAATTTTGTAGGGTAGTGTGTGTGTATTCTGTCTTTCTGATCTAATCTTAACTAACCTCTTGTCTGTGCAGTGTCATCTCTTTTATTTCATATTTAAATAGCAATTTGGTAAGTTTTACTCTATTTGCAATTTGCATTGCATATTATTACATATTTATATTATGCGTTTTGACGTGAGTTCAGTGTGTGACCGTCAGCGTAAATCAAGTCGGTTTCAGCTGAATGAGACACATAGCCAGCACAGTAATTTTGGATTTATGTGGTTTAAGGTACATTTGCATACGTTCATTCAATGAATAACTTATTAATATAATTTGCTTTTGTGTTTAAATTTGAATTGAAGGAAAAAAGGACAAAGGAACAAGGTGCAAGGACACGTACAACAGACCCAACGTCAAATAGAGATAAGAAAGAAGCAAACTGCTACTGGTTATCTGACAACTGAAAAGCCAAAATTATCACTGCAACTATTTTCAGTTAGGTTGGTTGGGGCTTTTGCTCCTCAAACAATGATATAAAAAGGAAATTGACGTTTTGATTGGTGAAAGGTTTTAATAGACGTTTCCCACAATTCCAGGATAACACAGGCAGGTACTGTAGTCATTTCAATACCTATTCATGTTAATTTAGTGACCGGTCACCAATTGTGGGAAACGTCTATTATTGCAATAACATTAACGTTTTACCTTCCACCTCCAGAAAGAACCTTATATTATATTAACTTCGGAAGATTCAACTGGCTCACGTATGGAACACCCGGATACTTAAGGAAAAAAGGTGAACAGAAGAAAAGAGTAAAGGGTAAGTCACATCGGTTGTGTATCTTGTGTCTCTGTTCTATGTTATGCATTTTTTTCAGGCATCTTATAATTGTAATAATTGATACTTATTTAATACAGACGAAGAAATGTCTTCAAACCAGCCAAAACCTGTTAATAGCAAAGAATTGTTACTCGTAGAGGATGTTGGTAATCGACAACTTGAAGTCTCTGCATCATCAATCAATCGCTCAGCATCATTTTTTTCAGATATCGGCTCCGATTTTGAAGGTATTGTATTTATGTAGCTTTTCGTTGTAATAAGTATGAATTCATATTATTATGTGCCATGACCATATTATGTATGACGTTGTACGTAAATAAAAAAAGCGCACAGCAAAGCAAGTTCAGATTTTTAGAAATTTGAAAAACAATTCACAGCAGAGGTGTGTAATTTAAAGTTTTCTTTTCAATCATTTCACTTTAGCCGATGACTCAAATTTTTTAGTTCGAGTCGATTCATTTCATAAGAAGAAGGGACTTGAAGAAGTTCAAGCTTATAATGGAGTTAAGGATATACTCAAAGAAAGAGGAAATACAAGGTTGGATGAACAAATCACGTCTGGACAGAAAGCTGAATGCAGCAGTGGTAAAGCTCACGGAAAAGAAAATAAATCAGTGGCTGATAAAGAAAATATGCAGACAAAGGAGGAATGCTCTACATTATCAGATCTGAATCTTTTTATTCCTCCGCCACCACCACCAAAAAAGTTTGTTAAACCAATGCTACCCAGTATTTTGGAATTATCATACGAAGAAGGAAAAGCTCTAAGTCTAACCTCCCGTTCATCGTCAGAGTCTACAATACTTGATTACGTTGATGCAGTTCATAAGCAAGATTTAATAGTGGATCCATGTAGTTCGATGCAAGTAGCCGATCGTTCGTATCCAAGCGGTAAATTACTAGTGTTATTTTTATAGTACGTACCTAGTAATTATTGCATATTACGGTTTGATTATTGTTAGATTAAGGCAAATAATGGAATAATTGTACGTATGTTACTGAGTGGGTACTACTGGTGTTAATTCTGCCTTAATAGGCTATAGGCGCATACAAAACCACAAAACAGTCTTTGTTGATTGTTGAATCTGTTCCTACTTAATTTATTAACAATTTTTAACAGCGAAATCAATTCAGCCAGATCCACGTTCCAAGTTCACTAATGGTCACTTCCATGACAGCATTAAGCCTACCTCGACATCTAGAAGCTACCCTGATTTACCATCTTGTCTTCATTCCGAAGCATTAGTGGACCAACATGTAAAACCCGATTCTTGGGATGAGTTCGACAAAGTCATGGAAGAGTCGTTCGTGGCGGAAGACTTTCCCAGGTACTCAACGGATATAATAACAAAATAAAATTGTATTTTGGTCGACGGTGCATTTTAATTATTTTTGCTTATAATGATCAAGGTTCAAAGAACTTAGTATTAACCAGCGGGACTTGGAGTTAGATGACGCAGGCTTCAAAAGCTTTACGTCATTGGAGGCGCAAGAGTTAATGGATAAAGATGAAGCTGAAAGGTTGCAACTTTTAACCTCAGTGAATGGTACATTTTCGGAGAGTTTTAACAATAGGTATGTTTTATTCAAATACATATTGGGGTGTATAAATAAAATGCATTTTCTTTAAACATAAGTAACTTGTTAGATAGATTGAAGATCATTGGGAAATACTTAACCTTGCAAACTTTTACCTAACATTAACTAAATGTAGCATGGTGGTTTTTTATAGTTCTTTTGTTTTCAGTGATCGAAATAATTCAATGTGCTTTATTGGTTATGTATTAGTAACGAAGGCGGTGCAGGGGACACAAATATGTCGATGGGAACTTACTTTAAGAAGAGGTCTTCTGCGCCTTTCAAAATTTCTGATTTTTCATTCTCTGAGGTAAATGCTGCTTCAAATGATTGAAAGCTTATAATATAATTTTAATTTCAGTAATTTCATTTATTAATTGCAGATTATAAACAAAATGCCTTCAAGGGATTCCATATTTCAGGACAGTGATGTACAATGCGGCTCTACTTCTGCATATACAAATCATGTCAAAGATAAAAATTTGTCCCTTTCGGAATCATTTCAGTCAATGTATGAAAACGATGAAAATGAACCTCTAAAGCTTCCAGATACAAGTTTGGACACCCTGGGAAAGTTTTTTATGGGACCTCAGTCTAGCTATTTAACAGGCAATCATCAAGGTATGATGGAGTATATCCTCGATTATTGTAGGCAGAAAGCTGATAAAACACTTCCTTCAGACCGAGAACAAATAAATGTAGAAGGTGCTGATCCTAATGACAGGAATGAAAATCTTCGACTCATTACAAGGCGATCGTCAGAAAATTCCAGCGGAGTCTTTTCTTCCTATGAACCTAATAAAAGTTTAACACCTGTAAATGAGGCTTTGCCTCCAGATCCTGCTAGCTGCAATAAAACTTATGGGAAGCACCACATTTCGGAGCTGGATGATCAGTCCGTTGTAATTGCTGGTCACGGTTTAAGTGGACCTAGTTTTGGAATTTCGGAAAGTATTTTGGAAATGGAAAATACATTTGATCTTGCTCGTTATGCTAAATTTGAAGAGAACCTTAAAAAGTCAATGCAAGAGGGTTCAACCCAATTAAATCGACATAGTGAACGTGAAATTAAATTGAAATACCCTGTTCCAATAAGAAGTAATAGCGATAAAAATCCTAATTCAGTCACCGCCTCTGTTTTGAAACAACTGAGCTTAGAATTGTTAAGAAATGACTCCTTATCTCCTCCTGAAAGGCTGAACACTCCAACATACAGAAAAACAAGTAATGTTGTATCAACTTTGAACAACAATTCTGGAGGGGCCAGTTCAACACCAGTTCAGGAACAATCTCTCTCTGCTTCGCTTGCAAAAGAACTAGGATTGGGCCACAATATAGCATCGAGTTATATTCCGCCATTGATTACTAAGGAACCTTTGGAATCCTGCAATGATGCAATCAGTGTTAGACCAATTGTTGGAGAATATAATTTTGTAAAGAGGGACAAGCAAGGTAATCTACATGCAGTAGGAAACCATCTTACCGAAGTCAAAAATTCTACTACAATCAAACCCAGCAGTACAAATTGTAAGTTTTGATTAAGTAGGGCTGGTTAATGTTAGTCAGCAAAATGGTACATTAGTTAAGTTGAGAAATGATGCTATTATTTAATACTTGCAGATAGCACCAACGAGTGTGGCTCGGGTACGGAAAACCCAATTTTAAACAATTTAAACAGGTACATGCTACACAGTATTAATAAAACCATTAAAACCCTTTAAGTGCAGTAGCCCGACCTAAGCTAACTGAGGAGGCGTATCCTGCCGCCACCAGCTAGATGTAGACAGATGTAAATTCATCCAGCTGGACGAATCTACATCTGTCTGAAGGGATGCTATTGTATTTAGAGGCTTATTCATCCAGCTGGACGAATATACATCTGCCTGAAGGGATACTATTGTATTTAGAGGCTTATTCATCCAGCTGGATGAATCTACATCTATCTGAAGGGATACTATTGTATTTAGAGGCTTGAGGGTTTAAATTTTTTATGTAATAATCTAGATTTAAGGAGTACAATGTTGCTCAACATGTCGAAGATGACTTTAAATGTCTTACGTCTTCGGAAGCGCAAATGATGTTGGAAAAAGATGAAGGTGAACGTGAAAGAGCCAAGATTTTGACTACATCAAATGCAAATGGCACACATTTGAAACGGTTTGGGTAATGCTACTCATACTCTTATATTAATATTAGTTATCTCAAATCTCGAAGAGTTAATGATGGTTCGAATTTTGAACCTTTTGGTGAAACTATTGTAGTGTGATTTATTAATTTGTATAATAATGAAACTAAGTTACGATATTTTTCTAGTTTATCTTCTCCATTTTGTTCTAATTTAATGCTCATTTGCCATGGGTTTATATACTCAATATCCCTTTACTAACCTTCAGTCTTTTAATTACATTCATGTTCTATGTCTATTAATATTTTGATTTTTTAAATTATAAAAAACCAAATACCCGAAATTAAAAAATACTATCGCTTAATTAATCTTGCGATGAGACTTAAATCCAAGATATTAAGTGTGTATTGTGTGTTTATGTGCGATTTAATATGTACCGTAAAATCTAATAAGTCATTTCCATATTATTTATTTCCAGTACATCGTCGTCGTCATTTACTTTTCCAAAAACGAATCCTTATGTGAATCAAAACCAAGTGCCAAATTCTAATGCTGTGGCAAAGCTTTCTAAAGAGACAAAATGTACAGACTCTAGTGTTCAAACTTCATTTCTGCAGCCCAAATCAACAGCTACATCATCTATTCCCTTACCGTCTTTTAATGATGGTGGCAACGTCAACCAGATTGTCCAATCTCAAAATTTTGGGTATCCATTAATCATTCAAATTCACTGTGCCTGTAGTGGAGGTGTAAATGTTGCCACCAACCAAACACATCCGTCTGCTTTTGTACAACCAGTGATTACAAACCAAAGTCATCAAAAATGTATTGAATCACCAAGCCAAGCTTTGCAATCACAGGAACCAATTCCTCTCTACAAATCTTCCAAACCAGAATTCGCTGCACAAAACCTGAGAAATAACAATTTGGTCCCAATTCCGAAAGAACTTATCCAAGCGGAGAAAGAAAAGCAAGGACCACAGTCTGCGTTTATCGAAGTCGATAAAATGAGTTTGGTTTGGGGATTTGTTGATTTCGGCCAGACTGAAGTTAATACAGTTTGTTTAAGCAATAAACAAAATTCCGAATTGCGATTTAGGGCAATAATTGTAGAAAAGTCTTATCTAAAAAATTTCAAGGTAAATAGGGAAAATTCGAATCAATTTAACTTTTATTTGATGCAATAATATTAAAGTTACTATTAATTTTGTATTCAGTTTGTCCTAGATCCTTCCGACGTTCGTATTAAGGAAACTGAGAGAGTTGGAGTTTTGCCTCCTTTTGCAAGTAAGCAATTAAAAGTCAGCTATTCTCCACAAACGGAAGGAACTATATCAGGATCGATACATTTAAGATTTCACACTGTCCCTTACACAGATTTGGGATTTAAAGGCGAGGTAAAATTTCTAGTATTCGAAAATAAAATTCAAATGAGAATTATTAATTTCCCTTGGTCTAAATGGTCATGGTATTTATATCATTGTATTTATAATGTTCAATATTATGTATCAAACATACTTTTTAATTTTTTATATGAAGATTCCTTTAATCGTAAGAGGAACTTATACTGCCGGTTCACAAAAAGATAACAATACCTCTCGTGCGGGCGACGACATAAAAGTAAGTATTTTATTGTAAACAATCAATAAAAGTAATGTAATCCGAGCTGTTAAATAACCTCTCCCGTTTTCTAGATTCGGAACACAAACTTGAACTTTGGTAAAGTTATTGTTGGAAATACATCTCGAAAAGTTTCAAACATCACCAACAACGGAACTAGCACGGCCAAGTTTATTGTATCACCGAGAGCGTATAATGGTTTAGGGGATGGGGAATCTGTTGATCGCAGTCCATTTATTTCGTCTGTATTTGAAGGTACAATTGCAAAAGGGGCTTCAAGAGAAATCATTTTTACCTATCGACCTGCTAATCAGGGGAAACACTGTCAAAATTGGTCAGTTGACGTAACTTTCGTTTACAGCTCCATTCAGTAAGTACTAAAGCAGTGTAATCCTCTTAGAATTTTCTTACCCTGTCCAACCTTTTTATATTCAATCAGCATAATATTTTTACTCTGATTTCAGAATGACAAAGACTACAACCATCGTCCTAGAAGGAGAAGGCGTAAAATTAGAATGATGTAACAGCTCTTTAAATGAATAATGATTACAACTAATTTAAGTAGGTATTTGTTACTATTTATTACGTTCACTGGGATTTATATTCGCATTTTATTCGATTATAACGCTTACTATTTTTCTATTGGAATACTTGCATTCGTGTGCAAGCCATGTAAGATGATGTGCGTGTATGTAAAGTGTTGTGTTCCACATTTAATTGTAATGTACTGGATGTAATTAGTATTTTTAATGAACTCCATTGTACTTAGTATTTTGTAATTTTATTACGTTGTAGGCAAGACCCTATAACCCTAGTTAACGTTAAACTTTTTAAAACAGTTACTGTGATGTAACTATCAATTTGCTAATATGAAAATTGCTTAACTCGAAAAAAAGCGTCATAATTTATGTAAGTCAAATATTTCTGCACGTGGATGAATTCCATGTAGTAAAGTATAAATTGTATGTAACTTTGACATAGTAATAATAAATGCAACTTTTAAAGTGTAAAAACTAACTGACAATCATATTTGGAAAAGTAGAAATGCCATATTCCCCAGATGAATGCGTCACACTGACAGAGGAAGTGACTTCATTCTGTGGATGATTTATATCTGCCTTATCGCTGTTAATGTAAAGAGCAGATCTCTTTGAATTGCTTGATTGAGATTCTACATATTGGAAAGAGAAATGATGTGTTTGGTACATAATATTTCATTACATATTAACAGATTTATTAAATGAAACTGTATGAGATTAAAATGTAGAGTAATACCTGACATACTAGTGACCCTCCTAATGGTAATTTCAGAAGTGTCAATACATGAGATTCCATCATAATTTATCTCTGTTCCCAATTCTTCAGAAGATATATGGCTACCATTGTATGTATTGTCGAACTTATCTATATCTTGTACACCATCATAATTCTGAAAATCAAAAAATAATTGTTACATAGTGCGAGATCTGCATGAACCCGCGTGTACCAATTTAATATTCAGGTTTGCTCCATTATAACTACGTTTTACATACTTTGATCGGTCTAACAGAGTCAAGTTTCTCTTTACGGTACTTTCTAAAGGACGATACTGAAAATGTCGCAAATCCAATAGCAAAAATGCTCCCGATGATGATCCCCACTACTAAATTCATTTCTTCTGCTACTAAATACAAATTATAATAGAAAAAGTATGAGAACTCGAAACAGTTGAATTTGAATTGCAGGAAATGCAGTGTTACCCATTCTTCTTGTAACACTAGATTGGCTGATATTTAGAGGCCTGTCCTCCAAATCCAATAGTAAGAGAGTTCCAGTGGTTATTTTACTGTCCAATAGCTGTACTACACCTTTCAATGATTGACCGTCAGAATGGTCTACCCGACGCTTCGTGGTAGTGGTACTATTAATCAGCATTGCGGTAACGATCACACCTCCTATAAGGGGTCACATATATTAGATTCAAATTTTATGATGTATACATCATAAAGTCATGAGTGTCAAAATTTTATATAAAATATATTTCCATTCTGTGTGGTTTTCATCGAATTTACTTGAAAGCTCGTTTTCAATTTTGGCAAGAAAATCAAAAACTATAAGATATTATCTATATTTTATTTATATTTTATAGTATAGACGTATATTTTATTTCTATAGAAGGCAAATTTTTATTAGGGACCTAGAAAGAAACGACTTTCACCGCTTCAGCTTCATATAAAAGTTTCGCAAGTGAAATTCACAGGACTTTCAACATGTAAGCCAAAACTTTTTAAAACTTTCGCAAGTGAAATTCAAATGACTTTCACCATGTAAGCCCAGACTTTATTTAAAACTTTCGCAAGTGAAATTCAAATGACTTTCACCATGCAAGCCCAAACTTTAGTGAAATTCAAATGATTTTCACCATGCAAGACCAAACTATTTGAAAACCAACCTGAGAATGCTGTTTGTTAGATACATTATGGGCCACAGACTTTCAAGGGCCTATTTTTTTATTACGTTTACTAAAGGATTCAGCTTACCTGGATTTAAATCCCATCTTTCTATTTCTACTTCTGATATATTTAATACTGACGACAGTTGTTTGGCAAGAGAGGCTTCAAAAATTGGTCTCAGTTTTCCCGCACTCATATCATAGACCGGGTCAATAATGCTGTGGAATTTAAATAAAAGAATCTCATAAATAATATTATTATTAATATAAATTAATGTGCTAAATATTCCAGGAATTCAAAGTTTTAGTTATTTGTATAGGATGGGTATAGGTGGTATTATAAGAAGATCTTATGCATGAATGAACCCATAAGTTACGTAATATTATGTGAGGAACAAATAATAAATAAGTTGAAGTAAACCTGAATTCAACCCGCTCACGGATCTGCTCCTGATGAGCCTTTCGTTTCGTTGGAATTTCAGTTTGTACTTCAAGCACTCTAAATAAACGTTACATATATTCAGTGTTCAGATTGAATACATATGTATTAAGTAACACTTGTTAATAGCGTGAGATTTCGATTTTGGATTCGAAGCTCTGTAAAACATTTCCCCACGCTATGGTTTAACATGGTTTTCACTGGTGAAAGTCATACGAAGCAATGAAGTGTTACTTAAAAACGCAAAGGTGTTGGTATTGTGTAAAATATATCATAATATATAATAAATGTATGTTGTGTATTACTTGAGGTAACTAATATTTTTGCAAAAACATTGCAAAATGCGATCTTTGTCCTGCAAGACAATAGCAGAGCTGCAAACGTTGCTCCAGTCACTCCGGCCATCGTCCCAAACCCTACACTGCAATTGCATGAATAGATATAAGTTATTGTTAATTAAGCACGACTGACAATGGAGTGATGCTTCCTTATACCAACTGGGTAATTAATCAACAGAGACAAACATATTTGGTTTAAGTATATATTTTGGGCTACAGCAGATAACAAGTTTTGGAAGAAACATTGTCTATGCCTGTTTTCAATATTTACTACTTATTTTTAGAGGAAATTCCGAAAAACCAATTCCTCGAATCAATTAACAACATAAAAATACATAATACATACATATTTTCATGCTAGCATGTAGATAAATTAACACACCACGATTATATTTGCATAAAATTTGCACCTCGGCTTTGTGGTTTGCCATGATTTTGCTTATATTAAATTCCAGAAATGCGGGACCGAAATATTTCGGATTTCTGTTAAAATCTTCTGTACTAGTGATATTCATTTGGTAAGTCATAATCTGCCACATGGAACCGTCTAAATCTTTTTCACTTGGTGTAAGAAAAACTTCCTCAAAATGCACCGCCGTTAAGCAAATGGCATCACACACTTTTTTTGCACGGTTGTCACATTCTGCCCAATAAGTTTTAAGAAAATATCCAAAATCGATCTAAAATTTCAAAATCATCTAGTGAATTTTATTACTTATATCGATTTAGTTGTTTAATATATAAACAAATAAAGTACCAAGTTAGAGGTATCGTTCTCAAATCCTATGACTCCTAGGGGCAGGTGAAAGTTAGTAGAATAAAGTGAAAGTTTATTTTTGATGAATACCACTTTAATTCTGGTGTTGTTTACTGTAACTTCTGATTCACTGATATTTGAGGTTTGGAGAGCCGTACACATGCTTGAGACAAGATTCGTTACATATTTCAGTAAAGTCGCATTTGTCTCATTCGTTTCTTTTGGTAAACCAAAGTTTTCGTTTTCAAGTGGAGCGGATTTTCTCTTTACCCTGACAGTATTTTTGGAAATATTTTGGCTATTCGGCAGATTTCTTAGTGTACCAGCTTCTTTACTCGCTGTTTGAATGCTTATAATTTGTCTGACCAATCCTTCAAAGATTTTATCTATTTCTGTATTTTTAAGGCCCAAAATTGAATTTTGGAAGTCGTAAGAATACGATATTTTCTCGCTAAAAATGGAGAAAAATGAGATTGTGTTAAATTATTGATTTAAGTATGAAAGCATATTATATTATATGTATTAGTTATCTTTCTTACCTTTCCTCAATTATCAAAGAATATCGCTCAATGATATTAGAGAATATTGGAGAAAGTTCACTTTCCAAAATCTTTTTACCGATGTTCTTCAAAGATATTAATGTTGTGTACAGAAACGTTATAGCTCCATTGATTTCCATGTTATAAATTTTATTTTCAAATATTTTCCTGTGCAAATTATCTTAATTTGGTAAATAATGTCAAATAAAGGATTGTAATAGGTCGTAATGCGTTGATTACCTGATGCTATTTTCACTGTTTTGAGAAAGTAAAGGTACTTTCACAGATGGGAAAAATGTTATTGTGCATTGATGTGATGATGCACAAACTTTCACCACAGGTGCTACATTTTCTCCAGCAGGTAGGTAGTCCCAAATTGTATTTGCAAGTACAGGAGAGGTTTGTAGCCATAAAATACTTTCGTTGTCGAATGAAGATGGATTGTCATGGTCGTTTGGGTTTAATCGATACCCTAAGCTGTAAGTCAGTTTTTGATAAAACGCAAGGTCCATTTCTGTCTTCCAATCCCAAATGAATGAGATATGAAATGAGAATACAGCTTCATCTCCAGTTGTTGCTCCTGGCTTTACCTTGCAACGTCACAGTTAAGTTAACACAAAATTTTTCCAACTTTCTCCAGGTTTAGGAGAAAATTAATCTATTAAATTTGCCATATTTTGATAGAAAATTGCTTACTTTCAGTCGAATTGAAATGGTCTTCAACCTTTCTAAAGGATTTTTGTTAGGTATCTTGAGTAATGGGTTGCTGATATTATTTATTGGATTGTTCTCCGAAAAATACGAAATGAAGGATTCGTCGTCCAATTTGTTTGTACTGCTTGAGTTTGATATAGAAGCTGTAAATATTTGAACACGTGTCATCATTTAATTGTAGTTGTAGCCATCAAATGTTAATTTAATTAAATAATTTACTGGAAAGAACTTCAATAGCTTGTGCTGCGGTAGCTGAAGAGTATGAATTGAAGACTGTGACACTCCATATGTATCTTAAAGCAGAAATTTTATCAAATTTGTTAGCATCAATGAAAGAGAGCAACTAAAATAGTATGTAGTATTAAAAGTGTAACAATGCAAGTGAACTCAAATGAAATCGTTCATGATTCCTTGTTCTTATTCATGTATAGTCCAATTATGCTAAGGTATTCGTGTTGCTTATCCATCCATGGCTAAGTAAAATACATACCTCCCAGGAATTAAACATTCTATGTCAACTTCTAGGACCATTTTCATCAGTAAACTCTCATCAGCATATCCTTTTGTCCACTGTAGGTCATCATTGTCACATTTGTCATGATTACTATCACATCGTGAATTAGTAGAAACTGAATGGCACTTCCAGGCGAACTTAAATAAAAAAAAACTTAATGTATCAATTTTTGATTATGGTGATTAACAAGAACTTCTACTGTAGAAAAGCTACATTGGGTTGGGATAACATTATAGGTTTTCCAACCTTAAGAAACTTGTCATTTAATGAACCATCGATGTTTTGGGATGAACTAGCATCTAAATGAAGAAAACGTTTCTGGTTTGTAGTAAGTAGTGAAACTTTCAATGACGCCAGTACTTTTTTAGAGATTACTTTAAGGAACTTAGTTGCCTAGAAGGGAATTAACGAAACAAATTCATGTATGAATATTAAATTTCGTACCAAATAATATAATAATCGTACGAATTTTACAATTATTATACGTACAGTATGAACACAAGGTTTCTATAGAGACCCCCTTAAGAGGTTAGACGAAGCGGGAGTTGGCAAGTTAAAAATTCACTTTTTTCACCTCTGGAGGACAAATCCTATAATTTGTCCTCCACTGCTTGGATAGGATAATAGGACCTGACTTATTACCATGGTGTTCCAGGCAGGGGAATTTAGATATGATAAAAGTGAATTTTTAACTTGCCAACTACCGCTTCGACTAACCTGTTACCATAGAGGAATCTTGGTATGAACAATTCCAGGCCCATTCTCAATTTCCATATAGGCTGTGATTTGGTACTTATGTACAGGCTGCAAAGCATTCTTTAAGATGATCAGTTTTGCTCCTCTCTGAATCCAGTCTACCCCTTTGTTCAAGGTACCATTGATATGCCAATAAATCTAAAATCGAGGAATTTAGGATTTATATTGGCATCGACACAGTTTAGAACGTTATAACCAATCACACAGAAATCACTGTTAGGTACAGAAAATATACTAGAGTTTGTACCAAAAGCACAGGTATTTCTTCTATCCATCACTATAAATTGTCAATGTATTTACTTAGGTGTTCTATCTAAGCATTACTCAATGAAAGCATGAAATAAGTCAAAATGTCTGCACTGCGGATATAATGAAGTCATGAACCATGATTATCATGATAAAAGATGGTCAAGAAGAAAACCTTTTTCATAATCAATAAGTCTCTAATAGGCTATTAAAATAAAAATGTCTCCCGGTAGACATTATGTAGAAGTAACAGTAAAATGAGATATTTATTAGGAATTTTCCGTCACTAAACTTTTAAGCACCTTATTCTTAACTTTATCCTTCAGATAATTTAATGGGCGATTTATTAGCCACACGTGTACAGTACCAAAAATTCGAGTGAAAGCGACGGAGAAAATTTTACGGCGGATATAATTGTAGTAAGAGAAAATACATATCGATACATGCATACCGTGTGACTCGTCTAGGTAAGGTCATACCTACTTTAAGATAGGATAGGACATGCATTGCTTCTAGCACCAAAAATGCTATTGTCCACAACCATTTAAGTTATTGACCTGTCAATTGTCATTATACTCAATAACGATAACTCTGTCTCCCATATAGCTTTCACTACGAAAAAGAGATTTCTCTTTTAAAGCCTAAACGTCATATTATTTACATGTGAAAGTATGGCAATTCAAATGTGAAAGTCATGGGTTTCACCGATGAAAGTTTATTTTATTTGGAGGTTAAGCTTATATTATGATGAAAGCAAGCAAGCTGCATGTATATATTATTCATTTTGGAGTTCTACATACTATTTGCCTAATTCGAGTATTGTATACGTCATAAGTGCTTCTGAATTATGGTTTTAGTGTATTGGGTTTGTTCACAGAAAAACTAATTTAATGTAATACCAAGAAAAGAAAGAAAACTGTTGACGTTGTCAATACCACTTAATATCTTTAATGTTTGTACTTTACCTTCCACTTCAAGGTGAATTGTGCATTGATGATTTGATGTGAAATGGGTTGTACTTGCATTAATGTTTCATCGTCCGCGTACGCAGCATCAGGTCCTTTTATTTCAATAGTCCACTTCTGGGAACAGAATATACAGAAATATCAAATAACGCACTTAAGTTACAACCACTGACAATGCTAATATGTGACATTAAATACTATTTAAATGTTTTATATGCGTACTGTAGTTGTCTAGTTTGGCAGAACATGGGAACTTGTATTTTTATTGGTGGATGCTCTAGATAAGCATCTAAACCCTTTATTATTAGCAAGCACTTACGCGAATATGTAGTTGCGGAAAAATTACATTAAAATGGGAGTGCTTTATTTGCAAATAAGACTTGCATAAAAGAATAGGAAACTACTCAGTAATTTGTTTGTGATTAGTTTCCATGTACAGATGTATCTCTACATTATAACTACAGACTTGACAAAGTAATAAATTTACCTACCTTACCAAAATGCATATTACATAAAAAATTAACTACACTCTGAGTTAGTATTAATTAAATTCGAAATTCAACCAAAATGCTGACGCATATAATAAATATTTCGAAGTTCCGCATCCAATACGCATGATTATTGCCTACCTTTCTAAATTGAGTCATGCATGCTGCGGGGGCCACTAGTAATCTAATATACGTCAAAATGATATACAAAACAATAGACATACGAGTCAACTTAAATCATTATCTACATCAAAGTTAATATTTTGTAGCATACTCGTATATATTCGTGTTTGCAAAAGATCTTAAATTAGAAATAAGACATTTTGCAAACATGAAATAACAAACCCTAGTCGTTAATGCATAATTTTCAAACGATAATGATTAATTATTTTAGGGTTGCCCACTATTTACGATGGATGAAATGAAAGTCGAGAGAAAGTTTTAGGAAATTCAGTAAAGGAATTTCTCACGAGTCAATACAAAATACTTGGATTCATAACAATAAATTAAGACAGGTACCTACTTTAATTTTTGTCGTTTTAATTCCTTTCAAGTACGGTGATGTTTTTGGTTGCAGTTCAATGAAATCCGTTGAAAAATAGTATGACTTCTTCCTGCTCTCCGAGAGCGTGATAGTGTAAGAAGTATTCGCTATCGATTCATTTTTTAAGTGGATGTTGGTCTTATCTTCACTGACCTCTAATCCAACTTGCTCAAGGGTGTAATTGCTCAAGTCTCTTAAAGGGAAGCTCATTTCGTATGATTTAAATCCTCTAGGAACCAGATCTTGAATTTCCCTGCAGCTGCCTTGATGTAGCACTTTTCCTATCATTAATAAGGTAAAATTAAGACTAATTAGGACTCATTAAGTAAAATTCTAATGCATGCATAGGTAATGCATTTAAATCTACGTGCAAAAGGAAAAATTAGAAATACAGGTAAGAATATATTTTTAAATTGTATTGTTTTACAGATATAAATTTTTGTAATCCAATGCGAAATAATTACCTTTGTCACAAGTTTTGCATGATGAATTGTCACCACCACAGATCCCACAATCATCTACCCACTTAGGTTGAGAGTAAATTGGCTCTTCCGAACAATCCGTCCATTCTGCTCTCAAAATGACAATATCGGAGGCCGAATTTCCGCATAAGTTTCCCTTTGGAGAATATGGAAGAACTTTCTCCGCCAACTTCAAGTAAACTGGATGAAAAACTATTTTTGTTTTCCTCGAGCCTTGAAAGTGATTCCAGAACTTTTCCCTTCGTCTAAACCTGATGTACTTTGAGTGAGATATAAATATCGACGATTCATGGGGATGAAATATTTGCTCTTGCTGACAATCATTGGACTTGTCGTTCAAGGATATTTTGTGGGAAATATCTCGACAAGAGCTTTCTATATCGACTGCTCCAATATGCCATTGAGGCACTCTAAGATTATTTAGCAGATTTTCCTCAGGAACTTTTATTTCTTTCCATGCTTTATTGTCCGTGGTTCCAATTTCGTCTAAATCCTTTAATTCGAAGTCATTATATTCCCATACACCAAAAGGTGACGAATTTCCAGACAAAACTACAATTCCTTCCTCTGTGGATTCATTTGGGAATTTTTTTCTGAAAAAGAAATTGTCCACTAAATCCGAAACTTTATAGACTATTGACGTATCAGTGTGATTAGCATGAAATTTCTTCATGACATTCCAAATCGTATCCTGGGAAAGTCTTTTCCCTTCAAATACTTTGTTCAATGATTTGTCCTAAAATTCAAAATAAGAGCTAAATTATTATAAATGCTCACTTTAGTGACATTAGGTTATGCAGGCTGTGCATATAATTTTTTTTTCCCATGCAAATATCCTTTTTCAGTTTGAATGTACATCTGCTGTACATAACACCCAATACACCCACACATGGTACTCATGAACTATTATGTTCAATGGCTAAACAAACATTAATGGGGCTAAAACTCATTGCGTGACTTACCAGCTTGTTATTGCACGAACTGCTTATTCCAATTTTCTGCAATGTAGGATGAGTAAAAGAAGTAAGTAGGAACAATAGTATGAAAACAAAATTTGCCACAATCATTTTGTATGAACTACTGTTTGATTTCTATTTTTCTATTATTATGGTAGGGTAGCTATACTTATTATAATAGTGTTGTTGTCTAATAGTAAAGGTACTAGGTAGGGTATGTGTATCCTCTTAAACTACTGTAATAATAACAAACTAGGACAATTCTAGATTAAAGGAAATACGGTGTTAACCTGTTAAAAAGTTTGTGGTGAAAATTATTTTCACCACTATTTTTATTAATAATAATAAATACTACAGATACAGTTCTGCATTATGTGAATTCAAACCAGAAAATGAATATAATACTGCACGGATACATTCTGCTATTTACTCTGAATTCACAAGTCCGGAATAGAGAATTTCGGACATCCTGACGGTAGAAATAACAAAATGCTACTGAAGTAACAAATTCGTGTCCAAATCGCGTTTGTGACAACCCTACAGTTAATATGCATGCAATTGATAGACAAGGTAACCAAGCTTATGTTGTGAAAGCAGAGCTAGACGGAACCGAATGATTCAGTACACGATACGCTATTGAGAATGAGAACATTTCACGTTACACTTCTATTATACTATTGCTACTTGTTGTCTCTGCGCTCTGCAGAGTTCTGTTAGAATTATGGTGAAGAGCAATGGAATTATTCTTTGGGTTAAAATGTGTGTGTGTGAAAGTTACTTTCTTGTCAGTTGCAATAAAGTTTTGCATTAAAGGGAATATTAAACGGACTATCATTCCCATTCCGAATTTACAAGGAAGGACAGTAGGAGTTTATGTTCAGCCCTGAAGTATGAGTTTATGTTCAGCCCTGAAGTATGATTTTATTGTCAACAAAACCAGCAAAAATAGTAAATTAATAAAATATGGGCCTAAATCAAGGCCTAAATAACAATACGTGTCACGTTCTCATTTATAATTGAAACGTTAAACAAAGTAATCAAACTAGTTTGATTGAGCCGATCGTTCTATTTTCCATTAGTATCACATTCAAAAAGTCTATACGAAACAGAAAGCACATTTAAAAGAGATAAAGATTAGGAATCTCAAAAACAATGTCACTATTTTTAAAACTCGGTTCCTTTTCCTTACAAGTTAGATTGCTTTTTATTTTACTTAAAATGCATAGATGAAGTAAATCAAGGTAGATCGTATGTGTTGTTTTATTAGTTTGTATACATACCGAGCGCTGAGACAAAGAGTCTTTGGTCTAACCTATGCTTATGTGATATATAAATGACTACATGGACGTAGACCCAAACCTGCACTAATCCATTCATAAAATATAAACGTTGTAAGTATACCAATTAAGTGATATCAGCTAATTAGAGATTCTTCATTATTTAAGAGCCCTTTGTTTTGTTCTGCCCATACGTCTGCGAGTGAATCATGTAACGTACTCGATAAGTCTTAAAAGGTTTATTATAGTTCAACAAAAGTAATTGTTTACTTTGGTATGTATGTATGTGGCCTTGACATTTTAGGCTGTAGCACTGTAGAATAGAATAGAATAGTATAAAGTTGCATGGGTTGCAGGATGCAGTCTTATAAAGGGCAAAGGTTTCTATCTACGTTTACATTGCACACTTACAAATAGTCACATAATATAAATTTAATATGAGAAATAACTATCAATCGCCATCGCCAGGTACGAAATAATTGGAAAATCAACTGAAGTGTCTCATGTTTTCGATAGATAGATAAGTTTCCCAATAGGTTAACTTATTATGCAACATATGTTACTGTCGATCATTTATAAGGAAAGAAGTACCTATCTCTGATAAGTGTACTTGTCAAAGTTTGACAAAGACAAACATGTTTCTTAATTTAGACATGGTTCATAGGTGCTTCTAGCATTCGTATAGCCATAACTCATGAAATACCATTGCAGTAAATGCCAACGTAGTGTAGTGCTCAGGACTAGGACTAATGTCGCTCACAATCACAATACAATACTACCGATAAAACAAAACTACAATTAGGTGGATTTGAGTGTAGCCTGTGTGTCTGTAGTCTGTGTACCAAAACCTATAGTTTTGTTCTTATTATTGATTTGATAGAAATTGCAATCGTTTTGAAGGTGAATGACTAATGGCTACTTCATATAGAGATTTATAGACCCATCCTGACTGATCAGTCTAAATATCTATACTATTCTATTCACATGTAGTTAGCTGCATCACTATTAATATTAGTTCTCAGAAATGTCCAGTTACTAAGTACTAGTACTAGCTATATGTATATCGCTAAACCTATGTACTCATATAATTCCGTGCGCTAAACTCATCCAGTATATTGTGCTAATAAAGTTTGAAAAGCTTAGGTCGGAAGAAATGAATGTCTCTTCTATAGACGCAAATAAATACCTGTGTTTACAGAACACACCTCACACGAGCAATCATTCTATATCAATATCAATTTTGTCAATTATTATTCCCACTTCTGAATAGTTTCACCTTGTAAAGTTTTGTCATCTATTGCGAAATACATTCAATCAATTACCGAATATTGATTGAACACTATTCATTACGCATGCATGAATTCACCGTTTTTCCTATTTGTGGATACGCATAGGTATTTCAACGGACACTTGCCACTAAAGCCTGTAAAAAGGTACAAAATATAATGGCTAATACCATCTAACATTTACGACGATATGAATTGTGTATGTATGCAATAAATTGTTGAATGACAAGAGCAGTCCTAATCCAATTCGTCAAGGTTAAGATGGGAATACTGACCCCATAGTAAGGTATTTATTTAGGCCAAGATACACCAACGCATTATATATGCACATAGCTTTTAGCTGGACAATAGTAATATTCTGAAACTGGTTTTCTTTTCTGTCTTATGTACTATAACACGTATTAGTTATCCTTAGAACATTTTAGACCTAGATCATATAATATTTTCTGCAGTAGACTAAAGTAAAGGTGACTGACAGGAGTCCGGCCGTACTAGAGTAACTTTATGAGTTGTAAGCAATGTAGCAAGTCCTCCAGGCCAGGATAGGTAACCTAATTTTTAGTCCAAGACGCTGATCAAATAATTGAAAATTATGTTTTTCGTGAAAATTAAGTGTAAAAAGTATTACTATTGTGTTCTAACTGTTCTATTATTCTATTATAGTATAGGTACCTACTAATAAATTTTCTATGGGTTAGTTATAATTCTATGAGGTATACACACTAAATTGAATTGTTCATATTTATATCATGTGCACTACGATTCAAGTTTTTCAAGAAGGCAAGTCACCGCTTGCACTGTTTGTCCTCATCCTATCAATTATTATTATTATTATGATTATGATTATGACAATCATAATCATAAGACAATTATGATTATGTATCCTATCTACAGTAAAATAAAAGCTGAAAATTAGTTTACTTGCACCTTTTAAGTACTTTTAGATGAATACCCAAGTGGGTAAAGGTTTCTGGGTCAATAGAAAAAGGTTTTTTGTCAATAAAAAGAAGGCTTTTAGAAAATAGTCTAATGGTCCATACCATGAAGTAACTGGGTCAATAAAAAAAGTACGAAAGTCAATAGATCGAGTACAAAGGGCAATACTTAGAATGATTTTTATTTAGTCAATATTAAATCATAATTATAATGTCAAATGGGATATTTGAATGATTTTTATAGTTAGAAAAAATTAAATCAACATGTAATTGATTTTTAGGCAATAAAGTTGCGTTATTTAAACTAATTCACGGTTTCACCAGAGCTTTGGTTATGCCTGGAGGTATCTCTTGATGAGCTATCTCTTTTGGACCTACTATGGCCTGCATATGTCAAGGCTCCCCAATGCACATAGCAACTCCACACGGATGGAACGCCTTGCCTTTGTCGGTTAATCCAAACAGAAATACCGGATAGCCGTTGTTTAATTTATATGTAGCATCCGTGTGAATGTGTTTGCCATTTGTTGATAGCTTTAATAGTCTTTTAGTGGACATAAATACGCGAAAAATTGGATTATCTTCATCATGGATGACAACAAAATTAATAACGTAAAACCCGTCATCACTGTATGGCACTTCTTTATGTTTGATGCAGTAATCTTCTAACTGGCTCGTGTAAATAATGTTTCCTCCGCATTTCTTCCTGTACCGTTTTAAAAAATTTTTGAGACTGTGGTCAAGTTTTCTTCTAATTGTCTTAGTATTTGTTTTGGCTTTTGTATCCCCCCTTCAAATAATTTATGACCTATGCCTTGACGTATGCAGGCCATAGTAGGTCCAAAAGAGATAGCTCAAGAGATACCTCCAGGCATAACCAAAGCTCTGGTGAAACCGTGAATTAGTTTAAATAACGCAACTTTATTGCCTAAAAATCAATTACATGTAGATTTAATTTTTTCTAACTATAAAAATCATTCAAATATCCCATTTGACATTATAATTATGATTTAATATTGACTAAATAAAAATCATTCTAAGGATTGCCCTTTGTACTCGATCTATTGACTTTCGTACTTTTTTTTATTGACCCAGTTACTTCATGGTATGGACCATTAGACTATTTTCTAAAAGCCTTCTTTTTATTGACAAAAAACCTTTTTCTATTGACCCTGAAAACCCTACCCTACCCAAGTGACTAGAACAAAATTATGACAATCGACATCAATTAATTGTATATTTTCGGATATTATATTATCACTTTCATTACTTATATGCTGCTTTTACCCATTTTATAGAGTTATCGTCCATCATGTCCTATTCTTTAGCACCATAACTTTAACAAATTATATTATACCATGCACGTATATTTTATGATTCTTCAGCTAATAAAAGTGATACACTATTACATTTCCAGGAAATTATTATTTATGTGAATGTGAGCGACTGATGCCGAAGTAAATATTAATTACCATGTGCCAATTGATGTTAATGCTAAAACTTCAATTTTTTCCTTTTTACAATGTGTTAAAAGTTACTTTTTCAGATACTATATTAGTAGTATAACTATGTATGTGCCACTGTCTATAACCTGTGTATCGCATAAATAATGAGAGCAACAACAACACTGATGCTAAAGGAAATCATGGTTCTAACATTAAAATATTGTTTTGCAATTGACAAAATTAATACTTTTTACTTAAAACATATTATGTACTATACACGACAGGATTAATGCAACAAGGATATAATCTATTTAAAAAGTAACCCAATTTCGGATGATGCACAAAAGTCTACTATTCTAATCTTAACGGAGATTTGTAAAGTTTGCACCTCGAAGTATCTACTTCATACAATAAATACAAAAAAAGCTTAGGAAAAATTTTTACGACTTCTTCGTCTCTTGCTTGGGCTTTCACCATTAACTTTCTCCACCACAGCCGTGCTTGGTGCAGATCTCCTGCTCCCTCGCCCCTTCGGAGTAGGTAGGGTCGGTGTAGAGGATCGACTCAAAGACTCATAGCGGGCTGGGCGTTTGCGACTCCGTGAAGGAGTGACCCTCTTTGGCTCGACTTCTTCAACCGATTTTTCCACTTGTGGTCGCCTACTCCGCTTTTTTCTAGTATCTTCTTTGACGACTTCGATTTCCTGTGTAATCACTTGCGTGGCCTCAGCATCGTCCATTTCATCATCGTCGTCTTCTTCGTCAATTTTCTGAGTTGCTTCGTCTTCATTTTCTGGAACCATATCTTCATTCTCAACCTCTTCTTCAGCTTCGCAGTCGTTATCATCTACCGCTTCCTCCTCTTCATTTTCGATTTCCTCCTCGGGCTCTACTTCATCGTCATCTTCCGCCTCGATTTCATCTTCAGCTTCACCCTCATCATCATTTTCAGCTTCTTCCTCATCTTCAAGTTCTGCCTCGGCGTCATCTTCATTTTCAATTTCTTCAGCATCTTCTTCATTTTCGGCTTCAGCTTCATCCTCATTCAAGCTTCCTACCTCAGCTTCGTCGTCTTTTTCATCTTCCTCATTCTCCTCAACACTTTCATCCGTTCCTTCCTCATTTTCAATTTCGTCTTCTGCATCACCATTTTCTTCAATTTCGTTTTCTTCAAATGTTGGTAATCCATTCTCTTCTACCTCTTCTTCCTCGTCTTCGTCATTATCTATCCCATTCACTTCTTCCTCATCGGCGTCACCATCATTTTCATCGCTAAGTTCTTCTTCAGAAGCATCATCGTCATTGTCAACGCCCCCATCAGTCGCCTCTGCATTTTCCTCATCATGATCACCCAAGATCATTTCTGGTGACTGCTCTTCCCCATGCACATTATCAGACAACACATATTCTGATTTTGCAATTTCTTCAATATTTTCAAAAATCACGGTTTCCCCTTCTGGTTCAGTTTTGATTTTTCGTGGCCGCTTTGTACCTTTGTTACCCTTCTTTCCTGCAGTTGCGTCTTTGTTAGTATTACGCTTTGTTGGCGGGCCCTCTCCTTTGACTTTTACTGGTCGTCTTTTGATCTTGGGTTTCAAAACCAAATCATCAGGAGTTCCATCTGCATTTATACTTGATTTCACTCGTCCTACACTTGGATGTCGCTTTAGAAAGCCGTAATACCAATCGTCACTAGCAGTACGCTTTTCGGAATTGAACTGGTTAGGTATGCCATTTGAGTCGCAATACTCAAAACAGATGCGCTTAATATCCGTAGATCCTACGGTGAACCCCTGAGCTCGCAAATCTGTTATGGTCTTCTCTAAGACATCCTCCTCGACTTTCGTAAGAATGGGATTCCCTCCACAAGTGCGAAATTGGTTGACATCACATTTTGCACCTCTGAAAATAAAATTGCCTTTTAATTACATAGTGAATACTTTCCAATTCCAATAAAATTTTCTAATCTTTAGCATGTACTGCTAAATACTTTACTTTGTTACGTCATTACGTCTCATTGAGAGACCTATCTATCTATACATAACTATCTTCCCTGAGTGCTTGAAAAACACTCCTGCCGTTCCTTTACAAAAATGTTTCAATTTTTATTACCCAGCTACGAAATAGAACTACGAAGAAGCTTTTACTGTCTTTTGTCACTTACTTCATTCTCCATGAAGAGGAGCAAAGTTGAGGCTCCTTTGCATACCCCGAAACCTAGCCTCCTGGGTTACCCAGCCACCCCCTCCTCCAGCCTTATGGACGGGATAGACACCCCTACGCTTTGAAAATGACTGGCTAATTTGGCTAGGCAAGGTTAATAGCTATTTATTATAGCATATTAATACAAGTACAAGCCAACAAGCCAGCGGTATTTTATAATCCCTACTAAAAGCGACCATCCGACCCCCACCCCCCCACAATTTTGGCCAACTTTGGCTTAGATACCCCCCCTATGAACAGCCGAGGTTTCGGGGTATGCTCCTTTGAGATTATAGTACCAAAATATTAATTGATAAAGTCAAATGAAATGAAACACCAATTTTTTGCGTACCCTTGAATAAACTTCGCATACTGGCGATAAAGAGTAGCACGGGAAATCCCAAATGTACGAGCTGCATCATTTATCTTTAGTTCATTGTTTTTAATACACATAAGTGCATTTAGGAGGTCCTCTTTAGTCCACCTGTCTTCCGTTTTTCTTTTATAGTTCCGTACCATTTTTCCCCCGGAACCCTGTAAATAAAAATCAATTCTTTATATTTTTTTTCAGAAAAGCTAAACAAATCTTAATTATTTATTATTAGTAAGTCTTTGTATGTTCAGAGTATCGTTAAATATTGAACACCGAATTTGGATTAACTGTTCCATACAAAATGCCTAGTTGCTAGTAAAACAAAATATTCTATAACAATGATCTAGAGTCTAGACTAGACTTTCTCTGTCCTCACAATACAGTCGAAACAGAAGCCCTAATTCAAAATTAAAAATACATACAATAGCTCAAAGCTCAAACCAATCGAATTGGTCCCACTTGATGCAATTTATTTCGCAAAAATTATTCCCCTAAATCTATTGGGATTTCTAAATTAAAGATTTAATTGGGGCAAAAACTAACAGATACAACAAAAAATAAACCACAACTTAAGGTTAAAATAACTTCGAAATGCAGAACTAAGACCGATTAAGATGACGCACGCAGACTTCCCCAATTCCCTACTTGAGCCTGACCCTGACCACATCATCAATTCAAAAAGTAAAAGAAATAAATAGTTTTCGTTTCTGATATTTTTGCTTCTAAATAACGTGTTATGTACTGTTTGTTTTGTGTATCTACATAGGTACTCTTATTTTTATTATTGTAGATTTTCTTACCTCCATTGTCCATAATAAATAAAAGCCTAAAGTTTTGGTTGAAAGTTGTTAGTAAACTTTGAAGTAGTCAATTTAATATTTCCGCTATCAGAGACTGGAATACTACGGGAATCAATGCACAAATTGATAAAAGAGAAAATTATGTACTGCATTAATAAGCTAAAAAATGATAAAAGCGTCAGTCATGTCATAATCATTTCAAATAGTTGATAGTAATCACAGAGCATTATAGAACGTACGTCATACTTATTGATTTAAAAAAATAATAAATTACTTCAAATTAAAAAATTCCACGTTTTACTTTTTTATAGTATACAAGTGTTTTGCATTTCACTTTCAACTTTCCTTTATTGTCCATTCTTTGTCCTTCTGTGATTACGAAAAAGTATGTCTTGTCCTTGCCTTCAATGGTTTTAACCGTATCAAATCTCAAAAATATTACATATTACAAGAAACATCACCAAACAGTTAATGACAAAAGTAACAACATAAAAGCAAAACGATAAGATTACTAACTCCACTTACGGAGTTACAATTTACTATTTACAATTACCACTTGTTTGCAACGTTCATTAATGTCATTAAAAATTGTTAGTAACAATATACTGGGAACGTACTTTTGACTTTTAGACTGTTATTGTAGTTTTATTAGTGCTTTTTGTACCACAAAAATAGAAATAATGCTGAAGAAAGGAGAAATGCAAGGATATGAATTTCATAAAATTAAATACGCGCAAAGTCCCATTTAGCCCATCATTCTTGTGCCTTATACTCATCTTATCATAGGTCCATTCCATTACATAATATAAACCATGCCATTTATAATGGCTTTTAGTTTGAATTGACCTTCCCGAAACTTGGAAATTAAACAGCAATAAAAAATGTTATTACTTGAGAAGTAGTCGCCGGAATGGTTGCAGCAGTATTTGACCTTTTCTTCTCCGTGGTGTTAGAGCTTTTTAAAGCGGTTTAAGTGTCCAAAATTTGAATCTGTTTGACCTGAGATGAGACGACGAAATGCTCTGTGTGCCCCTGCCTGCCTTTTCCCTTCCTGTCCAGTCCCAGTAGTCTCGTTTTGTTTGTCTCGTCTCAACAACACAGTCAGCTTGTCTCGTCTTGGTCCACCATCCAATCCTCCACTCCACCAACATCAAGTCTTCGAAATAATGGAATACGCGCAGCTGCTCCGACCGAAGCGTTCTTCCCTTAGTATACGTGGTGGATTGAATTTGGTGATGTGTATAAAGAGACAACACTATACCCAAACTATGGGCATACTTATATGCATATAAACTACAACTACTCCCTCATTTTGTCCTATAGCGCTATAACATATCCAGCCAAGGACATGCTCCACACGCTCTCTTCCTAAGTGCGTCATAAAATCATGTACCAAGAAATATACTCACTGGATAACATCTTTAGAGACAAAGAGATTTTCCATGAACATAAATAAAGCTAATAATTTGCATAGGAATTCTGTCTGTGTTCATTACAAGTACACTATCACATGCATTCTTTTCACCCTAGCAGTTCCAGAACCCTAAAACGACAGTTTTTGAAACCTTTTTAAATGCTTTTGGATTCAGTACAGAAATTCCCCAAAGTTCACAAAAAAATTGCTGAGCCACTTCATTTATTTAGACACTTGGATTGGGAATAAGGATGATTTTTACTTCCCTACTAATGTGCTTCTTCTTTTTGTTGCTTAGAAACTTATTTGCTAATTGTTTTGGATTCGACCAAGGTGGGCTAAAAAGCAAAACAAGCGTCACTATAGAAATTTAGCCCACCTTGGATTCGAATGTTTCGTATTGCATTTTGCATTTCTAGTTGAATAAATGACATGATTTCATGACGAACCTTGGCAAATGTCAATGTTGTGTCTCCTTTATAACAGTGATTTTATATAAAAAGTGGCTAATAAAAACCTTTCTCAACTTAATATTAGCTAGCCAGCTATGGATGTTGACAAGGTCTTACAACACTTGGTAAAATATGACAGAAGCCTGCCGGCCATAAAATTAGCATGGAACTGCGAGCTGGACCTCAAAGATTGCAGTATTGTCCCTAGGGTAAGAATGATATTTAAAATAACCTCAAATCTTAGGTACAATGGTTCAGGTAGTGTCCGATATATTGTCCAGATTCGATTGGGACAAATCTCACTCCAAAGGACAAAACCTCACCATTACAAGATTTCTACCAGGCCAATAATGTTATATGTTATATAACATACATATTATATAGGCTAGTACCCTTTGGAGTTGGGGTTCGTCTTAATCAAAGTGTGACGTCGAATAGAACTGGACCCACCTAATGAGTTTGATTTGAGGGTATCTCTGATACTATTTAACCCATTTAATTTTAACAGAATGTATGTATTATTTGGAGTTTTGTGAATATGTGTCTTTTTGTATTAGATATCGCCTTCGCATTATAAAAATGAAATACTGCTCAGCACAAGTGAACGCTATTCTCTTTTATGTCACCAACAAAGAAAGTTTGAGTTTCACAAATCTGGATTTGAAATCATTGCGATCCCTTCTATAGTGGTTTTCCAGAATTTTGTTATAGGTCAGCATTACTCTACAAGATTAAGTCTGCGAAATATTGGGAAGGTTAAGTAACAGATCAATTGCTACTACTTACAGTACTAATATATTATGAGTTAACCTTTTGTTGCCTTACTTTCTTTCCTGGTTTAGATGTCTCAAAAGGCTACATTTTTCATGGATGAATCCAACGGATTTTCGTTTGAAGAAGGTTCTAATAGGGTTGCAAAATTTGCCCCTGGAATGACAGTGACCATCACTATTAATTTCGTTCCAGAAGAAGATACAGATTACTATCATAAAATCGTCATTTCTACAAGAAGCTCTAGATTTGCGGTCCCAATTATTGGTCACGAATTATTCCGTATTCTTACCCAATTTCTATATAGCGATATGTGGTCATATGTCTGCTATATGTGCATTTTTTTAAAATTTCATGTTATTTTCAGGAATCGGAAGCAGAGGTATAATTGACTTACCTGATGTCTTTGATTTTGGCGATGTACCTGTTAAAGTATTGAAGAAAAAGTGCGTCATGGCTTACAATACTGGCTCAGAAACTGCGAGGTTTACTCTTACTACTGACGGGTACGTAGTAAGGGTACTTAGCAATAATGCATTATCGTTTGGTCACACATTCCATGAGCTTTATATCTAGCGTTTACCCTGCTACTAGTTTAGTTCTGAATTTTTCTAGATCTTTTAGCGTGAAACCTGAAAAGGGTGTAGTGGCACCTAAAGATTCCTTCCCTTTCGAGATATCATTTATTGCGGATATTAAACATGATTATGAGGGATATGTCCTTATTAAATACGATAATGGTTAGTTTAGGAATTTTGAATTTTTGGTCCCCTCCTCATATGGAAAATAAATTAAAATTTCAAAGAAGCTATAATAAGTATCTATGCTCAAAACAGACGAAGAAGTTCATTGTGTTTGCAAAGCTAATGCTATCGATGCTGATATTTGTGTAACACCTAGCAAAATTTGTTTCGAAGACACTTACCTGGGATTGAAATCTAAAAGCAAAATGGTAATATATAACAACAGTGACGAAGTCCTTGATTTCCAGTGGATGAAACATTTAGCTTCAGCAGACACGAGCACCCTACAGTGAGACATTCAATAGTCCTATTTGATGACAATTTTATGTAAGTCTAAGTACACTTTTGTTGTTTAGAGATGAATATGGAGGTGGGGACAGTAAAAAAACCTGGGGATATGTGATCGGCAGCGGTGGACAAAAAAGACAAATGCATATAAGTAATGTGGATTCCCAGTTTCAAACTAGTGAAATAGAAAATGCTTTTTATAATGAAAATATTTTCATTGAACCTTTGGTAAATGTCATTACTAAATGAATAATCGTTTTTCAATGCTTAATTAAATACAAAACTAAATATTCCCATCAGTTACTTTCATTTAATCATTGGTTGCAAATATTTTAGATGGGAAAAATTCAACCACATTCTTCCATAGATATGCTGATAGTATTTGCTCCAACTACTCATTTTCTTTACCAAGTAGATGCCTATCTAGGTATTACTGGATTGCAGGATGCAGTAAATGTGCCAATAAGTGGGCATGGTTTAGGCCCGGAGTTTCGATTAGCTTTTCAAGAATTGGACATTGGTCATATATTTCTCGGAGGAAGTCATGCATACGAAGTGATTTATGATTTCTCACGATGAATACATATATTTTACATTTATAATATTTCCTAATATATAAATTTATATTTCACTATAGCTATTGACTTAACTATTGAATATACTGCAATTTATTATTGCACACCTTTAGGTGGCTGTTGTTAATACTAGTCAAATTGAAGGAACAATCAGATTTGACAAAATTGTTACCTCCGGAAGAAATGTATCAATGAAAGTAGAACCGGAGAAAATTACACTGGCTCCAGATCAATATGGGGCTTTTTATCTGAACTTGGTGTGCTGTGGTCAGCTGGGAGATTTTGTTGAAAAGTTACGATTTACTGTTTTAAGGGCTAACAAGCACCATATACTAAGTATAAGGTATTAAATACATTTTACTTCAAATTAGAATAGTTTGTTATTACTAATGCCAATTATGTTAGCTATAATTCGAAAAAATATTTTTGAATGTGTTGTTGCAGAGGGAAGAAGGAATTTCCTAGCATGCATTTCTCTTTACCAGAGATTGACTTTGGAGATATTGCGTATAGTAAGTATAGAGTAATGATCTTCAGTTTCATATTAGTGAATTCTGTGTAGAATCGTATTTTTGAATATTTTCAGGTTTCCCTAAGGCCAAACAAGTTCTTCTCATTAATGACTCTCTGAATACGGTATCCGTTGTGTTAGGAATCACAGAAAGTGGTACCGATGATCCAATAGACTACAACAAACTTCTGGCTGCGTATGAAAGACGAAGTTCAGCACCCACCGAAGAGAAGACAAATCCTAGGGAATTTACTGTGGAACCAACTGTTTTTTCATTGGCCCCAAAAGGATTCCAGAGGATAACTGTAAGTATAGTGAACCTTTTATGGTATACGTACATTAATGACTGCCAAGTAGAGAATTCATTGAAGATTTAATTTAGGTTACCCTATGCGCAAATAAATGCAGAAAAATAAGCACCGAAATAGCACTGTGTGTTGCTATTGAAGGTGGGGAAGGGGGACTTTCTGAACCTTTAATGACTCTCCCTGTTAGGGCCAATTGCAAAACTCCAAGTCTTATCAATGCTAATCCGGAGGTGCATTTTAATGATGCCTTTCTCCATTTCTCGAACACTGGGGAACTCTTCATAAAGAATACAACGGATCTCTCTGGCTGCTATTTAATAGTTCCTGTGGTCAGTTAATATTTTGATGATTCTATTAATCACATTAACAAAACCCATCTAAGTGCTTCAATATTATTTACTGTAGGCGTCGCAAGCTGATATCGTAAAATCCGAATGGACTAAATTAGTTGGAATTATTCAACCGAAATCAGTTACCACCGTACCTTTCACATTTACTCCTAGTAATTCCGGGGACTCGTCTGCAAGTTATGAGTATGACATTTGGATATAATGTAGTATTTTAACAAGATTAGCAACTTGTATCTGCTATTACCGCTATGCATAAAGTATATTAGTATATTGGTCTTTTGTTTAGCTTATATGTCCTGGGTAAAGAGGAGAAAGTAACAACTTTAACAGTGAAGATAACCGCTTTAGCAGCAAAATTAGCTGTTAGCTCAAAGAAAATAGATTTTGGAAGTGTAGATGTACTGACTCCAGCCGTCCAAACATTTGATATCATTAATGACTCTCCGCTGACTATCCCGTTTACAGTGCTCATGGTTAAAAAAAATAATTATGATACTAACCACAAATTAAAGTAGCTGATATGTTTTATGTATAATAAAATTATGCATGTATTTGATTGCTAATGTACCTTTAAGTTGGAAGGAGGTGGTGATAATGGTGATGTGTGGGTATTTGAACCTGATGCTGGAATAATTCAACCAGATTCCATGTTGTCGATTCGTTTAACAGTAACTTTGAAAGAGATTGGCGTTCATAACGCTTTGGCACGGGTCCAAATGGAAGAAGCAGCAAACTACATTGACTTAAAACTGTCCGTATTGGGACTGGGCTCATGTCTTGTTTTCACCCCGGTATTGGACAACCCTGGTGTGTTGGATTTCGGCCAAATGTTTACGTACGAATTTCTATTTCATTGCAAATATATTATAGTGTAGAGTGTAGACGTGTAGAACAGAAAAAATATGCCTACACGTTTTTGATTGAAATCGTCCTGATAGAAAGACAGCTAAAACTTACACCGTTGAAGTTACTAACATGGGTCATTCTCCTAAAATTTTGGAATGGCTACATTCAAAAGATGAACCCCCACCTGATGATACGATAGTTAAGAGATTTAATCGCGGTCAAGTAGTATCTGGGAAGGCCAAAAGTGGGAAGAAAAAGGGTCCCAAACCTCCAAGGTAATTCAATAGGCATAATTCACATAGTCCATTTTATTGCCTATAATTGTTATCTATCTTAATATGGCATACTTGAATCAAAATCAGCTTTTAAATACTGTTTGCTGAATTAATACTTAATTGTTTTAGAAAAGACGCCATCGCTTTCGCAATCACCCCGCAGAAGAAAATTTTAGCCCCTATGGCTTCAACAATAGTTAGTTTTACTGCCACTGCACAGAGGTAAAGATAGTGAATCTTATTGTTTTTAGTTAACAATTAAAATTTAGGCGAAAAATTGGCTTATTGGATAGAAATAAAACGAGCATCTGCATTAGTTACAAATGAACAGAAATATATATGTAGGCGATTTTTGTTGCTAGTTATTTTCCCATGGGGCAATATTGAACATGTTATATTGCAATAGCTTAAATGTCAAATAAAGTAGTTATTGAAATGTTTATGTGCAATATAGTAAGCAAGTCTCCTCCGAGGAGTACAACTTATGGAACTACACTCCAAGGGAGCCACCAGCAAACAAGCGAGTGTATGAAAAAAGAGTGCCAAGGCGTAGCCGAGTTGACATTAATAATGGAATAAAACCATATCAAGAGCCATATAAGCCAATGATTTGTCAGACCTTAGTATTGAAGGCCAGTTTTGAAATTCCCCAGCTTGTCTTCTCCAGAAAATCAATGCTATTTCAAATCGATGCATTCCCATCGCAAACAGATTTTATTCAGGAAGGTTTGCCATTTAAAAGCCATAAGTACCCACATTTTAAATCATGTCTTTATTTCTTGTTAATTCATGCACTATTTTTAGATGTGATAAAAATTGAAAACAGGGGAACATTACCAATAATAGGAGAATTTCAGACGAGATTTCCGTTTTCTATGAAAATGAAACATTCAGGAATTGACGATGAAGCAACAGCTTGGACTCACACTTTTAGACCTGGAGATCAGTTTCTTTTAACTGTAGTTTTCGATGGGCAGCATTTAAGAAAAGACAGGGGTAGTTACCGTTTCGAGGCTGACCTTACTGTTCAATATATCGGACATTCAGAATCGGTATTCGTTTTATTTATTTTTTAAATCTCTTTGTCACTGCCATAACAGATTTGTTTTTATTTTGCAATATTAGGAAACGATTTCCCTTAAAGGCGAAGTTAATTTTCCCCAAGTTCAGATTGACCGAGATGTTTTTGAAATTGGCATTATCGGCAATGGAACAGAAGCTGTCGAAGAATTCTCTGTAACGAATCCATGTAATTTCTGCCTTAGCTACAAGTGGTACATAAAACCTCGCTCCACTGAAATTGCATATGAGCCTGGTGAAATGGACAAGCTTTGCTTTGTAAGTATGTATAGATACGTTGATGTAAATGAAGTATATCGAAATGCGTAAATCCAAATCATTGCGGCTGAAATTCATCATCATGCAGTTTACTAATACGTAGTTTCTGTGCACATATCCAGGAGCTAGAATGTGAAGAAAACATTAAAAGCCATGCTAATAATCGAAAAAGCAAACGTCAACGGAAGCGTGATAAACGTAATAAGAAAGGCTCCAACACAAAAACTAATACTGTTGGGAAAATTTCCCAAATTGTGTCGACTAATTACCAAGCATCAGAGATACTACAAAGCCAGCCGCAATCAAATATCACCAGCGTGAAAAATTTGACCCAGGACACTAAGGATGAGAGTAGGAAGAGTGAAACCAAACGTACCCGTAAAAGGAGTATCTGGAATCGAAAGAAGTCCCTGGCCTCGTTAGTTGAAAACATCAAACAAAAGAAAAATTAACATTTATAACTCCTTATAAGACTAAATTATACTTAGATGCCTATAAATTATTTCAGTGACAAAAAGAAAGATCCAAGTAAAGAGCTAGACCATTTCGGAGACTGGGTTCAATTCGTTAGGAATAAATTCTTCCGCACAAGAATGATGGAGACAATGGGTTTGCACGATATAGCTAAAGAGAAAGAAGACGAATCGAACTATCTTACTTACAACAAAGTTGAACCAAAAACAATAAATAATTTCGCTATAAGTCAGCTAATCGACATTGTCCCATTAGCTGGAATAATTCAAGCTGGCCAAACACAAAATTTTGTCCTAGTTTTCTACGGACATTCAAATGTCAAATTAAAAACTACAGCTATTTGTTACATTGAAGGAGGCACTTCGAAATCCATTCAAATCACTGCTCAAAGCACACATTTGGAGGATTCTGAAGCTCCAGAATCTCCTTCAGACGTAGAAGAAGTATGTCACAACTCTCCTCCTAAATACTTAACAAACATCAGTTACAATAAATAAATACTCTTTAATAAAAATTGGATTTACTGAAACTTGTTTTTTCAGCCTTCCCCTGTCGAAACGGCACCTGTTGAAGAAGTGAAACAAAAACCAGAGAAGCCGACGAAGGCTAAAAAAGTGTCCGCAGCTCCAGAAGAGTTGGACGAGCATGAAGTGATCGATAACTTCAAGCATCGGTGTGCTATGCGCCCAACTATGGTAAAAAAGATTAAAATCAAGACTAAAAAAGTGTGATTTCTTCCCGAATGCTACAAACTAAACTTAGCTCCTTGAATGTATTCCCCTTGAATTTCTTGAGGAAATGGTTAGTCTTAATTAAACTTACCCAGATCCTATATGCCAATATCCAAATATTAGCATCATTTGTAATGCTTACGTATATTATTTTGATGTATACACGAGTTATAAGAGTTAGCTCATTAATATTGACTTCATAATAACATAGCTAATGAATTGATTAAAAATATATTTTGCAATTTCCTTATGTTGTATATCTCAATGTAGAATAGACCTGTAATAAACTGCCGTCATAATCGATAAATTACATAGCCGATAGAGTTGTATTTCAGACCAAAACGAAGCGAACCTCACGTTTATCCTGCATTTACGAAATAACAATATGATTTTATTGAGACGATTTTACGTATAGTTACATAAGTACTACTTCAGTACCTATACAAGTATTTAACAGTACTTCTTTTTGCAGATTCTTACTGTATTGTAGTATACTAATTCAACTTTTCACTCAGCGTGCACTGCACGGCAGGCAGTGCATAACATTTACTAATTTATTTTAACATGTATAATGACAGTCGTGTAATGTGCTGCGGTCAGGATTTCAATCTCCAACCAATTTCTTGATGCATAACCCATGTACAGAATAGTTTATATAATTTTAGCCCAAAATTGCATGATTATATGGAGATGAGTATAGCATTTAATAATTTGATATAGTGAGATTATCATTGACTGCATGAGGATGGGCTTTGGCTACTTTTTCAGTCTGTATTATTAGCGTAAACTTACTGTGACATTCTGATGGCGTAGTTTGCTATTCACGTATAGCAACAGAGTTGCTCTGGTCAATGCCTTCTGTGCATGAATATGCATCTATGTGCAAAATGCATGTACATCACGTATACCTGAACCTAAAGTATGCTTACTAAGAAACTAAAATCGTTACTTCAACTTCTGTCACGACAGCCTATTGCCCCTCTTAATAAATGTACATAGGTAGTCTAACATATTTTTATCTTTACAAAATATATTTAACAGTGCCAAAGGATTAATCATAACAATTTTATGCATTTGGTTCTTTTCTCCTGAAGCATAATATCTCTTGTGCAGATTTTCCACTTGTGGATACTAAATCGTCTTAATAATAACTATAATAATACTAAATGCGTCGTAAATGAGAGAAGAGACCAAGAGGACAAAATGAGTCTAATATGTACCAAATCATTTCAAAAACCGTTGTATCTTATCTAAACCAAGATAAGATTAGATATTCTCTAACTGTTGTGTGTAAATAGCCAAAGAACATAAAACATGAATTTGTGGAGTCAAATAACCTACATGTAAATAAAATGTATACTCAGGGAGAAGTAGAAGGGGTGTTTCTTTCGGCTCTGGTTCTCATCATGAAACTTTTAAGTATTATATAATATATTTACATGAAGTTGTAACTGTAATGATGTCGTCCGTATTTTCGTAGTAGTATCCATGAACTATAATTTTGTATGCATGTACATTTAGTCACATATCCTTGAGACGAAATTAACGTTTTATTAAAATTATCCATGAAACTAATTGTAGCTTGATATTAAACTACATGCCATGTTTTCTTCCTATTCTTATCAACAAAATATAGAAAATCATTTCGTTTCAGCAAAAAGGTCTGTTGTTTAGGAATTTAATTGGAAATTCCTCCCGTAAAGCATGAATATAAAATTGTATAGCTACAGAAAAGTGGAAAATGCATTTGGTATGTAAATTATATTGTGTTGGCTAATTAAAAATTTCTACATAGCATAAATGTAATAAGTAGTTGCATAAAATGTTTCTTGTGTGTGTATAATATTGGGTATGATGGTGTTACGTATTATGTTACCTATCGATCTTCCCATGTATTCAATTGAATAGAGTAGAACAGTTCATTCAATGCAGCTGTAAACTGTATAGTCATGTAAGGAATTCACACAAGACAGAAGGGAAGCCTTTCTGGTTCAGGGGGAGGCATCGCAGAACAACTTTTTTGCTTGAGTTTTGAAGCTGAACTCTTCTGTAGGGATTCAGCTATGTAATCCTCTTATAAATACACTATGTAATTTCACTTTTCAGGCCATTCCTCCGCAACCAAAGGCATTGGCAGGATAATAAGCTAAAAGCTATATTAGGCAGCATCTTCTGCTCTTCGGAAACCCACTGTTGGTGTAGAGATTCAGTTGGTTGAACGTTGATCCTCAGCTGTTGCCATTGAAAATAACTTTGTCACAATGAGATCCGGTTTGATATTTCTGGTTGTTGCCCTTTTGGGGATTGCTCAGGTAAAATTATTATATTTTACCTTCGCTCATAATACTAATTTAATCAAAAATCTGGTCGTCTGACTGACTTTCTTGCAAAAATTATCTATGTAATATTTAAAATAGTATTTTATTTAAAATTGAATTCATTTAATGAAATGTTTATGTCATACACAGGGAGCTAAAGTTACACAAGAAGTCTTCTTCGACATGAAAATCGGAGAGAGACCAATTGGTCGCATTGTTATTGGTCTTTTCGGTGATGTCGTTCCTAAAACTGTCAAGAACTTTGTCACTATGTGCACAGAAGGTGTCAATGGCAGGTCATACACCGGCAGCCATTTTCATAGAGTTATCGACAAATTCATGATCCAAGGTATGTTCATTTCATGGGACTGTGAAAATTGGTTTATGTCAATGCTATCGGTACTAGCGTCTCATGTTTAACATTAGACGAATAAGTTTAGGCGTATTTCTTAAGACCCTTTATTTTTAGGTGATATTCAAAGCAAATTTTTACAAATCCTAACCTATTTATTATTAAGGATACTATAGTTTACAGTTCATACGTTTCTCCAATCAATAAAGAAAGTAGTGTTATAGTTTTAAAACTTTAGTGATATTGCAAGTCCCAAAATACACGTCAAAAAATGAAAAATAAAACTGATCGAGCATAAAGGTGAGACATGACGGAGGAGAAAATGGCAAATTTCATTCACTTGAGTTTTTTGGATTGTAAGTAATTTATCCCAGTTCATTCGTATCAGAAATCGTCTCCCTGAAACTATTAAAAATTGTACAGTATCTTGAGAGCTAACAAAAAATACCATTTCCATATTTTTGACGACTTATTTCTTCCTCGGTTTACAATTTATGCACTGAATACGTCATTATTTTCATCTGAGTACACTTATCTATGTCGACTTGTTTATTTATTGCCATTTCACATACGCAAAGTAAAAATGGCAATAACGAGATTAGATTAGTATTTACAATGTAATTTTGATAAATTAATTTTATCATAGCTAGACGATGGCCTTTAACCTATCTACATTTATATTTTAGTAAAGAAAAATTGTAATCCAAAGAATTTATTTGTTAGGTGGGGATGTGGTTAATGGAGACGGAACTGGTTCAACTAGCATTTATGGTGGCCGATTCGCTGATGAGAACTTTATCTTGAAGCATACTGGTCCAGGAGATTTGAGCATGGCTAACTCAGGTAATCTATTTGCGTATTTATTTATTTAACTTGTGCATCGGAAATATTTGAGCAGATTGATGACTACTGTTTGAAGTGACAAAAATGGTTCTTTTTAACCATAGGATGGTATATGTGGTAAATGTAGATGTTATAAAGGTACAACTAACTGTCCAATTGTTACAAAATGCCATAAGTCCCACTAGAATAGCGGATTTTTTATCATGTACAATATTACAATATGATTAGTTTTGATGGGTATTTCCTTTATAACAGGTCCTGACACTAATGGCTGTCAATTCTTTATCACCGCTATCAAAACGAGCTGGTTAGATGGTAAGCTGTTAACAATGAATAAGCTTCTTTCTGCTGCCTTATAGTTGTTCTTTGTAATCTACAGTGGGAAGTTTGTGAACCACTGTATCCCTTACCTAGAGCAACAAGCTTTGCATAGAATTTCTATACTTAGCATTGCGTATTACTTATACTTGTATCAATTTGTTATTGATTACACTAATCATGTCTTTTTGTTTTAGGAAAACATGTTGTGTTTGGAAAAGTACGTAAATCTTATCTAAATATTTTAACATGAGTATAGTAATTCAGTGTAATTTAAGTGATTATTCATTTATAAACTTGTATTTTTTAGGTTGTTGAAGGACTGGATATTGTCCACACAGTTGAAAAAACCAAGACTGATAAATCAGACAGGCCATTAGAACGCGTTGTCATTCAGCAATGTGGTCTGCGTCCTCTGAATGAACCCTACGAGTACAATCCAAACGCGTAATTGAAACTCGTTCTTACTAAATACTCATTAAATATACTGATACAATTTTTAACATGAATTATGATGAAATACTGTTATGATACTCGTAATGTTTTTGATGGTTTTTAAACAAAAATGCTTTGTACTTTTTTAAACCAAGAAATAATATTACCTGCTATGTAAATTGAAACTTCTTTAAATCTAGCATTCATAAACGTAGATTAAATTGGTAGACCGTAAATAGTAATTCATTGTGCATACCCAATCTACCGTCACAAAAGTTAATGGTGTCAGCGCAAGCAACCTTAGCTATCTTACTTACTCTATCCATAGTAGGTGCTTAAAGTTGTTACATTGCATAAGTTTCCCCTCAATATCATCTCTCATCAAAATAAACGTGCAATCCAAATGCTACCCAACCAACCTGCAGTAGTTAGCAAACTGCTGTGCTGATCGTTCTAAATTGTACAATAATGTGTCGATTAAAATTAGAAAGCATAATATATTTCTCCACCATTAATTTTCCCTTGTGCTCTATATTTGTTTCGTACTATAGCTATTTCAAAAAAATATATCCCCGTGTCTGAATAAGTAACAATAATGTACAAGGATAACTGAGCATATACACAAAACGGTCTTTTAACAGTTAATTTCAATACCGGGGCTTTGTCATTAATCCATGATGTTTTATGCCCAGTGAGTCAATGAAAATTTGGTTTTATAACATTGGACCTCCTCTTTGCTTTTCTTTGGCTCTGGTTACCTTCTTCCAATGGATGATTAAAAAACTGAACAACTCTTGCAAAGTAATTGATAAAATCCATTCTGGGACGATTGACGGTGAAATGGATGACGAAGTGAGTACAAGCACGACAATAGATTCAAATCCAAAAGATGACAAAGCTATTAGGAGGAAAAAAGCCTGTTCTTCAAATACTCAAGCAAATACCAAAGAAAAATTGAACCCAATGATATGTAAAGAAAATGAAGATCTTGACGATGAAATTGCTAAAAGTAAATGTGAATGAAATACTATATATCAGTTAAAACTTACATGGGATTACCTAAAGTGCATAGTCTCATCATTCTTGCTTTTATTAATGCATCATGATACTGCATACATTTCGGTAAAATTAACATGTTCTCATACGGTTTCCAAGTTTTAACTCATACCCTTACCGTTAAATCCTTTTCATCATAAAAATGAGAAAATATATCCTACATCCACCGGATTCCACCGTAACTTAGTTCACTTTAGTTTAATAAACCAACACCTGCAACAGGATCCCATTAACCAAACAATTTGTTTAAAATTAATTTCAAAAAATTACAAAATGACAACGGCGGTTGGATTGGACCAAACGGGCCGCAAATTTCTAAGTCCCACAGCACCACTGTATCTCGGAATATTTAGACGTGTCCCCCCAATGTTTCATCGGATCTTTATCGGATGTGACCTAAAGGTGACGTTTCCACCCTCCCCACCCCCGACGGGGTATGGGGCAAAATGACATTCCACCGGTTTTATACCACAAATCGGTCATTATGTTTATTTCATTTAGGTTAGGGGGTGGGGGTGGGGAGGGTGGAAACGTCACCTTTAGGTCACATCCGACAAAGATCCGATGAAACATTGGGGGGACACGTCTAAATATTCCGAGATATATTGGTGCTATGGGACTTAGAAATTTGCGGCCCGTTTGGTCCAATCCCACCGACAACGGCAGTCGAAGAGTCCATACGTAATTATGAATGTATATTTTATGTATTCATAATTTACAGTTATTTATCTGTTCACATCTCACATTTTGCATAGGTGTAAAAATATAAATTACTAGGCCCTAAGCACTTCCGTTAATTTCGAAAGATTTTAATGTTAACGCAGAGCAGAGTGAATTTCATTTTTTTGTAATATTCAAATTAAGCAATACATTCAAGCAAACACGTAACATCAAAATAACTTTATATATAGCGTAGTGATGTATTGATTTGATACATCATTAAGATAACATGTACCATAATATACAACATAATATAATGAGGGCATTATGATACAGCGTTTATATGAATCCCCTCTACTTGAAACTTTAAGTACAGAGTACAGGATTCATAAATTACAAATAGGAAACTGCAACAATATTATTCGCCATTCTTGCACTTGTAAAAGTATTATGGATTATACTGGCCACTTTTTGAACAAAATGCCGATTACAAAAATCAAGTGCAAAACGGTTTCATTTGCGTCTAAGTCTTATTATATACTCATCTAATTCTGTGGTTTAATCCAACACCACAACTTCACCACATTCTAACACTTTCGAAGTTCTCGAATCTCGATTCAAGCGAACTGTCAAACGATTACCACACACAATCTCTATCCTGCGAAATGGGGTGTTTGAGAATGAGAGCCAGATTTGTACCATATTTCTTTAATAAAGTAGGCAGCAGCAGTAGAGATTGAGATAAACAGTTTGTCAGATTAATATTTTTGAAGTGGGATGATATCACTGATCACACTCTATGATTACTTTTGGTAGATTGCTTTTTCGGTATACTTTTATAACACGTAAGTTTTGAATTTATTAATACTAGATTTAAACTACTAAAGATTTGGGTGTATAGTAATATTTACTATATTACTATCAACTATTTACACTTACACTCTTTAATCCTTTCACCTTTATGCATTTCATTCATCATTTTGACATAATATCAGATTAGATTGGTTGAACCTTTGTCATAATTTGTTTACAAACAGCAAACCAACAAGTGTATTTTTACAGTTATATACTTTACAACAATAATTTTTAATCTTATTTTAACTGTTTTGTAGGTGGTTTGGTGAGGTTGAATACTTGTAGTACCATACCGTAATCTAAATCTGATGTCTGGGCCTTTGGTGACTGGAATTTCCCCTAAAGAGGGGCCTCCGGGAACTAAAGTTACGATTCGTGGAGAGCGTTTAGGAAATTCTCAAACAGATGTAATTGCTCTCGATATATGTGGCGTTGACTGTACTCTAACTGCTGAATGGTGCTCTCCGAATAAAATCCTTGCGAGAACATTATTGTGCAAGGGACGAGGCGATATCGTTGTTGTCACGAAATCTGGGGGTATAGGAACATCCACGGTGCAGTTTAGAGGTATAAAATGTGGCTGATATTTTCCACGCAATTTTATTTGAATAATAAACAAAGTAGCGACTTTTAACATTTTGCAGCTTATCAAGAAGCAGTTGGCCCTACCAAAGAAAGTTCAGTATGGGTGGATGAAACAGTCAGCGTTGGACCTCGCCCGCTATCAATGTCAACATACCAACAAGAAGATCCATTGCAGATATCTGTTGAAGGAAATGAGTTAGTACTTTCTTAAGAACATTATGTTTGTATTTTACAGTATATGCAGGTGTAATTAGTGAGGACCCGGGGAAAACAATCACACACAAGCAAAAGTCAAATTATAGTACTAGATCTTAGAACAATGATGTTATGCTGTCAAGGTATAGTACGATTTTGTAAGTGTCATTTTCTTCTTGTTGGGTTTACAGAAAAAAGTTTCCAGTTGAAGAATTGCTGGAAATGTTCCCAGAAGGAAGTGGTAATCTTCGAGCGGAAAATTTTGTGCCAGCTTGGTTTTTATTGGAAAACCATCATGGCACGGGTTTTGAGGACCTAAAATCAGGCCTTCATTTTTTAAGTCGAAAAGTTGGGTCTCAAACAGAAGGCAAACTTTCATTTCTAAAGGTCAGTATAAATAAAAATTATCTTCGCTTATCAAGAGTATTCTTTGCTTTTAATACTGAGCTAAAGGTGGTAAACTTATTTGATATTAATATAGGAGAATATTAGTTCAGTAATTGATCAATTGGACGCACTAATGCTGCTGAGAGAACGGTGTGACAAGTATCGAAAAAAACACGGAATTGGTTTTATTGCTCAAATAGATGATGCAATAGGAGGTATGGAACTGCATACTTTGATTTAATGAATCCCAATCCCTATCTGCTAATTTCTTATTTCTTAACGTTTTATATGACAGTTAGCGAACGAGAAGCTGGAAAATTATTTCAAGAGGTGCTGGCTCGGAAAGATCGAGCAGATGTTACCCGAAATGCTCTTAGTGGCTACCAAAGATATAAATTCCTTTTTAGTCTTCCTGGAACAATGGAAAAAAGTATTCAAAGAGAAGAGTTCGACAGTGCTATTAACGATTACGCAAGAGCTAAGACACTTTTTGATCAACCAGAGACGGATAAACCAGTAAGCTGTGCAAATCTTTTAGAAAGAGTGTAGTATTTAAATAGTACAACAAAACTTAATCTCTTCCTAATTGAAAATGTAGGTTTTCCGAAAATTTCGTTTGGAAGTGGAAACTCGAGTAAATAAACTCAGAGACACACTGAGGAATAAGTTATTGGAAAAACCACCTAAAGCCGAAGAACAGCGTGTCCTGATCGGATATTTAGTTACCTTAGAATGTGATTATGACCCAGCCTGGGCTTGTATGATATGCCACTATGAGTTTTTGGCAAACTCAATGAAAAACTGTTTTAATCAATTTTCCGATATGGATCGCTCTAAAGAATTGCTACGCACACCATCTAATAAGCAAGATCCACAAGTAATGTTTTTTTGATCAAGTAAATAATCGTATTAATTTAATACTACAGCTGAGTTGGCAATAGAGTTTATAATGTATATTATTCTTTCTGCAGGGGACTTATCCAAGTCAAGTTCTTTTTGTTGATAATCTTTGCGATGTATTTTGTACCTATTTTCCCGATTTCTGGCATTTGAGCCAGGACTACTTCAAATCAAAATTAGCTGCGAAACCTGATCTTGCAAAACAGGGTGATATGAAGGTAACTAAGGCATATAAAGACCCATAACTGATAATGTGATACATAATGATGACTTTTGAGATTCTATACACCTTGTTAATTGTTGATGTTTCAGAAAATGATGGTCAGCATTGTCCAATTATTTTCTACCTTAATAACTTGCTGCCTTCTTCCCACTCAAGCTACTGCCAATAATGAGTTTGTTTGGAATGATAAGAGTTCTGAATCTATGAGTGAATGGTTACCACATTGTCTCAGTGATATAAAAGACACCTTTACAGAATTTTTAGCCTTGGACACGCCTAAAGAGATGATTGACATCATTAGAAACCTATTATTCGAGATAAGGTACTTGCTTCCAATTGCTATGAAGGCTTTCCCAATAAAATTGATGAAATTACATCGGATGTTGTTTTACTACTAGATCACACTCATTAGATATAATGGTGCACCAGTTGTCAACTGAAATTGCTGATATGTATAAACTGGAAACATGGACCAGTGAACCGCAGGGTGAACACGGCTTCATTACAGTTTTGGTTAGTAATTTCAAAGCAATTATTTGTGTTAAATTCTTTTGCTATATTAAATCAATCGTAAACCTACTTGTTTAGCCCGGCAAGTACGAGACAGCTGTTGTGAACGCAGCCAAAGTTATAAAAGAAACCTTATTCCAAAAATATATTGCCGAAAAATCCTTATTAAACAGCGATGCTGTAAAAAATCGACTCAAGAGTAACATGGGTGATGCTCTAGCTTTATTTGCTGATGTAAGTTTCATATTAATACAATTTTTATTAAGGGAGTTTTTTCAAAAACAAATTATTACTCAAACTTTGATATTTATCCTTTATTCAGGCACTTGAATTACTGATTTCTCAAAGTCGTGGACCGACTAAATCTAATCCGAATCAAAAGAACAAGTTCAGCATCAGTAGTTTAAATGATGGAGGATTGAAATCTGGTCTTCCGACATCGCACACAGCTTGTCTTTTATTAATTTTAAATAATTGTTCGTACACAAAGGAAGTTGTCTTACCACTGATTCATAGATCCCTTGTAAGGTTAGGATTTCCAGATATGACTGAAGCTATTGAAAAGGCACGAACAGCAATTAATGTAAGATTTTTTTCAGGGGTTCGATATATAATTCCTTCTTGTTCATCCAATTTCTTATTTAATGATTACAAATTCCTGTTCTATTATTTTAACATCCATCCAGGTTGTACAAAATCTCACTTTCGCCAAGTACACAGAAATGAAATATGAACCTGTAGTTGGGCAGATTGAACAGTCTATGAATGCTGGCCGCTTTGATTGGGAAAAATGTTCCGAACCCACTGGAGTGAGGCCTTACATTACCAAATCTTTATTGGGAATGATTGAAATAATAGCTGAAGTACGTGTATCAAATATCAGTTCACAAGTGTATTTTTAATGAAATTGTAAGAATGTTATGTAAAGTGAACAAATTCAAACAGTTTTTGCTAATGAATTACGTTATATTTATTTACTGTTAAAGGTTACTGCTGTGTCTGAAAAATTAGTCACCACTGTAATGACCCAGGTGGTGGAGAACGTCTGTGAAGAACTCACTAGACTGTTCTCATGTGTAGCTAACTTCAGTGAGAATGGATGTCTACAAGGCACCCTTGATGTAATTGCATTCCAAGATGCAGTCGGCGCACTTCTGACCCCAAATTCTAAGTAAGTTTGAGGGATATGTCAATGTGGATAAAGAATTCCTCACATAAATAGTCTTACAGATATTCTATGTAGTCTAGTCATAAATAATTAGATAATAGAGCCAATTTAATTTAAATTACATTGTCTAAAATCGGCTTATATCCAGAATTCAGAGTAGAACTAAGTTATAAAAGTGGGTGAAACATTCCTATGATGATGATAACTCAAGATGATACTATGATTTACATTGTGATGATGTCCTAATTTACAGAGTTTTGTTAAAAGAAACATTGGGGTCAATTCCCAGGTCCTCTGAGCTGGCAAGAAGCAGGTTAGCAAAATATTATTTTTGTACTTTAACCACCTATTGCCTATTTGGTCCTTTTAAGCTTCCGATGATAAAAGGCACCTAATTAGACTTTGAACTGTCATTAATGCAGAAAATTACAGCATCACTTGGAGGAATATCGTAATCGAACAAAATTACAGTATCGATGTTTTACGCCTTCATCAAATCACCGTTCTTGATCTGTAGATATTTGTATATCTGAATGTAGAGCAGAGCATTCTAAATTGTGCCTTCTCTTCTTAAGTGCTACAACTTCGTAAATCAGCAAGAATACACAGTGTCCGCAAACGTTTCCATTTGCTGAAGTGTGTACTATATTGTGCATTAGACATTAAATAACGCTTTTAATTGCTAGGAGTTTGTGTATTTAAAATGCCAGTATACTCGCGATTATGAATTTTATATCGTTATTATTTATTATCTATAAAAAAGATATTTATGTATGCATGAGTTTTGAAAAATGAATCTTAAAATATGTCCCATATGTAATATTGTTCAAAAGGAATGAACTATGTAGACATGTGTAGCAGTAGCAAGATATAATCCTTATATTCTGTTAAACTCTTATTGGCAGTCATAAAGAACAGTGGTGGTGATAAAAATAAGTCTTCCATGTTAATTATATGAGGCATAATTATGTCTCATCGTCATGTCAAAATGAAAGCCTGCGCAAAAAATGACGTTAGTTGGCATTTGTAAGTGGGTTGAGACGAAAGTATATAGAATTGTTCAAAGCCTCGTGTTTGGGCAATTAAGTGGAGCTTTGTGATTATCGGCAAGATGAAAGATCCTGACGAAAAGTTGACTTTTCCTTTGATGTCTCCTTTTGTCATGAGTTGGGCAAAGGCCAAGGCAAAAGGGGACATACTGTAGCCACATTTCATCGGGCTGCTCATAGTAAATACATAGGAAGTAAAAAATGTATATGAGAAACTAAATGAAAGTCAACGAGAAAAGCTACATTCACATTGTATTCAGTCTTCATCACACTAACGGAAGTATTAAAGTTGTTTGGCTAGCTAAACTGATGTCGAGACAGTTTAGCAGAATGTCTAAACTCTGGAATATAATGTATTTTATTATTAGAGAACAATGGAGAAAGTGAAAGCGAAGGCATATACATAAAATTGAGGATGTATAGGAAAGGATTAGGAGAAGATGAGACAGACAGCGGAGAAAATATTCGGCTCACAGAGCCATCATCAACATATACAGGCCCACAAAGAGAAAAAAGAAAAATTGCGAATTGCAAAAGATCTCTTTGGGTATCCCTTTCGGCAAAGGGCCTTTTTTTCCTTTTTATCTCTTTTCCATTGCCTTATTAATATCCTCTTCTGAACTTGTCTGGCCTGGTTGGGCTCTTACTCGGCTTCGGCTTTTCTCTGTACTTTCGTCTTCTTTGATTTCAAAGAAACACACGCCTTTAAAAATCGTTTGTACTTTTTACCTTTGTACTCTATCGTACCTCTTATAGTTTGTAGTGGCATGCTCGCACTCTCACTACCAGGAAAGTTTTACTATGAAAGTTGAGATGAGACCAGTTGTGTCGGAATATTTGTCTGAACTCAAACCAACTCACATTAGAGTAGATTCTTAGCAAAGGATGCATGTGTGTACGTACCCCTGTATATTTCTCCTATTTATTTCTCAAGTTCTGCTTTGTACTACATACCACCTAAGTGATATCCGTAACTATTTATGTATGCATCGCTTTCCAAAGCTACGCTGTACTGGATCAAAATAAAAATGCTATGCAATATACACAAAGTACTTGTAATTAGTAAAAACGCAGCAGTTTATAATATAGTACTACTAAAGTCCAATTAATTTTTTGCTAAAGCATCCAGAGCACGAATTATTAAAATAGCGTATGAACACTGTATTTTGAACAATTTTGGCTAATAATGATAATAATTTTACTACTAGGAATACAGTTCTTGTACATATTATTTTTAATGCATAATAAACTACATTGCATGATGTGTTTTTATGTTGACAGGGAATGCTTGTGTATTTACTTATCTTGAGAGTGGAGTCATAAGTAAGATCTAACGTCTTTTATCTTGAGTTCGTTTCAATAATCTGATAAATCATGAGTTATTTTCTCTTTCTCGATTTAATTTTTTTTAAATTTTACTACAACTAGTTGAAGAACTTGTAGCTGCTATCACTTTCACCTACTACTTTTCAACTTTGATGAAACTTATTTTTTGATGTATATCCTCATCTTGAAACCGTGGAATTAAATAGAATTGACATACAATTAATGTTAGTAATATGTAGTATATGGAATCAATTATATATTATACCTTGTGCATAGAATCAATTTATTACACGCACAATTAAACTTGATAATATCTACCTGTAGTTGATGTGGACATTTTAGCTTTAATACTTACAGTAATTTTGCAAGAAATTGTGAAAGTTTGCCTTTGTTAAGGCTTTGAGTTGACTATGCCCAATAGCAACGTATAGAGGGAGAGAAGACACAAAAAGAGTTCTTTGTAGAATCAAATTCATAACTACAGGTCAGGTACGTATATGATAATATTTACGGGCGGTTTAATTTGCAAAGATTGGCAACCTGAGTTTAAGCTGAGTAAGGTATATAGGTATTAAACAATTCTGTTAAATTGCCTAACAATTGAAGTTATATAGATACTTTTGTGTATAGATACATATTTAGTGGTCATTGCAGTACTTGTGTTACAATGTTATCTTAAACTTAAGTAGACTCTGGCTACAAAATGAATCTTTCGGTATGGAAAAGAAATCTTAAAATGTATATCTGTTTTTAGTAAAAGTAGATATATTTACAAGCCGTTGACTTTCTCCGGCTTCAATCGACTTTCCCTTTGGGAGAGGATAAGCCCTACTACAATGTTAGATTGGCTACTCTGTAAGTTTTAACCCTAAGTAACCTATATGTTGAATTCGGTCCTGGGCAGATGCCAAAGATAAAGAGGTAGAGAGGAGCCAGAGAGTTCGTTTTCGTTTCTTAGCAAGGTTTGTGTTTTGTATTGTGGAAGCTTTTGATGTGAACAGATTAACAGATAGTGAGATAGTAGGTAGAGAGGAGTCAGTAGGTAGTCCATATAGTTTCACTGGAAGATAATGATAATGTCATATGGATAGAGTAAGCAGTGTGCAAAAGGCTTTGGAAACGCGTGGCGAAAGGCAAAGCTGCCGATGAAAAGCAATGCCGCGTTTGAGATCAAAGGAGCCGCAACTAAGCTTTTACCATTGAGTGACTATATAGGGTTTTGATGAAGCCGCCGTCCCCCTTTCTCACTCTTATAAAACCCTATTTCACGTACTTTATCTTCTGTTGCTGTGAGATGTGATCTAGCAAGAACTCTGAACAGCCGTCTACCACTATGTGTAAGTACTTCAGCATGTTTTTGTTGCCATATAATACCATCGGATTTCCCTTTATCTACTCCGTGAAACTGTACTTATTAGTTTTTACATCACTGTCTCAATATACACTCTCTGTATCCGTTTCATCTGGCCTCGCCTTTGACTAATAGTTAATATACTTTGTTCTTCGCCGTCAGGTGTGCATCAAATATAAAATACACCCTTTTTATTTCACTTGTGTTTTCCTATCGTTAACACCCATCTTTCATGGACTATTTCTAATTTCTAATTACAGTTGCAGTGAAAAACATCTACTGTTTCTGCGTACAGGTGACAAAATAATATTTGTCGCACTTTATCCTTCCTCCGTGTCCCTTGTACTGCTATACAACACATATTCCTCCCCAAATAGAACAAAAATGATCATACGATACAAGATAGACTTCCCCGCAAAGGAAATTTCTCATGCAAACAACTCTGCTCAAATTAGTAGTGTCTATTTACGCGTTTTTAATTTTCTTTTTGCTCCAAACATTCCGGAGATTTCAATTAATGGGGATTTGCTATTTTCACGGTGTGAGCTTCTGTTATCTGAAATTGATGGCTGTGGGATTAAGTCTTGTACAGCAAAATAACTAAAATAGGTCATGTTATGGTAGTAGTCCATCCATGGCCAGGTGTGCATATATTTTTTAAAACTTGTCATGTCATCATTTGCTTTGGAATTAAAACCGAGTAACACCAGGTCCCTTTGTTAACTTCAAAGGCACCACACCCTAGGATGCAGCTATGAAATAAGTATATTATTTTGTGCCATGCCATGGATTAGCGATCATCATAATCCAGTATATTTCATGTTCGTGTTATGTTCTCAAATAAACATCCTTTTTCATTCTTCCAAAATATAATATAAAAGAATACACTACTTTATGACTCGTGGAGCGTGGAGGATACGATGTCATTATAAGTTATTCCATTACATAAAGTTGAGTATCTTTGTACTATCTGTACACATGTGGTTATGTGTGCGTGTCTGAGTTAAAGTTTGTGTAGAGGTGTAGGCAATCGTATTTATCTATACGACTATCTTCATAATAATATTAGTAATAATGATACCCGTACCTACTAGATTCTTCTGTTGTACCTGCATGACCCTATAAGTATGTAGTGAGTGCGTGTTCCCTGTGTACTCCTTTGGTTGTGAACTGCTGTGTTGCAGCTACACAAAACAATGCTCCTTTTTCAGTTTTTGGCCTTTGAAGTCGATCCGACAGATCAGACTCACGTTTGTAAAGGCTTAACACATGAATAGTACGAATCTGTAGTCAGTAGAAATTTTTCATGAAGATTACAGAGGATCAAATATTTAATTGAAAATCTTTTTTGTCTCGTATTTCCCTTGATCCTTACTTTGATCTCCTTCTAGGATGCATGTAAGCATGTTGTAGGTATAAGCAAAGGTATCTATTTTGCGCGTTTTCGAAAATGTGCATCCTGCATCTCATATTATGCGATAACATGACTTGTATATGGTAAGTACATTTTTACTATATAGATGTTTCAAATAATTTGACATGAAGTTTATTTCATGAGTTCGTTCTATACATACTGATGAAATTGAAGGGTGAAATAACCATTTCAGATACGGACTACGTTTTTCAAATACTTTTACTTTTCCAGCTTAAGTTACATCATTTTTAGTAAAGTAAGTCAGTAGAGATAAAAAAAACTAGAGATAAAAGCAAAAGAAAGAAAGGTTGATTCAAAACATTTTTTTCTTCAGGGAAGTAATTATTGAGAAAAATCTCAATTACTCAACTCGGGCATTTCTAAATTGCAATTTGATTCTGATAGGAATCTGGGGATAGATAGGAATCAAATTGGGTAAATACTAGAAATCAGTTTCTTTTGTTTAGAGTTGGATTTAATACGAAAATGTCCCAAAGTGACGGGGACTGCATTTTGTGGGCAAGTCTATACATCGACTTTTCAATTTTTATAACTAACGAAAGCGGAAGCATTTGTCTCAAAAACATTTTTCATTCGTATGTGAAAGGAGTAGCGGATATCTTGATAAGCTGGACAGTCAGAATTCTCAGAACTGTAAATTGTGATTTGGATGACGACAATCCTAAAGGACGTCAGTTAATTCATCGAATCAAGTTAGGACGAGGTACCCGCTTTGTTTTTCTGTTCTTCTAAACTTGTAATTGTCATTGACATTTCTTTTGTGATGGGATATCATAGATGAAAGACATTCTGTGTTTATACCTAAAGCTGTCACCGAAGTGCGTTTTAATCTGTCATTTATTGTGTTGTCAAATAGAGCTTATCGTTGGTTGTACTTGTTAGTACGAGAATAAAGAACGGAGGGGTAGAAAGAGTCCTTAGTTTCAGTGGAAAGTTATACAAGTATTACGTTGTATTGTAATAGTTACAAGTATTGAATATTATTGTCTACAAGGGCCGGATATTAAGGTATAAGTATTGTGCCTTGGAAGTAAGTGCTATTAAGGGTAGAGCACGGTTGACTTGGTTTAGTTTAGTAGTGGAGCAACGGACGTAAGTGTAGGAGACAGACGGGCAACCCTTTGTTCTCTTTGATCGTCAGCGAGTTAGAGGAGAGCACTTTGATCATGTAATAAAGCTGTGGAGAGATTAGAGAAGAGGTCATTGGTGTGGTAAATAGTAATATTGTAATCAGGCGATGCGGGAATAAAACACAAAGACGGGTATCATTGATATACTCGGTTCATCGAGTCCTATCTTCCCCGGTTGCTTTCTACTCTTTCTAAATGTGTTTGTCGAAAGTCAGACTTTCACTGCTCCATTTCCTTCTATGAATCAACCAAAGCTAAAAAAGAATTGACTGATGAAAGCTTCCTAGTGCTTCAGTCTACTCAAATCCAAAGGTACAAATACGCTACATTGTAGCTCAACTATTTTTCAAAATATATACTTAAACTCTAAACAGTACTACAGCTGTATTTGCTTTTTACCCCTCAAACAGTTTCAAATTTCAAGTTGCCCTGTGATATATGTATCACGTTTCATTTCTAACGTAGTTAATATACAGTCATGAAATTCTAAATGTCTAATACTTGCATAATGAAAGAAACTGCTTTAGAGACACTTAAAAATAAATGAGCTGTCGTTAGCAAAAAGTTCGTGCTCTCTGTCTGCAAATTACATCCTATTTATCCTGTTGACTAAGTATATCAAAAACGCAACAGTGAGGGCTATGAACAAAGTGTTTGACTATTTAGATGTTCTGACGCGGGTGAAAGTTAACCATGTGAAAGTATAGTATTTTAATGCGGTTGAGAGATCATGGTTGACTACTGTTCTTTTCAGTAGTATTCTGTAATATCTATATCTTCCTTTCCTATAGCGCAATAGTCAAAGTGATGTAATTATATAACAACCCATTTTTTTGCAGAATATTTTACTACGCATTGGCATAAAAGTTGTTTGCCACTTGCTAATTCTCATTCATGTCTAAAGTAAATTGGGAACAAATTTTTGTTTAGAGATAAAAACACTTTGTAGAAACATTTGTAGGGCGTTGATTTTTGAAGATCGTTGTTGTTCTTGTTAAAGTGAAACTTTCTGCCTACGTGGGTGGAAGAAGTAGGAACGTGGGTTTTAGTAGAACAGTTTGCCCTTGTATAGTTGACCAAAGTAAGTTTTGCGGGTAGTATTTGTAAGATAGTAAGGTAAGGGATGATATTGCTCAAGTCGAAGCTTGGGGAAACAAACGTTGGTAAGTAAAAATGGAGCATATTGGTATAAACTGAGATGTGATTTACATAGAAGAGCAAGTTTGAGAGTTGTATGAAAGTGAGTCAATTCAAGTTAAAAAGCATGTATGGAATGCATTTATAAGGTAAAGAGACGACAAAGTTGAAGTTGGCGGCAGGAGCGTAGGTTAAAAGGAGTATCTGTTGTGTGTTGTGTTAGGGAGGAGAGGGTATTAGGGATATTATGTGGAGGAAGTCGACGAGAGAGAGGTAGACTGTCATAATATGCAGTGGAGGTCGGTCGGTGTGTCGGGCGGGTCCTCTCCTCTGAAGAAGGAGACCCTCTGTGGTACTTATCATTGTAATGCTGTTGTGAACACAGGACATTATTAATGAGAAAGCATTGATCAAAAGCCTTTCATGTCTTGACAAGAGGCTTTGATCTTTCCTCTACATGTTAACATCACTGTCTCTACTCTTTTCCGGTCGTAGTTATACTTTGCCTTTTTCTCTGATGTTTTGCTGTCTTTCTTTAGAAAAAAACCTTTGATGACTTGATGAAAGAAAATGGTCCTCGCCAGGTTTAGAAAATGATATTGATAGTTGAAGTTGGAGGAAAGCAAAGGAAAGTACGGGAAAGGAAAGCAACTATAAATTGCTACGTCGGCCCGAGCGGCATTCTTTTTTCTCTATTACACACTGCATGCGTAACTTCCCCTTTGACAACTCATCCTCTTTTTTTTCTTGTTGGCCTGCTTTTTATTTCTCTTCTTCTTTGGCTTCCCAAGACTTGCCTAAGCACCCGACGGGCACTCCATGTAAAGGCACCCGCCCACCATCTCTCTGTTTTTACAACTTTCTCCATCTTTCACCCTTTTATTTCAATTTGCTTTATTCTATTTTATTCAGGTAGGCACACACAGGCAGATGTTATACACAGCTTCTGTCTCTTTCCCAAACAACTCCTTCCTTTGCTATATCTAATATTGCTACTTTGGCTAATTTTAAGAACTCCTTTGATTTCACTTTCTCCGATCTTTACTAGATCAAAAAACTAGGAAAACTCAGACATCCAATCTACACATCTTTTACTGATTGCAACTTTAAAGCGCTTTACCCGAGAAATAGTGAAAACAGTTTCTTTTATCATTTATTCCATTCATATGAACAATTTTCATCAGACTTATTCCACAATTAAATATCTTTGAGCTACAATTTAAAGTGGACTAATTCTTAGAATACCTGCTCTCCTCTTACAATTTCACTTCCTTGTTAAGGATTACTATTCTCCTGAAACATTTCTAAGAATGACCCACATTATATAAGCATTGCTATCCTAGATAAAGAACCTTCTGCTATGTACACATAGTATTAGAAAATGTTAATTAATCGACAAATCAATGAAACATGCCTACTACTACTTGAAAATTGCCCGTTTTATTGATAATGAACAGAGCTGGAACATTTATTTTAAAAAATGTTTTTCATGTTAGACACTACGCTTATATGCTTCCATATGCAAACGTTTTGCAATATTTGGAGCATTTTGAGACGCACTCGAAAATATTTTTTTTAAATATTTCCGGGGTTTTGTAAATATAAATATTTATGTAAATATTCTGTTCATAAAAAAATATTATTAAATATTTCAGCCATTTTTACTACATTAATACGTTATTTTATCAAAATAGCAAAAGTTAAGCAAATATTTATGCGCCATTTACAGTAGGATGTGCAAAATTGTACAGAACTGAGTTTCTAAGATTTCCAATAGATATTTTAATTATGTATATTAGCGAGTAGCGAGAAAATTTTCGGCATTTTTTGACGGAAATGAGTCAAAAATGGCAAATAATTGCGAAATGTTTTGCTAATTTGAGAAAAAATTCCATTTTTCTTGGATTTCGGGTGGGCTTCAGCCCGTAAAGCCCATCCGTCAATACGTCCTTGATGTAATTTATACTTATTACACATTATAAATGAAATAGAGAGAAAATGTTTTAAAAAATGTTTTCCCTTTTTTCAGTAAATATTTAAATAAATATTTTGGACTTTTAAGAAAATAAATGTTCCAGCTCTGATAATGAACCATGTCCAAATGGATGTAAAAAAAGGTGTGAAATTGCAAAAAAAGTTTGAACTGATTATCTGACGTTACATGACGTTTTTAGTGAATTTTTTCAATGACCTTTGGCCTTTTGACAAGCGTGACTTGACCTTGACATGGCCTAACGAATAAACTTTTCGAACGAACTATCTCATGACATTCTACAATTTCATTAACTAAAGTTACACCAAATTTTAATTTTGCCCACAGGTGTCCGATTTTGTCCATTTTCGAACTCGACCTCGCTTTTTATCCCTACATCATGTACAGTAAGTTTGAGTTGATTATTTTAAACCGTTTTTGAGTTATCGTGCTAATAGACGGAAGGACAGACAGACAGACAGATCAAGCATTCCTATAAAGCGGTGTTGCACACCACTTAATAATGGTCTCATCGCCATTACACTATAGATGCCTAGATCCATTGCCCTAATTTATGCAGGCTATACATCACTAATGCAAAAAATGCAATTACGAAATTGTACAATTTTCAAATAATTTCAATTTATTGCAAATAGTTTCAATCAATTTCAAATGATTCCAAATAATTTCAACCAACTCCGAATAATTTCAATAAACAAATAATGCCAATAAATTCCAAGGGTTTCAACCTCATAGAAGGTACCATATTAAAACCGTGCTGTGTAGGAACAAGTGTTCCCACTGTTTTCAGTTTAATTCATCAGTTCGACACACACTTCAGGATGACGGAGACTTAAATTATGGACTCATAGATGAAAACTAGCCACTATTTGTTATAAACCTCGTGTAACGACTTCTTAAGAGTTTATATACAGTAATACCTTGTAAGGTTTACTTTATTTGAAAATCACTCCATTATAGTTCCTGCTGCTATAATTTCTACTTTTACGTAGGTAATTCCTTACAATTCCTACGTCGTAATATTTCGAGCATAAAAACGTTATTAGTACCTATGCCTCTCTAAATCAGTGCTTACGCTTTTTCGTAACTTATTTGTTCAAAGATTCGCAGAATCATTACTGATCAATTGTGTAATCCTACGGCTAGGTAGAAGAGTCTTACTTTTTCCAAAGCGAATCTTCTCAAGACATTTTATAGGAGCGTAATTATGGAGTATGATTTCAGTATAATATGCCGAAATGAGGTCGGTTTTATTAGTATTGTGTATTCTAGGAAATCATGAAAGAAGAACTGTTGACATAATCTTTGTAACTGATTGCGAGATAAAACTTCACAAAGCTCACCAAGTTGAAATACGGAGCATAAGACAAATTAAGTTGAATGTAATTAGGACCGCAGGTTTTCTCCCTCTTCTTTGGCTTGTGTTCCTTTAGTTGTCAGTGGCCTTTGATGTCAAACTATCAGATACGCGAGTATGTAACTATGCTAGAGTGAACACATACGCTTAAACCCTAAATGATTATATAGATTTACCTATGCAGTATAAACAAGTAAGCTCTTTGAAATTGTCGTGGAAGACTTAAAAAGACGAATAGCTTTTGCTTTGGCAAATGAGAATTCGTTTACTGAGTAATCTAATGAATTTAAACTTTCGTTACAGTTCAAAGGCAATAATATTCTTCATTCTCAGATCGAAAACATTAGTATCTGTCTATACATTTGTAGATGAAAGGATTGCCATGTCGTTAGTACATTACATAGGAATCCTCTCTACTTTTCATCCGTTGCGCCCCGACATTCTACATCCAACTTTCCTATTCATAATAATCTAAATTATATAACCTGGCTTTAGAAAACTACCTACGCATATGTAACCGTGTGTTGATTGCTTGAGTCGCTGGTGTTGGTTTTCATCACCAAAGTAGAGATTGTATATACCAGGATTAGAGGCTTTAGCTATCAATTTGCTCAACTTATATATAATACATACATGTAATTTGCTATCTTTTGCTCAATTGACATCAGTATAATATGTGGGCAGTGGAAAATTACAAACATTGAATTCAAAGTAACTTTGGTACTGCTCAATTTTCGTTGACGTGAGAAAAATCAAAAGAATTAATTTCGATTCAAAGTAGCTTAAAATACTTCCCATCTTCACAGACGTGAAAAAAAGACTCTCTGTTGAAGTCGAAGTCGAATAAAAAATTTTATTTCTCTGGAATTTATCTGTGATTAACCTTTTCATCCTCTTTGAAGCTAACAACATCACAAAGGATAATAATATGAAGATTTCTTAGGATGTAATTTTCGTCTGATGATCTCGAATTTGTGCTTATGTAAAATTTTAAGGCGTCAGCATCATGTTTATGTAAAATGTCATAAGATAATGAAGTACTATTAATACATTGAGTGAAAACACTTTGATATCTTTTCAAAATCTACCTTAGAAAAACTATTCTTAAAGAGTGGGAGACATTCAAGGAATGAATATTGAGGTACTATGCATATTGTTGAAAAACGTTCCTTCGTATTCTGGTTATCTTTGCTTTGACACTGATGTGTAGCGGACTTTCCCCCAATCAAAGCCAATAGAGATAGTAGTTCAAAGGGATTGAGGAATAAACAAGAGTTGTCTTTACACTTTTGATGTTAAAATCCTCTTAGAGCTTTTGAAAGGGGCCTGGTATCTAACTTAGTGCTTAGTCTTTGATTTAATACACCTTGTTGGCTAGCAGATGATTAAGATTTACTCATCTGCTTAGATAGTTTCGGATAAGGTTTGCTCAGCTAACGAAAGGATAGGTGAAAGAGAAGTTTCCTTTTGCAATTATTTGAGATTTGAAAACGAGACGGTCTAGTCTGATCTAATCGTAAGTCTAAAGTCTCAAGTTAGAGTAAAATTCGTTGACAAAAATGATATGTTTGTGTAGCATCATATCTGTAGGTGCATTACTAATATGCGTGGGTTCCAAAGAACGCTGTATCTACTAATGGAAATAATATTTCCTGCAGTGGGTATGTTTATTTCGTAGTCAGTGCCGAAAGACTCTTTAATTTAAAGCTGGTAGAGTAGCAAGAATAACTTTTGTACACATTTATTAGAGGAAGTATAGGGAAAACAGATTTCTCTGCTTTCATCAATTTAATTCTAGTTTTGAGCTTCTACAATGTAAAGGTTTAGTAATGCCAAAGTTAAGTTGATACTGGTAGTCAACATAGTCTAGAAAATGACTTGGAAACATTATGAAAGATTTACCCAGAAGGGTCCTCAGATGTTGCATTACTTTTGCATAGTTACTTTTGCAAATCTAAGCGCTCCAAGATAAAAGAGACTGATGCTTTTGAAGAAGTTGAAATTAGAAAGAGTCGACCAAATTACATTAATAGTTCTGTGCTGATTTATGTTCCGTTTTTAGTCTTAAGTTAGTTTGTGTACATGCGGATGTTGTGGATGTTTCGGGACTCAACCAACTGAAGTAATGTAAGCAAAGCAAAGCTGAAATGAAGACCGTTATGTTATTCCTTATTTTATACTTCTTATCGTTAGCAACTTACTTTTACCACTACTTCTTTACTATCTGCGTATGTATTCAGCTTTTATCTATCCTTGCTAAATACATCGGCTATGATGATTGCTCCAGCTCCTTTTCGTAACATATAAAAGTTGTCTCATTTACTTGCGAACTAGCGTCATAGCTGGTATCATTCAAGTCCTAAAAAAATTGCCCTGAATTTTCTCATTCAAGTTTCGCATTTATTTTGCAAAACTTTCATTATTTTCTTAACTTGAATGAACTAACAACTTTCTAGTTTATTTTTCATACATATTTTCTACTTTCTCAACTAATTTGACAAGAAGAGGACAAATGTCGCACGAACTGGGAGAAAATAGCAATTATTACATTTCTTTATGTGACTGTACCCTTCTGGGAAATATTTCTCATTAACAGTAACTTGTAGAAAGCAAACTTAAATTAAGTTATGGAAAATGGACCGTCTCCAGGCTTCATTTTTGAATCAACTGCACTACTTATTCCTTTTCTAAGCATTTATTTATAGCAAATACAAGCAAATTAGAACCAACCCTGACTCTGACTAAGCATATATTATCCAACTTTAGCTCTGTGACTAACAATTAACTTGTTTACTTCTTTGTACTAATTATAAGTTGTACCAAATACCTAAAGACCTTTCCATTTTCCAATCTAATAAACTTGATTACTATGTGAAGCTGTCAACTTTCTTAAACAGCCAGATTGACTATCGGACTACAACATTATTTGTATGAAAGAACTTATGACGAAGGACTAAACAAATGTGCATTGAATTTCATTTGAATCCAGATGTTTCGTATTCAATAGTTTTGCAAGTTTTCTTTGAAAAATATGTTATCAATTGGAACACATTACATCCAGAAATGATTAAAAAGCCTTAGAAGTAAATACCTTGGCCAAATTGAAAATATTTAGTAAACAACTACATATTGTAGTAAGTAGCAGTTGTATTATAAAACTCTAAGAACAATCGTAGAACTCACTAAGAATATAAGATTCTATGAACATTTGTTTTTTACACATAGCACTAGCGATAATTACCTATTCTGAGAAAATTAATTAAGATTTTAGCAAATAGAAAGCTTCGGATTTCACAACGTGTTATTTTTAGATCTTTTCTTAGCTGACATTTTATTATGATGTCTTGAAGCTGGGTGGTAGTGCTTTTTATGAGCAATGGATTAATATTGTACAGCTCATTTCCATTTTGAATGCCCTAAGGTAGGTGTAGGTATGTGAATTCTTGACATGAGTAAGGAGGGTTGAGTTTTTAATTTGTCATTTGAGAGATGGGAAGGAATGGTGTTCATCACTTTTTAATTCTTAAGCAAGACAAAGAAGTGGATTATTTACGAATGCTGTGAGTGTGACAAGGCAGACGACATGGGAAAGGCTTTTGTTTAAGTTTTTATGACTTTACTACTCCATCGCTTTCATTTCGTTCTGGAGTTTAATTATTTTTAGTTGACACATTTCGAATGCAGATCTTTAGGTAATGGAAAGATAAAAACAAAGTGTGTCCTAAGTACATAAGTTTCTTTCATTACTCTGATTTTTTTCATTAACAGCTGAATGTTACTTGGGAATGCGAGAGTTTTGTAAAAAGAGACGAATTCACAAACACCAACTCTCCCCAGTCCTGTATCAACTAATTTTATTCACATCTCAAATCTCACTCAACTAGGATCATAGTATTCATTTCAAGTGTCTAACCTGCCCGATTCCCTAGATATAAATACATTACAGTGCTATTCACTCAAACTGTAAATGAAATGTGACTCAGTCTCCAACTTTTTTCTCTCGCTACGACTTTTTTCCCCGTATCATTCCTTGATTATGTAATGGATTAAAATAATTAAAAGTGCTCAACACTTCTGATTCACTATCCTTGTCTTATGCTTAGGGAAAAATCTCGGGGAAAGGATGAGGGGATCTTCCACCATCCGAATTTGTATATTCACTTGGATCGCTAAATTTATATTACTTTTAATAGTAGTGCATGGCTGAATTTGGTCATTCTAAATAAGTGCTATACTACATTATTTGAGTTTTTACTGAAGTGCCATCAAGCCATGCTACTGCCTCTCACTTCTCTATTCTCGGTTCCCGTGATTAAAAGTAGGAATTAATTTTACTTCTACATACGCATACGTAATGTATTAATGTGAAATGAAAATCTACTACTAAGAAAATGACATAATTATACATCAAATACCAAATTACTGATCTTGATTTATTTCTCTTTCTATATATAAGATGAGCAGGTGTTATTATCAAATTGTTGGGGGGGAAATTGATCAGGATATTGTATTATTTTCAATTTGTGACAAAACGAAAATAATAAATGAATAAAACTGTCGACTAACGAAAACAGTATTTTCCATTCATATTCTCTAAATATTGCATTTGGATACAAATGGTTGGATATAGAATGTATGTTTGTATATCCCTATTATAGTGCTGAGAGGAGTAGAATGGAAGCCGGGCACAAGTGATTTTGAGTGAATATCATAGCGTGGGTGATGGTGTTCGGCACAAAGACGAAGGCTATTTAACGCAAGATCAATTTGCATTGAAGTGCCGCGTTTGATCCTGGGTGCAAAAATAATCTTCGCATGAGCCGCACACTCGATTTCAAAGTAGCCGACCTCTTGTACTCCACCACTATAGCGTTATATGCTTCTTTCTCTTTTCTCCAACACTGGCTGGGGAGTAGCCATATAGAGTTATTCTACTTTTGCATAGAGTCGAATGGAAGTAGTATAATATTTTGTCAGATTGTGAACACAGCAGCTCTGTTTCTGTACTGCAGTAGTCTGTGAGAGATATGTCTGTAGTAGCACAACAAACGAACATCGAGTGAATCGTCAATCTACATATAATACGAGGCAGGCAGACAGGCAGGCGAGTGGTCGGGATGCAGAAAGAGATTCGTATTAGGCAGTAAGCACCCTTGTAAGTCCATGTGTATATCTAGTCTAAGTTAACGTAGATGAGAATGTATGTAGCCCTTTATGAGTTCCTTTTATTCTTGCACTCACTCACTTCAATTCCTGTTCACTCGTATACATATATGCATGTAAACCTTTTGAAGTTTCTGATCCAGATCAAAATGGGACGACTTTACCTTTGTAGTTGAGCCGTCATCGTGCGTTTGCTAAATTACAGCCTATTTCATCGTACGGGCTTTGTGCGATTTCTATTCCACGACTACCCAACTATGCATAAATGTACAGATACACAACTGACACTGGGATCTATGTCTAGGCCCTTATCGAGACAGACAGATAGATAGGCTAGTATTTTACTTGTGTACTGATACTTTCTCCTTTGTTCTTTACGCCACTTCTTCCTCCTCCTTCCTACCCACATCTAATATATTATTATTGTGGTTACATATAAATCTATTACCTGTATTATCCTCAGTAGCTACTATTGCCTTCATTCAAACCATTCTTACGCTTGTCTTAACTTCAAACACTCCAGACTTTCTCTAAACTCTAATAACATTTCTTTGAATTTTCATAATAAAACTTATCCATAATGGAATAGAATACAATCGCTAAAGCACAATCATGATCCTAGTGCTTAATGGCAGACTATTATCAATTCTGCTAAATCATATCCTTAGAAATATTCTTCTAAAATATCTTGTCGTGAATATATCTAGGCAATTCATATTGTTTTGGTTCATTATATCGACTTGACATACCTTCTTTTTACTATGCTTTACACATGTTAGGATACTTGAAGACCACTATTGATAAAGTAGTATCTACCAATTTTTTATAATCATTCATAATTGGTATGTCTTACACTTATGTTCCTAGGCGTTCGATTTCTGCTTTTAACTGCATTCAATTTAGAGGATTTATTTGTAGCTGCAATGTTTCAATGAAAAGACTGACAGAAGGCAATCCATGTACAATAATGTACATACTTTTCTTATTTGGTTGAGCGAATTTTCTATGGGGCTATCGTGCCAAAAGTTGAGAGGACAGTTTAGCTGTGACAGCGACAAAACGAAGAAGGGTATGAGAAAATTTCATTCGTTTTCCGCTATCTGTACTCTGGAAAGAGCAGTAAATATCGGAGCTTGCGTCGACGACTGTAGGAGAGTGGATAGCTTGAAGAGTATCAGCAGCAAAAAGATTCTGCACAGTCGACGAGGATATCTCATCCGGACTGCATGCGACAAAGTTAGACGCTTCTTTTGCGCTTCTCTCTATTCTCAACTCAACCGTTCTCTTTGGCATTGAAATTCTCCTCTTCCCCTTTTACTCATTGTGAGGCTTGGGTCTTCCAGTGTGTGCGGTCTACACGGTGCTCCCTGTCTGATATACTACCTCACTCGGTTGACAACAAACAATCATCAAAATTCGGTCCATATCCTTTTTCGGTCGCCGACTCAGGCTTCGAAAATACTCGAAGCTTGAGGGGAACGTAAGTCTTCCTTTTCTTAACTCAGTGTTCGTGCACTAAAAATAATTCTGAATCATTACAGAACCTAGATAGAATTGAGTAAGAACTCAATAGTGTACACTAGCCTTTTAATTGCTTGCTGCATTTAGTGAAATGGATACGTTTTTGCAACTTTTATTGGTTAAATGTGATCTCAAAAAAGTCATAGGGATACTGTCTACCATAATATGGATAAGTCAACGTAACTCTATACCATTAAATAATCTATGTAGTATTAATCTCTATGAAAATGGGTAATGATTTCCCAGTTTATATCTTTGTTACCACGATGAGTGCAATATACATATGCTCAGTACCTTTGCTTAACCTAATTATTTGTTATCCAATAAATTATGCAATGATAATATTTCTATTCAATGCGTTTATACTTAGTATTTGCGTATTATGTTTGTTTGGATAAAATTGATATTATGATTGTAAAGCAAAAGGGGTTAGTTTTTAATTGACAAGTAATGAATTATGGGCATGGCCGTGGAAAAGTCCTGAATGTAAAAGTGGAAGTTACTTATTGCCAAATCTAAAGGTCAACCCTTAAAATTGCATGAGGGGCGAGTACAATGATTTGGTTGTATCATAACATAACACATTAAAGAAAGCAAAGAACATGCCGCAGGGAGATTGAAGGTTTTATAGGTTTTTAAGGTCTACGTACTTACCTATGTATACAACTACTTATTCAGTATAGTACGTGGGTGAAATATCAAAGAACTACCCTATAAAATAACACAAATGGATGATATAAAAGTTGATATTTCGTGTTCAACTGCTATAGTATGCATTTATGATAGTTTTATCATTTTCCCCTGACAAAGTTTACAATGGGGAGTGTACAACAAAAGAAATATGTGGCATATGAAATGGAGCTAAGGAAATTGCTTTGAATCGGAGCATTGAGTCCATAGAAATATCGAAGGAAAGTTTTTCAATCAAACTTTCCAGCATTTGAGTTTTTACAGCGATGTAGGTGTAGTGAAGTATAATAAATGATGTAAGAGTGAGAGATATGAGTCACTAACAATGAGTAAACAAGCCAAAGAAAATCATGATTGCTTTCCAGACATGCGATCCTTTCTTGCTGTTGTGCAAAACGGGTAATTATTGTAGCTCAAGCCTTTAATAAACGACCGTTAGGGATTCTATTTCAGTTTGTTTGCATTTATTAAATTCATTGCTCTTTTGTCGGCTGTGGTTGCAGTAGTTCACTGATTTACACTGTTAATAAGACTTTCTCCGAAATGTTTCACCACACTTTCATTTCTTTGCACCTCTAAAATTGCAGACTTGCTTTCTTATTCACAGCAGGAGAGCCACGCTTTGGTAAAGAAACTTTAAACAAATACACGAGAGCGATAAATATGTAGCTGAAATTCAAATGAAACAGTAGATTACTTTTATTAGTAGCCGAGTCATTTCATTTGCAATATTTCACGTTATCTTCCCACAGTCAGCCATGATGTTAATTCTGATAAGAATAAATCATTCTACATTCAGTTCAATAGCCAATTTGTATGTCATATCTCTATAATTATATGGATAGATAAGCAGATACTCTAGACAACTCTTACCCTTGTTTATCAGATTCAAAATCAAATTTAATTATTTCATTTCCTCATGCCATACGACCATACTCATAAATACTTAATGCGTAAGTTGTGGCGTAATAAATCATAAAGAGTAAGTAGTAGCGAAAGATGTATTAAAATAGTTACCTAAGTATAATAATTTGTGTCTCTAGTTACTAACTTGGAGCAGAAGGAGGACATTTGCTAATTTTAGATTGTTTTTGCAATGCTTCCATTTTGCATTTTTCATAGTAGAAGAATTTTGATGAAAACCTATTTTTAGAAAATCTTGACAAATACTACGTAGTAAGATTGTGATGAAAGGATTACCGCGAAGACAAAAGTAATGAGGAGAGTGTATGAACTTAATGAAAATGTAGATATTGTTTTTCAAATGAGAAGCAGCTGTGCGGAATTCTGTGTGAAAGAGCGTATCGAACAGTGTACAAAATACCATTTACCACTTACCAGTGGTAAGTGGTTTTTAATGGTATTTAACGTTAAATACCACAACCTAAAAAGTAGTGGTAAGTGGTAAAAATGGTAAAAATAGTTTCATTTAAATTTCGTGTTTAAATTTTGAAAATTCGGTGCCAGAGTAAGAAATTGCTTAGCAGCTGATGATTGTTGTTACAAATAGATAATTAATTGTTCGTCAATCAGAGTTGGATTCAACCAATGTGGGCATTAATAGCCCTTATTTGCCGATTGAGAAATTAATTGCAATTAAATTGCCTTCATATCAATTTTAATTTGGCGATACCAAATGCAATCTTGGTTTTAGTACAATTTTTTATAACTTTCGGTGAATAATCAAGTAAATATGATTAATTTCATGATTAATTACGGGGTTAATTGGAAATGCTTTATAGAAAATAAAGTTTTAAAACTTATATTTCAGTAAATCTTGCGTATCTGTAATAATCTGCCTAATCAATCGATAAAAATTACCATTTTTACCATTAAATGCAATTTTACCATTAAGTGCATTTTTACCACTGTGATGGTAAAAAAGCCTAAAAAGTGGTAAATTTTGTACACTGGTATCGAATAAAAGTTTATGTTTAAGTTTTGGAGAATGTTAAGTGCATTATAGAGTTGATTAGAAATATAATAGGGATCTGTATGCAATGCACAGTCTTGTGATGATAATCTAGGAAATTTAAGGATTTCAGTCTTTTGTTGTTAGTATTTAGTGCTAACATGTTCCTCCTAATGCGTAATAGGACTAGGATGTTAAAGTAAAATAGGAGGAAGCGGCGAAGGAAAAGAGGGATTTTCAATGGAGCATAACATTGCGACATTAGATAGACAAAGTGACACTGACGTGACGAGTGACGACGGAGAACAAAGATGTAGATTGAGGGAAATGCGGAATTTCTTGGATGTAGTATATGGTATTTAATATATAATGGAGGGAGAATATTAGGTAGTGAGTTGAATACGTCTATTTTATTCTGTCGTCTCCTGTCATTTCGTCGTGCATGAAATTTGTTTCGGCACTGGGCTAAAGACAGCTAAAGACTATTGTGGTTGGTGTAGATTAGAGAATCAGAGTTGTATGGAGACTAATATGCATAAGATGGCAAGTATGTATTACTTAGTCGTGTCTTGTATGTTAAAATGTAGGTAGGTAGACATGTAAAAGTGTGTGGCAGTTATTGTGTTATATTGTTGTGTAACTGTAAGGAAAAGCCGACACGACATACACAAAAGTATATACTTGAGTAGACGCTAATGTATATTCTCTATATACAAGTGGAGCTTTGCTTTGTCAAGTTACTTCATACGTTTGTTGTTGGAGATGTATAGTTTCTGTATCTGAAAGAGTCAGCTAGAGAGAGAGAGGCTAGGCAGGAGTAGGAGGAGTATGACCAATTGAATCCAGCGGAGAAGATCAAAGGCAAAGTTACAGCGGCTTCCTTCTACCAGACAGATTTGGATTGTTTCGGTCTCTTTTTGTCAAGTCGTTGCCTTGTGCTTATACTCTTCCGTGCCGGTGCGACTGAAAGAGACATGAAAGAACTCCCATGCGAGAGATGACAACCAGTTTTTGCACGACTGAAACCACCTTAAAAAATACTCGCATTTTTTATCCTGTCACACTCTGCATCTGGATCTATACCGTTTCATCTATACAATGAATGAGTCCAGACTCTTTTTGCAGGACTATGCAATTTGCAATTGATTTCAACTTGACATTCATATCACCTTCAGCTATATTAAATGACTATGCATCTTTTTTATTACTCGATGACATAACGGCACTTTTTATGCAAAAAATTAATTTGATACACTCCTTCTGATTGTATCAGTGCAAAGATAATTTTATAACACGTCTGTCTTGTTTTACCTTAGGTATACACAATAGTCACTCAAGTTGTTGTCTACTATAGGTACATGAATTTTGTAATTTATTTCCTGAGAATATCTTGTTGACGGGAGCAGGTCGTTATGCTAAATAGATAACACTCGAGAAAAACTTGTATTAGTGTGCTGAGTAACAAATAGCTACTAAATGAGCACATGCCGTTGTGACAGAGTAGTTTTGCTCTAAAATTACAGTCTTTCTGAAGGACTATCATTCTCTCGACTAGACGTTTCTCCTTTGAAAATAGAACCCGACCTTGTTGCAAATACTTCGTGGAATTGCAATCTCTTCATCTCTATCAAAGAATTTTCTCTCTGATGTGTTTGTACTCTCTAGTGTTCCGTTCTGGAAATGGAGTGTCCTTTAGTTATGCCTTTTTGATGTGGGACCACACAAGAAACAAGTCACTTAGGAAAATCCAGTAAAATCAAACGAGAGAACCAAACCACTTTCAAATAGTTTTTCTATCAAATATTCATGCTTTCATTCAATCACTCTCATACAAACATCACTAGAATTAGCAGAGCCAATAAATTCCGTCTCACCACACATGAAACTGAATAAATGAGTCATTTCACCATATTATCGCTCCGTAAGAAAACTTACCGTTTCAAACTCTTGATGACACAACTCGTTTAACCTGCCTCTTTGTAAATAAGTATAAATTAATGCATGTAATTCTACATACATTTACATAAACACACTCATCACATATTACCTTTCCAATCAACCATTTCTCTACATGGTGATGGTTTGCCAAAAGATGAAACGTAGTAGATGCTATTTCGTTATATTAGATAGGCTTACACTTATTATCAGGCCATGTCTAAAATTATTGTATTCCTTCCTTCCTATGTCCTATTATGATTTGGGTATAGCTGTAAAAAATTTATTGCGATTTGCGATGTATTTGTTTTTTGTATTATCTCCACATTTGTGAAGTTCAGCTGAAATAAAAGTCTAGATTTCGGCAGAATAAAGTTTATTTGCTTACAGCGACAACATAAATGTATGGAAATAAATGTGTAGAATGCCGAAAAGACAGGATAAGAGTTATAAAGTATTGTTTTATGAGTTAGAAATCGGATTTTGTGGAGTAACTAGTACTGAGAATGTATGTATATGTGGAGACAGAAAAATTATGGGCTTGCGAAAAGAGCTATGTAGGCAAATAACTCAAACTGACATAATAAAACCGAACCGCTCCAATTAAGTTCGGCCTGCAAATACATAGGGGGAAGTCGGTAATAAATTCCTTTATAGTTTTTTGTGAAATAATAAAATACAAGTCTAAATTTTATAGCATTTTGTATTTATCGTTGGCAATCAGTCATGAAATAGAATATTTTGACAGATAAAATTGAAAACCAAGCATATTATAGGAATTGTGTACATATTTTTGTATCCACATGAGTCATTTGAATAATCAGCGTCGACTATTATTAGCATTGGGTATACTTCTTCTTCCGATGCCAAATATTTAAAAATAATTAGTACGTAAACGTATGCAGAGACAGTTGTTATTTGGTTTAGCGATTGAGTAAATCTAGAAATAATGCAAATGTGTAGAATTATTTTGCAGTAACTTAAAATGTAAAAATGGATTTCTATGCAGTAGTTTATTTGAGTGATGCAGTATTTCATGGAAAATGTTTTGCAGACTTGTAGGTAAACGTAGGAAAGTATGGGAGGACGGGTATTTTTGTTTGTTTCTGTTTATGTGGAAGAATTACATTAAAGGCACTTTAGAATCGGCATCCTGACGGTTATGGTCCTGCTACATTTACTCCGAATGAGTATTAAGTTCTATTGACTAGTATAATATAGCTCAGTAGTATGGCATTACATGAGAAGCCTGAGCTGGAGTCAAAGAAACTAACACTTCAAAGACGTTGGCAATTTATTGTTATGATTAGAATGGATATTTTGGCACGCGATGGACGCATTTCACATTCGTGCTGATACGCTTGAGAGATCAAAGGACGAGCGGCCGCTAGTTGTTTGATGTTTTCTACGGCTCACCTAAGAGGTTTGCCTTTATGCTTTATTTTACGGAGGATTTAAAATGCTCACTTATTGCGTAAATGTAGATACCCACGTTGAGTGAAGCTGAAGACTTAAAAGTGGGATCTTAAAGGCAAACTTTGTATGCTAGACACAACCATTTGGCTCAAAGCTTTGTACTCTGATATACTACAATGCTATATGCTACAGTTAGCATTAAGTAGCTACGCTAATATTCTCTTTACCTATGCATGCTCTCTTACAAATATACCAAATAAATACAGGGCCATAATAGTTTTATTCATACACAAACATACATAGTTACTTAAATCTATGGAGAGCAGTACAATTCCTAATGCTCAGCTTTTCACTAAACACAAAGGACAGAGACGAAGAAGTAGATACGTAGCTATTACACTTCTGTACAAGCTTAACTAACCGATTTTACTTTTCTCTCATTCTTCCTTTGACTCTGTCTGCCTAACCGTGTGCAGATTGGCTCTTCAATTTTACTCACACTTGCAATGCATACGTACAATGTCTCTCTCCGCTATTTCTCTCCGGGCTAAACATTGAAGCTTACTCACTCACTTCACAAAACGTTCCCTTTGCTCTGCTCTTTGAAGTTAAATTCAAATCTAATGGAAAGGTATCACGTTTCCCAGGTCGAATTTTCTCTACCTCTACCATTATCAAGGTGTACCATATTAGATTCTCACCCTGATAACTTTTGAAACACCTTTGAGGCTCAGTAAAGGGGCGGAAAGATTATCATACCTCTCTACATTTTATACGCTACACTTCCCAACTACACCAATCCTTCATCCAAAGCTATAACAGTTCCAGATATTTTCTCTCAACAACTACATACTAAAAAATTGTAAGTTCTGCTTATTAGTAACCATTTTACTCCTGACTGAGATTTTCCTCCACTTATTTTCATACACCTTGTTGGAACATTTTCATGTGGACAACTTATCTCACACTAGAATTCGATACTGTCAAAGAGTACATTCAAACATGTGACGGAGTAGTATCTAAATACATAGTTAACCAGCTAAAAGCATAATAACGTAACTTTTCTCAATTGACATTTACATACACAAATCGGAATGAACTGCTTTTTAATTTATAAAATCCAAACTAAAGGTTACGTAATGCTATTTCCTACATCTACGATACGACGTAGTTTCATCGGTTGATCTTTTCAATAGAATTACAAAATGGTTTCCTAATCCTATATCGCTAATTCATGTAATAATGCTTGCATAAGTCAATGCACACCCTAATTTGCATTGGAAGACGGAGTTCTTCGGCTTCGGCAGACTGATACTATTCTCTCGGGACTAATTTCTAGCTAACATTACTAAGTATTCAGGTAGCTTTGCTGCTTTGGTAGTTGAATTATTGTATAATATTATTGTTCGCTGGTTACAATGACAAAGAGGTCAGCCGTGAAATTACAACGGTATGAGTTAGGAATTATAGACCTGTTGTAACAAATGATATAACTATTAATTTGTAATAAATGATCATTAACGATGAATTCTACTTCGCCTCTTCATTTTTGTCGTGGCTGGTTTTTGCTCAGGATTGCTAATGTAGGCATTCCAAATCGCTTTAAAGCTCAAGGGGTAATTTTCTTGAGCTAATGAAATGAGTGAGTAGAGGTGGTCTTATATTTTTTGGGATTATTCTGTGGAAACACGTTATTATGATCATTCCTCCTACCTGTCTGTAGTTGGTCTTGAAGAACTTATATTATTATGAGCATTTCTTTTCGAATATTATATTTATCTTAAATTAACTACAATGAGAAATGCTTAGTGCTAATATCGACCCACGTATCGTTGGGTGGTCCCAGTAATGCCTCTGCTCTTTCTAGGTGTGTAGTATGTTAGACACAGGAGAGCAATAATACAATCAAGTAATTTCATGCAGTCGGATACAACATTAGTTATTCTGTGGACAACCATCCACAAACTACTTTGAAACCTGTAAAAGCCAATTTTCAGGCAGCCTGCAAATAAAAGGGTTCGTGAAGCCTTGGAATGTTTTATAATTCAGAAGGTTTATTACATAACTTTTGATGTAGAAAGATGGACTATGAAAATATCCTGTAACTATTTTTATGATTCTTTTGTGGATCTGTTGTTTTCGGGCTTCAACCAATGATAATGTCCTTAACTATGAAAATTGACTTCATTTTCATTCACTTTCCTCACCTACTCTTTCAAAGGGAATAAAGAAATTGACATTACCAAATCAATAATTTTTATGGTTGTAGAAATTGATATTTGAGAGATCAACAAGGCCATAAGCTCCAATAATTTGAGAAGTCTGTCAGAGTACAGGACAAGAATATCAGTAGAATATGTATCGCCTAATTTCAGCTAGTCACGCGAAAAAACCATTTGTCATTTTCATAATCAGACATGTCCGGCTCTTTTCATCCACATACATATGACACCAGAGTTTGGATGTGGTTATTTAGCATTGTAGAAATAATACTTAAACTTTTTACTGAGAGCTATAGCTTTAGAATTGCTTATTACTACTAGAGTATGACACATAGTACTAATAACACGTAAGGAAAAGGGGATATCTGTAGTTTCGTTTCCTCCTGGTGAAAGTTGGTGCAATTAAGGCATCTGTAGATTGTTGAACACCCTTTGTATATGTAGGAGTGTGGATATATGATATTAGGGTTGGTTACGAGATGACAGATCATATTGTTCAGATTATAATTCAGTGCATGCTAATATCCCCGTTTTGTTTGTTGAATGTATTGTGGAGTTGATTTCCGTTTTGCCTCCTTTATCATCCTGTGTATCTATGACTCGTGGTATTGAATGTGTCAGATTCAGGGCTCGTGGCAAGCTGCCCTAGCACAGTGGTTATTTTGAGGACAAGATAATACATCAACGAAAGCTAAACAATAGGTATGGGAAACACAGTCTGATATTCGTATTTACTCTAAAATGTAAGTTAGCCAAAAGGACTAGAAAATGATCTCATTTAGATTTAGACAACTATAATCTATGCATATGCCTTTTGGTAAAGCTTAAAGCATAAGCTGTTTAATTTAATCGTATAGAATTGAGACAATTGTTCCGGATATAATGATAGAAATCTGCTGTTATCGTAATGAAGCTGATAATTTGAATGAAGAGCTCAAATTGAAAAGGTAGATTTATCCTACCTTATATTGATTTATTGAGTTTTGAAAGTATATTATTCTAGCTACTTAAATCATGGGATTTCATAGGATTTTGATGATGTGACTTTAGTCTATCTTTTGTTCTATTGAGAATATAGTCTGAATGGAAATTGAAGCGAACTGATTTGCAAACGCAAGCTGAATGAGGATCAGATCGGATGCTACTTAGAAGCTGGGATTTGGGTTTAGAGTTTATAACTTTAGTGGGCGTGACTGCATAGAGAGTTGAGAATAGATAGGAAGCTATTGTACTGCCAAGTTCTACTTTTGCCCAAGTTGGATCCTTGTACATGGTAATCCTGCAGAATTTGTACATTGTGAGAGCATAGGAGTTCCTAGGAAGGAATACAATGTAAACGTTACAGCTTAAGCTGAAAAGCTGGACTGGAGTTTCTTCTGTGAAATTCTCTTTTTGACTTGACATGGCATGGCACGACTTGCTGCGTTCTCTGTTGACTATTTACTATTCTGTACCTGTCGTAACGGCTAACTCCAATTCTATTCTATTCCCCTCTATTCAATTCTATTCATTCTCCCATTTCATCCGTCTGGAAAGAAAGCAGATTGATGCATTGCTGCTTTCCCACTGAAATGAAACGGATTCTACGACGAAAGTAGATTGGGAAATATCTATTATGGGACGATGTGCCTTTCCAACATCATTTTCTGCAACTCGGCTATTTCATGATGTGATCCGATTCAATCCATAATCTTATGTTGTAATGCTATCTATATAATGGGATACAAGAATCTCTTGTCCGATGAACTTAGTCTTCTTTAAAACTACTGTTTAGGTTATGTCAAAATAGAATAGATCTTTCTTAGGATTACATCTACTAGAAAAAGGTAATCTGTAGCATTTCTATTTATTCTGTAGTTATCCCTTATGATCGATAGCACATTTAAGTACTATGTAGGAGGCACAATAAAAATACAATCTGCTTTAGAGTACTAAAATTGTATACGTTATGTAGCAAGATATTTTTATGGCCCTACTACAATAAAGAACAGCATAGAAAAGAGTATTTCTGTTGTACTTTATGTGAGGCTTCTTCAATTCATTGATAAAGATACACAAGAATATATTTGGGAGAACTTGAATTGTCTGTTGTGGTTTTATTTGTAAGTTGTTATTCTGAGGATAGAAAGAAATGAGGGTAGCAATATTTTTGTATTATAAATAGAGCACAGAGAAATGTAGTAGCTCCCAAATTTATCTATTTATATTATGGCCAAATGAACTATCAAGTCATGTTTTATTAGTCCTTGTTATTGTGGCCATATGGAAATAAAGTGTTTATATTGCTCTATTTCATGGGAAACTTTAGCAATGAAAAAAGGTGATTTCGCACAAGATTTACTGTTGACACTAGATCTACTAAAGTACTGCTCACTGCAATTCTCCCTCGCAGTGGGTAATAACAACTAAAAAAATGTGTTTTACTTTATGTATGTAAATTTAGAAGTAGCAAATGCATTTATTATGGACTTTTATAGTGCATCTGCATGACAGTGTCCTTTGTTGGGGATGTTCCATTATTCTATTTCTGTATATCAACACGCACAATTTAATGTACCCAACTATTGTGATATTTACAAAAGTTCAGCACTTTTTTGTAGAAGGGAGCATATTGTGGAAGAGGAATGAAATTCAGCACTAAGGAAAATCCATAGCTGTGACCATTGATATTTATTGTTACTTTTCTCAGTAGGCAGGTACCCTGTAGATTTCTGTACGTGTATCTGTGAATTTGACTTTGATAACCGTAAATGGCTTTACTTGATTTCTTTCTTTGGTTTTTTCCTCCAAAGTGAAGGTGTAAACTGATGTAACTAACAGTGCGGCAACAAAGAGAGGACAGAGACAGACATAACACTAAACCGTAGAAAATAAGCGAAAAGTAAGGGATGGACGGAAAGCTCTTAGAGCCAAAGGCAGACCATTAGAGGTGTCAGGAAGAGCCATCTCATATATCTTATCTTTCACAATCATACACACGAAAGTCACACCTTTTGCACCCTCTTCACAGCATAACTCTCTCGCCCCATTTCATCCTCTATGACAAAAATTTATATCTTCACTAACAAAGCCAATACAATATTTTGTCGCACCTCTTCACTACTTTTCTGACAATAACATTCTTTAAACAATACGAGCAATTCTTATGTGCTTTTTTATAACTTTTCCATGTTGTTTATTTGTTTTACTCAGTGTTACATTTTGTTTTCAGCTATTACACTTATCTGTCTCGTCAAATATTATGAAATTATTTCAGAACCTGCAATTAAGATAATTAATTTAAAATCTTGAAGATAGTTTAATGAAAAGGGTATTTAAGGTGTAAATAATACAGCCCTAAAGTTTACATCTTACTTAAAGTGTAAGTCTTAACAATCATGTAAAAACAAATGACATTCTAAGAAATAAATCTGTAGTAGGTATGACTATTGGAATATTCCTCAGATGAAACAGTAGCGTAGTTGTCTATGTCATTTTCCATTTCCTACAGATTTTATATAAAGTATAGGTGCTGAATAGGTATATTAGTCTTATAATTGTGTAAGTTGTTATCGACATCATTACGTCATTATACGTAAGAGAAAGAATGGCAGAGCACAAAAATGAGAAAAAAGACAGGAAAACAGCCATTAGTCAGGAAAACTTGCATTGTGCTCGGTAGAATAGAATGAGAAAAAACTGGCGTGGCAGTTAAAAGGTTTTTCTGTGAAAGGTGGTGTCAGTCTCATCATCTTCATCCTGTAGTGAATCGCCAATATTTGTGAAAGGCAGTACTGTCCCCTCGTCTCTATGTCTATATTTATACGAATGCAAACCTTTCTAAGTGGATGTGCTAGAATGCATTTTTCTTATTTTCATTCGTATTTGTCATTGCAGGATTTTATGAATACTTTTTTTATTCTATTCATATTCTCATTTTAATAAAGTTGGACATTGTTCGTCTGACTTGTGTCCTTCTTCCACATCCTTTGACTACGACTGCAGAGCAATGAATAATGCAAGGATTTGAATGTACTCTCTATTATATCAATAATTACACCTTTGAAAATAGTGAGGACAAAGGCCATAATATTCTTGTGTATAGATGTAGTGATAAACGATTTTATCATCTCGAGGTGGTTTCTATAATTTAAACAAAGAGAGAATACTGGGATTCCCTAGAGGGTGTAACGAAAATTCTGTCGATTTTTATTTGTATATATCTAGGAAAATGACGGATATTGCATTAACAATAGAAAAGGTAGAGGAGAAATGTAAACTGTCCGAGTGCATAATGTTTATTAATGATGTACGATGTCCATTGTGCTGGATAAACATCTATTCCACAGTACTTCAGGTTTCCTACTTCCACCATTTTGTTAGTATACTCCATTATAGCTCCTGTAGACAAAGGTCCTCTTAGATAATGCATCAAGGAACGGAAATTCTGTTGATACCTTTGTGTGTTCTGAACATATAATATTATAATTATGCTCAATAATGTCCATTATGTGATGTCAATGGAAATTAGGACAAGTTGTAGTGAGTAGTGGTAAATTGAATAGGGAAACTATTTGTTGTGTTTGTTTAGAATGAATTATAATGTTGTGTTTGTGATATGGTGGTTGCTTTTAAGTTTCTTATTTAGAAAAGCATCTGCCCATTATAAATGTGGTTTTCAAAGGTATTATTTTATTACTGGAAATAAGTAGGTAGATATGAGGACGCGTTAGCTAACATGTGCTCCTGGGACCATTCCATTTCCTTTTCATTGTTAACAATATGGATTCTGTGAGTTCCCTAATCGATGATGAATGGAGTTGGCAGCATTCATTTAAGTGGCCCAATTGCTTTGTTTCGTTTCTTTGCTGCTCTTTCAGTTTCTATTTATTCAATTCTAAATAACGAGTGTGTCCATGGCTTACGTAGGTTACTTCCCTAGTATAAAAAGTCTTATGGACTCACAGAGATATTATTTACTTGCTAATGGTGGGATACTAAGAGCAAAATTATATATAATCTGAAAGAAAACTTCCAATTATCCTTTAGAAAGAGGCACTAGGGTTAAGGTAAGGAGCGTCTAAGTACCTAAGTTATACAGAGGCAGCAAATTACTTTTGTTCGAATACGTGTTTCCCCGAGGAAAAAGTTTTGTCCTCTCTCAGCAGTATCAATTACGCTTTTTGGACTAACAAGAGGACTTTTCACATGCTGCATTAACTACAACTACTCAAAATCTCTATTCATACTTCAATGGCTATCAAAAAACAGGGGTTTACCCCAAAATCGTGAAATCTAGGCATTTCATCAAAACGGACGTCTGTTAGCTACCATAGAAAACGGAAACCCAGCACACAGCACTTTCACTTCAACCTCAACGAGCCAACTAAACTAGACCAAACCACTTTTTTTCCTTTTCTACTTCACTCAGCCAGCCAAGAGCTAAGCTCCAAACTTATCTGGATACTCCAGAATCTTAATCAGGAACGACTGCCGTATCTGATTTCCCCTTATGTACTCATACGCCTATTTAATAACGCATGATTCACGAAAATATCTAAAAGTCATAAGTAGTACTTGGCCTAGCATAGATATGAAGCTAACCGAATTACAATTTAGTTGTTCTATCAAATTACTTTGTATACTGCGCATTTTGTATCTATTAAAACAAGTTCAAGCATAATATTGCAATAGATCGTATAAAAATAACTGCTGTAGTTGTAACACATTGATATTTGTCTCGTTGTTGATGATTTTATGTATTTATTTGAAAAGTGGATATAATATTGATAAAAAGTGAGGGAGTAATTTTGGTAGCTCTTTGGGGGCACTTAGGAAGTTTTATCCTCTTGAGAAATTGTTGGAAAAGATGAAGATTAGGATGGAGTCATTGAGTCTCAGTCGATTTGACTCATTTTATTCTGGGAGCTTTTACGCTATCATCTTTCTTCTTCAACCTTCTACACACTTTACATAGAAATGAGAAAGTTGTTCTCCTATTGAATTCTACATTGTAGAAAGAGGTGTAGAGAGTGGAAGAGAATAAGACAGCTGTAGGTTATATGTATACATAATAGATAGAGAGTACGTGAGTTGAGAGAATCAAGGTTTATGCCACAATATTATATTTATAAAGAAATCGGATTAAGTCAGAAGTACACAACATTCATTTTTACGAAGCTAGGGTTTCCATCTCCTGTCTACGTAGTGTGACTTTGTGCGTATGACACACACGAGTCATGTAGGGACTCTTGTTATAATATAAAACTGTAGGACATGCTGAGATTCCTATAAAATTCTCATAATATTCCATGACAGCATCATTCTAAAGATCTTCCCTACATTAGAGTTTTCTATAGTAGGAGAGTAGTAAAGCATATAAGTAGATAGCAAGTGGTTAAGTTTTGTGGATGGAGAAAAGATATTGTAGTCAACATTCAAGCTTCATAGCAAAGTTTGTGGAAGAGGAGAATTGATGTGAAAGGAAGACAAGACGAGACAGACAGGATGAAAAAACGGAAACGGGAAGATAGTGGAAAAATGGAAGCGTTGAGTTGAGTCGAGCTGGAGCTGACTTGACTTTCTGCGTGATGTGAAAGATGATGGATAAGAAGAGCAGAGAATGCCCTGTGCATACCAATGCCTCGAAATTTCAGCCTGGCAACGAATAGCTTTTAAACTCTGTTGTAACTCCTACTAGGAAATCCCAAGTTTATGCGTTATTCTTGGTTAGAGGAGGAGGAGGATGAGAGAAATGTGTATATTTCATACTTCATCTACACTCTTGTCTAGCTTCCTCCAGTTTGGCTTGATTTGCTTTTTAGCATAGATAGCAGAGTCCTCATAGCATTGTAAAATGTAAGCTCAGTAGCTTTAAGCTAGAGATTCACATAACAACTTTACAAGAAGACAAGGCAAAGCTTGAAACGCTAGCGGTCGACGTGGCATGATAAATTTTGATGTAATAATTCACGATTCGTTTGCAGTTATAAGTTGGGGAAATGCTGTCGGAGCGTGTGAATTGGATCGTGCCTTGCAGCATGAATGTTTCCCTATTTCAATAGCGTATTTCCTCTTCTAAGTGGCAACACAAGGAGTGAAAACTCAACCAAATATGTAAAATGAGATTTGTAGAATTTAATTCACAAGAGAAAGAGACAGACACGCAAACAGCATATGGAAAGAAGAATGTTACTTCAACATTGTCTTCCTACTCATTTTGTTATTATGCTTGATATCCTACTATTTTTGGATATTTCTAATACATTCGTTTATATCCATGTATCATTTATGTATAGATATAATATGAATGTATATATGTAAGATTAGTAGGCAACATTACCATATACTGCACCTTTTTTAATATGTTTATAAATCTCCTACAACAAAAAAGTTACCTTACTATCTACAGCATTATTCGTTACGAAAATGAAATTCAACGTAATACTTGGTTACAATGATAACGTTATGTACATAAACAAGGCATGAAGTGCAACTCCCTGAATTTTCAGTGTCATTCTCTCAGGAATTTTATCGCATGCATATGTATGAGACAGAAAATGCTAATTCATTTTGTGACGGATCTACAAAATTAGGCTTCAAATATAGTAATGAATACTTGGGCTGCCGATAATCACTTTGAAATAAAAAATAATGTATTCTTTTAACAAAATTTGTAGATACTTCCTACTTTAATTCTCGTTATAATTGCTGAGTGATTGGACGAAGTTGATGTCTAATCTTAAGTCAAGAGCTACCGCAACTTTAGTTAAAGTCGGCCGGAAAAAATATAATGAGTTATTTATATGTGAATTCACAGTAAGACAACTCGCAATAAAGGGTAAAATACAGTGGTTGTTAGGTAATGAAAACGACATTTATCCACCAAAATATACAATGCAAAGCTATTAGAAGAAAGGAGTACCAGGATTTTTGGAAAATCTCCGTCAATACTTTGGACCATAAATATCTCTAGCAGATAGTTTCGTCTGGTTACACTAATGTAGGTTGGATAGAAGGAGAAAAACGGAATGAAAAAACATAAATAGGAAAGGAAATCTCATTGGAAATCTTTAATGTTGTCGTTGAAATGGAAATTCAGAGATAGGTTCTGCTCATCCTAAAGTATTTAAGGCACTTACCCATGTCTGAGAGTCTCAACAAGGCTGTCGTCTTTGAATGCAAGTTACAATGTCAAAGTCAGGTTTGTATTGTAGCCAGTAGACAAATGTAACGAGGAGAATCTCTGAAGATGTGCATATAGTAGTATAGTATAGTCACTCATTGTAGAAAAGTACTATAGGTATATGAGGGAGTATTTTATAAAAGCAGTTGTTAGTTAGTGGCAGGCAATTGCTTTAAGTTGGCTGCGTGTTCGGCTGTCTTGGTTTGGAGTTCCATTACTGTTAAATATCTCCTGCCCGGACTGTGGAGCCCAATGGAGAGAAGTCTCATTCATAGTTTATGCAAATTACACGCTTCCAGTGTCATCTCCTAAAGTTTAAACGATGTTGGCTGCTTGGCTTGTATTGTGTGTGCGTTGTAAGCATTTGGCTAAGGTAGATTCGTTATTTGCTTTGTGCAAGAGGGAGACTGTGATTGTATGTGAGAAGGCAGCAGAAGTGTGTAATGTAGTCAGAGGAGCTACGCAATGGTGAATTTAGGGGAGACTTATGTATAGCAAAAGGAAGAGAAATAAGACAGCCATTAGAGTCAGGCTAAAAAGACAACTAGAGTCAAAACGAATGTATTTTGCAGTAGATAGATGCACATTCTGAGTTGGACCGAGTTAAGAATAGGAGGAGTGGGATTCAGATAGGAAAAAATATTTATATCAACGATGTAGGTAACTTGAGTCACTAACTATTCCTACCGCCTGTGTAACCAAAGTAGTCACACTAAATGTCTCAGTCATGTCAGTCTAAATCTTTAGTTTGGATGGAAAACTGTAATGTGTATTTGGAATTGGTCTCTTAACTTAGCTAAATGGGGTCCTCTGTAATGACGGAAGTGAGTCTTAATGGTAATTCGAAGTTTCTATTTTTACGGAGTGGAGGACGAAGGAGGATTAAATGGGATTTACTGATGAAACTTTAACTTGGGCTCCTTTTCATGGGACACTTTTTTCATCTACTAAATAAGTTACGTGTTGCCGTTGCCTCATAGACTGAATTGTAGTTCTTGGTGCTGTATGTATACACTTTGCAGATCTGTCGTCGTGACGGATTGTAAGTAAAAGTAGAGTTTCTCACCAGAATCTAATCTAACTGTGACATTGATTGAAATGAGTTGAAATAGGTTTGCATTTTTTATTCCCGTCGTTGCCTCACTTATTTTTCCCACTTGAAGTTTATTTGGATGTTTGAGTAGACTCTTAGCCAGACATGACATATCTCAAGTGTACCAAACTTACGTCAAATCGACTGACTGATTTCGTCAGATACGATCGTGTGGGCTTTTCTCTAACTCTCCCGGGAATTCATCATTCCTCTAACCCACTACACTTTTGATCAATTTACTTATTTCACCAAACCCATTTAAAACGAAACTACCTAATCGCACGACCACACCACCAGGAAACATAACATATGTCCCTAAACATCTCAAGTAATTGGGAAACATTAGTATAAAACTCTCTAGCTAAAATAGAATAGTCTGAGTGCTCTTGTCAATGTCATTTCATGCTCCATACTGTGATGGATTCCAAATTACTTCACCATACAATACTTCATACACGAGTGAGCAGTCAAAATAAATTACCATGCCTAAATATATTTTAATATTGGACTATCGGCATCATCGACTTAGTTTCAGCAATGGAAAAATATAGCACCGTATAGCATAATTTCGAGATTTCTTTTACTACGACACAACAGGGCATAGAATAACACAATCTACTACAGTGCGTCCGCAATATATTTTAATAACCTTTGAATATTTCCAGAAGACTTAACTGTTTGCAAAATTGTTTTTTGTGACAGGTTTACGTCTTTTGAGTTGCAATGAACATTTATATAATTCTTGTCTTGAAGATAATTCAGTTGTTTTTATTCTTTCCCATTTTTGAGAGCGACATAGTACTGTGGCTGTCTGGAGATGTCAACTGTGGAAATTTAATTAATAAATTAATAAACTAGTTAATAATTACTAATGCCTCAATTGGTTTAGCAAATACTGATAAGAATGAAGGTGAAGTTGACAGCTAGGAGAATTGCTCTCAATTCTGATGGTTTATGTATTTATGTGTTCAACAGCGGTTGGCAGACAGGTCTAGAAAACCAGTATAAAATTATATTGTTTGAGCAGGAGCTCAATTTGTATGATGATTTTATTATCCTTCCTTCCTGTTCCTGACTATCTGTGCATACATTATGGAATATTAGCAGAAGAGTAGCAGGTACCAACTGAGATATATGCCAAGTGCGTACTTATTCTATTTACATTTGCATTTCCAGATCTAATGTGTGCATGACTGCATAATGTGATGAGATGAGAGTCTACATAAAGTTAGTTGTTTACTTACGAGTAAAATAGAATAGGTATTCTTCTACTCTGCATAATTGAAGGATGAGCAGAGACGAGATAGAAAAGAATGGGAATGTAACTGACAGCTGGAGAAATCCATTATTTCGATCAATCTGAGCGCATTCACTTGTGGAAATTTTCTCAAAACACCATTGTGCTCAAGAAGAATACCAAATAAAAGATGTTGTCCTTAGCATTAGCATGCCTCGATAGATTTTCCTTGCTAAGCATTGCAATGGCTGCTACAGAAAACTACCAGGGTTGGCTGTTCTTGAAATGTAAAATGTAAAAGCATGTTTTAAAATATATTTCCTTTGTTCTTCTTTATCTTTTTGTTTGTATAGTGTACTATTTCCTCTGCTTTAGCTGGGGAAATGCTTGCTCCTTCCACTTTTTGTGGTTTAGGAAATAAATTGAATTTGAAACCTATGAACATGCTTTTACTTGTTTCTACACGTAAGTTTCTTTGAAATTATTTATCGGATTTATTTGCTCATATTTTTGCCTAATAGGTAACTTAATTTTCTGAAAAAGCATCTATACACTTTGCTTTGAAGTTTTCTTCGAAGAGAACAAAGTTGAATTGTTGTCAGTATTATTGCTTCGCTTATGTTAGAATAATCCAACGAAATTTGTCCGCGCAATATCAATTCAATATGTACTTATCTATATCATTCTCAATGTACTAAAATAGCGTGTTAGTGTTCAGGATTATTTTCGCAGAAACTGGCTTCCTTTTCTATCTCAACGCGAACACACGTATTTCCTAGGAATGTGTACATATATAACATACTTCCGTATGAATGGTGTAAATAGGAAGGAAATTCTTTCTCTCTCATCTCCAACGGAACCTTTCTCCAACTTCGTGTTATCCAAACGGTACATTTCAGATATTTCCGGGGTAGCTAACCACATAAAGAATCAATGAACCTTATAAGTCACAGGGTTGAACTCATAAACATCCAAAAAGATTTCTAGTGCCTATAAAGTACTAAAGGGTATCAAGATATTATATCCCTTGATATTTACACTGGAGAGATACAACTTTCTTCCAAGTAATTTACTGTCCTTCAAAGTAATCATGTTTGTACACGTAGCTTCCGTTGGTACTTTTCTTTGTCCTGGCAAAATTTGTGAGATGAACTTTTTTGTCTGATTGCAAGTTGCCAACTGAAGTGAGGTGAGCTAACATTGAGAGTACACTTGAGGCATGGTGTGTGGAATCGCGATAGCACAGTAAGTAAAATTGTGTGTGGTGGCTACAAAGATAGCTGGAGTTCGCCACATTTATTTCTATACATTTATCTTGTACTAGGAAAAGAGTGGCTCTACCTTTCCCCAGATGTTATACGACTATACTTATAAAACGTGTACAGATAACATTATTGTAGTATATCTAGACTAGGTAAAATAATATGAAAGTTGTAATGTATGTCTCCTGTGTTATATTAGTTTGACTAAATAAAGTTGCTTTGGCTTAGCTTTTGGTGATTTCGTTTAAGTTTTGGTGCGAGGGGCGACCAAATACAATTTCCTCTGAGCAAGAATCAACTCAAGTCTCATCCTCATCTGCTGAATTCTTCTGTGAGTGAGTGAAATGCTGCTTCCTACTTCACTTCGCATTCCCATACCACTATATTGCATTGTATTCCGCGTTGACTTAGCTGGAGTTGAAGTTCCTTCTTGTCAACAGGACATGATGGCTTTTTCAGATAACATTTTCTGTCCTCCTCCTAAATCTAAACTCAAGGCTTACTTCTTTTCACCTATTATGCCTACTACTGTTATACTACTGAACATAGATTACATTATGTGAATGTATATTACTATACCTTATACACAGTAAATATTTATTTAAGTGCAGATGTCATACTACTATTTCTTCAACAAATCTCTATTGATGTTATTAGATATAGAGTGCTTTAAGGTGTAGGAAATCTTTTTTGGATAATTTGAAACTTTGTAGAAATGTTGTTTTGCTTCGTTAGATTTAAGTTCCGGTGGGAAAGTGGAGAAATTTGGCTACGTAATCTAATTGGGTAGCAAGAATTATTTACAAAAGTTTTAACATTCTAAGCACAGGGTAATAAGATAAGATTTAAGTAGACGGATTCTAAAAAGAGGCTTGCTAAGTATGTTTTTGTCAAAGCAAACATAAATGGTACATGATACACAGTTGTGCGGATTCACAGCGTTAGAATTGGCTGTTAGTATTAACTTGGAGAGTTAACATTCGTTAGGGACTATTAGTAGTTATAACATGCAAGTTGGCTGCTTTCCCCTTGCCAAGCTACGCAATAGGAGTGAGTGGTGAGTATAATGGATTGCATTAGTGAAAAGGAGATAGAGTGGAAGTAGGTAAATTCAGGAGTTATTGGACGCAGCTGCTTTTGTAGAAGTTGAATTCGCCTGCAGCCGTGATGCGCTAATGAAGGCCTTCAACTAAATGAATGTCCATTGAGCAACATCAAGACTCATCAGCATTGGCACCATGTGTGGCACCCTAATGCTAAATTATCTAAATTCGATTGAGTAAGTTAGCGTTGAACTCGGCTCGACGACTACCATCTCAGCATGACTCCGTCCAGACGAATGGCAACACAAAAAAGTCATTTCATTTGTAAACTTCTCTGCGTAATGCCAGACAGACTGATATCTAGTAGAAATGAATCAAGTCCCCCACTCAATTGGCAAGTTGATGTTGATTGTGTGTAACTGTAAGAGGAAAAGTAAACTGGACAGTCTTGCTTTTCTTGCCTAGTTTCCTCCACTACTACACTCTCCTCCACAATCAACAACGGCACTATCTTCAGTAGAAAATCCATCGCTCTTCTACTCAATAGTTCACAAAAACATCCCCGTCTCTCTGAACACTACACACAATTCCAACTCCATTCATCCTCAACATTACCACTGAATGTTTTGATTGATTTTTTGACTCTCCTATCGCCTTGTTTTCCCATTCTCTGCTCACTTTTACTGTTTTTCTTCCTATCTTTCATCCCCCAAATGTTGACGTTGGACGCTGACTTGTCTCCGTTCTTCTCTCATTTATTCCCTTTGACTTCTTCTCATGTCGCCTACTAGTACAACGTCAATGATAAGTGAGTACTCACTACAAATCCATCCTGCAGATAGATAACCCTCATAGCATTCCTCATATCGATACTCCAGACTACTCCAGAAGAGTACAGAGAAAGAGTAGATTGAGCAAAGTACATATTTGCGATCATCCTTACCAAAAGGATGTTTACTGAAACACTTTTTGCTTACTTTCCACTTTCCTTGCCATCATCATCCTCAAGTTGTTTCATCCTTCAGCGTATCAATAAATATACATTTTTCTAAAACTCATGTTATTTACGACTTTGCTCACCCACGCTCCTGTCTATCATTCTCATGCAATCTCAAAAATGAGTAAAATTACTATCTCAACTTACGTTACGTAATCCAACTTGCTATATAGTATTTTCCGTCTTATTGCTATTTTCCCTATCTACTCATCACTTGTATCTCATCCACTCAAATTACCTAAATCAATTTATCTAATTAGTATGCTCACAATATAATAAATTAAAGATTGTATCAACTAAACTTCTTTGCCAGTCCCAAATCCCTGTACCAGGCATTAAAATGAAATTATTTGCTGATGAATAATCTGTTGATAACCTGAACGCATGGTGTTTTACCTTCTTGAATTATGAAATAGCAGGAATTGAAAAACAATTTTAGGTCCAGGTTTCGTCGCATAGTTTTATCCTTGTCTTGCTTTAAATAAAAGTGCTGTAATTATTGTTGGCACTGGTCTTCCCATGAGAAATATTCGACGAAATTTTTTATCATTTTATTATTGTCGAAAATGGTTCTAGTTACAGCTAAACCTAATTGATATACTCATGAGATGGAATTGGGGTGAAGTAGTTTCGTCGTCATGAATTTGAATACGCATGAATAATATGCATTAATTTGTAGCTAACCGGTAAGGAGTACAACTTTTAGGTTATAGTATTAATATGCAGTTGTGTTTTTCAGCTAGTGAATAGTAATGAGGTAATTGCATTTGCAATTTACTATGACAAGATTTTATTGCAGGTGTGTGATGTCATATGGGGCATGAAATAACATAGGTTAATCTTTGATAAACGACATAGCATGTAAAATTCAATTGTAGCAATTAATATTATGTAGCTGTCTTACTGTAATGCAAATGCGTTTGTGTATGGGACTGTGCAGTTAAATTTCCATCTAGAGAAGTTTGGAATTAATGGCTGTCAGTGAGTCAAGGCGGAGGAATCGATCGTCTTGGTGAATAAGACTGATTGCATCATCAACTTGGCTTACACTCAACTTGACTGTTAACTGGAGACATTGACGTTAGAAACTTGAGCTCCCTAGTGATTTGCTTAACGTGCGTCCGTTTTGTAGCATTTGAATCGGAGTGATGAAGACTCTTTCTGGAAGTGGGGTCTAACAAGAACAACCCTTTGTGTATTTTGTAGGAGGAAGATTGGCATGTGATTCTCAAGAAGTCTTTTATTTGGTTTCCTAACCGAATCCCAATGGAAACCTTAATTTCTAACGAGACAAGGGGAATAATGGAAAGTTGTGAGTTGGATCTACTTAGAGTAGAGAGTTAAGCACTAACCTATGTAAAGCCTTTGGCCTGACTTCACTAAAGATGGTTTGACAAGAGGGAAAGCAGAGTTTAGTACGAGCTATTGTTAGGATCAAGAAGGAAGTTATGAATCATATTTTGGCAATGAGATTTACAGCTCAGGAAACATCCTGTTTATTCATATTTATGTGTGAGCTCGTCCAAGAGAACTTTAGTGCCAATAAATGGAGATACCAAAAAAGGTACGCTATAAAATGTGCATTCGTGCGATGAAAACTTCAGGAAGGGTTAGTAGGGAATGCTATTTAATATTTTACTGTGTAAATAGCAATGAATCTCAAATTGCTGCATTCACCAGAGTCGACGTTTACACGGTCAGTTGACCTTAACGCTTTCCTGGTAGCCAATCCATGCATTTCTATTGTACAGTTCCTTATCTCAAAAAAGAGCTCAAAATCTCTTTCTCTTCACATTTAATAAGTGCTACACTCCAAAATGCGACTACTCACCCATGAATTTTCTCTTGCAATATTACAAATATTTATAGTACAATTTCCGTATTCACTTCCTATTGTTAAGGTACCAAATATTCAGAATTCAAGAAAAGGGTGAAAAAAGGTTAAAGCTCTATAGTACACCCTAAGAGTACTCCCTAACTTTCTTGGCGTTTTTTCCTTGCAATTGTACAATGTGGCGTGTTATGCCTTTATAAAACGAAGAAAGTCATACTGATAGTCAAAAATCAATGCGTCTTATAGTGACTCAACATTTTCTCAATACCCATACTACTCTATGTATACATATTGATTTTGCTCCCCTATTCTTTTTGCGTGAGAATTAAACATCGTGTCCACTCAGTTCCGTCCACAAATATTACACTGCAATGGGCTTGATAACATTAAAACCTGTGACCAACTTCACTTTCACAAGAGTTATGATCAAAAGGGTAGATAAAGTCGCATCCCATAAAACCTAGAGCTGAATTTAATCAGTCGCTAATTCATTGTGACCTCAACTTTGACAGAAAGTTCATATAGTGGCAGTCAGAAGAGATACTGTTTAATGTATAACTTGGCATGATGCAGAAAACTGATACATGCTTTTCATTAACATTTTCACATTTAGATCGTATTAACTGGGAATGATAATGCCGTACGTAAATTAATCAACAAATATGATTAAAGTAAGTATATATACGAAATAATAGGTTAACGTAACGATATGTTCGTTCTTGGAATTGAAGCAATCCATAGTAGCTTAAAATTATCGTTTGTTGATACATTTTATGTAAATGCAGTTAAAATACTCTACAAGGTATTTTCAGGCGGATTCGCTTTCCGTCGTAATCTAAATAGATGTAGATGCCTACCTAATTCACTTTGAAGGGAAAATGTGAATCGGATCAAGTTTTCGGTGAGAGGAGGTCATTAAGAAATACATTATCTACATTCGTGCGTATACGCGTGTAGAACTAATGCGGTTGGGTGTTAACTAAATCTGAAAGTAAGCTACACCTAAAATAGTGTAACATAAAGCTATTTTAGAAATAATTTTGACAGTCCATTAATGTGTTAGCTATGGTGTGGTTACATTTAGATTGTTCATGGTTCACTAATGTTCGTCCGGAAGACATTTGTACATCTATTTATCCTTATATAACAGCGTAGATTTACATATTAGTGTGTCAAGTCGTATATAGTATAGACGTGCGTAGTAAATAAAGTGTAATAAGTAAGGTAATGTGTATAAAATTAGCGTTATGAATTCAAGGTTGCATTATGATGAGATTTTTGATTGCTTTGAAAGTGAATGATGATGCATAATGATCTCGAAATTTTTTGGGGAGAGATTCACATTTTGTGTTAATACAGCTAGGAGGTTATTATTAGAGCTTGGCTTTGCGTTCCTTTTCCTCGCCACTTTTATGTATCTCCGTAGGTATTCACATTATAAAACGTGCGGGTGCCCAGGGGAAGATGAGTTATTAATCACCTCTATGCTCTCTCAATAATATCCCCTTGGGATCACTTGCTCACATTATCCCCTGTTATTAAATGGTAGAGAAGAAGAGAGGAGCCGAGATTTTAGATTCAACAGCCTTCTTCTTACTTAATATGTAATATGCATGGTATGGAGGAGACTTATCTCCTTCCCTGCCCTCTCTCTCTCTCTAATAATGTAATGTGAATACACATTACCCAGAGAGTCTTTTGCTCTTGTATTCAAGTCAAAGTGCTCTGAATACATCCGCCTTGAATTGCACCTTCTGCTCCTCGTAGACTTTCAGGCTCTTAAGTCTCATTGCATCCATCCCATCATTTCCCTCTCTATTGCCACCTTGAGCCTTATTATTTTACATTACTATATGAAATGGGTTATTTTGGACTCTATATACTATAATGTGCATATAATGTATATAGGTAATATCTAAGGCGTATATAGCATGTTACATTTTACACTGATGCTCTTATTACATTACATTTTCATTTTATTTTACTGCCGACGCATCTAAGCGACTTTCTTTTCTTGCCGTTTCCTAATAATGTTTGTAAAGAATCTAACTAATAGTCTGGAGGCTGAGTTTAAGGAGAATGACAGAGTGCTTCGTTTGGGTTATGTTATGGTTATTATCTCTTGATGACCATAGCATTGCATCGCATCGCTCAAGTCAATGCAAGACTTGAAATGTAAAGGACTGACTTGACTTGACATGACATGGAATTCTATGTAATGTAGCGTGAGGCTCAATGATGAAAGTCAAACCACACTTTTTTCTTAGATTTAGCTGAGTTAGGCTCATTCGCCTTCAAACGAATACCGACACTTGTATTATTTAAAGCGAATATTAGGCATCTTTTAGACACTTTTGTCGATCCTGCATATTGTTATAGTAAGGAATACCTGAGGAATATTATCGTTAGAGCTAGTTATAGAATCTTTAGATTTTATGCTCTTCAAATCAAAAATCTTATTAGGATGATGAATGGCCATAGGTAAGTACTCATCCATTTCTAAGACACTTCAACTCTATTTAGTCATGGTGAGATTTTTTCTCTTCCCAGCCAAATTGCATTTTATGGGACACTCACTTTTCATCATCATTATCATCGTCGTATCACGGCTCATGTCTTTTTACTGCTCTCCTTTAAAACTTTAACTACTTTTTGTAAAGATTTATATTGTGGACTGTATATTATTAGTCGTTACAACTTAATACTCCTCATTACCTTACATGCATAATAGTAATCATAAAAATTATATCAAAATTCTTCTGTAGTAAATTGTAAGATACTGATCCTGCGGCGAGCTGAAAATGAATTGAATATACCCACATGGAAAGTACATATACGACTAGTGACAATTGGTATAATTATTAAGAGCATAAAATATGAGTCATTGGGACATAGCTACATATAGTATAAATGTATTAGTGTGTATGTTCTTTATAAACCATATGCTTTGGCTGTTGTGATAAAAGAGTAGATGTGCTAATAAACTTTAATATTTGAACTGAATTGATTACGAAGCGCAACAAACGGCTCGGCGGTATCTATATGCTTCTTTTCATTAGCCTACGATCGAGTTCCGCTAGATAACTAATAAATCGACTATAAAGTTAATGAACGCGAACGAGACGACTGAGAATTGAATGAAAGTTAAGTTTTATGACTCCTTCTCTACTTTAAAATGATGCAGTTATTCATTTTAGCAAAAATGCACATAAAGTAGACATAATAAATATTAACACATTATTATTGTATTTTATGGCAATTGATTGCATTGGAGGAAATTCTGGAGTCGGTTAGCTATCAATGACGCTGTCGGCTGTCGCTGTTTTTGTAGTTTGTACATTTGACATTAAAAAGAATTTCATTTTCAATTTACAGTCTCCAGTTTACAGCGTGATTGTTTTATCTTGCAATAAAATTTGCCACACAGTGCTAGACCCATATGTCGATAAATCCAAGTTACACAACTGTTCTTACATAAACGTGACTAAAACTTTATGTTCTACTTTTTTTAAGTCTTTGAGTGTAATTGTAAGTAAAGTGAGTTGTACTACGAAATAATTGCACAGTAATTCAGACTAACATAGTAGGGCAGAGCGTGTCTTAATTCATTTAGCAGTTTTTCCAAGTGGAAAGTTAATTAAAAACATTCTGGCTGATGGGGAGTTACTAATTAAAATTTTTGTTTTGTGTTTCTAGGAAGTCAAGATCTGTTTGGAGGCGGAAGACACATGTTGTAAGTCTTATTTAAGCTTCTTAATAGAATAGCATTAGAAAAATTAAGTTTGCTTGCAGCAAGGATAATATAAATGTATGTACATAATACTACGAAAATTGCAGAACAATTTCGTAAGCTTTCCTGATTTTAAGAAAGTCTTGGGGAGCAATACATTATTGTTCTACTAGAAGTTGGCATAGGATGCACAATTCACTCTGCTGCATATGATAAGAATACAAAGTAGATGATTAAAGCAAAACTTTTTTTCTTCCAACACGACAAAAACATCTCTGTAAAAGATCCCCTAAGCCTAAAGCTTTAAAACTTCGCAAAAACTGGAAGCCCCGGCTTAAGGAGGATATTATACAGACGATCTACGTAGCATTCATTACTCTACACACAGGACACCAGCATCTAATGTCTAAGTAGATGGATATCTAGCTCATTGCATCTTCTTCCATTCCTTTGATTACCCTTCTCACAAAACTTTTCTGCAATTGGTGAATTACATCTGTTGAATGAGATATTTACGTAAACCATACTTGATACAAGTCCATACTAAAAGATACATAGAAAATGTACTTAGCAATTAGTTGTGCAAATTATCCCTTTGCACAGGCTTACCTTGCGTGAAGTTGTAAGTATTTGCATGGTATTATTATTTGCAGCAATTTTGGATTTACAATTTGATACTGTTCAATGCATTTTGCATCACAATAGCTATTTAATATTACTCAATAATATTCATATATAATGGAAGCAATAATTAATTAATTATATTTTTTTGGTTTGATGAAAATACAGTTGCAATTGTGCTATGGGCATCAGTCCCAGAATATACAGTTATCAATTTTAAATATTGTGTAGGTAGTTTGTGCCCATTTCCTTTACTGCTGGATTCCCAAGTAGGACAATTGAGTTAGAGATTGAGTGCAAACAGATTTGTTTGTAAATGGGAAATTCAGTATTGGAAATTATCCATTTCCCTTCGGAATCCATAAACTGTGAGTTGTGAAACAATTCTAGTTACAAGGAAAGAAGAGGCAGACGATTGACAGGAAATGGCCTGTTTAGATCCTAATGTGAATTTTAGGAGATGGAATAGGGAGTAGTAAATGAACTGGGTAGTCTTACTTTGGAACAGAAGGTCATTAAGTAAGAGCGTAAGCGTAAAGCAATTAGTTGATTGAGTCCCATTAACCTGTTTCATTTATATTTAAGCCAAATGGTCCTATTTGTGACATAAAGAGTGGGATAATGAAGTAGGTATTTCTTGTGTCACCTTGACATATCCATGGAGTAAGTGAGACAGAAGGAAAAGCAGCATTTGCTTTACATTTCTGTTAAATAATCAAAACAGCAGTGCAATAAATCCATTTAGTGTAAACTGCAGTGCGTGTAGTAAATATCTGGTAGACTAAACTAAGTTTTACGCACTCTGTTTACTGCTTAGCGTGTTTATTGCAAAGAAGTCAGGCGTTGGAAGAGTGTGAATGTCATTTGACGTCTGTTGCCTTAACTAGTCAGAAGAATAGTTGACAGGTGCGTGAAGCTATAAAATAGGGCAACATATTAAAAGCTGATGTGATGTTAGCCCATAAAATCCATAGAAAACAGCCACACGAGTAAACTACCCCGAAGTAAACCCGGTATAGGGCACTGTGAGCTTAAACCCTGGAAAATCCTGTACAGTTGGATAATACAGATATAATAATGGTTTTTGGTCTGGTGCAGTAAACACATAAAGCCATGTGTCTCTTTACTTTGTGCAAATGTCAATGTTCATAAAGTCTCTGTGGCATGACTTGAGATGTATACTAAATATTATATATTTCAAGAACAGGACTCTTTGAACATTCCAGGCGATACATGGCAAAGTAGTTACAATTAGACGGGCCTAGACCAAATTCTGGGCTTTCCCTTTCCTAAATTATAAATAAGGAGTGCTTATTCGGCGAATTTCACGTAGGCCAAAGCTATGAATGTGCATGAAAATCGAGAAAGGTAAGTCAAACTAAATAATATTCGGGAGAGACACGACAGGAGACGCATTATTCACAGAGAACGGGAAGCCGCTATGGTTTCCGCCTTAAAGTCTCAACTGTACACAAAATAAAGCTGGCGAATTTACATAGAAAAAGTCAGTTTGTGTGTGCATGTGTGTTTGTATTTATCCAATAATAGCGTGCCGACGACGACGGTAACGTTTCATAGTAGAGAGAAGTATGCACTCAAGTGCTGACAAACATCGGCATTGCCTATTATTACCCATACACACCGTGCAATTCAGCTTCTGTCTACAATGTCTGCATACACACATACTAATAGCATACGAATCCTTATAGATGCTTTTTCCTTATTCCAAATACTATACACTTATACTCATTGTTATGCAAGCTGTATAAGGAAACATGTTTTCTGCCATAAATGTAATACACGAAGCATATGTACATGGAAGAGAAAATAAAAGGGATCGCTCCTCCGATCGAACTATAAGTGGTTTTGTGTATTCAGAATACGAAATGTGTTGAAATCCAATATCTCCGATTGAGTGCTCACAAGAACCGCCGCCGCCATTCCTACAAAGTGTACAAAGTCGAATTTGCCTTTTGAGCCAGACAAGACAACAGACTCTGCAGCTACTAACTCATAGTGGCAACCAGAATTTCAAAGCGATCTTTAAAACAGCTAGACGTTTTTTCTTTTGTCTGTTTGTCGCTTATTGTGTTGTCTTTCCACTTCTTCATTCCACGTTGCGTTACGCTCTTTTTCAGCAAAATGATGTTTTCTTTTTCATACTCGAATTCATACATCTTTTGAATGTCCTATACAATATATGCGGGCATCTTTGTTTCTCAATCTATATTATGTCCATGCAAACAACATCTTGTAAATTCCCGTCGTTTGTGCACTCTTACCGAAAGGATACAATTTCTGAGATCTGGTGGTTTCATACTCCTACATACATAACATACAATCTGAGAAATCAGAGGGACAAAAGCATTGATGCATTTTTATATGTATTTTTGTCTCCGTTCTTAGGCTCAAGTCCTCAAATAACACACAAACGTTGACAGTAATACTTACTTGTTAATCCTGCACTGTATATAAGCTGTTTCATAATGTAGCTAACGCAAATCTTTAGCAGGTTGTAATATTCACTGTAGATTGGAGGAGGATTTCTTAGAGTAAGAAGGGGTAGGGTTCTTGAATAATACTTAGCAGTGCCTTGTCAACTCGTAAACGTACGATGACGATGACAGAGTGCTTCTCTTTTCCAATTTTTTATCTGAGAGATCTTTTATGAAACAAAGCTAAGCCGATGCTTGAGGAAAAGATAAGATTCATGAAGAAGCTACTGCATTTCATACAACACAAAAGATACAACAGTATTATCTATAGCCCCGTGAGACACCAAAATAACAAAAACTAATGTAAGTACTATGTAGACGGAGGTCTAATGCAAAATTATCTCTACTCCTGCAGACTATGATATACTGTGCCTGTGTATTGTTCCAAGTGCGTAGTACATGGGACAGATGCATGTTTAGAATTAATGCTATCTCAGTTTTACATGTGAAGTACTTTGGACTGTGTTTCAACATTTTTATGTTGCTGTGTATGAAAAATTATTGTTCATGCACATTCCATATGAATTTAGTTTATTAGCCCTGACATGAACTTACATATATTCACTGATGATATCACCGGTGTGAGTTCATAATTGATATTAGTACACAGTAGTGTATATCCTATGTACAAAAATTAAAACTGGTCTGTTTACGGTGCGTTGTGTTATTAATGGGCTTTAGGTCGCTTGTCTTTTTGCAATTAGTTAAGTTTCTAAGTGTAGGTAAGTACATATCTGTAATTAAGTTAATGTGTGTAGTTTTGTATTAATGTAATGTGGGCGTGTCATGTTGTAGGTTGAAGTGTCTGCAAAGTTCAGGAGCTAGAGAAAAAGGAAAAATCCATCGTTACTTCAATTGCGTATTGCATTTTGAGATAAAAATAATGGCAAGTTTTCCCTAGGTAGTAATAATAGATTTAAAGACTAGCTTTCGCATAGCACTTTTCTGCCTCGCCTACTATTTTACACAGGTGTGTCGTGATATCAAGCTCCTATTTCTTTCTCCTTCATCTAGTATTTGTTTTCGCCTTGGGTTTTGGTTTTGGTCTTTATTTGTGAGAACCTAGGTTTACTTATTTTTATTTCGTCATACGGTTTTCCTCCTTTAGCTACTGCAATAATGTCTTTTCTGGTAAGAAAAGACAAGTTAAGGTTGTTTTTCGTTAAACCAGGATAAAAACGGACTCCTGCTATTATTTCCTTTTGCTGAAATTTGAGTAGAACGAGAAAAATAAGGTGCTTGACGAATTCAGCTTCTGCACTAATGCTGCAAGTTATAACAAAGGCAGGGTGATGGGAACTGATATAAATCGGATATATTATATGAATTGGTGGGAGACGCAGCTTGAGCTCACAGCCGAATTGATGTGACTTACGACAAGACGACAAAAGTTTCTCGCACTCATGACATCATTAGAACAGTCTGCTAGGTGGAAAATTGGGACCATTTTTCACTTGAGTTCCTCCGGCAGAAATAAGACTGAATCTAATTTGCGATTGTGTCACACCCCCAGTTCTCAGACCCTTCGTCCTCTTACATTTATATACAACTCTTTGGTAAATCCTGCTCAAATAGCCTCTAAGAAGAGAGCAGACACCAGAAACTAGGATCTTATTATTGCAAACCAGAGAGAGAGAGAGAGAGTAAGCGTAGTAGGATTCTCAGATCTTTTCACTCAAATAAAACGCAAGTATAAATCCTTCTGTGACATCTCAGCTTTGCAACTGATTTACTTTCGTCTCGGCTCACTGCTCTCTCCTTCTGCTTGGAAAAACATTCGTTTATTCTTTAGGAAAGATTTACTTTCCCAGCCTCTGCTATTCTAAAGGAGCATAACAGTTACATCGAGTACACAACAGTTACAAGTCGATCATCTATGTAGACATCATCTGTAATCACGGAGTAGAGAGTCTAATAAACTGATGAATCTGGTTGGTCCACTTGACATTCGTACAAATTACAGGCAATACTTCATTTAGAACAAATTGGTTTCCAACGAAAACCGGATTACCAGTACTTAATTCAATTCCTTCATAAAATTAATTTGTTCGCCTGCCTCTACATTCCAAATGCTTATACCTACTAAATGCAAGCAATCAAATAAATGGAATTCGTAATTTATAGGAACTCTATCTACCCAGTAGGCAAGTATTAAAGATGAACGCCCAAAAGGGAAATGTCAGATATTATGTATTGCATATTACTTATATATTTCAATAACTTTTGCAATAGGTACTCATTATTGCTATACTATTATCTTCCTTTGTCTACTTATACTACTTCTCATAATTTAATGATTTTCAACGATATATCTGTAACACCAGTTGTACAAGGAAACATTTTCAATCTGAATTCTACTCTAAACACCAAGCTTATACATCTTATAAATGTTTCTAGATGTTGGGATATATCTATGTGTAAAGAAAATTGATATTTAATGTCGTCTCAAGTTATGGATCTCTACTGCCAACTGAAGTGGATATCAGCAATGAGTTTTAAATTGCACTGAATGTGTTCAAGTATGAGGAAAACAGGTGCAGTCGGAATCTGCTGGAATCTTAGCACATCATTCATGTTGTCTTGATTTGATTACAGCAATTGTATTGATGTGGTTAGCCATTAAGCATCTTTTCATTCCTTTGTTCTGATTGCGCCAGCCAGGTTTGGACTGGACATTGGTTAATTTCGCAATTACAAGTCCATTAAATGATTTTTTGTAGGGTGCCATTTGTACATTTTATACGGTGTTGGTGATAATGATAGGGAGAGTTCGTAATAAGCTATCTCACTGTTCTGGGTGGTGTTGAGCATAATTACAGGGTAGATCTACGCAGCACTTATCCTTATCCCACAACACTATGTAACACTGCGGAAACTCTTTTACTTCGCTTTTCCGTTAAATTAACTTACCAACTTTACCTAGATAGATCCATACATTTACTAACGATAACTAACGAAAAAGCAAAAAAAAATCCCCGCACTCAAAGAGTATAAGGAAGGTACTTATTTCACTTATTATTACTATTAAATGCATACGAGTAATCAACATAGAAAACTTAGATTTGATGCTTCTATCTCCGTGTTATTAAAGACGTCCTTTGATGTACTACATAGATATACACAATACAATACTGCTGTAGGAAATTCGGCTGATTTTTTCCTAGAAATCTACCTGACAATCAGAAATTACCCAAGGTGTGAAATAGATAGGCGCTTCCCGTGCTAATGAAAGAGCCTCGCCGTTTTCTTCTGATGTTCCGCTACATCTAGTCTATAATAAGCACCTAGAGTATTTAAGATCATAAGTAGGCAGATGTGTAGTGCACACCTTTAGATATTATTCTCTGTAGTTTGTTACAAAAGGTTTTAGATAGAATCTTAGATGAATCTAAACCCATTGGTTATCAACAGAAAACAGCATTTAGCATGTTGTTACGAAGTGACTCAAGTCAAGTTACGTGTTTTCTGTTCTCAGGAACGAGCGCTCTGTCTGTCTAATCCAAGAGTGTAAAATCTCATTTGACAAGTCTATGATATGATCATTGCTAGCTCGGTTTTGACAGACACGTAAATCGGCATTGTTCCTCACTTTTTTACCGACTTTCAATCATAAGTATTTGTAACCGTGCAGTATCACTGTAATTATATACTAATCAAAAATATCCACCAAAAATACGAATCCACTGATGGTAAAGTAAATATTGTCATGTTTTTAGAAAAATACATGCATTCCAATTAAAAGATTTAAAATAGCCTCAGGATAAGAATCTTACCGACATGATGGAGAAGGGGCAGGAACCACTGATATTTAAAATCTCTGGCAAGAAACATATCATTTCAATGGTTTTGATTTTCTTGTACATGGATGCATTGATATTTGATATATAGCATACACTTCCCATTTCATTGTAGTAGGTAATTCCCTGCACTTATCTAATGGTGTTCCACGGACACTTATCGACAGAGTGACATGACAGGCGGAGATTAATATTTCCTAAAAATAGGTTTGCTGCTCACTCACTCTTCAGTCAGTTTGCTTCCTCCATCAACTTCAAACTTTGGCATGACATGGCACAATGCCAATTATAGGAAAAATATCTCCTTGAATGCACTACAAAATGGGAGAGGGAAACCTGCGAGGGAAACTCCAGCAGACTCTTATTTTTTGTCAGATAGTAGTAAAAGTAAGTGTGGAGACGTAAATGCTAACGGTAAAGCAATTTATCTATCTGCAAAAGCGATAGAAAGTTTGAAGGAAAAAAAGAAAAATCCACACTTGAACTGCTGTACAGTTTTCCTGGGCTGTTAAGTATAGTAAATAAATGTAATGTAACAGATTTAGAATGCGTAGCAGGTTTTTATCTGGATTCTAAGGAAAAGAACAATTCTTAAAGAATACTAAATATAATAGAGCATTAAGGAAAATGTATTTTAAAGGTATATATTTACATTGCGTACACGCAATCGGTAAGAAAATCAGAATAAAATGAATGAGAGGGGGCGGCGGGATATAAATCTGTCGTGTAACGTAATCGTGTACGGATTTCGTGTAGCAGTAGCTTACGTTAACTTTAGATTCCAAAATGTCATGTCAGGCTGGAAAAAGTTCTTAATGTGATGTCCGACTTGTCTTTTCTGGTTGGACGGACAAAAGCAATAATCGTGTTGTGCATTCAAAGAGAGAGAATTAACATTCGTCATCCTGTTCCTGTCATGTGTGTGCGAGAGTCCTCGGAGCAATACATTCGATTTAGTCTGATGCTTGTGATGTTGATACGTATCTGTTGATAGAAAGGAAGAAGTTCCTATATTGAAAACAATATAATATTACAATTTATCTAGGATAGTATAATGTATTTTCTTGCGGCTGTACATATTGTGGGGATGAGACTGGATTTAAATTCTGAAGAGCGGACTGGACAGGAGTTATCCTTTCCAGTTGAAATAATACAATGAATTTATGTAATGTTTCAGGGATTAAGAGGAGGTAGATTGTATGTGTGCAGTAATGACCCTGGCTGCTTTGGTTCCTACCGACAGAGGATATAGTAAAATGTACAGAGAGTAATAATGTGCACACGTAAAATAAGTACGCACATAGATTATACACACATATTATCTAATAGTGAGAGACCGACGGAGTGGTGGAGTGGAAATTCAAGCTTCAAGAAGGTAGATAAATTGGAAAAAAACTACTAGCCATTGTCGGCTTCTCTCTGAGCATCGAAAACAAAAGCATTGATAAAGCACATGGATGTTGCTCAAGGTGTTTCTCTTCATTTCATTTTATTTCTTGTAACTCCGACAGACCGCACCGACACACCAAAGCAAAGTAAAGCAGCCAAATAAGCTGAGAGATCAGATATACCTCGGAGCGTTTTCTGACTTGAAGACATCACACAAGAAAATAAAAACTTTACAGCGGACTCGACCAGTCAGGTTTGCATTTACGGATCAGCATAACATCATAAAGGTTGCAGTGCATAGATATGAATGTATAATTTATATGAATCGCAGACAAATACAATTATTACTATCTATAGTAGTACACTTAGTGCTGGTATTATTATTATTCCTTTGAAGTTGTAAAATAGACATGTGTGCTTATATGTATTATATGCACACACGAAACATTAACAGAGATTCAGATGAAGGGAAATGAGATACACGATTTTCCACTATTTACTATTGCTTTATGTGGCGTTGCATCCCTTTTTCTAGAGAATTAGAATAGTTATTAGGAGTATTTTTACAGTGGGATAGAAGAAACGGATATAATCTAGTTGATCTTCTGCCAAGAGAATGTTTGAATGTGGAAAATGTAACTACGGTGTATGTATGTGCTTAGTGTTAGCTAATAACACATTAGCAATGTATATTTATTTTTCATTAAACATTGTACTGCACTTGAGTGGAATATTCAGGTATTCAGATAAACCTTCCTATTAATGTCTATGTATATTTGTAGGAGAGAAAAGGCGATATAATTGCTTTCAACTCAACAGTTTTTCTCGTAGCCGTGCATTTAGTTTGGTCATTGTGATGCAATGCGCATACACAGGTGTGAAGATGTAATCTGAATAGTATCTAGTGTCTATGTACATTGTGATGGTTATTTTAACAGGAGAGAGATAGAGAATGCGATTATGTACCAAGGTGCGGTGTGTGGAGTGAGTGAAGTATAGGATAACCTTTCAAAGAAGATACACACTCAGATAAGTACTGTTGAATAAGTTTCTTGGTAATGTAGGTAAGGCTATGCTAAGATAACTTTTGGTTTGAAGTGCACGACACACTCAATCCACTACAAAAGTTCCGTTCAAAAAAGTTTCATGCTTTTTTAGATGAGTAAGGGATTTTCAGTCCTAGTTTGTTGCATTATTAGTACAACTATTGTGTTCATTTCTAAAGGCAGAAGACATTTCCGCTGAATTGCCATTTCCTTCGTTTTTTACACAACTAAATAACAGATGGGGGATTCAGTGCGATATTTTTGTGCTTTATTTAATGCTGAAAACTCACTCCATAAATGAATAGTTACCATCAATTACAATCTCCAATTCATACTTTGCAAAATATAAAAGTGCGAATCAATGTCTACATAGACAGATGCATTGCGTAACTACAAACATCAAGTCTCTATAGACTTGGAATAAACAATAACATCTTTTTTTGAAATATCATTCGACAAGTTGCAAATGTGAAATCACAAATGTATAAATATGCACCCCTGGAAGTTTAAAATGCATAAAACTCGTAATCAAAAGACACCGTGTCATTTATAAATTGAAAACAAGTCAATTACTATGTATTGTTTAAATATTGTTTGAAAAAAACGTTGAATATGTATTGGTAATTGCGTCAATTTCCGCTACAAAAATAGATTGCATAATAAGTAATACTGGATTTGGGCTGTTGTTGCAGCTGCAGTATTCCAAGTTTCTAGACTAATCCTAAGTAGGGTAATAATATTTGTGGGTATTGAAACAAAGAGGTGTGATGATACCGAAGGAAATGAGTAGTGTTGATGCGTTTCACGGAGTAAGTAGCGTAAATTGGGGAGCCCTATGAGATAATAGTAATTGCAGTCAGTACTAGTCAGTAGTAGAGTAAGTTAATAGAAGAGAGTCGGCGGAAAGTCGGACAGTAGACAAAGCAAAGGAGTGGAGGAGAAGAAATAAGTCAAAAAAGGATGGATGATAGGAGGATGGAATAGTTAGAGATATTAAACCAAAGTCAAGGAAAGGAGAGCTATTTAGTTTAGTAATACTACTAGTAAAAGGGAAGAAAAATAGGGCTTTTAAAGGCGTAGCAGTGTTTGTGCGAGAGCTGGAGAGTTGGTTAATGTTACTAACAATCAGAGAATAAAATAGAGAGAGAGTTGTAAAGGAAAGGTAAGTTCTTGAAAATAAGATAAAGGCGAGCCCGTGAGGCAGCCAAGCGGCAGCGTCAGTAGAGATTCGTAATGTCTATGGACCCAAAGGGTTTAGTGGTGGTTATGCCAGTTTTTTGTCGCCATTTTACATGGTAGAAGGCGAAGAAGAAAGAGTTTTATTGAGCCGACATATGATGACGAAGCTTGCTTCACTTCGTGTGGTGTTCAAAATATTCTCTAGTGTATAAACTTAATTCAACTCAGTCTTCTTCACTTCTCTCTTATATCATATCTGACTTGACTTGGCTTGGCTGGGCATGGACAAAAAATCATTTTGCTGGATGCCTTTGATGTGCCGCTATGCTATTGTGTCTGATAGGGTTTGAGGGGACCGACAGGTGGTCAAATTAGTGGTTGCCTTGTAATGTAACTTTGCTTGCTAGCATTTGATTCTCACTTTACATCACTATACATACGTACTACAGGCTAGTCCACTCGTAGTAACATTTAATAGTAATCCTACATCCAAGTAAATTACCTAACAATAAGCTATCTATCTTTGTATTGTGTCTATGTAGCCTAATAGGCTATGCAGTAAAAACTATATAGTAATAAGTCAACTTTATTGTTCTATTACTACTACTACTATGTTAGGATTCTTTTAAATGTTTGCTCTCTGTAATTGTACATAGGTAGCTACATGTATTATTACTAAATGCACATATCAATAAGAAATACTAAATGCTTACTAACTCTTTAATTTACCTAGATTTACACATATAGCATTTCTTTTTCATAGTAGGTTCGATTGTAAGACACCGACAGAGTTAGTTGTGTGTTCCATCTGAATATTCTCGTTATGTGATGTAATAATAACATAATGTAATATATAGATAACTTAAACAGCGTTCCATTGTATTTAGGCATTCGCTATCGTAGTCTCATCATCATACCGACAGACATGGCAATGGGAAATTATTAACAATCAAGATGATTTTTCCACGTGGAAATCCAACACATAGACATCGTCAAGAGCTTCTTTGTAGAACTTTAATTGTGTTATGCTTTGCCTCTTCAATCGGAAGGGTAGTTTGGTAGGAGAGAATAGATCAAAACGATAGATTAGTTAGATGCAGAGAAAACGACTCACCATATATTACTGATATTATTATTAATATCATAAGTAACGATATAGATATAACAATATAAATGATAACATCTTTTTACATTGCTTTTATGTACATTACTTACATGCATATTATATTTTATATGCAAGCAAGTGTCTATGTAATTTATAAGTATTATGGCTTGTACGCATCCAGGTTTAGATTTTACATCGTGTATACATATAAAATGATAAGTTTCTTAGATTAGTCCTTTTATATACGAGTATACAGCAAATTAATAGAGTTTACATTATTACAAGATTTGATCAAATCCCATCAGTTTGTATTTTATGTTGGTGAAAATCCAAATGCACGGATCTACGATATGAATCTAGTATAGAATTAGATACGCCATGCAACAAACTGACAATAACCATAGATTTTCTCTATCAGGAACTCATCTGTACTTGATTTATCAGTACTTTACTGTATGTAAGTACATACAGGATCAAATAAGTTCTAACCGAAAACCGGACTTTATCTTTAATAGTAACTGAAGTTCCGCTTTTAAGTTAGAGCTGCCTATTTATTTTTATGACTACCTAACTCCATGTCTACGTTGTTACTCAAGTAGTTTTCTCTCAGGTAAATCTATGGATGAAAAGATTACAAATATTATACGTGTAGGAATAATTTTGTCGGAAAATATCATTCATTGAATTGAAAGATTCCCAAAGGAAAAGAGGCGGAGATGATATCATAAGACATTTTGAAATAGTACAGACAAAATAGGATTTTAGGTTCACAATAATAGTTCTTTGCTCTTTTAAAATCTAAGTGCATTTCACAGATACTTTGTAGCCATTAGAGTTTTAAAAGAGAATTTTAAATCACATTCAAGAGTAACTGCAAGCGAGGAGAAAAGACTTTTGTTGTTGATATTTAGCGTTTGAAAGTTTTGGAAGTTGATTAACACCATTTGGAGTTGGTGGTGTCAACTGGTGCACTATGGGACGAACATGCTGGGGCTCTATTGCTTTGAGCTTTCCTTCCCAGTGAAGAATTTATTAGAGCTCTATTGTTCATGGGTTGAGGAATATTGTTGGTCGGCGATCAGAATGGAGGTTCATCCTGGCAGGGAGTTTTCTCTAAATTTTATTCCATGTCCATTGCACACTAAAGACCACCTGCTAAGACTAACACCTGTATCGGCCTTACTCTATGCAATCTCACTTGGTTCAGTTCTCTTTTCAGAACCGGCAACATTACATCTATTGTCACACGTTCTTCAGTTTCCCTTCAGTCAGCTCATCCTCCGTCTATCTTCTATCTATCTAGTAACTCCAATGCTAATGATATAATGACTGTATTTAAGTCTTCTTTCTGGTCCATATGGGTTTCTAGCGAAGGCTGGGCCGGACTTTACTGTCTTGTTTTCTATAGAAAGATATTATGTTTGTCGTTTGTTGGCTTTTGTAAATTTAAGAATGGAAAACCGAAATGACTTAAGCCAAGCCGGATGTTTAGGTCACTCACTCTCGTCACACCTCTTCCTCAAACTTCTCTCAACCATTCAAAACACACAGGAAAATTGTGTGCATTGTAATTTCGTTTTATTACTTGGAAAAGTGCATGGTCAACGACTAAGGTACTAATAACTTGGCTTTGAGTTGATCTTAGCCACGATGTGTTGGAATCATGATAGTTTTTTCAGAAAAGTTTTATTGTTACTGTAAACATTTAATACTTGAGTCATTTATGATTAGTGTCGTAGAACTCTTCTATCTATGCACATCGTTTCACGTTCCAGCTAGGTTTTGATAGGTCGAGCAAGGCAAGTTGTAGCAAATCACAAGAAAAATGTATTTTGGAATCATTAGTCCGTGTAATTCAATGAATTTCTCTCATAATGACCTAGAAATTGTAAGGAAGCGGATGCTATTGTGTTTTAACGCTACGTAAGGATGATGAGGTTTGCGGAGTTCTTGATTTTGTAATGGAAACATGGTGAGTCGGCAGGTTTTGTTTAAGCTTCTGGAATCAATGTGTGTCCCTTCGGCATAACGTCAATTCTTCATTGCTGGATGATTGTAAACTCACCTGGTGGTCTGAAGGTAGGCACACCACTTCTTGATTTGCATGCACGAAATCTTTTTTTCATTCCTCGACCAAATCTCAGATCAGAAAGAGGTTGAGTCCAGAATATCTCGTCACGTTTACACGTGTGTATAGTGTCCATGACACGGTGGCCTGGCCTCGTTGCCCTGCCCGGCAACTCACAATCCCTCCGCTACTCTCCAGTTACATTTTCTACAATCTACTGTTTCTTTCTTCTCATCGACAGTTTTACTGCATACGCCAAACAATCCTGTATTTCTAATCCGGGCAAACCTTATCTTGGAGACTTGGCTCGTTGCAGTAATTTAATAATTCCAGAGAAAAGGAATGCAGGCCACAATCAATTTTGTTTATGGATTGGACAATAAAAACAATTCTAAAATGACTAGCCAAAAGCCTAGATTCCTAGTTAATATTCTGCACTTTTTCATGTCATTTGCTGCATTGCACCATATTAAAAAACGCTAGCAGTAAAACTTTCAATTTGAATTAAAACCCTGTGGGTTATGAAGTTATGGATGCATATACAGAAAGCAAATTATTGAACTTTTAAAGTAATCTGGACTCTGGACAAGAAAAAAACTTATAAATGCAAAACATCTGGAAATATATTTCGCCAATTATAATTTCTGACTGTACAAGTGTTTTTATATATTAAATAATGATAATAGTTTATAGTCGATTTTGTTAATTATTGTAAGAATGCAGAGGTTAATTTGTTTTGGCTGTCATATTTAAGTTTGCACAGCAGATCTAAGATTATGTCAAGAACATTAAGATAACAAAGCCAGGCTAATAAGGATTAAGGATATTTGTGAATATTCTATATATGGAACATCAAGGTAAGTAGAGGCTAGATCTACTTATGATGCAATGAAGCACTGCGTAGGCAATTTCACTTGACCTGAGTGACTAGTGAAATATAATATGTGTCTGTAGGTTGAGTCTAAGTATAATTTAGATATATTGATGTTTTTGTGTATGCATAAATCCTATATGTAATTGTATCCCGATTCTATCTGTGTATAAACAGTGTATGTGTGGCTGATGTGAGTTTTGTTTGGACTTTATGCATTTGGCATGGGTTTTAGTGTAGAGAATGCATAAGTAGCCCATTTAAGTTTCAAGTTGCGTGTGTTGACACAAATGCCTGTGTGGTGTCAACTCAACCTGACTTACTCTGTAGTTACTGCAGTTAATTTTATGGTGCTAACAGTGATGTTGGTTTTCTCCATGCTTATATGGTTGGTTGAATTCTTGCATATCGCACATGGAATTAATTTCCATTTCAGCAGAATGGCCCGTCACGTCAGAGTTTATTGTAGTTTATGTCCTGAATCAAGTTTTACGATAGTAATATTAGACTGTACGAGTTGAACTGAGCGATGTGATCCTGAATGTAAGTCAAACAAAGTAATGAATGAAGGTGGAATATGCGAATGTGAATGATACGGATAAAAAGAATAGCCGATAGTGTAATGTGGTGGATGATGGCTTTAGCGGAAAAGATAAGTTATCTCTGTGTGCATAGCACTTAATATTTCTCCTCTTTACAAGCCGTGCTCAGGATTTCGTTCCCCTTTGTTATTGTCAATTTTAGCGTGCTTTTGTTTGGTTTGGCATCCTCTATACTATATAATTGTGTGTGAATTGTGCGATACTATTTTATGTATATATGATTATAAATATTCCAAACTCTAATGTAAATGTTATCTTGGAGTAGTAAGTAAGTAATGGCAAGTTTCCCTATTTACTTCTATATAGCTATAAATACACAGTATATAGCCATACATAGTTATAGACTTGAGCTGAAACTTTACTAAATGGTTTTCGATGTCTTCTGTATTATTAACTCATCTCGTGTCCTGTCACACATACCACAATATACAAACAAAACTTACTACATTATAGTAGTAGGTAGGCAATTTTGCTGTGGCTGGCAATCACGCACTGGAAATTATGCATTTTCACAACGAACAACGTCAAAAACATATTAGACATTCCATTTACGCCTACATGCAATGCATATTAATTTAATTTGATGGAATTTCTCTATAGGTAAACACATCCTAAAGTGTATGGCAATAGAGCATTAAATGTCGGTGGGATGTTTACTCAAAGCAAAATTATCATCATTTCTTACACATTCTGGTTACAGTAATTTTCTTAATTGATTTTAATTCTAAATTACTCTTCTTACTGATGTAATGGATGAGCAAACACTGCGTAAAGAGAATTCTTAGGAGCGAGAAGATTTTTTGATTTTTCTTCAGATTTGGATATGAGGACGAGAGTTCATATACCTAGAGTTGTGCTGGATAATAACAAGGCTATGTGTCGAATGGAATGTTATTGCATATTTCTGGGAAACAGGAAACGGGTCTTTTACATCAAACTTCAAAAGAAAGATAGCTGTCAAATATTTGATATGAGGTATCGGTATGTCTGCCTTTGTGTAGATAAGTGCTAGCTTTATTACTAAGTACGTAGTACTTACGATGAGAAGACATAATGGAGAAATACGTCTGTGTATTTATTATGTACTGTTTTCCAAGATTATCTCCTCTGGATATTACATTAGCTTTTGTGGAGGTAAATAACTTTTCTATGAGACAGATTTTCCTATATTTTCTTGGGTAAAGTTAACTGCATTTTTATCTAGATTCCAATCCAACAGCTTTGAAGTATCAGTTTGTGTCTGTCTCCTATTTGTTCTGGTTGTGTATGTCGGAATTCGTCCGTGTCCTTGCCTTCGTTTGTCATCATAATGACTCAGCGTGGGTTTTGATGGAATGCATTCAATATTATGGAAAGGACAAGACAACATAACACAGCTCTTTTCATCTATTTCATTTAGTATGTATGGAGTCATTTATGAGCTTTCAGTTTCAAACGTCTGTCTCAGTTTGATAAGAATTTGTTAGAGAGCAAGTTTTCTTATTGCAGTTCTCATGGTGGTCTCTTTTCGGCTCCTCGACTGTCGCATCTCTTTTGGTCATCGTATTTTTGGTGTGATTCTCTACCGGAGTTTTCCCCTCCTATAACTTGACATGACTTTGTTTCTCAAACTGGAAAATTACTATCAAGTTTATTAGTTTCTTCTATCTCGGGCACTTTAATACTTTAAGAAAGGATCATTTTCTGTAGTTTGTATTTTCTTGTTAGTCATCTTTTCAACTGGAATGGGTAGCTATCCCTATTATCCTACAAAATTGTTCAAAAGACCCTTTTCCTTTACACTTGACATTTGGCACGGAACAGATGATGGATTGGGGATCCAACTTTGACCGAGTGAGTTATATTGTAGTAGTTAGTTAGTTCAGAATCCCTTCGGCAGGCTTATGTTTCAGTCTTGTTAGTCCATGAGTGACTTGGCTATAGTAGGTTAGTTATGGACAATGAAGCCAAGCCAGGCTGAGAGAATCAAGAAGACCGAACTGAACTCCTTTTCAATAGCCACACCACACGGGACTCGCTTTCTTAGATCACTACTGAACCAAACCAACCACGCTACACAAAACACCAACAGCTACTCATTTTAGGGCTCTACTTTTATTCCGGCTTCAAGGCAACAAGTTCCTCTTACTATAGAGTTTACCAACATTCTTCAATTCTGACGTGACGATGAACATACAACTATTGTTAGCTACATTGTTGTTAATACCATTTTCAAAGCTCTAAGAATCCCATATAAAATTCACATCAATCCTTCAAACCTTTTCGTTAACATACATACCATATTTCATTTTCACATTGTAAAACTATATAAAGTATTACCATAATTATAAACAGGTAACGTCGTCGTATGTTTGTCATCCAATAATTAAGCATTAGAGTAAACGGTAAAATTTAAACAGTTTTTCAACGCAGTAAAATTAGTAACTATGTGATGACTGTTGTCTTCTTTAGAGTATCTACGTGTGTACTGTGTACTCCTTAAAAGAAATCTGTATCAACCAACCATCAGACTGCAGTTTATAATACTATGGTACACAGCCAAGTTGGAATATATTTTTCTGTACATAGAATTACACTTAATGTTGACAGTAGTTTTATGGTGTCATGTAGCTGTTCGCTGAATATGTAGTAAAGTTACGAGTATGTATAAGCTACTAAGTGTATTAACAATGCTATATGTACAAATGCCAAGGAGTTTTAGACAGAGTATAATGCAGACACCATCAACAACTGCAGAAGATCTTGTCAGACAAGGAGAGGACTATTCCAGTTTATTATTCTTTTCCACTCGAGAAATGATATATGGGCTACAGATTCTTTTCTGGTTCCTTTCGAACCAAGATCTGCTTTTGGTGCACATTACTCTTGTACAGGGCAAGTGTCGGATTGCATTGCAGTTGCCGTAGCCGTTGCGGTATTTTGAATCTGCAATTCGAACTCATATTAGTACCAAATGAGCGCAATCAAGGAACAACACACCCGACAAAAGGAATGTTCTTGTCTTCCTTGTCTCACTCCCTTCAAGTCCAGCGCTCAACATTTCAAACCATGCATACAGTAACTTATAAATCCCATAAACACTATTGATGATATTTAAACTAAAACATCACCAACCTCTCTTAACTACAACCTGTAATAACAAGATATTTTACGGCTAGATTTCTTCCCAATCCTGTTAATTCGGTTATATGATACTAAACACTACAATTAATATTATTCTATTGGTATTTTATAAAACTTGATATTTATTCTGGGTATCAAAATTATGCATCAATGTGTCGTTGTGTTTATTTGGGTGTTCAGCAATTAAATGCTTTCTACTTAGTTCATTCAGATCCAGTAAGAACACTGGTAGCAGTAATTGGTAGTTTGAGCTCTAAAAGTTTGGTTGCCCTTAAAGTTGCACAATTAGTTGAAGCCAAGACATTATCGGTTTATGGGTTTATGATGCAAGTTAAATTGGAGTAACTCTCAGCATTGATCTAAAACCCCTTGATAACTCAAGAGAGGAATTCTGTCCCACATTTGATATGCAAATACCTATAGGCGATACAATATAAGTAGGAGGTGAAGGTGACTTTTATTGTTGAGAGAATAGAAAAAGCCGCACCCACAATACTCTTGCAATCACTTAGGAATCAATAGTAATAATTGTATTAGCATGCCATATACGATAGATAATGTGTAATGAAACATTGATTGTGTGTCCTAGTGGCCAACTCAAATAGTCTCGAGTCATTTCTTAAGAGCACGCACAGACTTTGCATTACAGTATCACAATCACGAACTGTTTGTGGTTGAAAGGGGTTAGATAGGTTGTATTTACTCGTGTTGTGCTGAGCTAAGGTTGCAAGAATAGTTCTTGGCTATTAGGTTACAGTAGTACATAGTAGGGTAAGATAAATATGTGTAAAAGAAATAGATATTAGATGATAGAATTGAATTACGAGGGTTTAGGGCTTGAAAATGGGTAGCAATAATGAAAGTGATGCTGATGCACTAGTTTAAAAGTTGGCTTGTTTTGTTTGATTGTCTGACGGTGGGATCAAGTCTCAAAGCCGAGGGGCTTGCAAAGGAAAAATCTAATGGAACTGATATACGGAGGAAATAAATAATGGTCATAAATGAGCAGTAAAAGTACGAGGTAGAAAAACTCACGTTTAGATCTCCACTCCCATCATCCACAAAAACTATATTTTCCACGTATACTTATCATACATAGAGTAGTAATAACAGTTTGGCGGGTGTGTGGGAGCTTTGCTGGTGTTACGAATAGGTGTTGTGGGTTTGGCTCATACTGAAGGCAAGGCACATACAGAAGTAGTACAGATTCATATTTTTCAGTCAGCCAAAATAATAGTAATAATATGTAGGCACTTTGAAATTGTTCTCTACAAGCTAAAGTTACATCATAAACGGTGGACATGTAAATGACACAGTTAGTATTACTTTTGCAGTAATTTCACCTCTGTGGAATTGATATAGCCAATAACTAGGCTGAATTGGTTATTTTATGTATTTATAAGTATCTAGCGATGAGCATGTGTTTATAAAGATCTGGTTAAATGGTCATATGATATATGCAGCAGTGTGTTTTGTTGTCGTAATGGAGAGTTGGACGGACTGAGTGGTGAACTGGACCTGTATAAGTTTAATGGCTGTAATGTAAGTAGAGCTTAATCGTGAATTGCTGTCGAAGAGATAGTGTGTGCACATTTTATGACTGTGAGATACCATATCCATCAAGGAAAGCGCATGGTTCAAAGAGAATTTATTGTTCTTATCATATTGGTGATAAGAGGCCTAAGGGATAGGAAAAATAGAAATGCCTTGATTTTGTCGGCGACTTGAGAGTAAGAGGATTCTTTTGGGCAGAACATAGCAATGCCATGGAACATGTACACATCACAGGCATCAGGCTACCACTCACTCTCTGCTCTATGACATCTATTATGCTCATTGTTCGAATTACATAGACACACTATACATATAATCACCTTTTGCTCACATACAAGTAGTAGCTACTCAACAAACATAATAAGAGTTACCCCGCATAAAAACACTATATACATTTATAGATATTGTGTCAGGTAGCATTGTGCGATGCGTTACATTCTATACACACTAAAACAGCCTCCGGACTGAAACTCAACAACCGATTGTGTGAGTCGAGTGATACTTCATTTGTATTTTGTGCATAGGGAGTGTTACGGTTGGTGTGAATGTGAATCTTCAACTATTACATCCTATTCTTTATATTATATTCTCCTTTCTACCCGTCTTGTCTTACTTTCAGTAAGTTGTGAACTAATAGCCCTGTGTAATTTAAGAACTGGAAAAATGTATCTCTCTAACTAATGCTATATGCGAAAGAGCATGTATTCTATGTATAAGCCAGTTCGTGGTGGATATGACTATGTAATTTTTACTTCATGTGTTTCTACATGCAAGAAAAGAATTTCAAGTTGCTTATGTATGCGTAAGTGAATGTAGTAAGTTTTGTATCGCTACACGAAAATCTCTTTCTTTAGACGGAGAGATGGAGAATCCGATATGATGTAATGTTTCTTGGGTATATGACATAGATAAGTATTAGTTAAGTAGTGCCTTATTGTAAGTGGGATGAAGGTAGTACATAGTAGTAGGTACTAAGGGTATTTGGGAGGGAAGGATTTGGGGTTATGACGGAATGTATTTGTAGGTGAGGTGCGTAGTCCTTCGGAGACTTCGGCTTGCCTTAGAACAGATCGGCAGTTTCAAAGGGCCATTTTCCTTAATTCTGTAGGAATGGACAATGAAGCTCACCAATCACCCCCTCTGGCCGCCATTTGGGCTGGAAGGGTCCTCACGACAAGGAACCCCTGGATGCAATGTGCATTGTTGTCGAAGGGCCTTGAGTGAGCATCTCGGTGGTGTTGGTGGACTCTGGAGCGGAACATATGGCAACGACCGTTCTCTCTTGGGGTGGTGGTTGTCATGCACAAAAACGACCTCCCGTCCAACTTTTTATGAGCACGAAAGCCTTTAGGGGTGGATGTTGAATGTGCATTGGATTGGATTTGGTGGATTGGTTGCTCCTGCTCCTAACTAAGCCCAACATAAGGAACTCTGTATTACTTTCTTTAGAGACGTTGTTCAACGCAACTTCTTACTACTCTCCTAGTACAGAATGAAAATCTTATTCTTATAGTTTACTACTTTTCCTTGAATTTCGACCGTCATTACACAGAAACATACTGTTCTTCGTACTGTACTTGTATAATATAAGTAAATATTCTTCACTCCACACTCACTATGAATGTAATATGCATTTAAAATATTCCTTACGATGAGTAAGACCTTTATATGCACTTAGATATAGCTAAACAGAAGTAGTATATAGAAAACATGCGTAAGGTTATAGTTTATAGAGTATAGGAATGGTATATAATAATATTATTCCCTTCTTCTCATGACATGCCATGCTAGAAACATTAAGTTCGGCAGGAGCAGCTTGCCTTTTGGTTTGGCTTCTTCGACTAGCTGGCCATCATCACGAGAGTACTAGTTGTAAAGTAGGTAGTAGCTTAGCAATACAAAGTAAGTAGGAAAGTAATAGCAGAGAGGTAGTATATACCTACATAGTTGTTCTTGGTGAGAGTAGTATAATACGAAATAGACTTATGGCATGACATGGCTAACACAGAATGATACAGAGTCATTGCATGCATGCAATGCTCAGAACGAACGGAGAGCGACTAACTCGTACGTACATTTAAGCATAGATACTTACATAGGAGAAGGAAAGAGAGGAATGGTTTCGGATAATAATAGCGAGACGAGAGGGACCAAACCCTTGATTCACTGGGAGGCTAACTACGCTAACCTTCTTCTCTTCTTCCAAATCCTCTGCTCCAAACAGGCCACTCAATAGTCCGCTCTTACGAGTTGCACTTTCAGCATTGCTCTCACACCGTCCGTCCGTCACAGCTATGGACAAACATGTAATAAATATCAGTATTCTCTGAATTTTTGTGGAGCGACAACCATTTGGGAAATACCTCTCTCACTGTTACGAATATTTGGAATTTGCAAACCTCCTCGCTTGAGACTCACTAACACTAAACTGTTTACTATACCTTTGGAGCTTACACAAGTCTCACCAAACAGAGATCATACACACGCTATCGTTACGCACACTAAGAATTTTAGGAATTGTTTTGTTCAGTGTTTGTTAAATAGTGAGTGGGAGATATAGCATATAATACTACTTCAATATGTAGATGGTATTTATCGTTCAGACGTGGAAATTATATTGTTATCAACACTTGAACTGTTAGCATTATTTGGAGGAAATAAGAGATTAGCTCTATTGAAACTACAATTGTGTCTATTGGTTTCATAATCCAGTAGCAACCCCAGTTATCGTTTGTTTTTGATGGGAGTGTTGTTGTGAAACTGTATTTAATGTTGAGAACAGTGGATGTGAATAACTATAGCAGTAGCACAGAATATCCAGTCCAAGGTAAAGGGAATTCGTTTGAAGACAGTTCTCACTCTCTTTTCTGTAATTCTCACCAGCATCCTCTCGGAGTCCGCCTAATACAATACAAACAAATCAACTTCAGACAACATTTGACGAGTTAAGAAGTTGCGTTATCACATCAGCTTCAATTATCACATTTGGTGTAACTAAGAATACTACTTACCTACTTTTGTATGTATAGAAAATAACGTTTCTGTCTGTCAAAAGTAGAGCTGTGAACTTTGGCGTGTCTCATTCCAAGTGTATATTACATTACATCATTAGTCAATTACAGAGTACTAGAAGAGAAAAATCGCGGCGAAACTAAATCTAAAGTTTGAAACGGGACTTTATGCACTTAGGTTGGCTGAGCATAAGAGTGTGTATAAAGACTACTGCTAGGTCTAACTGCATCTGAATGTATTGTACTACAGAGAAAGCATAGATTAGAGATAGTAGGATGAATGCAAGGATTGAAGAAGCCCATGGAGTTGATGTTTACATCTTCTCTTCTGGATGGTGAGATAGTTGTCTACTGGTTCGTTTCTTGGAGCTAAATGAAAGGATTTGTCGGATGCTGTAAAAAAATAAAGTTGACTGGTGAACTGAATAGATGGAATGGTACAAGTTTAGCTACCATCAGATCCGAAAACATTCCATGGAGTGAATGCTTTGCTGTCCTTATTGCGGCGGAAGACGGAAGGGAGTCTGACTGAGAAAGCGTATCGAGTCAGAGAAGCAGATCATCCAAGTACTCACACACACATGTGCGTACATAAAACACTTAAATATCTATCGAGCATTGTTGAACGGACATAATTTGTGAAAGGGAACGAATGTCACACTATATCATATAATATATTAATGATTATATGACATGCCGACGGCGCGACGCTCTGTGCATCTCAAGAACTGAGTCAGAGAGAGAACACTCCGTTTACAGTTTGCTAATAGTCGGTAATAGTAGTTGAGAATTGTAGAAGAGTTGAGCGTAGGTACCTGTTCTCTTTTATTCGTCTGTTTTTTCCTCTTCTGTAAGTTGTTTATTCGCCGAGTGCAAAAGATAGAAGGGTGCCGCAAAGTGTTCGTGCTGAATGTTGATGCTGACGTAAGACTTGCTCTTCTGGGCTATGTTCATTTCAGTTGTGTTTGTGTCTGTCGGTCGCTCTTTCAATTCAATCCCATTCTCTCGACTACCATATCGCATTTATATACACTGCCATCGCAGATACTTCGACTAGAGTGATATGCATAAGCATATCCAACAACTACGTTTCAACTAAACTCTATATCAACATCAACTTGAACAACACAACCAATTTACTTTATCGGCATCAGTTCACTCAGTCAGTCAGCTCAGCTCACAGTTCACTCATTCAGCTCTTCACTTCCAGTTTCTACAATTACATATCCAGACAAGTTTCTGAGCTCTAACCAGCCCTCTTATCATCATCATAATAATAATATTCCAAGCTCTAGCTCTCCCAAACAAAGTTACTCGCTAATAATTAGCAACAACTGGGAATCCTACCACGCACAGTGATTTGTATTATTCTAGACCAAATCAGATTACTATCTTAGCAATAATAATCGTCATCGTACATATAATCCTCTCATTCAACAGTTGATAAGTGTTTCTTCCTTCAAAATTCAAGAATATATACCATTCATTCTATAATTACAGCGTTACTAGTTCTGTGCACAGTTCTTAGCTATGCTGTACTTAAAGTGTTGTTACTACTAGACCACTCTGACTACTCTTAAGTTAAATACCACCTTCAAGATACAGAGCTATAGTCATTTGAGCTTCGGCTCACAGTTAATATTTCAAGTGATGGCTACTCAGTTCGTTAAATGGTGGAAAACAAAATTCCACACTAGCACATCATGCACATACAAAAATATTTCGGGTAAGCTTTATTTCCTTTATTGCAGATATACGTTTCGGCTTCAGAAACTCTTACAGTTTAAGTATAATCTATTGTAAATTCTAATACAAAGACCAAGTGCAGGTGTTTATTAAATGCGACCTTTATACGTTAAACTTATCTCCACAAAAGATTTCTAATAAGTAGAGTAGTTCCCTAAGCTTAAGTATCTAATAATCCCAAATGCTGTCCACAGCTAATTTTCAATGGGTAGTAAAATAATTTGTTTAGATGATCCTGTCGTTGTGTCATAAAGATGAATGAAGTATAAAATTAAACCAGTCTCCTTATAGCAATAGAATTCTATTGCACATAAAATTATTGCCTCATATAATTCTTATAGTGCCTCTCGGCATTATCCCTCATTTCAAAACTCATTCATTTCTGAGAAAACAGGAAAGAAATTAAAGATGTTATTTGCTGACATAATACATGATTATATTGTGTTGGGTATACTGAACTGAGATAGACAGACCTTGTTCTCGTCCAATTCATTCCAACAACCATGAAATCCACGTAGTTGAAAAGTGGTCAATTGTCCTTTCAAAATCCATGTAGTTTATTCTTGTATTTTAATTGATGAAGTTCAAAGCTTGAAACGCACTTGGGTTTAGAGACTATGTCATTTTAGGTACAAGGAATTTATTTTTTGTTAAAAAAATGCTAGCTGAAAGTGAATGGAGTGAAAAATGTCATGTCAATTTTTGTTGCTGTCAAAGGTGATTAGAGTATGTATGAGTTAGTTCATAAATGTCCCTCCTTCATTCTAGTGTAATTGACAGTATTGTTTTATTTACTCAAGTATTTGTAAGGTTTACAAGTACCTTTCATTCACTAAATGCACTTGATACAGTTATTAATAGTATCTGGGTTATTATTACGTTTTCTACTATAGTAAGAGTTAATCCATATAGAAAAGTGCAAGAATGCATTTTTATTAAAGACATTCGTTGATAATTAGTCGAGTTGACAGAAAAGAAAAGACAATTTATTTGCTGTGTAATGTGAACATCGTTTTTCTCCATCCTTATACGTAAATAAAAAAGAATGTAGTTTTAGGTCTTAAAAATGCATGTCTGTCACTGTTCACCGATCCACTAGATTTATACGAGTACAGAAATCACTGCATTGACTATAGAATGTAAATGAACGTGTGTGACTTATCAGGAGTGAATAAATGTAATAAGTTGTATATGAGTACAAGTACAAGTGCATATACATAAACAGAGACAAGGAACAGCTCCATCATGTTCTATTAGATTAGTGGAGCTTACTTATGTCTATAGGGAAAATAACAGTGTGTGTAGCATTAGATTAGTGACTAATACTAATAAGCGGAGCCAAACTGGAATGAAATATAAAATGGCTAGTAAATAGTGATGGTTATGCTAAAGTGGCCTGGCTTGGCCTCCCAACGTAAAATGTTGTTCCCTGCACTACGACGTCCCCACGCAGTCAATTGATGTCGGCAAAGTACAAAGAGGTCCTTGAGACTTCTCTCTTGCTCGCCGCCATACCATCATTTACATCCTCAGTGTCCACATCAACCCTTTCTTTTTGCTCTGTCTCAGTCACTCACTCACTTGCTCTAATAGCCGACTCTCCCTATCCCGTACTCACTATATAAACTATCTGCCTCAAGTTTAAACAGTTTATTTTACCTATATAGGTAGCTAACAGCTAGCCAACTCTTTTCTCTATCTCTCCCATGCACTTCTACCTACTATATACTAATTCTAGTGTAAGAAACCTTACTGACTAAGCATAATATTTATTATCTCTCGCTAAAATATTCTCTACCAGTAATATTAACTCTGACTCTACTACTATGCGTCACAGGAGGATAGTAGTCAAAGAAGCTCAACAATTTTATAGCTTATTAAAAAATAAATGGAGGTATCTGCAGAATTAAAAAATACATAAACCTCAACACACACGATGCAGTGTTAATGCAACTTTTGTTTACTCAAGATGCATTTACACCATTTACATTCTACACAAACTACAAAAACATTTTTATAGTAAATGCATTTTTATGTCTAAAAGGAGTGCTTTGGCTAAATGTGATTTTCCTGTCATGTTCAATTTTAATAGAAAATTATAATTTCCATGATCACGTTTACACTGTAGGTGTCTATTTACTTTCTTGACAATAATATGAGTTAGCATGTATGGAAGGAATGTACAATAACTATCATTAATTGCTTTGATTGCTCTATTGTGCATTCTTTGATAGAATGTTTCAGTTGCGGCAAGGCTTTATGATTTACTTATTTGCTTGTAACTTTGTTAGCATGATTCGTTGGTTGGCTGAAGTTGCATTTGGTTTAACTTGTCTTTTCCTCTTCTGTCGGTCCCTGTCGCTTTGTCTTTTATGTTTGAGTTTCATTTAGTCCGTTGCTTATTACAAACTACAACCATGCTAATATATTGTCTTGGATTTGTTTATACAGCCTATGCTATTTATGTTTAGTGTGCACCTAAGTGCATAGCTAAGTAAAATGTATACATAAGAGAGACAAAACCGCAGAAACACAAGAAGGGACACTGCAGAATGCAATGACTATAAATACACAGCCAAGCACTCAAGAGAAAATCCATGACTCACTTTATCTTGATCTATTAGCTAATAGATAGCTCATTGCTAGCTCTGCAATTGCCTGCAGGCAAGGTATGTGTTTATCTGTACACTAACTGATGTATTATTGTTTCCATTGCTCCCAGGAATGTGAGTCGTCAGTATCAGATTTAAATTCCAGGAAGCTTTGTAGTCGCAACGAGAGTAATCTTTTCTGTCTGTTATCTAGAATGCCAAGTATCTCTAAGTACAAGTACTGGGGACTGTATTTCCAGTTTCTATTGTATACGTAAAATAACTCGGCACCAAAAATTCTATATATTTCATATAGTATATAGAGTGTTCACAAAAGATTATAGGAATAGGTATTCTTTATTTTCAATAAGTATTATTCTACTAGTCTGGAATGGGTCTCACAGTCCTTTGACTTTTCAAGTCGTCTTGCTCGTAGTCTTTAAAGTTTGACAATGGTAATTAGGATATGCTAGTAGGATTTGGTGTTTGCAGTCAACCCTACCGGCCGCCTTTGATGTGCCGACCTGGAGTGAAAAATATATTTATGGACCTAAGCACTCCTATGCTTTCCATTAAGCCTCTATACTGTAACCCTAATGCTATTAGGACTGTTTACACTGTAAAAGAAGTTACGTATTGCAAATAAAATGTTTGTTGTCCACTGGGTATTAGATATAGTACAATATAGCACTAAGTCGACAACTATATAGGTACATAGTGTGAAAGGCTCATAAAACTGAAGCTTGAACTCTCTACTACACTCCATCTGCATAAGTAGGGATTTGAAGCTATAGAGTCGTTTGTGTTGCCAACAGCTTTTCAACATGGCATTTTCCGGTGATGTGATGAGTAATTAGCCCAAATTAGAACTGTGGCTCCATTCATTGTTAATTGTTTCATGAACAGTGAGTAAAGAGAGTCTCCGTTTGTTCTCCCTCTACCAACCTGAGCACACGGTCTATTTTAAGTTGTCTTTGAAGGCTGCGTGGAAATTCCGAGTCCTTATTAAAACTAAGCCGATGATGCTAGGGCTAGAGCTAGGTAGGTTTCGTTAGCTCGTAATTGTATTTCTCGAGTTTGGGAAAACTGTTTGAAACAACTGCAGCTGTTCCTGGAAGGAAGGAAGAGAAATAAAAATGGTCATTGATGAGGAGTCTTCTGTCTTGTCTCCTAGATAATATAATGACAGTTCGCTTGAACAATCCTACTTGAATTTTATCTCCCGTCAGGTAATCTGTTAAGTTACGTTCAAAGTTCTTAGTCTTTCACCTACACACTCTTGTGATATCTACAGTTAGAGACTTCTCTCGTGGAAATAAATTGTCTGTTCCTTTTCCTGTCTCTGTCTGTCAATGCTTATACACACCACACAACTTACCACATCTCAGTCTGTCTCTGTCGGTCTCACTTTGGAGTGTTATGAGAATGATTTAATAGTTAGCCGTTTGTTGACAATTCGTTAATGCATGGTACTGTGACTTCAGATTTTATACCTAATTCATTACTACAGGATGCTATTACTCATTTTAAGACGATTTAAATTCTGTTGTGGTATATCTTGAAATATCATATAGATCTTTCGTGCATATAGAGTAGTATTAATTCCTTGTTTATCTTTCAAATCACCTGTGAGGATAGGTTGGACGGAAATTAATATAATGTATGCCAAATGCCAAAGTGTTTTGATAATGTATTAAGACTTGGCAGTGCTAAGGAGATTTTAAGCTTACCTACCTTACATAGATTACTGTACCGGTTGTTGTTACTTATTAGTATACATGTAGGTAGTATGTACCTATTGCTACCTCCATGGACGACGGTGTAATTTGATATCAGAACTAATCTATATAAATTGTATACTTAGGGTAGATGGTGAATGTTAATAAAGGCTGATGCCTGAAGGTTGAACTGGATTGAAAATTATACTAGCCATATAGATTTATATGGAGTGAGAGAACACTTATAGTAAGCTTGAAGTTTGATTCGAGAGATTATTAGTTTGAATTAAATTGAATACAGCTCAGATTTGTATGTAGCTAATGTATACATTACTATTAATTGTGGGTATGTAAATAATATGTGTGCAGATAAGTACAAGTACAGCTGCAAACAATGCGAAATAATAACATGCAGGGTATATGCGTGCTAGTTTTTTCTGATCATCATGATCTCTGATGTTTGCCTCACTCACATAACATTGCCATTGCATTAGTTTTATTGTTTATCTACGTAGACGTCTTTTCTTTCAGAATTTCATTGTGGGTACAAAGTGCAAGACAAAGTAAAGCATATAATAGCCATGACAGGTACCTTCTACAAGCCCACATAAGATTGCAGTATACCATGCCACAATTCAGCAGGCAATAAAATAGAAAACATGTACATGTATTTTATGAATGTTGTACACGTAAATGTCTAGGCAAGTCTGCAGCTCGTTTATTTCGTTTCATTTCGGTATCATCATAGCCATAGCCTGGCTGGCCTGTTGTTAGATAGCTTGTTTTGTCTCGTCTCTCTTGTAGGCCAAGTTTTTATTTTCTTGATCAAGTACATTCCTATATAAGTAAATCCATACCAATCACATGTCTTTGTATTTACTTGCTTAACAATCTGAAATGTAAATACCCAATTTAGACATACTATGTACGGTTCTGGTATATAGAACTAATAATACTGTCTTCAAAAATGCAATTTGGTCATTTTTGTAGCGTAGACACATATAAATATTTTTTGACTAAATCTGTCCATTGGACTTTCCAACATAGTCATCTACGTCTGCACTGATTGTTTGTGTGTGATATGTTTTCACTATGTGGTTGTGGCAGCGTTTCACAGTTTATCCACGTTTGAGTCTAATAATTGTGGTAATAATGCATTCAAGTTGGGGCATTAATACCCACCAGGGGAGCAATAGGCTGTGGTTGAAGGAATGTGGATTATGCTCTTCTCTCCTTTTGATAGAATCAGATGCGAAACATTACATACGTACATTACGTTACATTAGTTGGAGTGCCTGTTGATCTGCATGCTGCCTGGATGTTCATAGGTACTTAGGTACTTGTATGCAGGATTAATAGGCAAACTTATAGATTGAAGATCCTTAGGTACACTCTAAGAAAAAAGGGCACCGGGGTACACAGGACTTGGCGATCTACTGCGGTCGCAGGACTCGACTGCTGAGATCCTCAGCACTTGATGAAGTGCTACATTTCCTGGGAGTCGTTATGCATTGTGTGGTATGCCAAAAGGGGTCTTGTAGCATAGCATCCTTAATTAAATGAATTGTAGACAGTAAATGATGGTAAAGCAGAATGAGTTTTGTAATTAGAACAACAGATATCATACATACTTTAATACATACATATTAATCAGTGAAGTACATAATATTCTGTGCATATTTTATTCGTTTATTATTCTATATATATTCCATCATGTATGTATATGATTTTGCCATAGGTGCATCGTAATATTATTTGAAATGAATTAGATGACAAATTTAAAATTAGCTGAATTTAGACAAATTGCTAACCAGTTATTCTAACTGTCGTTTGTCCATGAGCTTTTCTAATCTATTACGTCGTTTTCGCAAAAGAGTCTTTCTGTTTCTAACTCTCCTCTTATCGCTCGTTGATCGTTTTATTAAGTTCTTTCTCCGATTATCAGCCTTTCTCTTCTCGGGGTTATTTATAAAGATTTGCTTTTTAATAGCTTTGGCCTCTGCCTTGCTAATTGTACAGGACTGGCGCAGGTGGCCTACTTGATTGCACTTTAAGCAAAATGGTGGCCGAGAACTCTTTTCACATATTTGCAAGCAGAGTACTCTGTTTGCGGTATGAATCAAATCATCGGCACCCATTAAACACTGCAATAAAAGGGACATCCGGTTCTCAGTGTCCCAAAACTTTGACAAAAAACACACCTCCTGTCGAATTTTTAACTCGTTTACTTCTTTTAAAGACACAAGTTTTTTCATAGCAGTTTTACTTAACACCAGCTCAGGATTTACATCTTCAACTTTCGCTACTTTGTGTCTCAGCCATTCTAAATGATTCTCGTTATTTACAGATGAGCATGGTAATGTTTTTGGCTTGCAGTACCTCACCAGACACAAGTCTTTACAATTTTGCATAGCCATATTAATATTATCATTAGTCATTTCATTCATAATTGAATTTAAAATTTGGGGTAAAAAAAGAACATCTAAGTATGCATATAATTGTTGCTTATGATGTAAAGGCCTTTGCCTGAAATCGCTGGATCTAATTCCTTTACCTACAGTAATACCACAATACATTTCCACCAAAGCATCGTATCCAACGAGAGGCTCAAAGGGATAAAGGACTTGATAAAACAGTTGTATATCAATTACTCCAACAAAGTACAGACTAAAATCTCTCTCACAACTTCTAACATCATTTGCAGCACCTACTAATACCTTAATTATAGTGGGGTTAGTGGTGACTGCATTTAGTTTATGAATTTCTCCTGACAAAGACAACGTATCTACGAAGTACACTTTATAGCCATCATAAATTTGTACCAATGATGTAATACCCCTATAAGACCTGAAACTATGACCTTCCAAATCCATAAAAAGTACACTTAAATTATTCAAATAATCAATAAATTGAGAAAATGTTGATTCATCTTGAATCCAAACAGGGTCTACAATTGTCGGCATTTTGGCTTTAAGAAATGATATTGGAGGCAATATTGTTTTCAAATCTTCTGGCAAGCTAAAGCTCCAAATTTCTTTATAATATGGATGTCCAAACTCTATATAAGAAAAATACATATAATTCCTTTTATTCTCTATTATTTATTAAATATGGTTATATAATTATTGAAATCAAAATTGTACACACAAACAGGCGAAGCATTCCACATGACGGAGATTAAAATATTATTATACCTGGTTAATTCTCATAATGTTTTCATTCAGTATAGACTAAGGGCACAAATAATTACCCAGTAATAATAATATCGACTCTGTTTTGTGGATTGTTCCTGAAGTTTAATTTAAATTAAATTAAATTTAATTTTGAATTTTACATTGTAAAAAATTAAAAGCTGCGGAGGAACGATATTAGTATAGCTGGGTAATTCTCAACTAACCATAATAAAATTTTTGACTATGCCATAAGGAAAGTTATCCAGCATGTATTCATAATATAATTTTGAATTCAAAAAATATAAGTTGAACTGCGAATTGAAGGAACGATCCACAAGGCAGAGACGAAATCATAATAACTGGGTAATTATTTGTGTCAATATTCTGCATATAATATTATTCTCCACCTGCCATGTTGAATGTGTTCTTCCAGTTCCATAAAAATATTATAAATAAAAAATTCAAAACTGTACATTGTAAATATGATTTGAACGATCATTGCATATTATTCAATCAACAAAATTATTATCTCAGAGTAATTTTCAGTTAACCAGTTATAATATTTTTTTAGTATTTACAATTTTGAATTCAAAATATTTGCAACTGAAAAATGACATTTCACATGACAGAGTGGATATTAAATTAATGTTATAACGGGATACTCAGTAAACCAATTATACAATAATATTTTCAACTATGTCACATCAAATGTTCCCCCAGTTCATATGTACAAATTTGACTTCAAAACAATATATATTGAACAGGGGGAAACAATCCATATGACACAGCCGGCAATATTATCATAACTGGGTAATTACTTATGTCCACATTCTGTATAATATAAACTAATTGCGAATACAGATTAATACCCAGTTGTGATAATATTATTTTCGACGTTCCTGCGTGGAATGCACCTCAGAGCAACATATTTATTTGGAATTTAAAATTGTACATATTTTATAGGTCTGTTTGACTGAAAATGACCCAGTTGTAATAATAATAGCAACTCATGTCATGTGTCATGTAAATTGTCCCTCGAAACCATTATATTATAAGCAATTTTAAATTCAAATAATAAAAATACACAAATTAAATGGGAGGAGCATTCCACGTGGCAGAATTGAAAATATTATTTTAATTGTGGACAATTAAGCACATATAATAATATACTATTTTCGACTCTAGCAAAAGAAAGTTCCTTTAGTTCCATCAGTGTACTTTAAATTGATAGTTAATAATTGCAAGGTAAATAATTACCTTTGTCACTGTCTTCACAAGTCTTATTAAAAGATTTATGAGGGTGGCAAGTAAATTCGGGCATGAAGTCCGCTTCAGAATTTCTTACAGCGATGGCATCCTTAAGTTTGGGGTATATTTCCCATAAGGGTCTTTGCACACAACCATATATCTTTTCGTTTTTTGAATTCTCAACCATCCAATTTACTTTCCTCTTTCTGAAATATAAGAACAAAATTAGACCTCTAGCTTTGCTTCTACGATAAAAATAGGTAATATTTAGTATAAATTATGCTTAAAAGTTTACTTCGATTTTTGTAGTAGACTAGCAGCCATTGTTTTCCCCGGACGACCCGGGATGTAGAGTTCTCTACATGCAGGGTCATTTGTATTAAGGAACACGGGATTACTTTCTTTTGCATTTAAATAAAATTTGAGATACTAGCAAATTACGATTAAGCAACGCCAACTTCCAATGTGAGAATGGCAAAACCAGGATGAGAACACGTAGGCTGTAGTTCAAACGCAAGTCATAGATATTCGAATCTATGCTGTCAATAATCACTAACTAATCTTCGTCCGACTCACTGTCAAACAGCCTGCTTAGAAGTGATAATAAATATAATGTGGCAATATCAAAATACAGTTCAATGTAAACGAAAATCACTATAAATACATATAAATACTTTATATAGTGACTATAGAGGAATGTGAATGATTTTACTTTGACAATAGCTTTTTACTTCTTAATTTTTCAGTTTCAATTTTTGCCTTCTTTTCTTTCTGTCCGTCAATAGCATCAACTGACGTCTTTTTAGGAGACGGACTCAACTTAAAATCCCAATTATTTTTTATTACACCAACTCTGTCAATGTGTTCAATGGTGCTGTCATCCAAAATATCTGAATCTATTAGCTGGATTCCTTGTTCAGCAAAATTAGTGTCGCTGATTTGTCCCGTAGATTGTTTTTGAGTTAAAATACTGGTAATTGAACAAGTAGCTGTCTTTTTCTTGAATTGCCTAATGTAATGACAATATTAAAGTTATTAACCACTATATAAATGCTATTACGAAACGTTAAGTTTGCAAAAACACAAAAGTTTGTAGTAACAGACCGAGATAACATTTGGTTTCCTTTCCGAAGAAACAGCATTCGTGACTGAATTTCCTCCAAAAGAATGGAATCAATTATTTCCTCTGGGTCATTGCTGTAATTTGAAGTGTTGCTAGGGTAGAGACGATCAAGTATATTCAACCATCTGTCCCTTACTTCGGACACGATTATTTCTTCAGTCCTTTTATCGGTCATTAAAAAACACGCTTTTTCGAAAATTGTGATCATTCACAATCCCGCTGGCAGAAAACAAATCTAACCGCTTTGTAGTAGTGCTGTGGTGTAAGTTATGCCACGTGGCGGCCGTGTGGAATCGCTTGATACGGGCATTTGCTACTGTATTTGTAAAGGACGACCACGCTTCAATCCACTTGAGTCTTTAATTCTACTGTCATTCTTGGTTATTTATTGTCAAATTTTGATTTATCGTTATCGTCACTTCACGCTAAATATACATCAGTCAGTCCTAGATCATCGTTGACAATAGTCAGTCTGCTTCGTGGATATCGCACTTCAAGTACTTGACGTGCGATATTAATATGGAAGGCGACTGGAAACAAGTACTCGCAGACCTTGGAATGGCCAGCTACATTTCAGCATTTGAAGGTATATGTACATCATTTTATCATTATCATCAGTTTATCATTTCATTATATTTATATATGTTTATGTAGTCAAGTGTTGCTAATATTTCACTATTATTATAAACAATATTTTTGCAGAACAGCAATTTGATTACGAGAGTTTTCTGAACATTCCGGATAATTGGCTGATAGACCTCATACCCCAAATGGGACCAAGGATCAAATTGTCGACAACTATTGCAGCGCTCCGAGGCAAAAAGGTGTACATATGTTGTGCTTGTAGTTATGGATTTATGTCGTATAAAACTTTTCTGGAACATTTACAACTTCAACATAAAAATTTAAATGCTAACCATTTATATAGGTGCAGTCACTGTAACTTTGTAAGTAACAGACGTAGTTATTTGCGACATACGCGTCATATACTAAGGTCCCATAAAGAGTTTTCCTTACCAAAAACTAGAAATGTAGATACAGAAGACGCTAGCGATATAGTAGACGAAGACACCAACTCTATAGACGGACAAACTTTTAGTGACTCCTTTACATCAGCAAATGTTAAATCTGTAATTTTGAAGCTGTTAGGAACTATTTTAACATCAGGAAAATTTCCGATAAGTTCGGTGAATGTGATAATTGCAGATATAAAAAGTTTAGTAGGCGAAATTATACAACATATAGTAACAACTTATTTGCCCAACAGCAATGAGGTCGTTCAAAATGACATTAAAAAAATCATGAGTTTTTTTATCGAAGTCGACACATTCTACAAGCTTCAGCGTCTGTTAGAAAAAGATGGACACTTACTTGCTCCTAAAGCAATTAGTCTAGATAGCGATATAATGTATTCAATGAGAGAGGGAAGAGTTTTTCAAAATTACAGGCCTTTGTCAATGCAATATGTTCCCATTGCAGAAACTTTGAAACGTTTGTGTTTTAAACCTGGATTCATGGAGGTAGTTCGAGGCAATATAAACAAGATCAATGATATTCCATACAATTACACCCACTTTAGGGACGGGCAGTTTTTTAAGAACACTGAATTTCCAGATGACACATTTTTTATAAACCTTTATTTGACGAAATAGAAGTGGTGAACCTTGGATCGAAAATTTTAAAACACAAGCTAGCGCAGTTTTACTTTTCAATCATTGACCTTCCTCAACATTTTTGGGAAGTGTAAAGAATTACTTTTTAGTGGCATCATTGAAAGCAGACGATTTAAAATCTTGTACACCAAATGCGGTATTGAAATATATTGTGGAGGAGTTAAAAGTACTATGGGAAACAGGCCTGAAAGTTAATTCTGACCCCGAAGGACGAGTACTCGGCATTCAGGGTCAGAATAATTCTCAAACTATTCACATTGCTCTAGCACAATTTTTAGGGGATAACTTAGGAGTTCATACAATTACTGGTTTTACGGAGGGATTTAATGCTAAGTATCCATGTCGCCGTTGCAAAATGAGTAAATCTTTTTGTCAATCGTCAGTTACAGAAGATAAAAATCTTTTAAGGACAAAAATTAACTACGATGCTGACGTGACAAAAAAATGTTTTTCTGAAACTGGAATTCATTTCGAAACAATATTGAACGAACTCCCGTATCATCATGTAACCACTCTCACTTCCTTTGATATTATGCATGATGTGTTTGAAGGGGTTGTTCCAGATTTTCTGAAGCTAATGATTAGGGAATTTATTGACAATGGACTTATTACACTCCACACGTTAAATTATCGAATACAATCTTTTAATTATGGTTATCACTACGTTAAATCTAAACCCTCTGAAGTAAAGGATAGCTACATTTACAATGATGCAACGGGGGGTCAAACAGCATCCCAAATTATGTGTCTAGTTGTTGTATTACCTCTATTATTAGCTGATAAGATTGACACAGACAACGTGTATTGGCGTTTATGTTATATTTTACGTGAAATATGTATTTTATTATTAACCCCATTAATGTCTACTGCAACAATTTTACGTTTAGATTTACTTATTACTGAATATTTAATTAAGTATATTGAAGTCACTGGTAAGCATTTAAAACCTAAACATCATCATATGACGCACTACAAAGGAATAATTAAAGATTTAGGTCCTTTAAAGCAGTATTGGTCAATGACGTTTGAAAGTACACATAAATTCTTCAAAGGTGTAGCCCATGTGTGCTGTAATTTTAAAAACATTGCCAAAACTACCTCTCAAAGATATCAATTGCATAAATGTTTTGAGAATTTAGCAACACTTTGTTGGAAAGCTGATACATTAAATTACAATATATGTGAGGAAAGTTACATATCGGACTTTGAATTATTTAAAGAAGAACTTACAAGATATTACAATACGGCAGAGGACTCAATAGTAGAAATAATAGACAATGTGGAATATAATGGTTGCTCTTACAGAATAGGATGTTATATACTTTTAAAAGTTTTAGACGGGGCTCCTATATTTGGTAAATTGAACTTTTGTGTTAAATATAACACAAAATTATGTTTTTTAACAACTGTATACTTTGGGACAGCCAATGAGTTTTATAATATGTACGAAATCCAATCTGACAATGAAGTTTGTGTTACACATCCAAAAGATATTCTTTTTTATATGCCTCTGTACTCTTTTCAGTCTTTTGTTCCTAATGATGATAAAGTATATATCACTATGCCATTCAAATGGTAGATATTATTGTAAGTTGTAAATAGTCACTCAAAGAACTAATGACACATGCTGTCGAGTACTCGACAGTTAGTGTCATTACATTTTGGAGAAAAAGTAATCTATAGTCTGTTTAAAATTTTTTGTAAAAACAAATCAGTATAAAGTTGCACAAGCACCAGTAGACGAGATTGAAAATGGTTCTATTGACGGAGATAATATAGTTGTGGACATCAGCTGTTTACCTGGAACCTCATTTACCCTGGATCAAGAAGTTACTGATGCTGGAAAAGTTCTACATACGGGCGAAGTTAGTACAATTTTTATTTCACCTGCACCTACATCAATCCATCGTAATAGCAAGAGGTCAAATTATCACTTTGTAAGTGTCGATATTATATCCGAGCATTACTTTTACATACATTTTTTTCCAAATAAAACTAATAATAATTTCTAACTTTTATTTTAGGATTTGACAACGGAACTTTTTGCCGACCCCCGTACGATGGACATTTTCAACATAAAAATACCTAACAAACAGTTTATTTATGAGACTGACAGACTTCAAATTTCAAAAGTGCTGGTAGATGTCCTTATTAGAAACCACGGATTGTAGTAAGTTCTTGTTCTGGCATTAATCTGATATGTTAACACTTTAAAATAATGGCGGTGTTTTATTAACAGCCCATCCAAGGAGGCACTATCTGATGTAGCTACTGACATCGTTACTTACTTCCCCTCCTTGGGATGTACTACCGAAGCAAGTCTGGGCAAAGAAATTTGGTATTATGTTCCAAATGGTGACTCCAGAGCCACTGGGTATTTGGTAGAACGACTTCAATCGCAGCGAAAAAAATTAATGAAAAACCGTGAGATAATCACAACAGAACAGGAAGCGAGTGGATGGACTTCTAACGAAGGTAAATTACATATACTCAACTAAATTTACTATAAATTATAAATTTGACTGCTTGGTTGGTCAGAAGTATTTAATTATTACAGAAGAAGTAGTGGATGATGAAGATACAATTCAGTTTTTGAAGGCTAATATGCTGTCCAAGGATGTACCAATTCTAATGGAGCGCACAGTATACTCTCGTAGAAAAATAATAAGGAAAAATGATTTTGTTGCAACTAAAGCTGCTATGCCACGTCTATTTGACACAGTAGGAATGGTAAGTGTTACTTTGCCAATAGTATACTTTTATTTTGCATACGAAATTGCAATGGAAATGGTACGCAGAGTACTCTGCGTACTATTTCCCCTGCAATTTTTACATTGACAACAATTGATATAAACCTGTCACTGACTATATTTAAATATGCATGTTTGTTTGGTAAAGATAGTTCAGGATTTTAACGTCCACTACAAATCGTTGTCGATGAAGCTTTACCAAAATTGGATTCCAGCTAGTAAATTATTAGTTTCCTATGCAGAAGGAAACAATCCAGGCATTTAAAATCCATAGGTATTAACACTTGCAGTCACGAATGGTCGGATGGTAATATTAAAAATGGTTTTTATTTAATTTATTATTTGATATAATATTTAGCATACTTTGCCATTATATCATTGTAATTCATTTTTGAAATGTATAGATCAATTCGCATGCGTGGGATTGTTACTTTTGCCACACATTTTGAGATATTCTGGATTTACCACAAATTCAAAAAATACTGAATTGCCAAATACAGTATTAGCATCTCCAGATACTACTATGCAAAAAGGCCAACGAAAGTTTCAAAACGAGGAACATGTAAACGGTCACCTGCCATCCGTAACAGGGAATGCATTCTAAAGTTCATATCGGTACGTTTTATGATCCATTCCGTTTCTTATACAATAACCGACTTGTGTAAAAATAATACAAAGATATAAAATGCTACACACTCAATGGCACTTACAGAGTACTCTGAGTACCATGTAGTATCAAGCATCCTTTTTATATTGAGAACCGTATCCGAATCTCATACAGTGACTGTTAATTTTTGGTTTTTTCAGTCAAACGACGCAATTACTGAAGTATTATCTAAAAGCAGAGTGCATAAACCTCATATTGTTGTCAGAGGAAGCTTAAACGATATCTCTCTCATCCAAACTTTTGTTGTCTTTGAAGACGTTGCAGTTCCCTGTGAAACGGCATTTATTCAGGCAATCGACACGTGTTTCAAGACATTTTTTGTATTTGGGTATGAGTTTCCTGCTGAAACCAAAGCATGTTGGCAGTTTTTGCAATATGGCATCTACGGGAAACAAATGGGAAGCTGCAAGCTATCTTATAATCTCCGTGCGTTGATAGGTCAAATATGTACTAAATTTTAATCATTTATTTTATCAAATTTTAGTTCACCTTATTTAATTACGTTCTATTAGCTATATATACGCAGTGTTTGTTTTTTGATGCATTATAATCGAATGTGCCAATGTTAATTCATAGTTTTTAGTTATTGATTACTATTTTTATCAATAATATACAGCGATTTCGTCGTTCGTTGCGTTTCGATTGGTTAAATTATAAATTTGAATGTCTAAAATGTGCAAAAGCTTTTATTATTTTATTTCTGTTTTGTGGCATTGTATGTAGAGTTCTCTACATGCAATGCCAATTGTTAAGTAAGTATAAGTATCTGAGTATGTATTAGTAGTAGTAGTAAATGTTTTATATATGCAGTGATTAATTATTTAATCGATAATTAAAAATGTAATAAATATTATAATGTATTTATTTTACTTTAAATGGCGATTTTTTGCTCATATATTAATGCATATCATGCTGTATACTGCGACACTGCATAAAAACCATTCCTGGGGATAGTAGTACAATCCTAATATGCTGCGATCGCAGCAGATTAAAGTACCGGGGTTACGTGGAACCCTTAACCATTGCAGAAGCCTAGCAGTCCGGGTAATCCCGGTACTCCTACCTGCTGCGATCACAGCACTTTCCTGAAGTGCTGAGATCGCAGGAGGGTCCCAAACTCCGAGGAAATAGCACTTTAGTCCTGCGAGCGCAGGACTTTGAAGAGCCGCATCTTTAGAGTGTACCTACTACACTAATTGTAAATAATATTACAGAATTCTTAACCTGTGTACTGCAGTATTAAAATCAAAGATCGTGTGTTTGACATATGTACTTACTTAACAGGTACCTTTACCTATCTATGAACAGAAATATTATTGTGTTTTAGATACGCAGTCCACGCACAGTATGAATAGATATATTCTACAATCTATATGCACTAGCGCTCAAGTGCACTGTAGACTATAAGCAGTAAGTATATTGTGGTGTATAATTGTCTTACAGAATCAAGAACGTCGAGTCAACGATATAAATATAAGATATGCCTATCTCTGTGCTAGACAAGATTATGTTCATTTGATTTCATTGAGAAACCCGCGGATGCGGCTTTTCAGCCAAAAAAGCTGAACGTTGATGATCCTTGAGAAGTGACTGCGACTGGTGCAACCACTTCATTATGTACAATTTGCTAGCTGGTTTTCTTTTCTTTGCCAGAGCCAAAGCAAATCCGAGTTAGACTAATGTTTAATGTTCAGTCAGCTCAACGCTATTATCATAGTATGAGTTAGTTAGTTTGGTTTAACTTGGCTTTGTTTCCACTTTGTTTTTCCCATCCTGTCTTGTCTACTTACTCAACTCACTCTCTTACCTATGTGATGCGAATAATGGAATCCAGCTTTTGTTCCTCAGATGCTATACTTTAGTTAGTTAGGCAAGAATGAATGAATGGATCTGTGTCTTGAGTTAGTTTCGTTTGTCTTGATATCGTTTGGTTTGGCTTGGCAAAGGATTTGAGGGAGACACACCCTGAGTTCTTTCCATTCTTCTCTCACATTCCTTCGTTTCATGAACCGTGAGCCAGCAAAATAAATAGGAATACCAGAGAGACAAGAATAATAGTCACACACAACCCATGAGACAACTAAAAGGTGCACACAACAACCGAATTATTATATGTAACCATGTTATACTTCCATCTCTTCAGACCCAACACCATCCTAATCATTCCCTGCTCTGTGGTTTCTTTTTTGACGGACAGATTCCATAATCTGCCGTTGCCCTCTCTTTTCTATCTGCTTACCTGCCTTTTACTAAAGCGGGAATGGGACCCAAAGATCACTCTCAACTTCCTTCTAATGTAATACATAAGTGTCTACTGAAAATAAGGGGAAAACCATACAGATATAATGGAACCCTACTTACCTGGACTTATCTACCTTCCAACAAATAGACATACCTTCTTTCCTTTTCGTAGAGACCCTTTGTTTTGTTGCACTTGTAGACGTAGTATTACATGGAATGGCATAGTTACTCCAATCCGTAACAAAAACGGTCGCATTCCTTACTCCGTCATACAAGTTCATTCATTCATACAAAACCGCATTTCTTACATGCATAATTCTTCGACTAGTAGCTATGTTATGTAAGAACATGATCAGGAATACTTCGTACTGATTAGAAGATTACAGATGCTTCTTCCCTTAGTTTACTAGCGGAATTTTAAATGTTTACTCAGGCTGCATGTTAAATGGGTGATTTAATTACTTCCACTTTGCCCCGTTGGCAGTCATTTTTGGTTTTTATTCTCTATTTAAAAGTTGCGTTTTCTCGTCTTGATTTAATTGTTAAATGGCCATTGTCATGTTGGTTAATACATAGCACTGTTTGCATTCGTTATAAATTTATTCGCATGTCAAGAATATCTGTAAGTTGATATAAATTAATTTATACTTATTCTCAAAGAAATGGTAGAAAACCTTCAAGTAAGAGAAAATAAGTTTAATAGAATAGTATTTTAATGTGTTTGAAGTGGGTGGATTTGTGTTTGTTGATGGGTAGAATTTACATTGGGATAGCACATTAAAAGTGGAAATCCCCCGTGGATGAAAAATTCTGGAATGAATCATGAATCTTGGTAGATTATCCATATATGTAGATTGTTGTTCAGACGAAGTTAATGTCAGTTTGTATTGTAGAAACTCGTAAAGGAATCCAATCAGATATTTATATTTATGTTGAAATGCAGCTCATTAATTTGTGAATGTATCTTTCTTTGTTTTTAGTGTTGGGTTCGGACGCAAGTGATGGAAGACCATCTGACACGGAAGACCTTGTAAGGGATGATACATCCTCCTCTTGTAACAATGGCGCTCATGTGAATGCGGGTCTTGCCTCTTCGGAATCCTCAATACATTCCCATGATCATCCCGAATTCTTGTCGAACGAAGTTAAATTTGAGGTTTGTTTGCATTTGCTTACAGTTTGTAGATAATCCTACAAACATAAATATTTCTTGCCTACTGAACAATAAACAACATTTTTGGTGGTTGTTCTGTGTATTTCTCACACTAAAATTCGACCAAAGCCATTTAAGGAGAACATGATTTATACCTTAAAAAGCGTTTCTTGTTATGTCTGTTACCAGAAGAATGAATAGGTTTGTAATTCGTAGTACGTAGCATTTGTTATCTGTAGAAACGATCATAGGAACATTATGAAGTGCATATTCTCACTTTCCTCCTTAATTAAAAACTCGTCATCAAAAGGTATAAACTAAGGGGCAGGAAAAAGGGAAGGCAAAACTGAAAATTTCTGAATACCTGTTAATCACGATGAGAAAACTTAATATTTTTGTTTATTTTAACATTTTCCTTGTTAAGGTCATGTTACAAAAGAAGGGCAATTTCCTACTAGCACTTAGGTAGTGAGCATAAGTTTATCTGTGTATGATTTTGTACGGATAGTATTAGATTGCTTGTCAATAACTACATTTGATGGTGATGGATTGAGCTCATTGGAAAAGTTTCCACTGTTAAATTGTAAGTTTCCCCTGAAGAAACAGGATTTTTTCTTTACATATCCAATAAACAAAACACAGTCTACAAAGGCAGTCTGTAGTATAGAATAGCCAGCTTATAGAAAACAACCTCCGGGTATAACTATATAGTATATAGGTATAACGCAAGGTTTTATATGATTTTATATGTGTGTGTATCTTATGCAGTCACGTCAGCCAATAAATCCTTGAATGAAATGGAGATAGATTGGATTCATAAGAATCTAGAAAAAGGCATTGCGCATTTATTAGGTTAGGTGTGCATTTGATAAGTACATGTAGGTATGTTGAGCATAATACTCAGGTACACGTATATAAGAGATATTCTGTAATCCATAGAAGAAGACATAATACCAGGCAAAGGTTGGTGTGGTGTAAATTGTAAACCAAAACTAAACCACACAGACCAACAAAGGAGAGAATTTAAAGGCTGAACAGAGAGTACACAGATAAATGGAGAGAGGAGCGAATGCAATGGGATGAATAGGTCTTGTTGAAATAGTTGGGGGCTAGGAAGGGCACCAGCCAGACAGAATAGCCAAAGAACAGCAAAGAAAATGAAGAAGATGCTCGTTCATCTTGGTCGTGATGTTATTCTGTATGTAAGGAGACCATCCGATCCATTTCATCCATTCCTCTCTTCATTTCATGTGCATAGAAATGCTTAGAAAATTCTAAAGAGTTTGTGCCTTCTTTTCGTGAGCATGCATTGTATGTTAAACTGACTCTTAAACATCTCCTCTATACATATTATTATTGGCTAAAGTAGATTGGAAATGTGATGTGAGATCAGTGAACAACTTAGGTAGGTATTGCTACGTCTACGACAAACAGCTAGATACCTTCAACACATCATGTCTACCATATACATACTAACGACAAAAATCCAGCTCAACTTTAGTAAACAAACGCTGAGTATTTGTATTTAGTTAGCTTAACATGTGCATTGCATGAGCATAACAACCTCCTCTATGCAATTCATAAGTAGGAATGTCCTATTTCCTATACATTTAGAGATATTGACTCCTTATCGGTATAACTTATACTTGCGTCGTGGAATTTTGCCTCATTGAGCATTTTACAACTTTTAACATGTGCGTCAAGATGTAATAAAAGAATCCGAATGAAGAGCACCTAACCAAGTGCTGTTCAGAATGTGAAACTTGCTGCATTTTCTATAGAATGTAGAATATTCAAAATAGAATATCTTGCCTATAGGAAATGTAGACTTGCACGTTCCCTTTTGTTCTTCCTTCACATTCCTGAGGCTTTTTACACTTTATATTGCATGAACACTTGTACCTAAAACAACACAAAAATATACCTACATGAGAATTCTCTAGAAAAGTGATCTACTATTATGGAATGGTGTAAATGCAAAACGCGAGCGAAGCCACGTCGTAAAATTCGTTCTAGTTACATAAAGGTAGACATTAAAATCCTGAAAAACTTAATGGAAGATGATGAGCAAATACTTAACTTTCTTATTATGCTATTATGCCTCTTGCCGTGATTCCAATGGAAAAAATTGCTACACAAGCCTGTCAGTACAATCGTGAGATATTGACTTGTTCTTCTGCACCTTTGCGTTATAAATATAAAATAGAAATACATTCAATATAGCAGTGACAATTGGTTTTTATGACACAAACAGTGAAAAACGTGCTTGTTAATGTTAGTATGATTACTACGAAAAGTAACAAGGAATTCACTGATAGCATTACCATTTGTGTAATAAGTACCTAGTATGCCCTGGGTATATTATCACTAGATGTTATCTGATTTTCGTATTTTTTCACTTTGCATTTCAACGATTACTTTAATGCTGTCTCTCTCTCTGTTTCTCAATTGCTTGAGTGGATGATGCACAATTGTGGTGGATTTTTATAGCCATGACCATCCTATTATAACCTGAATTCCAAGAAATGACAGCTATAAGTATATCATAAAAATGTATACCTGAAACTACAGATTGAGAAAGGTGTTTTCTCTCCTTGTAAACATATATAACATTTAAATGCACGACAGAAACATTTACTTGATCCGTTTATCACTAGAGATCTAATTCATGCCTATTAGACTCGTGTTTATGATAGAGGACCATTTTGTCAAGATTTTATTGGTACATACACGTTTCGCACGTATGCTGAGAATTATTTTGCCATCTACTACAAGTATTGAGTTTGAAGTCTTCATTTACTACATTAGGTATGCATTTATAAAATTTTGTGAAACGTGTTTTTGATATAGGTATACATTATGTAAGGCAATCTGTAGATATATTCTTTAGGTAGGTGGAAAGGCAACATAAATAAGTACACAAGTAATTCAGTTGAAGATGCTTCATTTGCATGATCTGAATGATTTGATTATAGAGACTAAAAGGAGTAGACTAGTCTTGCCTTGAGTTGGCTCCGAATCACAATCAACCTACATAGGTACATTTAGTAGCTATGTACTCATTATCTGTTTTTCTAGATATCATACCTTTACCTAGTTAAATTGTATACTGTTGGGATACACTGTAAAAACACATCTCACCTTGCATGATGAAAACCTAGAGATATTATTTGATGAAATTCAGTATACACCTTTATATTTAACTCTATCTATCTAGTAGTGTCTTGTCTTGAGAATTTGTTCGGCTCTTGTTTCCTTCCCTTTCTGCGTGTTCATTTGTTGACTTACTTGGGCTATCCGCCGGCTTTGGAAAATAAGTAAAGAAACTGCCTGCACCTTGCTGGGAATCTAGATAGTTATCTCTCTAGCTTTACTGAGGCTCGTTTTGTATATGCTCAATAAGGGTACATTTACAATTTACTGAAGGTAGAATAATAATCAGCCCTTTATATAGTGCACGTAGGTTTTAGCAACCTACCTCATGTCATCTATTCGTAAACATGCCTACTTAATACTTACCTACACTCAACATGTAATACGATGCTCCATGTTATTTCTACGTCTGCAGGACCTACAACGATATATCCTTATTACTACCACGATTTAGTTCTAGCAAATAAGGCAAAGCAAATGTTAAAGTAAAGGGTTAAATTCTCCCTGTAGACTAAAGAAAGGCCTACGGCTCCATCATCCTTGGTTTCCTTCCCAGTCCCACTCTGTTCTTTTTCTTTTCTTATAAGGAAACATAAATATGCTTTCGTCAGACGGACTAATTCAGTTCTACGAGTTATTTCGAAACGGGTCGCTTAAATATAATCCATACACAATGCACATACTTTATACTGCTAAGGAAAGAGCTCAGCTTATGTACAGCCCACCACAACAAATCAAACTTCACATGGATTATTATCATGAGCTTCAATTTGACGCTTCCATTCTTATTTCCAACCAATTTCCTATGGCTATCTATGAAAAGATTTTATTCCCATTCAAACGAATCCAAGATACATTTTAGACTTTAAAAGATTAATTTTGATAGACATTCGGCATCTTATATTGGAAGCAAATACTACTACAAGCAGGAAAAATGCATATCAGTATCCATTCCCATTGATAATCAGAAAATCCGTGAATACTTTTTAATAAGTGTATGTGCTGGTATTTTTGTTAACTGTATGAAAATGTTGACATTGACAGACAGTTTTTTATTTTACATTTTTACCAGTACGGTGTAGTGTAAAAATAACTGTATCAAGTGATGCAACCAGGAGATAATTCCATATGCTTTAAGTATGAATTGAATCATGAAAAGAATATTTGTATACAGCCATGCATAACTAGTATGTGCATACCTACTTATTATTTATAAGCAGGTAGAATTCAATGATTACTTGTTATTGTTATTATAATATTATACTCGTGCATGAATCTGAGTTGAAGCAGAGAGAGAATGAAATGTCAATTTATATCCATGATAGCATGCGATGGGGCTAGTAGTGGTGTGTGCGTCACTGTCAAATAAAATCAGCGGAGCAGTTAGAAGTTTTTATAATGTTTTTGCATGTCATGTACTAAATAATGCTAACTGGTTGCTTCAGCCTGATATGAGATATTAATTATCAGTTAAGTTGGCTATAAAGTCAAATGTCAAGTATGTATCATCTTAAATAGTGGAGATTGTTTTGTTAAATAAGTCGAAGTAAAAATGTTCATGGATGGAATATAATAGTGGATCTGCCGTTAATAGATATCAAAAAGAGCGGTATAGACAAGAGTTATGCATGAAAAAGGCAGTGTCGTCCGTCAGTCGTAAGATGAGTATAGTGATAGTAAGTATAATGTACGCGTAAGTAGGTAATTTGATGAGGAGCCAAGGGAAGATACGAAATAATCATAAAGAAATGATTTGCATATTTACAACTACTATGTACATTGGTTAAAAAATATATTACAACATGACGACAAGGCAAGCCCAATGAGATGAGGTAGTAGATTGTCTTTAGCTTACTTCTACAGAGATGCTACACGTTTGCTCTTCCAAGCGTATAATAATGTGCAAATTCAAAGGTCATTGGATCTTTGATTTAGTCGTGCCAGTAAGTTAGCTGGGAGTTAACACAGAGTGACTGTATCAGACGAAGTATCTATTGGTTTGGTAAGAAGTACATATACTCGGTACATGTATGTACACACATATGTATTATCAGGATGAGAAGAAGTCAAGTCAGACCAACCATAACCAGCCAAGCTTCCTTTAATGTAGACTTTCATCCTTTTTGTCTCTCCGCCGACTGTTTTTGAATGAGTTGAATCGAATTGAGTTTTATCTTTAATCTCGAATCAAGATTTAAATGACTTAGCTTATTATGCACCGGCAGAGCAGTGACATCCACATCCTTGAGTTTCCTCTGTAGAAAATCCAGTTTATGAATGCTGTAAACCTTTCTGTGGCGTATCTCTTAGCAAGACTGTGAAGAAATGCTCTATGCAAATTGGCAGGGGTTGCTTTTTACAAATACATTTTATTCTTCTCTGTATGACAGTCTCTTGGAACTTTATCCGAATAAAACAAAAACGCTCAATCTGATGTTTTCATTATTTAGTTGAGTTAGTTGGTGTAGATAGATTCTTCTGAATTGTAAAGCCCTGCCTGCATTAAATTCTTCAGAAATTCAGTCTGCTCAGCTCGAATATCTTAGTGGCGAAGGGAAATCTAGTGCATGTAAATATTCTGACTATAGTCAGCATAACTTGAGTTTAGGGAGATATGGGTAAGGCAATTTAACAAGTCATACTCCTCGATATCATCGTCTGGTTTTGACTCTTGATATTGTGCTCAGACATAAATGGGTTTGGTTGAATTTTGGGTGTGAGACGAAATATTTATGTTTTGCGTAAGATTTTCGTTGTATGGAAATGGGCTGTTGACTTATCTAAGATATGCTAAGAGAAAATAATGTTTGACTTGAAGTTAATAGATTTTTGTATTTCTGTTTAGGATTTCGAATGTGATGTTCATGTGGAAGGAAGTGAATCCGGTGAAGAAAGAAAGGAGTTTTCCTTCACTTTTTACGATTTAGACGGACACGGGAAGATTACCAAAGACGTGAGTGTTTTATCTATTTTCTGTTGAAAATATGCCACACTGTTATCAATCACATAGCAATTACCAATGTAAAAATCATTTTTAGGGAGCAGTCGTTTTCAGTGACAGTTATGATGAGGTACTTAAGTAGGTGTATCAGTTTTAAGACTTGGTAGGAATCTTCTTATATAAAGTCATGTAGGTACGATGAAGTATGAATACCAGTAGTAGTTTTGTTTTAGTAAGGATGTAGGGTAGTGGGTAGATCGAGAAAATGTTGGTTCTGGTTGAGAGGTTTTCTTAGGGCGAGGCTTTTATTTTGGAGGTCTAACTTCATTCTAGTCAACTTGTCATGTGAGATGACTAATGTAATCCTTATAAATATACTAAATGGGAATGTTTCTTTTGAAATTGACAGGATATTGCTGGACTAGTGAGGAGTATCTACGGAGCAGTCAACGATTCCATAACGGTCCCTCAAGGCGGCAAGAAAACTATCAAAGTGAGACTGACAGTAACTCCGGAGAAGCAAGCCTCAAATTCTAACAACCACCACCCAAGCAACAAAAACAACAACTTATCTCCCGGCGAAATGGGCAACGTGAACTCATCACCAGCAAACGGGCGACCCAAGTTGCGAAATAACGTAAATGTTACAATTCAAGAGAATTTAAATCGCGAGCGAGGTGGCAGCGGACGTCGTGAAAGAGATAACAAAGATCGTTACTCCCATGTCGAGAAGCCCAAGTTTAATTCTGTCCGGTTACCAAATTCAGCCCACTTGGGATGTCGAGGTTGTAGAAATCTTTCCCCAGAAGTATTTCGAGATTGTAGCGCATCTCCCCTTCGAAATCGTAAAAAGTGGAGGGAGAGGGCTTGTTCATTGCAGCGACCCGACCTGTTCGAAATTCTGCAAGCGAACATGGAGAAGAACAATGTGACACCTTGCTGTCGTCACGACCACACTCAGCATCAACAGCATTCCTCAGTCCCCTGTTCTCACAATCATTTGATTGACCCCACTTGCCCGGTTCTACCTCTGGTGAATGAAAACCTGTGCAAACAGAAAATGATGGATGCTACTCATTTGTGTTCCCGTGTCCCAGTTGGTCTTGGTGCCAAAGTGTACGACTCCCAAGTTCACCGAGGGATCCCTGGTCAACATCACCATCTTTGTAAAAAGCATGGTCATCACAGATCGAGATCCCACGACCTCAGTCAAAATCTGTTCAAATACCATTTACTCTCAGATAGAGATCAGCTCCTGACGCAACCATCTCCATTAGCAATTCCTTCTCAAATGTGCTGCAATCAAAATAATACAAATACTCTACACCATCATCAAGAGGAGAGTGTGGAAATTCTTGGTGGATGTATTCTCAGTCAACATTTGTCACCTAGAAATAAAAATACCAATTTAGCCAATACTGCCTCTCCCCATCAACTCAAACATCGGAATCGAGAGCAAGAGCATGCGAGAGCAATGGCTCAAGTTATAAGCTGGTTAGAGAGGGAAAACATCGGTGAGAAAAAGTTTTCTTCCCCAAGGAAAAATCCAATTCCTACTAATCCCCTACCCGGAAGTCCGCCTGTTGTCAAGAAACATGAACACCATCATGTTCACGAACATGTTCACCACCATTACCATCATTATTCGAAAGAAACGCCGATCATCGTCTAGTGATTTGTCTAGCTAGCTTTTCCAATCAAACCTTAATCCACATATTTATTTCTTCACAACAGAAAGCCACGGAGAATAGCAAGAAAAGGCTGAACATTACTACATTCTTGGAAAACAAGAGATTTTTATTTCTATTCTGTTACTGTCGTCCTCAGTTGCTTTCGCCCTCCTCACCAAAACCAATATGATATTTACATGCATGGGTATAAGTATTAGTATAGTATTAATTAGCTATAGTAGTCAAATTAGAGTAACTATAATTAGTAAACATTCTCCACTTCCAAAAACCTGTTTAATGAATCTGAACCCTGTTAGCTACAATAAGAAACAAAACAATTCCACAAAGGAAATACAAAGAAGTGGATATTATAACATTAAATTGTACTATGAATACCTATGTAATGTTTATGATCATAAATTAAATGTTGTAGGCATAAAATATTTATACATAGCAATTAGTTCGATAATGTTGTTCATGTTAAACCCTATACCTGACCTGACTGAATTTCGCTATTTACTGGATATAAAACGGTTTTGACTTTGATAATATATTATATTGTATTTATAGCTGAATGGGTATGTAGAAAACGCGTCCTAAAACTTTGTAGTTTGTAATAGTAGGTTTATGTAAATTAAACTGAACACAAGAAAAAGTAATGTAAAGATAATTCGTTCAATTTGTGTATTTCCGTAACTTACCAGAGATTTTGCTACCTCACCGGAGTACATTGATGCATGAGTAGTGGACATCGTTGCTCTTAATCCTTTGTAGTCCACATTTACTAAGCTTTTTATATGAGTGCACTTCTGCTAATTATGGTTAAAAAGATAAGACGGATTTATTTACTAGAGTAAGGAAAGAGATTATACAGAATTCACTAGTTAATGCTATTTCGTTATCACTCGCAGACAATTATGTACTATGGCCTTTGTTTTATTGCTATAATTTTTTACTGTACACTACACACAATATTATATATAGTTAATTACAACAACCTAATTTATTCAATTCTTAAAATTAGAAACAAAATCCTATTATACCATAGATAGTTAAATGTAATTGCTACTAATTGTAAGTATTGTAATGAAAAGATGTATCAATACGGCCGTCTTAAATATGACTCAACCGAGTAAGTATCTTGTAATGTGTTTGTGTTTATGTAAATGTTAATGTAATTCGTAGACTTCCTATGGATTTAATGTTAAAACGAAGGTGAAAACAATTATGATGAACTCGATGTCGCTTTACTGTGTTGTATTGACAATTGAATGTTACTACATGTATGTAGAATCTTATTCATGATCATTATGAATATTGAAGTTACTACAATGTTCCCTGGAAATAAAAGAAAGAATTAATGTTCTGAATTCAACTGAAGCACTCCAATGTATATTTATTACTGTTTCATCACTGAGTAATAAATCTTAAACAAGTTACTCCTACTACAGCATACGTAAGAATATTATACGCAGAATTTAAAGTAGCCGACATGAGAAAATACGATTAATACGTTCTCATATAGATAAATTACATTTCGTACAGTAGGATAAAAGCTAAGAACTGCAACTTGCATATTCCGCATATTTGCTTCGGATATTATTTCAAACATTTTCCTTGATGACTCAGAATAAAGATTTATTGCCGAATGTTTTGTCCTTTCTCAGCTAAGTAGGTGTTGTCAAAATGTTTTATTGTTTGTGTAGGACGATTGCATACATTAAACTAGCAGCAGCGGCACTTGAAAGAAACATATTGTCCTTCTAATGTATAAATTCAGATCTTCCAAGATACCAGTGAGGCTAGATGCTTGTTTGCATAGTATCTTATTCATTCTCTTCCTATCTGCAAATATGCTCTGAGTCAATGACTTTAAATCATATGACCTTCTTTGTTTCCCATTAAGATTTCTGGAGTCTCTGTCACTTCCTAATCAGAGACCTCGTTTTATCATATATAAAACATAGAATAAAAAATATTAGCGTTTCTTCGAGAGCCAATTTGCTATTATGACCAGTAAATGATTGTCTTTATTTTTAATGTATTTATTATGTCTTGGAAATCATAGCACCAGCATATCCATTTATAATTTATATTATATTATTAAAAGCATTTATATATTATTATACTCATTAAATCAGGAACAGTTCCTAAACTTCCTTTCGCAAAACTTTCTGTTTTGCCACTTGTGAACCAACCAACCTACGTAATGTGAGCCACAAAAAATGACACTAGTATAGTGGTACGTATTTCAAATGTATTACATAAAATAATTTCGTTGGCCCTATTCATTGCATGGAGGTAAGTATCAAATATAATAGATAGACACACATCTAATACAATTCTCTTAAATAAAAGCCTATTCTTTCGTACAAACTTCCAACATAGGATATCAATTATCAAAGACCAAAGCAATTATTAATCAGCGAAATACGTATTCAAAATATACACTTGGTTAATTTAGTAAAGCTTGTGTAATCTACGATCTAGGAAGAAATGACTCCTAGACATTTCGGAGAATGGCCCATTGATTTCGTATGCGGGACTATTCTGCCTTTACTACATTTGGATTTACAGCGAACTTATCGCCATCACTGAATGGAAACCCAAGCCACCTTTGCACATTATATTTGAATGGGAAATTACAATTTGTAGAGTATCAACAAGTAAGAGAATTATGTACTAGAAAAGTGACGTAACTCTTCGGAACGTAGAAAACGTCGTTAGTTGTCTTTTGTGTACGTTTTACATGAATAATTTATTTAAAGTAGTGCTTATGAAATCGAATGCTTACTTAAATCATCAGTATAAACCTTTGGAATGGATAGAGTGAGCTATATAAGTTCAAGTTGAGACAACCTTGTAATTCAGTTGTGACTTTTGCAAGTTGCAACCTTGCAAGTGAATATTCTACTAAAGCTCTGCAGAAAACATCCAATATACTTCAAACAGTTTCAGATTAAAAAAGGTAGTAATTATGATGGCTGATAAAACAAAAATGACATCTGAGGATGATGCTGTTAATTTAAACATTCCGGATTCAGAGGGCACAAAAAGGTAAGTTGATTCATGTGTACACATGAATTGTTTTGTTTTCTTTTAGAATGCATAATATAGGCTAATGATAAAATCCATTTTCTTGTTTGTATTTTTACTAGGTGGGTCGAATGGTGTCGGAAGCATCACTTAGTTAAATGCACGGAGAATGATGTTCCAGAAGGAATTTTGCCAAAAGGCTACAGGGGAACGCTAATTGATGTCAAAGTTCAAGGCAAAAAAGGCCATGGTCCAGATGACAAAATATACGGTGCTAATGAGGACCTCAGACAAAAGGTAGGAAACCATCAGAAAAATTTGATTCCAGAAATACTATGCATATTTATCATATGGAATGATGGACTAATTTTACAGGTAGCACGGGGAAATTGTGTTCTAGAGCTTCATCATTCTTTGAAAGGATGTATAACTACGGAATACATATTTCTTGTATTTGCATTGCGAAAGTTTTCTGGTGGTATGGGAGATGAAGATGATGATATAGGAGCGGTTCAGAATATGTGGCAGAAATATTTTATAAAAGTAATTATCTATGTTATCTGAATTTGAACTTCTCTGTTATATTTATGCTTATAATATAATCGTTGCAGAAAATATTGTAGTACTGCATGGTGTAAGTAAATACTGAATATTATAGCGAGAGTTATATTGTTTTTGTGTTTTAGCCTGTGACTGCGGGATCCAAAGTAGTATGTACCGTTAAGGCAAATGGGGAAGCTGCTCATATAAGTTATAAAAAAATTGAAAACACCGATTTTTTCTGCATTGGGTCCAAGAATGTTCATCTATTGGCCAGGAACTCAAGTACGCATGGGATATTATTTACTTATTCACATCATCCAAGAAGTGAACTCCATGACATGTAAAATATATAACCTACATTTTTGTTACAGGTGACCTTGATAAGTATAAAGATAGTAGATATATGGTTGCCAAAAGTGCTGCAAAAGCTTTTTTCAGAAATACATTAGAAACAGATTCTGTAAGCGAAGCACAGAAACAAGATCTAATTTCCTATTTTAGCAAATATAAGTATACGATTGTTGCCGAATTACTCCAACCCGACTATCAACATGTGGAAAGCTTGAGTTTTTTAAAACACCCAGAGCTGAGGTAAAACTTATATTTGATTTGTAACTAATAGAAAACTGCTGTAATTATATATACTGATTTCATGAATAGGTTTATATGTTGGACTACGCCTTATCGTGATGATGAAGATTGTGATACTTTATGTGCTATTCCTCCCGACAAAGGAATTGAGCAAGCACGCAGTTTTGGTCTGCAAACTGTTGACTACAGTGTTATACCTGCCTCTACGGCTGACGATTTTATGTCAAAAGTGAGTAAATCTACCTATCATCTACATTGTCATAAAACACAGTAGGATTACAGGTTTTTAACAGCTCTGCACGGCTTAATTTAGATCCGAGGTGAAACTGGATATGAAGGGAAGGTTTTGTACTTTATGGACGAAGATGATAATGTATTTGGACTTATTAAAAAGAAAACTGCATGGTACATTTTACTGCGTTCAATTCGGGAGAAAACATGCTTTGCGTGCAATCCAAAGGCAAATATAACTTCTGCTGATATAACAAAAAAGATTTCTAAACGTATGGACGAAATCCAGACGTGGCTCGGGTTTTCGGACCAATACAAATTTGCTTGGAGGGTTAGTGGACATTAATATTTTTTGGTGGTTATGCTAATGTTGCACACAGCAGTAATAACATACATGGTGTCATGATTATTTTTTTTAGAAATTAGGAATCGCATTTGCGGAGTGGGCAGTTAAACAGAAAAGAATACCAGTCGGAGGAAATGTAAATATAGCTATTAGAGCTCAGTTTCCTGTGCTGTGGCAAACATTTTTAGATTCTCATGAAGAGCTAAAAAACATTTACGAGAACCTAACATTTACATAATCATAACGGTAACAAAAAATGAATTACCATAATTATTTATCACACATTTATTAAGTACATTTAAAAATAACATTTATCAAAACAAAACCACGTTAATATGAAAGTCTAGTCGTTGTTAAATTGTTATTGTAAGTGCAGGGAAAGTAAGGGTACAAAAATATTTTGTTATTTGATCACACAGGACTCAGGGCATCGCATTTAAATGACATAATTGTCATAAGTATTTTTCAGGTGTCTATATTTTCTAGTTCTAACCGCAATTTACACTTCTACGTAGTTGTTTTTACACTCTACCTCCACAATATCAAGAGTATATTATGATGTATTATTACCACATTTTATAATGTATTATTTTATAACTGTTTGTACCTATAACCATTATAACATATACTGAAAATTAAAAGAGTTTACCAGTTAATCTAACTATTGCGAAGTTGTAATTCATTTGAAGTTCGGAAAAGTTGGCTCTTTATAGCTTCAAGTTCTTCCACATAAATATTTTCTCCCGATGGAAGTGTGGTGTTTGGATCGGTCTTATAATATTCCAATGCATCTGAAAGATAATGTCGAACTTTCATAAGTCGATTGGCTAATGCATTCTTCTTAGGACCGATGGATGCTTTAGAATCAGAATTCAGGGTTTTTATTTGCAAGCACATAGCCTTAGTTTGAAAAGTAAGAATCGTGGCTAGCAAAAAGTAAAAGTTAATGTATTAGTTTGGAATAACGTTTTATAATTTATTAATTTAAGACCAATTATTTTACATACTTACCTCTAACCATTGAAAGACCTGGAAGAACAATATCGGCAACAGCAAGTATATTGCGACAATGAGCAACTACTCTCTCCAAACCGAATTCATTAAGACCAAATACATCTTGCATATGCATGTTGAGAATATGGTAGCTTAGATTTACGATGACAAAGTGGTTTGGATGAAATGTCGATCTCATCAAACGATTATAAATGTTCTCCAATTCTTCAATGTTTCCGTCATCTAGAGCTTCATGGATAGAAGTTTCAGTTGACTTAATGACATCAAATATGGCATCACAATTCACGGTACCTTCACAGTAACAACATCGCCAATCGGTCTTAATACAAGTGGGGTTCTGGGGAGTATAATATCCTTTTTTACATTCAAAGCATTTGACAGACGACAAATTAGTCTGCAATTCAGTTGGATCGGAGCAGCGCTGACAATTACACAGCTTTCTTCGCCCATTGCATCTATACAATTGTCGGAGATATGTGGCATATAAATCAAATTCGTTATTTAGAGGAATAGATATCATTGTTCCCTTTTTTATCGGAACCGCAGAACGAACAACAATTTCTAACGAAGGTGGAAAGGTAATTCCCCAAGAAGCATTTGGGTAGCAGTTATTGTTTCCAAGCATCAGCTGTTTTTCAAAGATAAAAATTGCAGACCTATCATCATAAAACCCAAAGTCTATTAAGATTTATCATTTAAGACATATTCCATGCATGAGTACCAGAGAATAGAGTACTCAGAACAGAATAAGCAGGTCATTAATGATGATATTTAATAAGTATTATTTAAGAGGATAATCTTATAATAGAGTAGAGATATAGAGAACGCTCAGAAAACGTACAAGAGGTAAACGATTTAGAGTATGTGAGTATGTGGAAACGAAGTAGTGTCATAAATATTTTTTTGTTGCTTACATAACGCGTGTTCCATTTTCATAAGGTACGGTTTTTGTATCGCCGACACTCAAGTAACAAATAAATTCCAAGACACACTTCAGATCATCAGAGCCTTTTACGAGATGTTCTGCCCCATAGCAAGCAATAAGTTGCATGTAAAGTTCAACATTATTGCTAGAAATTTCTTTATCATCTGTAGATGGTTCCAATTCTTCTTCCTTTGCAATGTAAGTTTTCTCGACATTTTTCCAAACAGTAGGGTTTCTGTCTCTAAGTATTAAACAACGAAGAATGAATACGCTCTTGTATACATCTTGAACATTTTTATCCACTAAAGCCTCGAGGTATGAAATTTTGCCCTTAGACAGGTATTCACATTCGTACTCACTGTGGCACAAATTCTGCAACAGTAATCAGCAAATAATATAATGTTAAGGCCAATAATGTTCTATCTAATATGAATCAAACGTATGTAAAACATGCAAAAATATCTATTAGGTACAGCTTAGCAGTCAATATTAAGAAAAATTTTACATCCTCGCAAGCAATTCCGCAAATAGGCCAACTGCATTTGGAGCACAAGCGACTTTCTGACATATGAGTACAGCATGTCAGACAAAACGAAATATCTTTCGCAGTTGACGGGTCTTCATCGGGGCCATTAAAACTCACTTCTCTGTAAACAGGGGCATGTACAGCAGGCCCTTCACGGATTATTTCGACATTCGCTTTCAGATCTCTTGCTGCTACTAAATAAGAACCAAATTCTTCGTTTTCCTTGATAATGTAGGGGCAGCAGTCTTTACGATGTTCCTTCCAGTGTTTCTTTTGGTGTTCAGCAGAGCAATACGTAACTTTTTGACAGGCTCCGCATTTCATATTACAGGCTTCTTTGCAATCCTCCCAACAGCAAATAGGTTCCTTAATTTCCTTAACATTCAATTAATTACAAGTGAAAAATAGTGCAATTGTAGAACATATAAAAGCAACTAAAACCCATTGTGAAATGAGCCTTTACACTGCAGTACAGTGCAGCTTTCACCACCACTAAAGCAAATGAAATGAGTCATAAAATGATATCCATGTAATTATCATTAAAGATAGTTAAATTTAGTCACCGTTTCAAGCTCGGCGGTAGTATCAGATGTATTTTCATTAGGAATACATGAAGGATCAGCATTTTTGACTTCGTGTTCTGCACTACTTATTGTACACACATTTCCACCTTCCTCCTCCATGAGATGCGGTTTACTAAACTGGTACCAAACCAAAAAAATTATCTCAGATCAGAGATTAGAGATATAATTTATTTTACGTTTCGGAATGTAAGAAGAATCATAAACACCGTAGACTCTTCAAGTTTGATTACAACAGCGTAGACGCTATATAGAAGTAGTAAAATGAATCAGCTTATCAGTGACAGAAAAGTCCCGTGTCTAATTTAAAGCAAAAATTATATATCAAATTATTCTTTCATTACAAGCATTTCATAATTTTGTGATATAGCCATAAGTATTCCTATACTCGACAAAAATTTTTGATTGTATGAATTATTTAGTTTTTGCTGTCTATCATGCCACTGTATTTATAAATAAAGGAAAATTGAACAGAACATAGGCTTACAAGTTACAAATGTTATAATATACAGATTTATTCCACTTATCGGTTATATACAGTTTGGGTTGCATTTGCAATTTCATTGCATTGGTATTGATAGTACTTACTGCTAATGCAGCGAGAAGGAGCAGCAGAATATAATAGCCCACCAAAAGTAATAGACGCACAGATAAACGATAATAACCAAGATGCCTCGAATTTGTCACTCTATAGTAACGCAATTGTTTAATATCAACTCCATTACAAGGTGAAGACATAGAGGGGGTTTCCCGGATTTTTGCACCCAATCCGTATTTACTTTCTACCACAGAGAGGTAGGCACCAAGGCACCCAAACCAAATAACCATGGTTACTTTCGGCTTGGGTGTTTACTTCTCTGTGGCAGTATAGGTAGAATTCAAATTGGGTGCAAACTCGGGGAATATCCCTCTATGTCTTCACCTTGTAATGGAGGCATCTTGATAATAACCATAACCAAATGTGCAACCACATAATTGGTATTTTAAATTTTAGGATTTTGTGGTCTAGGCTACCATTAAACAGAATATAGTACAGTACCAAGGCTAGTAGAAGTAAAATACGGATACGGCATGAATTTCTCCAAATTACAATAGAAGTTTTGAAATCTAACCTACTATCAAGGAGCTTGGACGTCCAAGTTCCTTGGTACTTGGTACTTCTGAAGATTTTGATATTGCACTTTGAGAGAATATTGAAATTCTGAAGATTAAACTAATCATCAGCATAAATCGTCTTGCGTATATTATATAGTACAGTTGACAGTATAAATAATTATTTAAGAGGTAGGTATGGTTTCTAATGACGATTGGGCTTGACTATCATATTCGCTTTTAACTTTTTTTGGGAAACTTGGATCTAATCCGAGAATATTGGTCGTAGAAAGACGAAGTTGGTCTCTAAAAACGCAGAAAATGTCAATTTATAGCAGCTTGCACTTAGATTTCTACCTTTTACCTTCGTTTGCGAGTTATTGCAATTTTAATTAATATCTCGTAACCAGAGGTAAAAATTAGGAATCTAAGTGCAAGTTGCTATAAATTGACATTTTCTGCGATTTTAGAGACCAACTTCGTCTTTCTACGACCAATATTCTCGGACTAGATCCAAGTTTCCCAAAAAAATCGTCACTTTTATGCCCTATTCATTTTGCTGTATTGTCATAGAGTAAATTTCTATGGCTCTGTGTATTTTAAATCGTAGCCATAGATACTTCCCCATTACCTGCCCCTCATTGAATTTCCCCGTATTTTGAACCACCCCTGAACCTTAACAAGCATTTATAAGTAGTATGACTAGTATATGTAGGTATGTATAAGAATAGCGATTCATCAAAACATAGAATTATATACAGGGGGACTCAAAATTCAGCAGAGAAAGTAGTACTTTCTCTTTCTATGCTACCGCACCTCCATGTCAAACTTTCACCGACCATTAATGGTACACGAAAGTTATGAATGAGTAATGATTAATGATATCAATCAACCTATTACTAATATTTTTTTGATAAAGTCGGGTTTCATTTTTCTTTGGGATCCTCCATAGGTTGCCTACTTTAAACTTGCGAAAACGATAATTTTCTAATTTTTCTACTACCTACATTATATTTATATAAAACCATACAAGTGCACTATTATTTAATTTCGTGAAATGACGAGGTTTTAGTCGTCAGAATATGAATTTAAAATAAACTTACCTCATAAACTTCTCCAATAATGCCGGTATTGTAATTTAATCGGAAGGAAGTGTGTTAAGAGTAATGTATAGCGTATACAACTATAAAATATGATTCTTGCAAAGATTTCGTTTGTGTCTGTCATCTGTATGTGCTTTTCTTTCTGCGTGGCTGATGTGATGACTTCTCATTTCCAAAAACGCTATAGTATAGTATGTAATGCAAAATACTAAATGGAAAATGCAAAACTAACATGCAGAAATGGAAGATGGAAATGGAACAGTAAAACAAAAAAAGCTCCTGTGGGCTTGAAATGTACATTGTAGTGCTGGATAGCAAGCTAATGCATGCTCTTCACACAGAAGTAAATGAATAAAGCGGTAATAACAAAGGTGTGCTGAATTATTTTTGACAATTCATCAGCTGTCCTGTGTAACTGATTCTGTAGATTTTTGAATAATAGGCTACTAAAAAATTTCAATTCTGTGAACCTAGGACTTCGGTGGGACTTGTGCATATGGGCTTTTTAAGACTGTACTGTGTGGGCTCTTGTATTGTGATTAATTCATAGTTTTCATAGTAGTGTAGCTCATGTAATATCTCGTTATATTTGAGTAGATTTAAGAGTTACGCATATTTAAAGTTAGGTCACTTAGTGTGATATTTTAATTTTGGTAGACGGAGAAAATGGTTATGGTTAAACAGGCGAAAGATAACTAGTTCAAACTTAAAAGCAAAAAAAGATATATCTTTTTTGTGCAAAATGAGTAATTTAGATTCTACAAATAAGCTTACTGAATTTCCTCCTCTGGAGGCGGAAGAAAAATCTGATGCAAAATTTTCCTTCTCCAAGTTCATGTTTTGGAAAAAATCTGGTACTTTTCATTTTTATAAAGTACAATAATTTTTTTAATCAGTTCACAATTCTGTATTCCTGAAGGAAATAATCAATTTTCTCGGGATAATACTATAGTATGTTTTGTACACAGTTTGTACACAATTCAATAATAATAGAATAGAGTATTTTTAACTGAATTTTATGCGCTCTTAGATGGTGCTAAGCAAGATGAAGTTCAAGGAGGAGTGGTATCAGGTCCGAGTTCCGGAAGTGGTAGCTTGACTTCCAATCCAGACATTTCTCTTGTAGGCTCAGAAAAGAAGACCTCATTGGAACCGGATGTTACTTTGCCTCCTCAGTCTCAGCACCAATTAAGAAAGTCGCCATTGCCTTCATATTATCGTTCTGATTCTAATCTGTCAAATCCATCTCCTGATCCTATGGACGGAAATGTATCTCCATTTTTTGAAGCTAGGACCCTACCAAATGTCCTTCGCCGTATAAGTAGCCTGATCGCAATGGGAACTAATGTATGGTGTTTAATTTAATTTTTTCATGAATGAGGATTCGTACATTCTGTGTAGGGTTAAGTCTACTTAATTTTGTAAAATATGGTCCTGGTTGTGAATTTTACAGAATCAATCTGATATCAAAAAGTACTGGATGCCGGATTCCGTAAGTAAAGAATGCTATGAATGTGCTGAAAAATTTACAACATTTCGAAGAAAGCATCATTGTCGTATATGTGGACAAATATTTTGCTCACGGTGCTGTAATCAAGAAATACCTGGAAAGATTATTGGGTATTCAGGTCAGTTTGACAAGCAATTTGTAATTATTCAATTTATAAAAATGTTTTGAAACTAATTGCGTTTTTGTGTTTGTTTAGGAGATCTTCGTGTATGTACCTATTGCTGTAAAATCGTACTAAGTTACTTGCAGTCTGCTGATTTGAGCACAAATCTGACAGACGATCTTAGAGTTGTCCAAGAGGACTTGCAGAATCGTTTTGGTGGTCCACCTGGAGAAAATCTTATAGCACACGGCAGCACCAACAATTATTCAAGCTTATCATTAGAGCACCCAATTCATTATCGATCTTTACCTCGGCGAAAAGCATCATTAGGCTACCAAGAAGAAAGATTTGCGAATTCAAGATGTAAAGTTGAGAATGCGTTTGATGCTGCTGCTAGTGGAGGAGCTCCTGAAGATAAACTGAAGTCATTAGGAGATTGGGTTAATTTAAAAGCTTTATGGGATGAAATGTGCCACCCAGTGACAGGGATAGATTGGGCAACTCACCGACATAATATGATGAAGAATTTCCATTCATGCGTTGTCGGCAGCGAATTAGTTGATTGGCTACTGGCCCAGCGCAAAGTGACATGGCGAGGACAAGGCATCCAAGTAGGACAAATGCTTGTTGACGCTAATTTAATTGAATGTGTTTCTCAAACGGAGCAAATATTTCTGGATGCGTATGCTTTATACAGACCAATTCAACTACCTCTTCCGATCGTGGAAGAATCTCCTGAAATAATCAGCACAAGAAGCAGTTCAGATTATGGAGATGGTATTGAATGGTCAACCGCTGTCCAAGATCCCCTTTGGGTGAAGCAAATAAAAAACCCCAACAGCAATAAAATAGATGAGGCTAATGAGTCACCTAATGCTACTGACGGAAAAGAATCCGAAGAAAATGTGAAGACGCGTTTGCCATCTGCTGCGTCGTTGTATTCTCTGGATTTAAATTTGTGCGATAGCACAGTTTCAATATCAAAACCAAAAGAATCAACAATGGATGCTCTAGATCCTTACACAAATTACCAAGTTCAACCGGGTGCATCGCCTAACTCTTCTTTAAGAACAACACCAAGAAATCCAAGAAAAATTTCAACAATGAGTATCACAACTGAGACAATGACAGACGAATTTCTTCAAAAAACTCTCTTATCTCAAAAGGAGCGGGGGAAAGAGTTTTCTGCTCCAACAGGTTGGCACAGTCCTCAACAATTGACCAGTGATGCAGAACTTCTTGCCTTCCAACTTCTTTGCAACGCTTACATTCGACATGAAAACGATTTTCTAATGCAGCTGTTAGAAAGCATGAATTTGTCCCCCAGCTGGGCAGATATTATACTACCGATTGTTCATAAAGTGACAGAAATAGTTCGTCCTGATGTCCGCCATGCAGATGATGATATGGATATACGGCAGTATATACAATTTAAGAAAGTTCCTGGGGGTACAAAAGAAAACTGTCGTATTGTCAATGGTGTTGTTTGCACGAAAAACATTGCCCACAGAAACATGAGGTCTAAATTTAAAGATCCAAAAATTCTACTGATTGGCTCTTCAATAGACTACCAGAGGTTTGAAAATAGATTTTTGTCATTGGAGCCTCTGGTAATGCAAGAGTTTGATTATCTAAAGAATACGGTCGCTAGAATTGCATCTTTGACCCCAGATTTGGTTTTAGTTGAAAAAACTGTGTCCAGGCTTGCCCAGGAATTTATGCTCGACCAAGGGATCACTCTAGTCATTAATGTAAAACCGTCTGTTATGGAAAGGGTAGCTCGGTCAAGTCAAGCCGTAATTATCTCATCTGCTGATACGCACATTGGACGACCGCAATTAGGCCTTTGTCATAACTTTTATTTGGAAACATTCCGTATTTCTGAGGGCGTGAATAAAACTTTAATGTTTTTTGATGGATGTGCTATGCATCTCGGCTGCACCGTAATTTTAAGAGGGGGACACAATGCTGAATTAATGAAAGTCAAGAAAATTATCTCTCTGATGATGTTTGTGGCATATAATTGGAGATTAGAAAGGTCTTTCCACATCGACCTATTTGCGATGCCACCAGAGCCAATTGTAGAAAAGCCAGGAATAAATCTTTTGGATTCCCCAGAGAGTGACGAGTTTGTATTGGCCCGTGAAGAATTAACTAGTCCAGAGCCAGATTCTAGCAACAAGAAGCAAGTTGAAGAAAAATTGTCTCCTACCGAAAAACGAATAAGTGTGAAATCGGAAATATGCGACGATTTTAGTGATCCGCTGCAATCGTATCTCGTGTCTGGATCTCCTGCAGTAAAAGATTCAGAAACTGGTGAAACACTTGTAGTGGAATATGTGCCTGACTCTTCAAAGTATTCACTGAAAAAATGTTTGGATGAAGTTATACTCTCTGCCTCCCCATTCATAAAGTATGCACTTCCGTACTTAGAAACAGATTCGGGGAAAACATGTGACCTGAGAAAATTTTTTCCAGATGAAGTTTACTGGTCATCACTTCTTTACAGAGCAAGTAGTCTCGGGTCGCTATCAGTAGCAGAAAAACAATTTAATGATTTAGAAAGTAATGGCGGAGTTTTAAATTCTGGAGGACCTCATGGATATCTTGCCATAAATAATGTAGTTTTAGACACTCCAAAAATTGATTGGAAACCACCACATCCATTTTCGTCTACCAAACTTACCTCGGCTATTGGCTCTGATGAAATTCAAGCCATGGTTGCAGATTTTAGACGAAAGGGAGCCCGTTTAGATTTTATGTCTCATAGTAAATGTACCCTTACTCCTGCAAAACGAATGAGAAGTAATAATTCAAGTTGGAATACTTTGGAGAATGAAAGAATCCGTAGTTTAGATGGTCAAGGACGAGTTGACGCTTTAGATCCTTTTAAACACCAGAAACTTGCCGTGCTTTTTTGCAGCTACTCTCCAATTTCCAACAATTCCCCTTACTTCTGTGTTAATCCTTGGTGAGACATTTTTTATTGGTTAAGAAGTAATTTAAATTGTTTTCAATACCTCTAATACCTGTATGCGCATTTATACTTTTTATTGTACTAAAGTACTAATTATATACAATTTTTTCCCAAGGGTTGTATATATGGACATGTACGGTAGAAATGACATTTCATTGGGGATGTTTCTCGAGCGTTATTGTTTTAGAAAGTCGTACCTTTGTCCCGCAAGACAGTGCGACACATCCATGTTGCATCATATTCGTCGATTTGCTCATGAAGATGGTTGTGTGCAAGTTCTGCTAAAGGAGCTGGGAAGCCCAATACTTGGCTCAGGAGAAAATATTCTCATGTGGAATTGGTGTTCGTTTTGTAAAACGGTATAACTTTTCTCCTAAAAGCATTATCCTCAGCAGCCAATAGTATGATGATAACATTTTTATGGGTGTTCATGATGTTATATTTCTTCATTTAGGTTTCTCCAATAGTTCCAATTTCTGTGGATGCGTGGTCGCTTTCGTTTGCCAAATATTTGGAACTACGATTCCATGGTCAAATGTACAGTAGAAGAGGCTTTGACCATCAATGTTCACATTCATTGCACCACGATCACCAACATTATTTCGCCCAACACAATATAGTAGCTTCATTCAAGTATAAATTATTATTCTGGAATTTAACTACTTTTCTCTTATAATATTCATATTGTTACAAAAAATGCTGATTTTATGGATTTCAGATATTATAAAGTAAAGTTGTGGGAAATCTACTTACCTCCAAGTTTAATTCATATTAAAACGGAACCAAAAACAAAGCCACAACTAATTGAAGATGTTAAAATTATGGCCGTTACGGGCCATGGTGTGTACGGGAATATTCTTGATATACTTTCATCCTTAAAGGAGTCGTCAACTGGTTTGAGAGCTGAAGGTTTACAGTTATTAATCACACAACTATCAAAAATGACTTCAATTTACTAAATTATAGTTAATGTTTATTTCAGAGGTTTCTACTGCTCTACTGGAACATTTGAAGGCAGAGAGAAATTCATTTCGCTCAAAAATTGAAGACATTCAAGTCAATTTGTCGTCATTAAGCATAGACGAGAAAAGGGAAAACAAAGGTAAACTTAAGCTGTTCTGTATTTGTCTTACAAAAGTCATACACTAAAAGCTTCTATATTTTTTATAATTTTCAGAAGAAAGCGATTCTCATTGGAAAGTTACAGATTCTTTGGGTTTTTTAAAAAGCAATGTTGCGGACACTATACAGAATTGGAACAATAGATTGAATGATTTCATTGCTTTGAGAAAACGTGAGGAGAAACAAGCAAGGGTTAGTACATATATAGCACATATACCGTAAACAGGGCAAATATCTTCCAATTCTGTTACATCGTTTGAACTACTTCGGTAATCCCTTAACATTTTATAAATCTAGGGAATTGTTCGAATTGATTCTGAAGCAACCGAAATAGCAGCGCAAAGATCACCATTGCCACGCATAGAAAGTGACCCAGCATTGCCATCGCAATCGACGGCTGGCTACACTTTACTCCTTTCCACAAAAGAATTAGAAGACTCTTTTAAATCCACTAAAACGGGACTTCTAGAAAGCAGTCTTGAAGTGAAATCAAGAGATACCATTAGCTTAAGTAAGAACTCATTTATTTACACAAATCATAATTTTGCCAATATCCAGGTTGCAATGAGTTTGAAGATGCAATCCATGACCATATCGTTATGTATTTATATATCTTTGATGAATACTAATGTAGCATCTACAAGCACTGTAGAAATGAGCATTTCCGGAGTCATCGAAGAGCTTTTACCCAGTAAATGTTATGACGATGCTTCTTCAGTTCTTCCTCCATCACCCAGTCATTCAGTGCGGTCTGAGGTAGAACATCATGAAAGGTCTAAATCCGATGGGGCCGCTGAAAAAATTTTGAGGTCTAATATTGAAAACACGGAGGAGGTGACAGATTTTGGTAGACAAGAGAAAAAGCACAACAGCAGTGCTATGAAAACTTTGATATCTCATTTTCTGTCTGGGTCTGGTTCTGGACAACTTATACAGGTTAATGGAATCTGCACTTAAAAATTCATGTATTTTAATCTTTAAGATAAAGTGTAACTGGTTTAAAATATTTTTTCATGCATTAGACATTCATTGTGTTTTTGACGATTTTTCAGTCCCCTTGGGCAGCAACCGAACATAATTTTCAAGCTCACATGAGTTCAATACCTGTTTCTGTGTATGAAAATGAACCTAGCTCAGTAGTTGCGTTTACATTGGGGTCATTTGAATACAAAAGCAAACTAATGGAAAAACAACCAATCAATAAGTCTTTAGAGGAAGATGACCAGTCGTAAGTAAATCACAAATTAAGTGGTATCAATGTAATTCTGAGAAAAGAACTGATGGTTAAAAAGTATGGTGTTGTGTTTTAGAACTATGAAAAAGGCAAAATATGGAAATGACGCAGTGATTGAGGACTTGCAAACAAACATCAATCACATAAGCGGAAAATTAATGGATACTGGCGAAGACAAGCCTGCTCAGGACAATGAAAATGAAGATAAAGATAGGTAAATTTGTATGTTTGTATTGGACTATAATCATCAAAATAGTGGACGCATTTAATATTTAATTATATCATTTACTATCCCATAATCGCTATACTAGTCTTAACTATGTTTACGTTTAATGTGTATTGTGACCAATTTGTAGATCTGGTAAAGCGGATGGTCACGTTGAAGTTCAATTTAGTAGCAGTACTGCTAAATTTTACTGTCGGGTGTACTTTGCGGAGAATTTTCGGCAACTTAGAAAAATCTGCATTGCCGAAGGTGAAGAATTTTATATTAGAGCCATATCACGCTGTGTTTCTTGGGCCGCTAGCGGTGGAAAGTCTGGGTCAACCTTTTGCAAAACAGTCGGTACGTTTTATTTTTTGAGGTAGTAAATCATAAAGAATGTATTGTCTTTACTGATACCATGTTTAAAATATTCTATGTAGATGATCGATTTGTTGTCAAACAAATGTCAAAATTTGAAATTCAATCTTTCCTTGATTTTGCTCCTAACTACTTTGATTATATGAAAACATCCTATCAAGAGAAAAAGCCCACCGTGTTAGCCAAAATTGTTGGTGTGTACCGAATAGGCTTTAAAAATTCTCAGACAAACTCTGCTTCCAAGATGGACATTCTTATAATGGAAAATCTTTTCTTCGAGAGAAACATTTCTCAAAAATTTGATTTGAAGGGATCTATTCGAAATCGTCTAGCTAATACATCTGGAAAAGAGCAAGAAGATCTAGTATTACTTGATGAAAATCTAGTCAACAGTGAGAATAAAGCAGAAATATTTACTTATTTGATCAATATTATTGAGTCTAATTTTTTAGAAAAAATTTGATCTAATAGTGGCGTGTGAAAACCCGTTGTACATCCGCCCACATACTAAGACGGTGCTGACTATGGCTCTAAATAACGACTCCAAGTTTCTGTCGTCCCAAATGGTAATGGATTACTCTTTACTTGTGGGACTTGATGAATCCAAACAAGAATTAGTGGTTGGAATAATTGGTATGTTATTACAACAATTATAATATAGATGCAACAATAGACAAAAATTGGTAGGTATGGCATAAGGCATAAGTATAATTGAATTCATAAATAATTTTGTAAATTCGTGCAGACTATATTAGAACGTTTACGTGGGATAAAAGGATAGAAACTTTTGTCAAGTCCTCAGGAATCTTAGGCGGTCAAGGAAAAACGCCGACAGTGGTATCTCCTGAAGAATATCAAACACGGTTTTGTGAAGCAATGGATCGATACTTCCTATTAGTTCCTGACAGATGGATGGGATTAGGATTAGGTGTCGACTCTTAATTAATACAATCATATTATTATTTCCTTGGTCAGTTGCTCTTTGTTACAATCACCGTCTTAATTAGCAGTCAAGTGCCAAATGAATTCACGACGTTCGACTACTTGTGAATTAATTAGGGACCAAAATGAACTTCAATGCTTACTTCCATTACCTATAAATTATAAAAAAAAATATCATTCCATCCAAGCAACTGTGTAAGTTGGAGAAACGTAAAGGACATGTCTTGCGAAATCAATGTTTTCCAAACATTTTTATGTACAGAGTTTAAACATTTACATACCAAGATGGTATATACCTCATTTAATTTTAAAATTACGATAAAATAGTAAAATCAAGTGTAACTTACATTTGGTAATTTATTTTATTTTATTCTTAATAAGTCGATAACAATGTGACAATAGTTGCATGATATTGACTAATACAAATAATACTTTATTATTAAGCAGTTTGCAGTAGTGTAATGTATTCAGAATGATTAAATCACATAAATTATAGCGGATATTCAGATTTCAGATCACAAGCATCAACGTGCTATTTTACTGTGTATAACAATTACAATTGTAATGTATTTTATCATGCACGCATTCATAACCATAAATCATAAATACGAATACAGCATTCGCCTGGAATAATATATATTTGTTTAAAATATATTATTTCTATAAACATATGCATTTAGCCTACAACTGGTTTATCTACAATCTATTTAATTACATTTGATCGAAAAATGGAAATAAGCATAATATTGATTCTAACAATAAACAAGCAGCAGCACAAGCGCATAGGAATATCAGAACAACATTTAAAAATCTTAAGTTAGACAAGAGTAAGAAAATGAATGAACGAATATTTATACTTGTTTAGGACGTAAAACGTTCCTAAAAATGTATAAATGTCCAGTTTGTTTTGTAACCTTTGTATTGTAAGTATGTATTATGGTGGTATTTATTATGGCGTTGTTATAGATGATGAATAAATGCATAGGTACATCTTTAACAAATTTTTCTGAAGAAACAGCTGCACCAATAATCATCAATCAGTATTATTGTTTCTCAAGACTGACTTTAACTCGGCCATCCAGCTTAAGTTCAAATTCTGCATGACTGATCAATTGTTCTTGGCTATCATCATCCGAGTCGTCCTCAGAAGAACTAATCAAAATTGAAATCAATAGAGTACACGACTTTACCAATTATTTAGTCCATTATAATCGCAGGAAGAGGTTGTTACCTGGAAGGTTTCTTAGGGATTTGGAAACAAACGTTAGTTTCTTCAGGAGACTCAGGTTCCCTAACACGAGAAGTTGACGCACCCGAAACTCTACACAAACTACATGTAGTTAGTCTGCTTTCTTCGCAACAGGCGTAGTGATAGGAATGTCCACAACTTGAAAGAAAAGTTAAAATATTTTTTATTATTAGTGTAATATGAATGAAATCAAAATCCTAATCCTATCCACAGATGCAATGCTACTTCTACACTATTATTTGAGTTACTCAAATAAATCATGTTCACATTGGAGAAATTATTAATGTTCATACGAATTTTACTATAAATATGTAGTAACAACTACTTAAAATCATTTAAATGTTAATTACTGGAATATGACAACATTGACATCCTTTGGTGGAAAATCCGGAGTAAGAGCAGTATGACAAGCTGGACATCTTTTGTTTTTCGGAGCGAATCCTTTCCGAATCGATTTGATTTTCTTGGATAACTTGTCATGAACATCGGATTGGGTGATACGCTTGACTAGTGTTACCATCATTTCCTCATATGTACAAGTATCTAACATACCTATGATATTTGCAAAAATTGTTTAAAATGTTATCGTATTAAGCAAAAACCGCATGTACGTACAAATAAAATGGCGTAAGATGAAAGTAAAATTATACCTAACACTAGATCCTTTATTTCAGAGAACGCTGCTTTATGGTATGAAGGATCATTCATGACTATTTCCACAATAGTTGGAAGAGATACATGACCCATCATGCTACTCAAAAGATGTTTTGTCATGTCGTTAAAGGCGGAACTTATTCCGTTGCGCCCTTGAAACCGGTTATGCGCGGTTATCAACAATTCTAGAAGGGGTAGCCATAATTTGTCTCTCTCCTCACTGATCATCTTTGGCGAGTTTCTTTGGGAAAATTGAACCATGACAAGAAACAGTGCTTGGAGTTGTGTCCAGGATATATTTGAATAGATAAGTTCTGCTACATTACTTCCTTGACAATTTTCCGACTGTTCATTTTTCGATTGCAATGCTTCTATTTCTTCAAAAATCTGCATAAATTAGGCAATTATTAATAAAGATACTCTCACAATACTACATATGGGACTGGTGTGTGAATGACTTAACTTTTACTAATTGTACGGGACATAATCAACTTACTTGGGAAAGCTTTTGTCTAAACTGTGCTAGCATCAAATCAAAGGCTTCCAAAATTTTGCCATCTTTTTCCAATAAGAAACCCATAGCTTCAATTAATTTGTACTTTTTACAAATCTGAAATAGAAAAACACATTTATGTTTCCACGTTCCGCCATAGAAAATTACATTTTTAGAATTGACATACAAAAAATACATTGTAATGGTGTTTGACTTACATCCATCGTATGCTCAATACGGTACGTATCAATAGATTTCAAAAATGGATATACAAGGGCCGAATTATATCGACACATTAATTCTATGTATCTTTCTGTAGTTAAAATATCCACTTGAATACTATTGTGATTTTGCTCCCTAAAAAAATTAATCATCTAAATATAAACATTTTAATAATTGGGCAAAGACTATTATTTGCCCAATGGTTAACAAGCACTGAACTTTGTCCTAGTAAAATTACAATTTCAGATCACTAACCTAGTATTAAAGATTCCTTGTAAGAACAAGTATAGTTTATCTGGCTTCCGTTCTAGACCGTTGACCAACTCAGGAATCATTGTCCCCATATGTAAATATATCATTTGTGCTGTCTTCTTATTGTCAATTTCCACGAGTTTCTATAAATTCAAACACAGTTGGTAAGTCGAATTTCAAAATTCACTTACCAATTTTATTAATTAAAAACATAAAAATAGATCAAGGAAAAATGTACCTCCAAATTATCTTTGATATTTTCCTGAAAAATTTCCTTCTTCTCCGGCAGCAAGCAAAACATTTTCTGCAAAAATGAATATACTTGGTGCTGCCTCGAATCATCCAACAAATAGCAACCAATGATTTTATCATGTTTTTGCTGTCTTTCGTAAAGCATTTCACACACTCGATAACTGTAGAAACGTATACATCACAATCACGATTAGCTATAAATTAAGAATGCAAAAAAGTGCAAAAATTAACGTGAACAATTACAATTTCGCATTATGGCACTTGTCAAGTAGTTTCTGATGATCAAAATGTTGCATCCCACCAGCCAACAAAAGTTCTAGCAAGGCTTGCTGTCTTTCATCAATTCTTGAAGATTCGTTGGCACTTGTCAAATGTTCCAACACCTACAAATTCGAATAACCCAGTAAATCAAAAGTACAAAATACAACACTTGAGAGAAAGGCGTTTTTCCTTGCAGCACATGAAACCCTTAAACAACTTTCTCAAAAGAGAAATCATAATAATAAACCCATGCTTATAAACACAGTACCTGCTCAAAGAGAAGCTTGCTAACATATAAACTGTTTTCAGCTCTTGCCATCTGTCTTGCTAAAAATGTGAACAAAACTCCGACTTGTGTGGGCTACAGGAAAAACATGAAAATGGGTATTTTTAGCATTTCTCCACCTGAGTATATAAATTCACAAAAGTAAATGATTACCGTAAAATTTCCTTGTTCCACCATTACTTGCAGAAGAATGTCGACCATTCTTTGTTTTTGTCGCCGACCTAATTCAGATTGAAAAGCTGGCTCTTCAAAACTTAACGACAAAACGTTAAGAAACTCTCTAGTGTCAAATTGTAAAAACGTCCTGCATAAACAAATTAAAAATTAATATCACATTTGCATTTCGAGAAACTGGGTGTTACAATTAGTATACATGCGGTTGAAATTCTATATAATTGAACATTACCTAAGGTAAGGATAAGATTGTTCATTTTCTGTAGAATTTCTGGAATGAAGAGTAGTGATAACACGAAAAACATCTGACTGAACTTTGTCAACCAAATTTGAAGGAATATTGCCGTAAGGATACGCTCTTCCAGCTAAGCAACAGGATGTGTAAACCAAAATTTTATTTCCCAATGCTATCTGAGCGTCTGTCAATTGACATCCTACAAAAGTTAATTGTGATAATTACTAGTATAGAAACAGCACTTTTTGTACACCAAATATATTGCCACAAATTATGAATAGTATAGCTTAAAATAAATCTACCTGTAGTCAACGCACTCTGTAATTCAGTCATAAGCTCCTCAAGAGGAGAAGTAAAATCAAACATTCCTTGATTATAAATGTAAATTATGGCATCATAAAGACCTTGTGTCCAACATAGTTTCATTGTTTGATGAATGTCCAAAGATTCCACGTTTATGTGGACTATACACGCTTCCAGGGGCTATAAAAAGATTGAAGGTTAAATTAACTAATTGGACCATATTATGATAAGGACTTGCAATTTAGCTTTTTACCTTAAATTTTTCCATGTCTTCATACAAACAAACAAATTCTTTGACTATTGTTGGCGGAATGGATCTTAACTGATCGTTCAAAATAAATGGCTCCAACGCTTCTAAATACGCTGACTTTGAAATAGGATTACACGCACTTAATTCGTAAAGCTTATCGACTACTGGCTCTCTAAAATAACAAAAATATCGATGAAAGTAAGACCTCCAAAACTGCATCCAATGACTCAGAAGGGCATCTGGGTCTATATGTATAAATACATCAATATATATGTATAAATAAATATAGACCACTTCAACTTACATATTATCAAGTAAAACATAATAATTTATGCAGGAGGATATTATTTCGTGATAATTTTGCTTGGCTGTAACTAAATCATCTAATAACTTCAATGACGAGATTCTGTCAACGTAACGATCCAAAATGTACAGCATCTGAAATAGTTACATTCACATTTATCACATATTCATATACTAACTAAATTTCAATGCTTAGAAGTTTCAATACGTATTTTTTCATTTTTGCCATTACAGTAATAGAAAGCAATTTTCAACCATTCGAATTCAACTCTCTCTTGATACAGGAGATAGCTTTACGGAATAGGATTTATCAGTCTTTCTTGGTGTCAATGTAAATTTTTTGAATGATATAAGTATAGAAAGATAATTAATAAGGCCAATAAATTAGAATTTTTGTTTACCTTGTCTCGAATAATGAGTTTTTTTGAATCCTTTGTCCCTTTGAGCCCAATCACTGCTTTTGCTTTCTCTAAATATAATTCATACCCCAACTGCAAAGCCTCTGTAAAATGTTGCTGTCGAACTAAATAATCTAATCGTTCGTGCCACGATCTCATTGTCAATGCATGGACAGACTTTGTACCCAAAACCACCATTTGATTATTGAAACACAATATTGAATTGTAACACGCTCGTTCCCCTGCCATGGCCTATAGAAAAGGTTATTTTCATTACAGAACAATTAGAAATATTTTTGACTAAATATCTTAAGTCTGCTTAAGATATTTATTATATAATTCACCCGAAACATCAGCTTTTAAAAGGAAGGGTACCCAAGCCAAATTCGGCCAAAAATCAAGGGGAGTACTACCAAAGTAGGCATCTGAGACCTATCATACAGGTAGTTTTATGCAGGGAGTACCGCCGAAGGTGCCTCGGTTTCGGATTATGATATAATTATATATACAGACTTACAAATGCGCGGCTAACATTTCCACCCGTCGCAAGTCCTTTAAAATGACTACTAGCATAAACTAATCGAGTTTGAGATAGATCAATGCTTTCTAGCTCTTCTTGAGAACGAACATCCATAACTCGTAGATTTTCTTTAGTGTCCAACAAAGAAATGGTACGTGAATTGAGCCAGTGTAAGCTTAAAAGGTGATAATTGACTGTTATCTTCTGTAACGGAAGAAATTTGACTGAATTCTTTGATCCCAAAGTAACCTGTTATAAAATAAACGAAAAGAAACAATGTTACATTGATGATTTTTGTTGAACACACTAAAGATACAAGCTTATATGTAGCACTGTCGTTCTTACTTGATAAAAATATAAAGTATTCTCTCTGGCAAATGTTAAAACAGGATCAACGATTTTTTCATTTTTAGTTGTTTGAATGATCACCATTTGCCAAGCAAGAAGTGGCAAAGTATTTGGGTCACTTGTTAATGGATGAGTAAAAAGAACTTTTAATTTTGGTCTTATCATGACCACAATTATCTAAACAGACACATTAAATAATTATTTTTAAAATCTTATGATCGAATTATTTGTGGAATTTTGAAACTGAACGAAGATATTTCACTTACTTTAGAAAGGGTAGCAAGAGCAACTATCACATATCTTGTCAAGGGGTTATCTGGGTAGTTACTTAATAACAATGGTTCAAATGTACACACTTCTCCACGACTTCCGGAAAATATGCACCTTGAATCACATCCTCTTATTCCCATTGTTCTTTTAAAGTTCAATTCAAACACAGAACCACCGCTATCACTACATAGAGCTAATATTGGGTAATCTGTAAACTATAAGAGACACATCATTTTTATTTATTTTGGGTATCCACACAAACATAATTAGAAGAATACAGAAAATAAATTAATGTATTTAATAATCGGAACCTTACTCTTAGAATAAGAACAGCAGTTGCAGTTGCATGTGCATCATGCATAGCCCTATTAAGTAGTCAAGTCGATTAGATTGCTTACAATTACTTAACTTGAACTAAATTTAGTTGAATTTATACAATTTTGCCTTGGGCCACGTGAATAAACTAAGAATACCTTATCAATTTGCCGTTTTCTATGTCGTACATTAGTATAAGACCCTTAGCATATCCAACCAAAAGTCGTGTACCGTTTCCACTAACAGCTAAACTACTAACAGAACCCCCTTCTTCTCGATGATGTGTTTCTCCTAGGCACCATTTCAATATTTGCATGGAGTCAAACACTAAACAGTATCCGTGAGAGGTTCCTATAATAATGAGAGTCCCGATTGTAACTGCAGTGGCTGTACCGGCATTAATTTTCTCCTGAAAAGATTATGAAGGCATTTAAACCATTAAATAATACCAATTTAAAACGAAAAGTATTAATTTCATCACTAACCGATACAGAGTTTATTTGCGATGTCATTCCCTTAAGGAGAACGTGACGTAAAATGGACCCTGGTTTCTTTTTCACAGCCTGATTGGCTTTTGGTCGAAGACTTTTACTGGAACTTCGACTTCTGTTGTCAGAACTTCCTTTTGATACAATGGAAATAGTATCACTACCTTCAGGAAGTGTACCCTTAAACAATAATCAGTTTCATTCATTATGAAAACATTTATACGTAAGTTTTTATCATATCATAGTGCGTTGTGGCACAGTTTTCTTCACAGACATGTGGTCAATTGACGCAGGTCACCGTGTTGATAGCTCTTTCCTCATTTGGCCACTAATGCCGGTTGAAGTTAGAATTTTTGTGTGCTAGACTGTGGATGTGAGTGTGAGGTTGAGGGTTGACGGTTGAGGTAACATAAGGTGAGGTAGTGACAGTAATGAGATATCTATACATAAGTAAATGAGTTGTGATGTAGGATGCAGTGTATAACTTACCAGTTGGTTAATTAGTAACGTTTGAGCTGGATTCCCAATATTTGTCTCATCATCGCTGATTGATTGGTCATCGATATCATTAAGAATACTTTCTAAAGAAGGTTCAAAATCCACTGGTGGAATGTTAAATTCGTCATCATCAATAGGCTACAATTAATCAATTAAATATAAAGAAATTACATTCAACATTATATTTTTAAAATGTCATAATCAATAGGTAATAAATGTCATTTAACAAAAAAACTGGGATTTGTTCTGTTTATCTTGACAATTTTTTAACATAATATTACCATTTCTTCCTCATCCTCTGCCAGTTCTGGTACATAAGTAGATGCAGATTTAGCAGGTGAATTGTTATTTCCTTCGAATTCAAAACTTGGAGTTGGCTTTAGTGTTTCCCCGTTCTCAGCTTGAGACTCCGTATCTGCAGGTACTTCATTCATTTTTACAAAAAGTATTACCAAATGACCCTTTCAAGTGCTCCGTAGTTTTTGTCTTTCTGCCCTACTCTCCTGACACTGAACCTCAACTCAGACGTTGTCACATATTATTATGACTTCTTAGCCAGCACATTATTATGGCATGTATTTTTTAAGTCCTACGTCAATATTCAATAGTACTGAGTACTGTCAATTGTGTCAACAATGTGTCAATGCTAATGTCAGTCAAGATGTCAACTTTGCAAAAAGTTGTATAATTTGGATCTGGTTACAAATATTCACTCATTCAAACAACTCCCCTTTATTCCAGGTTGTTCGCATTTTGTAGCGGCACTGCCTGCCAATCGTAATTGAAAAGTGTCTGGCCAGAAGTGAGAACCAAAAGATTGGATTATAATTTTTATATATCCTTTAGTCTTGCTTGGAACTTGGAGCATTCAATACTATACGAGAGCGAAAGTCGAATGCATAGCATGGTGTAATATTGGTAAGTGTTTTTGAAACAATTTTTTGATTTTTCATGACTCGAAAAAGTTCTGCCGAGTGTTTTCTTGAAGAAATTAAAATGATGTTTTTAAAGTCTATATTCATTTCTAAAAATAATGCTAGGATTTAGTAGTTATTTATGCAATGTTCTATTTCTATCATTATAAAACGTAAATAAAATAAAATAAAATAAATATTTATTTTGTGATTTGATGCTAATAATGAGAACGATTATTTCTGTATTTCTGAAACGAAGGATTTACCCATTTCCCCCAATTGATTTCTTCATTGTTGTATGTTGCAGATACAGACATTGAGGCTAGCTAATAAATAAATAAAAATGAATCGACTGTTCTCATCGTCGTCTTTCCGGTTCCTGTCTTATTTTAGACATCAAAGAAGTCTAAAATTGAAACAAAGCTTTTTACTAAGTCACGAAATCGCATCATTTGCGAAAAGAAGTTGTAGCCGTAGTTCATCTATTCCTTATCCCGTCGCCAATCAGAATGACCTCAAAGAAGACGCATTTAAAGATGAAATTTCTGATAGTGAATGTGCCGCAGATCGTTTGAATCGCATTATCACAGAAATAGATATTGACCGTACACCTAATCATTCTGTGCAAAGAAGAAGAGAAAACCAAGTCAACTCAGGCAAGCCATTTGATGACGAACCAGAAGAGGAAAATGAATCTGCAGTATTAGACGAAGCGTCTCCAGAACAAGAGACTATTATTTCAAGATTGAGAAGGCTTAGTATGTCATCGCCGGAGGAATTTGTTCCTAGTCCTATGGCAAAAGCAGCTCGTGAGAAATTAAAAAGTCGATATTCTAAGTTGGAAGAGTCATATACAGCGAAATACCCACACCGTTCTAATCAGGGATTTAATGAGCGTGGTGGAGGTGGATACAATAATGATTTTAATCAGCGAGGATCTAACTATCGACGATATTTCAGCACGAAGGCCACTCAAGGTCCGATTGACAATTTTGTTGATGAAACCGATGTTTTTGGTACCATTTTGGAGAAGAAAAATTCTTTACTTACTTCTAATGCCCAATCTCAATCTGATTTGAATCAAGAGCCATCGATTTTTGAAGATGAAGACGATGACATTAGGTTTAGGCCTGATAATGGGTGGACACAGCGGAAACTTCGCTTCAAAATCAAAGAACTAGCGAGAGACCACAAGGTATCTATCTAATATCTGCAACAAACATTATCCCTACTGTAGGATTAAACCTCAAATATTCGTTATGGTTCTCGATTCTCTATTTTTTGGAGAAAACTTTATATTTATATTGTACTCTAATTTTGTCACTGTCTACAGCAAATAACACTTAACATTTATAATTTTAAAATTGCAATAGTATTTGAGTTTGAAATTGTCAAATAAAGGAATTAAACATTAAAAAATTAATGAAAATGTAATATTTCAATATTTTATTATTAACAATAGTTCAAAATTTTAGATTTTATGCATTTTGAAGCTAGATAAAAAGAAAGCAATTAATTTTATTTTCATAAAAATTCAGATCAAAGAAGCTATTGACACTTTAACAACTGCACATAAAGAAGGAGGTTTCCAGTTTAATAAATATGACATGGGGTACCTTTATTCAATCGTTATTTCGAAATGTGCTCAAGTGGGTTATGTGAGAATGTGCTTTAAACTGTTCACGGATATGAAGAAACGGCATTTAAAGCCAAGTCCTGGCATATACACAAGTTTGTTCAATGCATGTGCAAATTCACCTTGGGACGCTGAAGAGAATATAAAAAGAATAAGTCGACTTCGCACAAACATGTTCGAAAAAGATATACAACCTAATTTACTAAACTACCATGCTATGATTAAAGCATACGGTCGATGTGGCGATGTCCAGTCTGCATTTGCTGTGATAGATGAAATCAAAACCAACACTAATGAACAACTTACAACCGAAACGTTTAACTTCCTCTTGCAAGCGTGTATATCAGATAAAGAAAATGGGTTTAGACATATGATGGTCACCTGGAATAAAATGAAGTCTCACAGAATTATTCCAGATATTTATACGTATAACCTACTTCTAAGATCAATTCGTGAATGTCAGATTCAATATTTTGGGCCGGTAATGTCTGCTTCCTCTGATGACAACAATAGCAGTACAAGTAAACTCTCTGAAAATGTCCCATTGACTTTGGCTCCCCAAGATGCCAATAAAATAGTAGATCTTATTATTAATAACAATAGGGGTCAATTCGGCAGTGAAAGCTCACTTTCTCTGATGTCTGATAAAGATATTTTGAAAGTGTTGAATAACTCTTCCAAAAATAGGTATAATTGTTAGTTCGTAAATTACAAAATACTATACCATACCTTTAATTACCTAAATATTAAATAGCAATAACCTAACTGAATTTAAGTTGCTGTTTCTCGACTTTTTTAAAGCGAAGTTCTATTTTTCTAGATTGTCAATATTTGGAGGTTTATATGGATTTCTATCGTCAATGGAATACTACAGAGTTAATCCTGACATTAAGACTATTATGGAGTTCGTACAAGTAGTTAGGCCCGACGAGTTTGTGGTAGGATGTTAAATACAATTTAATACCTATTTAAAATTGTGAACAATGAATTAAAGGGTAGAATATTTTAGGATTTGATGCAGCTTCTTCGCAGATTTAAAGTCAAGCCGGATATAAGTTTTTTCAACCTCATGATAAAAAGATATCAATTCTTTGGAAAACATGAAAACGCTATAGCTGTTTTAAATCATATTGGACAATATCATTTGCTTCCAAACATAATGACTTGGGGAGTGTTATCCCTCTCCTGTGAGTCTTGGAACGCAGCTCAATCTCTTCTAGCTGAAATGAAGGACGCGAATTTCATGTGAGCTTTTCTTTATCTGTCAATGACTCAATGCTTTGTGATATAATAAGCTTTATTTTAATTTAGGCCAAATTTAATAATTATGGAAACCTTATTAACTAATGCTATTCATGCTTACGACTTTGCGTACGTAATACATATGATGGAGGAAATGAAGTTTCGGGAAATGAAGCCTACTACTAACTTCATTCTTAAACTACAAAATTTTCGAGATGAAGTTCAAAAGGGCATTATCAGCAAGGTTTCAATATACTATTTTGCTATCGAAAATCGAAACTTTTACTTCTGTTACAATTTTGTTAGCGTAAATGTACGATATACTATGTAGGAAAGGGGCAAGACAATAAATCCTCCCGGTTTGGCCACTGTTATGGAAGCAAATCCAAAGTTTGATCGTAACTTTGGGAAGTTTAAAATGCGATACCAAACTTGGTTACAAGAGACTGAAGTTATTATTGAACCTAAGGATCCCTGGGATGCCGATTACAGAGAAAGATATCCTCCTAAGCCCAGATATTATGCTAAAGAAACGGACGAAGAACTGGCTGCTCATTATGATGATAGTAATTAAAATGCGTTACAGACGATATATAATAACGATATCTGTTAATTTTTAGTTTTTTACTTCCAGTCAGTCGCAAATAAAAAATAAATTTTTTTTAATGCTTCCCATTTCCTCACACAATATCACTGAATTTTCAGGCATACATACTTAGTGCCATACAATTATGCTGGAAGTAGAAAACATATAACGAATATAACCGTATCCGACTAGCCGTGCGTGGTGAAAGCAAACAATTCTGATGCAATCATCATAATATTTGCCCGCTATTCCTCTTCATCCATATATTATACGTCTTTCTTCTAGACTCTAGATTTTCATGATATACTTTCATACACATCTTTCACCATAACTAACTTCCTGCTCCATCCATATTTCACCAAACGCAAATGACTTGGTGCAGCTATTTGAACTTTCACCAGTGAAAGTGTACAAAATGCATTCTACATTCATTAATAGTATACATTTGATATACTTTTGTCATGGTAGAAGATAAAGCAGAATGGTGGTTCTCTAATAACTATAATATCCTTTTTGCAGAAAAATCAATTTTTTTTATTCATTAGCATTAATTCGTCAACCTATGTATACATACGGCTAGTACGACAAATACAACCAGAGTTTACCAGAGTACGCTACATAATTAAGGGTAAAGACAAATAATATTTATAGGTATATGGTACATCTTAATTAGCAAGTGAATTAAAATGATAGGCACAAATTAAGTAAGTTAGTATGTAAAGTCTATTGCATTTCGGTAAATGTAAATTATTTAGCACATTTATCTTCATCAGGGAGGAAGGTAGTTACATTTTTTGAAATCAGAACTTACTTTCTTCCACAGGGGCAGGTTTTTCCACTTGTCTCTTGAGTGACAATGACCTCTTTAATTGAATATTTCAATTCTTCAGATAATCCACGAATCTTTATATTTTTGATAATCCTTGTCTCCCTGCAAAGAAAAACAATCAGAATTTTTAGTATGACTTACTAAGTAACTTACAAGTTAGAATTTTCTCTTTCCGCATCTGTTAAAAATCTTTTATTTATTTATAATATGATGTTTATATAAGTTTTTGGTCAATATATTATCACACCCATCAAATTCCAAATGATTCCATTTAGTTAGTAATTGGCTCAACACCGCAGTATTTGCAAAGCCACTGAGCCACACTACGAAGGAGTCAAAGATGTGGATTGATTTTAGCTGCATCACTGCCACATTATATTCAGCATCTCTGAACAAATCCTGTTAACAAGCACATTTAATGTATATGTCATCTAATATATTTCATATTTCGGGATGAGATTTCACTTTGGAATAACAAACCTGAAAATTCTTCACAGCAACGGATGTAAGTACATTGGCCAATACTAAGCCGAATCCGAATACTACAATGACGATGATAAACTGCCCAACTATGGCGGAGGCGTTGAGGTCAGGACCATCGTCGTTGTAGAAAGTTTCCTTGTAGTCTACCTCTCCAGTCATCAGAATGAAGTTCTTAATTATTCCGAAAGGAAGATACAAGAACTGATTGCCCTGTACAAACCAAAATTAAATTAACACAAAGAATTCTTTACGACTCGTCAGTTTCTATTCAGAGAAAGCATTCTTTTCATTTGTGAAGGTTGGTATTGTATATTGTGTAAAATGTGGTATGGTATGAGGTATACAAGAAGAATAAGCTTTCTCCCGGTAGGCTGTTGATTACTATAAGATGGCATAGGAACTTTAAGACATTTTGAAAACTTAACGAACCTTAGCGACGTATCGACACAGAGCAGGGACGAATGCCACCAAGATTGGGAAGCCGATGGATAAAAGGAATTTGGCGTAATTTATCACGGTAACTTTAAGTATTGATAGGTTGAGATGAAAAGCCGGAATATTTGCCAAGTCGTTTAGCAGCATCCCCCATGCCAGAATGAACATCAACTGAAAACGAGTGAAAACTAATATTGAAGGTATTCATATTAGCAGTTCCAATGTACAGATGTAAACCAACTTGAAGAAATGAATTAGTTGAGTTCTACACGCCATAAATTGCTGATTGCTAGCAGAGTGCTAATAATAGACTAATGGAATATGTTTATGTTGTTTATACCGTAATAGAAAGTACTAATTTTGAGTAAAGTTGGATAACAATCGGTGACAAATTGTGGCGTGTAAATGTAGATGTACTATGTAGGACATAGGAGTCGCAGAAGCTAATGCATGGTTTTCCTACTTCTCACTTCGCCTCATGAAATAGACTTTTAGGCTTTTTACATGGAGGCATTGTGAGACGGGGCCTTGAACTTGCACTAGAATTATGTAGCTAGTAGTTATCTTTAAAGGACCGTGGTATAACTTTAGAATGAAATGATGATAGGTTAAGTATTAGGGATTTAAAAAAATAATGCTCTTACAACTCCAATATGATACTCCCAAACAGGAATGTTTGTTGGTTGCATAAATGCTGGAATGATGTTGATGACGACGAAAATATGTCTGATCCATTGTAGGACTGTCAAGGAGCTAAATATGTATGTTTTGAAGTTACAGCCGGTTACATGGATTTTGATAGCCTCTTGTATGATAAATAGTGGAGTGTAGACGAGTAAAATAAGAGCAAACAGTCTAGCCATGACTGTATTGAAATTACAGTTTTCAGTTTCTGTGAAACGGCAACAAATGGAAATCACAAATGTAACTGAATTTAATGGACAAGACAAGTACACAGCATACATATGCATGTTCATAGTACATGTATCTTACCGAGTCTCTGCTGGAAACCCAACGAACGAAAGATTCTCAACTCAGTCCAACCTGGGTATGTTGCAGGTTCCGTTGAATTAAATGGACAGTGCGGGGGATATAACTCATAGCAAAGAATAGAATATGTCATGAGCCAAAAAGCCTGAAATAAAAAAATCATTACATAGTTCGTCTCAATATCTTGGATAACCTGCCTGATCTATATTTTTAAGGGTTGGTTTCATGTCAAATACGCGAGTTAAAATGAAATTTTACATATAATGCGATGTATAAGTAGGTCAGAGGCTGCAATTTTTTCCATTTCTCAATAAGGAAAAGTTTGACGACAGGATGAGAAAGAATTATCGTCTGTTGGTTGACCGGAGATTTCAATATTCCATGGATCAGCTTTGATTCATTCCTAATATCTTGGAAATCAAAACCTGTGATTGGCCTGCAATGAAAATATCAGTCTCATTTAAATTGCAAAACATGCAATTTGAACTACTAAAATCTCAAGTGCGCCAGGGAAAGTTGCTTTCTCTTTTGCCTAAAGTGACTTTTTGAGTCATAAAAGATTATCAGATACAATTTTTCAGATTAAATGATCTTACTAACCCAAAATTAACTGTAATTGTTTCCAAATCGTCTTCAAAACTAGACGAATTGTAAGTAATGCACTTATCTAACAGAGGCACTATTGCTTCTGGAGTTTTTTCATAGATTTCTGCTAGCAACTCCGCTTCTTGGCTTCTGCAAGCAGATTAAATCACAAATATTTATTCAGTAATGGTAAAAATGAGTTACTATTTACACTACATTCTAGATGTATTGTATAAATACATAAAATGGATTTTAAACTTACATGGGCCTGATTTCCCCATGCATTTTGATTAGCAGCTGTGCCACCTTTGTTGTTTTGTTTTTCACCGCTATCCAAAGTGGACATTCCAAGTCATATTTGGGATTCTCAAATAAAATTAGATGTCTCCTTTGGAGTTCGTTGTCAATTAGTTCATTCGACTCTTGGAAGAGGATCTTCACACAAGGTAGAGGATTCGAATGTTTTCCTAAAGTATTCAGTAGTTATACTATTTGTAACATGGTTTTGCACAATCATATTTTATCGTGTTATAATACTTAAGGATAATAATATTATTATCGTCAAAAAAGCTAGTGATGGTTAACTTTCAAGGTTAATAATAACTGAATCGGGCGATTAAAGAATTCAATCAACTCTCACCAGCAAAAGCCAATAAATGCAAGCACGTTTCTCCTTTTTTGTTCTTTAGAGAAACTTTAGTCTTCGGATTAGAAACCAAGGCTTCAAAAATCGCTTCTTGACAATGCATTGCTGCTATATGGAGGGCTGTGTTTCCATTTTCATCCTTCTCATTTACAGTATTTGCAGGGAGTATTTCCAACAAAAATTTAACACACTTAACTGTGAGTGGGCCGTCACCTATAAAAGAGTAGAGAATGAGCTTAAAGATTTTCAATTCAATTATAGAAGGCAAAACAACCAGCAAGAGTACATTTTGTAATTTAAAAATGTGCAAATAACCTTTTTGTACAGCTAACGACAGTGAAGGGCCGTCTACCAATGTCGGTCTGATTTCCGCGTTGTATTCATCCCAAAGGAATCTTAACATATCTACAGAGGAATGCTTCAATATAGTCTCAATGGTATTCTTCCCTGTTTTAGATGTGTCCAAAAGTTGATTGTTACTTGCAAGAAGTCTTTTTGCAATCGTAATAGCCTCTGGATTGTAACCTATCAGTGTAATAGAAAAATTCTGTATTACGAAGATATGAGAGGATTGAATGGGAGATTTGTGATCTTTATCTGTATCATTACTTCTTACAGGTATAGATGTACATCATGATTCACATCTAAACTATTAGAATAATTTTTATTACTATCCGAAATAATATTATACACTATAGTAATAAACTATCTTACATTTAAGAATGAGTTGAAAGGGATTTTCGCCATTTTCATTTGTTATTGTTGAATTTGCTCCACGTTCAATTAGCAGATCAACAAGTTCAGATTGCTGGCTTTCGCAAGCATAATGCAAGGCTGTCCATCGCTGCTTGTTTTGGGAATTTATATCAAAATCATTCCATTTATCTAGGACGAATTTAGCTGCTTCCACACAGTTAGAATAAGCTGTTGAAAGAAATGAACATGAAACTTAAAATGTAATACATTTGTAATGGACTTTAAAATGTTGACTTGTATAACTGCACTATACTGTATACTATGGGTATCTCTATTTTCAATGTATGTGAAAGTCACCTTCGCCTTCACATACAGTGCCAAGTCAATTATTATTGTAATCAACTCCTTTTCCTGCTCACTGCTCTAAGACCCATATAATTATAATCGAACACTAGGTTTGTTTTAATTTTTATCATTATTTGACTAGGTGTATTTGTCACGTATTCTAAGCTGTAAATTAAATCCTAACCCTTAAAACATTCGGTAATTGTGAACTAATTTGTCAACTTACCCCCATTTGCAATACGGTGGAGTAACGTGTCCTTAGAGGGTTCGTACACCCTCCAATTCCTTTCCTGCTTCTTCTCAATGAGACGTTTCAAGTCCTCTACATTACTTCTCCGAGCAGCTTCTAATATTTCCTTATCATCCGACTTATCATAGCCATTACCCACACCAACATGTTGTCGCAGTTTATCGCCCATTGTGTTCAACAGGGGAATTTGTTCCTCTGGCATAACCTGTCAGAACAAGTAAATATTGAATTAAGCTTTGATTAAAAATAAACCTTATCGAAATACTTTTGTTATGTTAACAATTGCAAAGAGTGCCTGGAAATAGTGTCACATATGAATTAAAACTGTCTGTATTATTAAAAGTGGATTGATTCAATAGAGTATATTAATGATTGAAAACGATTAATTATTTGGTTTATTGTAAGAACTCTTCATGTTGTTGTACGCACATACTTTAGGTAACAATTATAATTTGCAATTATTATATATAGGTCATTTAAAACACTCCAAATATACAGAAATCGATAATTTTATGTAGTTCCACTGGACATCTCACTAAACTCTAATATCCAAAGTAGCTATTTCTTATTTCTACTTTTAGAATTAAGTGGTTAATGAGCAAATAATGGAGAAATAATGAGCACTTTCGCTTACACTTGCATCTAAAACTGTCAGTGACGTAATGGTAATGGGATATACAAACTAAGGGGAGTGGTTATTTATGATTTTATCCAGCAGTCAATGTGACTTTGTGTCACAAAAGATAATCCAAAACTTAAGTGTAGGAGGCACACAATAATTTGCATTAATGGATGAAATCAATAGTCCAAAGATCAAATAATAATCACTTTAGAAGAAGTGTGTCACTAAGTAAATGGTTTTAGTTTATAATATCTTTATATATACAGTTAGTATCTGTATCATTGTATCTTTATATGTATAAGGGTTGAAACACGCCTATAGAACTCTTTCACCAAATTCCGCAACCGCAGTACAGGCACGTACGTTGCAAAATGGCGACTACGGGGTCAATATACAGCCTGATAATTCGCTGATACTGACGTACATTACTATCAACCCTTCCCAGTAGTGCACACACGACAATAACATAAAAGAACACATTTAGTTCAAAACGATCACTTTAAAGTATTTCACTTTCAATTTTCACCCTTTTCACCAATTTTTCATCTCAGACTCAAGATTTTGGTTCAATGAAGGTAAGTAAACTTAAATTCCTTATTTTTGATGCAAAATTTATTGCAAAATTAGTGTTAATAAACTATTATATTCGTAGAATCATTTATAGACAGTTTTCTACACGGTTAGTCACTTAATTATCACTTTTTCGTAACTGAAAGATAACAGTTCTTTACCAAGTTCACTTTTAATTCAGATAAAAAAACAGAATTGCTTCAAGGCAAATCAGACTTCCATTGCATTACGCAACTCGAGATACGCACATTTATAAACGTAAAATAATTTGAGCTATACATATAAGTGGACATCCTCCCTGCACCACCCTAAATAGACAATTGCTTATTTTCATATTGGAAGAAGAGCACAGTTGAGTGAAATTTTGTGAATTAAACACTTTGACCCTGCATTGTGGAGTAATAATGCAAGTCCCAGATGCACTTCCAATAATGTATGTTTGTATGTTATAAGTTCAAATGCACTTTAGTGACATTATCGTAGGTCTAAAACAACCGAGTCCACTTTCACTTTTGTGATGTGTAAATTCGACTTTCTTATATAGGTATAGTGTGTATACCTATAACTATCTATCAATTACGAGATTTTTGCATTGCTGCAGATTATGTGAATGTTGTGCAGTGAGTATATAGGTATATTGAACAAAAAGTAATTGGCAAGTGCTCTCTAAGTAGTTATATATGATGGGACATGCATAAGAGAAAGAGAAACTCACTTTATTGTTCCCCTCGATAATCCTATACACTCTATATCCGAGTACCCGAGACACCCTTTTTGGTCATAATAATATTAATAACAATAGTATCAGTATGTTTAGCATAACCCAGACGTGTATAATGTGTGTGTGATGTATGAATCGAAAAAACAATCTCAAACAACTTTTCTTAGTGGACACTCAACACGGAAGGCTATAATCATGTAACGGATGTAAAATGTAGATATAATATGTAATTTTAACCCAAATCTACATGATGAATAGAATGCTTAAATACATATCTTACACTACAGTAGAATGTTTATTGACTCGGTGCATTCCAGATCTTTTTCTTATACTGAACTATGAAACTTGCATCTACATTTTTATTTATTTATTATACGGAATGGCATGTCTTTATTCTTGTTCAACAGCCATTCAAGTTACGTCTCAGTAATATTTCTCACGTATTGTTGTGTATGTAGCATAATAATATTAGCTTTTATGACTTTCCGAAAAGCAAAATATTTGTATCATATTTGCCACATGCACTTTGTTAGTATGCGCAGCGGTGCATCACTCACCATGTTTCTTCTACTAATTGAGTCTCAGCTCCGTCCGTATAGATATTCAGTGTATTGCAGGTTTCTTCTCATCCATTCATTTAGACAGTATTAACATTCCCACGGTATCTCTCTCTTTGTAATTTTACCTCTTGACATAATTTTAGTACTTGCTTAATGACATAATCTACATACCAATAGTACGCAACGATGTTTCCAAAAAGCATTCTACATAGCATTAGAAGTAGAACCCCCAGTAGTCTATAATATAGTCTAAAACCTTTGCAATTTGCAATTTAAGATTGCTGTTAGCAGTATATCCTAATTTATGTATGTTACTAGTTACCACTAAAAGTGAATGAAAATTGAAAAAGTTGCCCTTCATTTTTCAAATTTAGTTGTTTTACACAAATTTTTAACTTACATAATTTACTAATGCATATTATCGATTTTAAAGCAAGTATAAATTAAACAGCTAGTATAACTAAAGCATATACCTAAACATATTATACCTAAACATAAATTATTTCTTTCACCTTTATACCGTCTTTACATATTAATCTAGTTAGTTTACCATTGACCTGCCTGCACATGACATATACCATTTCATCAACACTTATATTGTTTTACATAACTTTTTACTTTTTTTTACACATGTAAACGAATCTGTGGGCGTTTACAGAAGCATTTACTTATACTTTCGATCTACTTATATTACTATACCATAGGAAAAAAATAGACAAATGGACGAATCTTTGGGCATCATTTGGGCAGAAATCAGAGTTTACATGTTTGACAGCTATAATAAACCGTACAGAGCTAGATGAAATAAATATTTAACAATTTTGTATGCAGCCATAAATAATAGGCTGTCAAAGTGATGTATTTATCGTGATGAAACCATCCATAAGCCCATAACTACAACAAACAGCTCTCATTCTCGTTAACGTTAAATAGGACTAAAATATATGAGGGTGTTTCCAGCAATTTACATCTTTTAACACTTAGTGAATTTGTGTCTGCTAGATGTATTTAGTACCTATGATGTAACATACTTTTCGTTGTATGCTTAAATTAATACGGAAAATGTAACTATTAGATCTAAAATATAAGACTTGATGATGTATCTGTTGGATCTATAATTTGTCTTGATTATAGGTTTGTAAGGATTATCTCGGCCTAAATACTATTATGTATAGTATACTATGGGTGGTGCTGTTGTTGGATTTATCCATAAATGGACCCAGAATCAAGAATACAATAAATCCTAATTCCTAATGTACAATAATTACCATGTAGTAAGTTTTTTCCATTTAATTTGTCTGTTGGGTTTATTATTTAGCTAGTAGTTATATAACCAAAGTTAACTCATTATAAACAAGGCAATAATACTTTTGTTGTTTTATATAGGTTCCTTGTTGTGGCCATTATGGTCAGCCAGTGTTGTTACATTAAGGAGTCAAGCATCATAAAGCCTAGGTAATCAATTCACATGCATGCAAAAATTATTTTTATAATTTGGATGCGTAATACACACACACGTTATTTTCTTCTTGCGTTTTATATAAAATCCTATTTGTAATTTACTACTAACACGAAGGTTCATAGCGTCAACAAGTTTCCCTGTAAAACTCTGGGTTATGTCATTCAATGTAGGCCTGTAAGGTCTTGTAAGGTCATTGAATTTACTAGATGGTTCAGGAAATAATTTAATTCATTATCATTTAGCCCCAAGAGGAATTTTCGTTAAATCTGGTGTTATTATCTTCGTATTATTGTTTTGGATACCACGATACCAGTACTTACATGTATATCTGTGTAGGTGTTAGATATGTCAATGAATATATTAAACTGATTTAACTCTAATTTTGAAAATTAACTGAGGTATAACTCAGAGTTCAGATTAGAGGGGCCGTATAAAAGAACCTGGTATCTCCATACTAAAATTTTGAAACTAAAGTGGTAGTTATTGGTAACCAACGTGTTTTAAATTGGAAATAATTTAAAATTTTAGTTGTTATTTGAGGTCAACTTGATATACCAGGTTATTGTATACTGCCCCTCTATATCTGATTTTCCAGAGTGCTTGTTTTCAGGTGAAATACATTTGCAAGTAAAAATCCACATTATGCAGGTTGTATTAAAATTCTCTTTTATCTATGTATTGTTAAAATTGAAGAATCGAATAATGTAGTAATTAAATACTTCCAAGTTATGGTCTACGTAGGTCAGAGTTTTGTGCGGCAAGGCAGGTAAAGAACTATGAACTAAGTACAAAATGGTAACAGCATCAAAAAGTCTGGGAAATGTCCTGAACAATTTTAAACAAAGAACTAGTGAAAGGAAATCTCAGTGCTGAGTAGAAGCTTGCCTGAATCATGCAAAATTCACGCGGCTGGAAATGAAAAGCATTTCATGAATAGGAACGATAATAAGCATAGCACAAACTAATTTTGTTGGCCCAGAGCTGTAAAAGTTTAACATGGTGAGTGAAAGTATATAGGTATTAGCAAATAAAATATTACAAGGAAAGTAGTGAAAAGAAATAGGATAGTGAAACTTATGTCACTGTACACATGCACAAACACAAACATGTACCTTGTATGTATTTGTCTCATATTTTTAAACTTTGGCTTAAGGCAGTTTAAGCAAGTAAGGCAAATGTTCATGTATAAAACACATTATTTGTAATATCTGTTGAGAATTCTGCACCAAATTGGATACAAAAAAATAGCCCAATAATGGCTTATTCAAATCTTATTTATTTATCTTTCGTTCAAAAATCGCCGACTGTTTAAATTCAAGCAGTTTTGTTTAGCTGTGAGATCTGACTGTAACGTGTAGGCTGCCTTAACACGAACTTTTTCCTGTGTCCTTGAACATACAAAAAGGAGGGATACTATGAAACTGCATATTTTTGGGATGTGAAATCTTGAATGTCAACTCTAGTCTTGTTCTTGTCGCACTTTCACTTGGCCTAAATTTGGACATGACTCAAATGACACGAAGTAATTAATTCTTTGTGCAGTGATATCCAGGTATTTGCTAGACAGAATGCCAGCGTGTATTCTAATAAATAGTTGAGTGTTGTCTTGTCTGTCACAGTAATGATTGTCACAGGACTTTTACTTTTAGTCTTCTCTCCCTTCTCCAAGCTCTTCCAGAGTTAATTTAAGTTGTTGAGAAGGACCAAAACCTGATTTCATTTGATGTTTTACACGACAAAACTTTGTGTGTTTGTATTTATCTATTGCTCATAATATGACCCTGGAAATATTATGGCCACAAGCAGGTCTCGAGAGATTTGCTTCATAGAGTCCAGAAAGGATGGAAATCAGGTCATAAAAAACCTAAGTAGAACCAAAGCTTATATCAAGTAGAAATAATTTTCCCCGGTAATTTTTATGAAAGTTGTTCTAATTTATTTTCTGCTCTTACATTTCAGATTACTTATGAAGAAAGCAATGGTGCTATTGTGATGAGGAAAAAAAAGACAAGGGGTGAGAGGGGGATCAACCAGCATTTTGTAAAAGAATCCATTCCAGGTGTGATTTTTATGGCATGAAATATATTCTTTGATTTTTTGAGTTGATTGTAATTATTCGTCTAATCGTCTAAATACTAAATACTTATGAATGAACAGATATCAATAAGTATAAACTGTACGTTTATGACTTTGACAATGATGAGTCAAATCCTACTGGCGATGCCGTCGAGGGGACCATATTCTTGGATTTTAATCGCCAAGATAGTCGTGCCCGTCTTTTTTCAACCACGGTAGTTATAATTACATTAAAATTATAAATAAGCAAATTGCCTTAACTGTCCTATAAATGTATAAAATGTATAATCCTAACCCTAAGTAATGCCATTGCCCTTATTTTCTTACTAGAGAAAGTTCCTTATGATGTTATCGTGTTGTAAGAGAAAGTTGTTTTCTCTGAGCGAGTTTTTTAGTTCCAAGACTTTCTCTTTTACGGAAATGTTTATTTACTTGAATGAAACAATCCATTATACACGAAACTATAACTTTACTTGGATTTGTTTGATAATTTTAGGACCCATCTGCTGGTTCCAGTCAAATGTGGGAGGTGATAGAGTGTAAGCCTGGTGTTTGTGTCATAAAATCTCAAGATCGCTATTTAAAAAATAAAGGGTAATCATGGAACTAAAGACTTAACATTTCTGTGTAACGGAGTTTAAAAATACGAAAAAAAAATCATAGCCAAACTTTTTAATTTAATAATAATTTTTAGATCTGGAAAGCCGATTTCACTTGCCAAAAACCCTCGAAATGTTGATAAAGAAAAATCACTTCAATGGCGCATCATTCCAGCATTGTAATAATTACCAGCGATAAATTGCACCGGAAATCTATAATGCTACAACTTCAATCCTATTCACCGGTATGTTTAATCAATCCATGTTTGAAACCATGAAGTTATCAATGACAATTTATTGCACAAAGTGGTTGAAGTGAATCTAGTCAATTTTTTTATCTCTTTTAACAAAAAGCAAGTTTTAAGATGCATTGCACTAGTACAATTATTTTTCCATTTCTAATCAAAGATTAAGTATGAAGTTATATAAGCTATAGCAGACTTACTAAAAACTAGCTACTTTATGTGGAATAAATGTGAATGATTTTAGTTAAAGAGAATTCATTAAGGTTAAGGATAACTTATTAAAGATAATTCATTATACCTTATTTCCGCATGCAGTTGACAATGTCTCAATCTTAAATGCCTGTTGATCTTGACCATTTGTGTCGTGTTGATGGAGTGTGATGAAGATGCGACTAGCAACTAAAAACAACAATACAATATCCAATTGAAATCGACAATTTAACAGACTGTCCATCCCTTTGCCTCTACAACATGAAACAGATACAAATACAAAGAACTTTTCGATTTTGACTGAACTAACGAATTCACACACGTGTACTATATACTGTATGTAGTACGTCTCTCTTAACGAACAAACGACTGCCAGAGTTTATTAGTACTACTTAACTTTGTGTTTATATGGGAGATTTATATTTATGATGTTTTGTGGTTGCATGTTTCTTTAGAATTTGTTATTGAATATTGAAAATTTGTTTTTGACATATAAAGATCTGATTTTCAAAAATGTTATTGTAGACCATTACAGATAATATAAAGTAGTGATATGAAAACAATATATGGGAAAAATCTCTCCAGTTTTTCCCATTTTCGTAGTGTTTGAAGTCTACACTTATCATATTTAAGTCATGTTCATGCAAGGAGTGTATTTTCTACAACCATAATGAGAATAATTAGATAGTTTTAGAAATACTAAAGTAATGAATAATGTATAAAAATTAACCTGGTTTGGTTTTAAATATAACATTAATATTATAAGCAATAACAACTAGTCTAGTATTTACTTCGTATATAGAACTAATTGCGGGGAACCTAAGATGCTAGTTATTAAGATACTTTCTTAGCATTTTTAAAACATTGTTACCATCTTGTATAATGTATAATGTATCGGTTTTCCCCGGGGAGAAGATGCAGGGGGATGACTACCATGATAAATAAATACACTTTTAGGCGTGTGCGTTGTGTTGTACACATACAGTACACAAAACAGTATTGGTTAAGGTTACCACTAATTAACTAACGCTTTCAATAAACATTTTACTAATAAAATTATAAATCGTTTTGAATGTCTACTTTTTAAACCTTTTTAAATGTCATATGTCTGTCTACGTATGTATTACCTAATTATACGTAATAAGATTAACATTCAATAGGAACGGGAATAGATTAAAACGGGCCATAGAAAGCATGGAATGGAGAAATGAATTGGATACGCTACATGAGCTTGTATATAATACACTGTTTTTATTCAGCACATTTACTATATTATACTATTATACAGAGCCTAAGTCAAGAAAATACAACTACTATATGGTACTTCGAGTAATTGCGAAATAATACTACAAAATATTGTAACTTAGAAATTAGTATTGGGTTAGTTATAATAATATTATAATTAGTTTAGTAAATAGTAGGCAGTAATTAAGTAAGGTAATATTAGTAAGAAAATCTGTAGTATTTCCGTACAGGTATATTTAGCACATTTACTTTATGCTTTCTTCTCTTCAGAGGGGAAGAGAGAATTCTGAACATATTTCCTTCCAGAGAAATAAGTTTAGCCATTTGTCTCTTGAGTGGCAATTACATCTTTTATTGAATATTTCAATTCCTCCGACAATGCTCCAATTTTCATATTTTTGATAGTTCTCGTATCCCTATAAAACGTATTAAGAAAACTTATTACTATAAGCTCAGAATTTAGAAATTTTATGTTTATAATTCAACATTGCATAAAACAAAATCATTTTAAGTAGGCCCCCTTGACCTTTCTATTAATACATTAATTGGGTACGATACAATTGATATGAATAAAGACTGTCACAGACGCGACAAAGTTATATACGGTAATTATATATATTATTATGACCACTAACGTAAGGTTTTAGTCCAAATAAATAACAATTTACCCCTCAAATTCCAAATGGTTCCATTTAGTTAGTAATTGGCTTAACATTGCGGTGTTAGAAAAGCCACTGAGCCAAACAACGAAGGAATCAAAGATGTGGATTGATCTTAACTGCATCACTGCAACATTATATTCAGCATCTCTGAACAAATCCTATGCAATCCAACAAATATATTTGCGCATTTTAATCACTTTTATCACTTACTTGCCTAATACTTAGTTCGGGATTTTATTATATGGATAAGAAAAATATGGAATGACAAACCTGAAAATTCTTCACAGCAACGGATGTAAGTACATTGGCCAATACTAAGCCGAATCCGAATACTACAATAACGATGATGAACTGCCCAACTATGGCGGAGGCGTTGAGGTCAGGGCCATCGTCGTTGTAGAAAGTTTCCTTGTAGTCTACTTCTCCAGTCATCAGAATGAAGTTCTTAATTATTCCGAAAGGGAGATACAAGAACTGATTGCCCTGTACAAACCAATATTAAATTAACACAAAGAATTCTTTACGACTCGTCAGTTTCTATTCAGAGAAAGCATTCTTTTCATTTGTGAAGGTTGTATATTGTGTAAGTGTGGTATGCGGTATACAAGAAGAATAAGCTTTCTCCCAGTAGGCCATTGATTACTATAAGATGGCATAGGAACTTTAAGACATTTAATAACTTAACGAACCTTAGCGACGTATCGACACAGAGCAGGGACGAATGCCACCAAGATTGGGAAGCCGATGGATAAAAGGAATTTGGCGTAATTTATGACGGTAACTTTAAGTATTGATAGGTTGAGATGAAAAGCCGGAATATTTGCCAAGTCGTTTAGCAGCATCCCCCATGCCAGAATGAACATTAACTGAAATTCATGAGATTATTGAAGTTAGTATTAGAACACATTCATGTAGTACTTCTTTAATAGTATATAGAATTATAATGAAGTGATTTTAAACAAATTGGTTTACTGAGTTATTCTCTTACCACTCCGACATGATACTCCCAAACGGGAAAGTTTTCAGGTTGCATAAAAGCTGGAATTATATTGACGACGACGAATAGATGCCTAATCCACTGAAGGACTGTTACGAAATTAAATAAATATGCTTTACAGCTGCAACCAGTAACATGGATTTTGATCGCTTCTTGTATAATAAACATCGGAGTGTAGACGAGTAAAACAAGAGCAAACAGCCTAGCCATGACAGTATTAAAATTGCAATTTTCAGTTTCTGTAAAAAGAAAGTAAAGAAGATGACGAACTTCAATTAAATCTTCTCTTCTCATTAATAGAATATTCTTCGTGCTCAACAAGTATGAAGATAAAACGAGTTTATATCTACGTTTCTCTTACCGAGTCTCTGCTGGAACCCCAACGAGCGAAAGATTCTCAACTCAGTCCAGCCTGGGTACGTAGCAGGTTCCGTTGAATTGAAAGGGCAATTCGGGGGATATAATTCATAGCAAAGAATAGAATACGTCAGAAGCCAAAAAGCCTGGAATACACAAAGGGCATATTACTTTGACCTATAGTCTGACCTATGCAAAAGGTTAGGTTTCATCGTAAATTCAATAAGGGCAAATAAAATTTTACATATAATGCGATGTATAAGTAGGTCAGAGGCTGCAATTTTTTCCATTTCTCAATAAGGAAAAGGTTGACAACAGGATGAGAAAGAATTATTGTCTGTTGCTTGACTGGAGATTTTAATATCCCGTGAATCAATTTTGATTCATTCCTAATATCTTGGAAATCAAAACCTGTTATTGGTCTGTAATTCATAGTAAAAGAGTATATTAATCTTGGATTTAGACACTATTTTGTATCTAAAATAACGCAGGGAAAGTTGCTTTCTCTTTTGTGATACACGGTATGATGCAAGTACATTAATGTATAAAAGTAATTGCTAATAATGTGTTTTACGAACCCAAAATTAACTGTAACTGTTTCCAAATCATCTTCAGAACTGGTAGAATTGTAAGAAATGCACTTATCTAGCAGAGGCACTATTGCTTCTGGAGTTTTTTCGTATATTTCTGCTAGCAGTTCCCCTTCTTGGCTTCTGTTAATGTATGTATATGTCAATGAATAACAATCTTTTAAGAACTTGAAATTACTGGAAATATTTTTAATAATTTTAAAGTGAACCATTTGTATTTGATTTCTAATAAATTATTTCATAGACATCTTTAGCTTAGGTGTATAATATTACTAATATTTCTAACTACATTCTAAATAATATATACTAGTAACTAGTAGTAAATAGTAAGTAATAATTATGTAAAGCGCTTACATGGGCATGATTTCTCCATGCACTTTTACAAGCAGTTGAGCCACCTTTGTTGTTTTGTTTTTCACTGCTATCCAAAGTGGACATTCCAAGTCATATTTGGGATTCTCAAATAAAATTATATGCCTCCTTTGGAATTCGTTGTTTCGTAGTTCATGCGACTCTTTAAAGAGGATCTTCACACAAGGTAGAGGATTTGAATGTTTGCCTGAGATATATTTTATATAATTACACATATCATCTTAGATAACTATATACTTACTAGTAACAGGTGAAATCAATGAAGGGATGATGATAAGCTGTCAAAGGTAGGTACACTGTACCTGGAAATTTATGATAATTCAATGAAATGCTTACCAGCGTGAGCCAGTAAATGCAAGCACGTTTCTCCCTTATTGTTCTCCAGAGAAACTTTAGTCTTCGGATTAGAAACCAAGGCTTCAAAAATAGCTACTTGACAATGCATTGCTGCCATATGAAGGGCTGTATTCCCATTTTCGTCTTTCTTATTTACAGTGATTGCAGGAAGAATATCCAGCAAAAACTTAACACATTTGACTGTGTCTGGACCATCGCCTATTGTATTATATAAGTTTTCGTGTAAAAGAGGTACTTGTGTACATTCTCCAGGAATCCTCACAGGTTATCCAGTGATATTAAACATCATTATTATGGTTAAAACTGAGTATATATATTTTAATAATACCTTTCTGCACCGCCAACCATAATGAAGGGCCGTCTACTAATATCGGTCTGATTTCTGCATTGTATTCATCCCACAGGAATGCCAACATGTCTACAGCGGAATGCTTCAATATAGTCTCAATGGTATTCTGTCCTGTTTTGGATGTGTCCAAAAGCTGCCTGTTACTTGCCAGAAGACTTTTGGCAATCTTGATAGCTTCTGAAGTGTAACCTATGGATGTTACAAGAAAGAAATACTATATTAGGGAGATATAGGTGGATTGGAGAAATTTTTTTTCATTCTTATCTGTAGCATCAACTTTGTTGGTATGTTATTTTATTGCGGACTGCAATATTACATACTACAAAATTGGCTGCTACTATCTGATACAATAAAACTTACATTTGACGATGAGTTGAAAGGGATTTTCACCATTTTCATTCGTTATTGTTGCATCTGCTCCACGTTCAAGCAGCAGATCGACAAGTACAGATTGCTGATTTGCACACGCATAATGCAAAGCTGTCCATCGCTTCTTGTTTTGTAAATTGATATCAAAATCATTCCATTTATCTAAGACGAATTTAGCAGCTTCCACACAGTTTGAATAAGCTACAAAGTGAACATATATACTTAAATCCTTATATAGACGTTTAGTAGAATTTTGCTTATTATATGCCTACTCGAACCAAAGATATACTTTGTGCTCTTAATTTTCGAGAGCCAATTGGGCACTCGCACAGTTGTATATAACACAATAATCAACTTTTAATAATAATTTGACTATTCTAAACAAAATATTTCTAATAGTACTTTGCAATACTCAGTTTAACAGTGTAAGTGAAATAATACTCAGCCAAACATTCTGAGTTGTGAAGGTATTTGTCAGCTTACCCCCGTATGCAATCCGGTGAAGAAAAGTGTCCTTAGATGGTTCGTACACCCTCCAAGTCCTATCCTGCTTCTTCTCGATGAGACGTTTTAAGTCCTCTACATTACTTCTCAGTGCAGCTTCCAGTATTTCCTTATCATCTGACTTATCATAGCCATTACCCATACCAACATGTTGTCTTCGTTTATCGCCCATTGTGTTCAGCAGGGGAATTTGTTCCTCTGGCATAACCTGTCTCGTAAGAAAATAAATTGAATCAATCTTTGGCCCAATGAATATTAAAAAAATCTTTACTGAAGAACTTTTGTGAAAAATTTTAGCCTTTAAAAGGTTTTTTATATGAATTGAAATGATATATGTATTAATTTTAAAAAAAATACTAATTCACTATGTAAAATGAGGTAAGAACTCTATTATGCACATCTTTCAAGTAGCAAGTAAAATGATAATCTATAATTTAAGTAATCTTAAACTGTAAATGTAGAAATTAATAATTTTTATGGTTAGATCGAGCAATCTCCTAAATACTGTAATATCCAACAGCTAATCCTTATTAATGCTTTTGGGTTTTTTGTCCAAAAGAAAGGAAAAACAAATAAGGAGCTCCTTCACTTACACTTACATCTAAAACTGTCAATGACGTAATGAAGTATACAAACTAAGGGGAGTGGTGATATTTGATTTTATCCAGCAGTCACAGACTTTGTCACAAAAGATAACTGTACAAAACTTAGAAGTATATGAAACACAGTTATCTGTGGTTATGGAGCAAAGTAATAGTCCATTGATCAAATAATAACGAATTAAAACAAGTGTGTCACTAAGTAAATGGTTTTGGTTTATATGTTTATCTATTCAGTTTGTATCTGTATCATTGTATCTGTCTTTATATGTATATAGCAGTGATGAATTCACTACAAGACATGTTATGATGGCTATTAAACACGCCTAGAACTCTTTCACCAAAACCGCAACCGCAGTACAGGCACGTAGCAAAATGGCGACCACGGGGTCAATATACAGCTTGATAAATCGCAGATACTGTCGTACATTACTATTAACCCTTCCTGGTGGTGCACATACTGACAATAATATAAACAAACACATTCAGTTTAGAACAATCACTTTAAAATGTTTCACTCTCAATTTTCACCATTTTCACCAATTTTTCATCTCTGCCTCAAGATTTTGATCCAAGAATGGTAAGTAAGCTTAAATTAACTATTTTTATCGCAAATTTTCTTGCGAAAATAGTGTTACGTAATTTTAATAGACAATTATCCACTTAGTATATCATATACTATTTGTAGATAGTTTTCCCCACGACTAAACACAAAATTGACTTCGTGAACTGGAAGATAACACTCCTTTACCAAGTTTAGTAATATCAGATCAGAAAAACAGAGAATTGCTTCAAGGCAAATCTGGCTGCCACTTCATTCTGCAGATCTTCTTACGCACATATAGTGAACATAAAATAATTTGAGCTATACATATAAGTGGACATTCTCCATGCACAACCCTAAATAAGTAATTACTCCATTTCTTTGCTTTGGAAGAAGGCCAGAAGTAGATTTTTGTGAATTAAACACTTTGACCCTGCACTGTGGAGTAATAATGCAAGCCCCAGATGCACTTCCAATAATGTATGTTTGTATGTTATAAGTTCAAATGCACTTTAATGACATTATCGTAGGTCTCGAAGAAACAAGTCAACTTTCACTTTTGTGATGTGTAAATTCGACTTTCTTATATAGGTATAGTGTGTATACCTATAACTATCTATCAATTACGAGATTTTTGCATTGGTGTAGATTATCTATATAGAAGCATATTGAACAAAAAGTAATTGGCAAGTGCTCTCTAAGTAGGTATATCTAATATGGTGAGAGGGAAGTAGGAGAAAGAGAAACTCATTTTATTGTTCCCCTCGATCACCCTATACATTGTATATCCGAGTATCCGAGACACCTTTTTGGTCATAATAATAATAATATCAGTATGTTTAGCATAACCCAGACGTATAGAATATAATATGCGTGATATATGAATCGAAAAAACAATCTCACACAGCTTCTCTTAGTGGACACTCGACACGGAAGGCTATAATCATATTATAACGGATGTACCACGTAGGTATATACAATTTTAACCAAAATCTACATGATAAAATAAATAGTGCTTGAATATATCTTATAACTACAGTTCCCACCGTACATGCAGGATTCCTTTACTATTATGAAACTTGCATCTGCATCTTTATTTATTTATTATACGGAATGGCACGTTTTTATTCTGGTTCAACAATCATTCAAGCTATACATCTCAGAATTTTCTCGAGTATTGTTGTGTATACAGAATACAGGATAATGAATGATTATATGAATGATTATATGAATCAACATAAGTATTATATCATAAGCATTTGCCAAGCTGTACTTAGTCTGCATACCATGTTTCTAATTGAACTACCGTTTGGTCCATGTAGATATTCAGTACACATAGCAGGTTTATTTTTATACACTCATTTGACAGCATTAACATTCCTAAGATATCTCTTCGTAATTATCTCTCTAAACATTATTTTTGTACTTGGTCAATGACATAAATGTGTATACAAATAACACGAAAAGATATTTTTTGAAGCATTGTATTACTAATACAATGAAGACGTAAAATTAGACATTTGCCGGAATCTGTGTGCCTTTACTTCTGGTATCTGGCATTTTACTATTTACTAAAGATTTATAACATCACAAGTACAAAGTACAGATTGAGAATATATCTCACTCAAATTAACATTTATACCCCTTGCTACCTGCGGGTATTCCTAGACATTTGTAACACTATATAACATTCTCGCTTTTAGTACACCACTCTACATGCATTTATGCAGAAAACACATTCACTCTAAATTCAGCACGTGCTGTAACGGTCAAACACATGCAGTTGTTGAAGCACCATCCAGTGCAAATCAGATAACAAGATTATGGTTATGGAGAATTCGTAATATACTGTCACTACTTTGTGAACGAAATGATATTTTTTAAATTTTTTAATGAAGTATACATCCAAGATAGCAATACATGCTATAACTTTTTTTCTTGAAGTGCCTCTGGTTATTTTGTCATACAGGATCCTATCTGTCGACTCAAGATTTACATTAATGAAAAAAATATGTAATAGTGACACATGTTTTATTTTGTCTCGGATTATTGGTAAGTAAATATTTGTTTTTAATTACAGAAACGGAAAATCGTAAGGAAATGATGGGGACTTTCCTTTTACATGGACCCAGATTCCAATGAATCTCATTACCCAGTAAGTATTTCTTCCTTCCAAACAATCCAAGTAGATATATTATGTATGTAATAAATTAGTTTATTTATTTTTATTACAAACACCTACTAGCTACTTAATCACTAGCACAAAGTGCAACACATACTTGGGTTTATAAATGCATGCATATTGTAATGCTTCATACAATTACAGCAAACAGATCCTGATACTTTCTATGTTGTTTTTAGGTTTTAGGTGTCTTCCTAAGCCCCCTTCTACAGCTACGGTGTGACTTTCGTATTTGAAAAAAAGGGGAGGTAAATTAGTATATTTGATCACTTATAATAATCTGTAGGATTATAATCTGTAATAAGTACCACTATTTATATCCTTTTTTAAATTTGAGTAATTTAACAAGAGTTATGCGACTGCCAAACGGTCAATTAAATTACTTGTACTTTTTTCGATGTCATGGAAGGTGATGTTCCAGAATAATAGGCCATCCTTTCCCAACTCAAAACTATATATAGGTACTACCTATTAGGTATATACCCTTAATATATGATCTATCACGGCAGTCAGTACAGTACCAATAATAATGGCAAGTTTTGTTAACTTGTATAATTTAGATTAGTTTGCATTAGTTACAATAAAAATTATGTCATCTGTGCCTGAGTTATACATATTTAGAGGGAGCGCAGGTTGATTTATCCATCTAAATCAGAGAAAACGTTGTTTTTCCAAAAAGACTAAAAATAGTAAAAAAATACCATTATTTTAATCATTTACGTCCAAATGATATGGCTGGAAAGAGCAAATTTAAGAATATTAAATTAGCATGGTGCTTCTAGAACAATTTCTTGGATATATAGGTACATCTGCAATGCACTGTACGACTGTACTGAGTGCTTACTTATAACGTGGCAGTGAACTGAGATTATCAAAATTACTTTAAGTTATGGTTTTATGTGAATTGCCTTTAAGGATTTCGAAGGCAAAATGCTCTCAAAAAATATTCAGAAGTGTTTCGTTAATGTGCGTAGGGTAGGGCATGCAGGTTAACTAAACGTCTACTAATGAGATCAGTGTTTTCACGGTTAACATCGATCTTAATTTTTGGATTTTCCAAGAAGGATCTGTATATGCTAAAGAACTACAAGGAAGATGGTGACATTACAAGTCTGGGAAAAGCCTATCTTGAAATAGCCTGTTTCAAACAAAGAAAAGTGAAATCCCAGTAGAAGCTTGCGTAATCGTGCAGAAAACTATTCAGGCGGCTGGAAATGAAAAGGGTTCATATTCATGAATATGAACGACGACCAGCACCTATTACATGGGATAAAGTAAAATCCATCTGGTGAAAGCAGAGTTTATTTCAGAGTGAAAGCAAAAGGAATTAAGAGCCGAGTGAAAGCGGTTCAAGGCGATCTCTTTAGTAAGAAAAATAGGGATGTGAAACAAAGAGAATGAAGAAAGATTTACTTACTAGTTCTGTTCATATCTACTGAGAAGTAGGACAGTGTGGGAGCAAAATAGCCAAATGTGGTTAAATTTTAGAAATAATGTAAATAATATCTTTTGTTTCAGAATCAATGACTGGTGAATTCAAGCAATTTTTTTTGTTAGATATCTAACTTTGTTATGTATAGGCAGCCTTAACAAGGACTTTTTTCAGTCTCCTTGAACATACAAAAAGGAGGGATAGTATGAAATGAAAATAAGAAATTCTTGTGGTGTGAAATCTCTGGCAATGTTAGTCTTGTCACACAGTTTACTTTCACTTGGCCTAAATTATTGGCCATGACAGGAAGTAATAATTTTTTAAATTTTAAGTGCAGTTAAATAGCCAGTATTTTAAAAGCGATGTTGCCTTGCTGCTATGAGTAATGCTGTTAGCAAAATATTTGTGGAGTTTTACTTTCAATAAGTTTAGTCTTCTTCAATTACCAATTCTTTACAGAAATAATAATTTAAATACCTACACGAAAAATCAAATAGTCAAAATTATATCGCCCTACCTGTCCCCATAATATAATGACATGATAAAGGAAATATGGCTGCGGCCGCGAGCAGGTCTCGGGTGGTTTGTTACATACAGTCAAGAAAAGATGGAAATGAGGTCATAGATATATTTAAAAGGCTTGCTTTTACAACCTTAATGTGATAATGTATATGCTATGAAATTCTGATTTTAGAAGTTATGTTCCTAATTGTTTTTTATTTCAGATTACTTACGATGAAAGTAATGGGACTATTATTATGAAGAAGAAAAAGGCAAGAGGTGAAAAGGGATTAATCCAACGTTTTGTAAAAGATCCCATTCCAGGTTTATTTTTTTATTGTTGTGGTATAATATTCTTTGGTTAACTCAAACTAATTTATTCTAACTATAATCTGAATTTATGAATGTGTAGATAGCAATAAATATAAACTGTATGTTTATGAATATGATGAGTCAAACCCCACGGGTGATCCCGTTGAAGGGACCAAATTCTTGGGTTTTAATCCTCAAGATAGTCGTGTCCGTCTTTTTTCAACCACGGTAAAAAAATAAGACTTTTATTTCACATGTATATTATACAAATTATATTATTTAAACGTAACATTTTGACCATTTTGTAAATTCAAGTAACAAATGTTACATATAGATTTTGATTTTATGATTAATTCTCCATACACTCTATAAAAGGTTTAATCCAATGATAAAAATACGTCTCAGAATTTCTCACTAGTGAAAGTTATAAACGGTGTTACTATGTTATTGGAGAAAATAGCTTTCACCATTGTTGAATAATGCTTGGATGAAAATGTAAATAATTGTACTTACCATTAATTGACACTTTTAGGACCCTTCTGCTGGCCCCAGTCAAATGTTTGAGATAATAGAGCGCATTCCTGGTATTTGGGTAATTAAATCTGAAGACCATTATTTAAAAAACAAGGGGTAATTGTCTAAACTAAATTACATGGTTGTATTTCTAACTAAATCATATTGTGTATAACAATTTCATTGCCAAAATTATTAATTTGACAATGATTGTAGGTCCGGAAAGCCGATATCACTTGCCAAAAACCCTAGAAGTCTTGACAAGGACAAGGCCCTTCAATGGCGCGTCATCACAGTATTGTAATAATTTTGACCAACGGAAAATTGCAACGGAGAATCCAAATCTGACACACTTAAAACCAACATTACCACACACCGGTAAAGTCTAGTAGAGTTTTGCAGCAACAATAATTTTTCTAATTGCGGTTGTTCATTAGATTAAATTAACAAAACGCAATAACGTTTTTTACGCAAAAGCTACAATAAACTTTGATACTTATATTATATTACGAAACATTGTACTCGAGTGATATTGGGGCTATAAAATAAGATCTGTCATTTAAAGACTTAAAATCTATGTATATTTTTCTTTGCCGCATGAATGCCAGACTTTCAAGATCGTAGTTAGAAAAGGTGAAAAAGGGTGAAACTTTGCAAAAATCCATTTCCTTTTTTATATTTTTAAGCTCTTGTTTTTTGTTGGTAGCTTTTACTTAGTCTTATGGAAGTATAGCATGAATTGACTATGAATGTCATTTTGTACAACCATTTTTGAGATCTAGTTAATAATACTAAAATTAAAAAATTATTAATCACAACAATTTTTACTAAACCACTGAATTCTATGTACTTTCGTGTAGTTAATCGATAATTTGGCGGCTTTCTTAGGGTATTTTAGACATAAGAGATACATGGAATTCGGTAAATTTTCGGAGTTTTTTCGGTAAACAAAATTAATTTGCGTTAATGAGTTAATGGTTACCATTTACCATACCATGATAGATAACGATTATATATTAAGTTAACGTTGTTAGATACATGTATTATATACTATATACCAAATAGATCTATGTAAGATGTATAACAAAATAATATTAAGGTTACCGCTAATAAACTAACGGTTTCAATAAATAGTTTTGATCTAATCGTTTTCGACCGTTTTGATTCGTAACATACCAAGTAAGCATAAATTAAGGATGTGTTATCGATAGAAGTTGGTACAAGTAAAATTTTTATTACTTATTAACACTATAGAAGCCACTTACTTGTGTTTAATGGCTGCTTCACTTTCACTTTTCATGGTTAATTAAAGTTAGGAAACATCGAAAAAAACTGACAATAATTCTTGCCCACTGTGTTAGGAATGGAGATCAGTTAGGAACGTTAGTTAGGATAGTTTTCAGTCCAGTGCATTTGATAGGGGAAATCTCCCTTCCCTCTTCATGTTCCCTAGACAGAAACCTCTACTTTCAGAATATTATCTTCTAAAAACTGCATGTTGACCCTGTGACCTGTTCTCTGCACAAGCAAAAAATAGGAATACACCATTGATAAAAGAAGTACAATTCCTTTTGCTTATTATACTGTATGTGATTTAAGGTAGTTATAGATTTAAGGTAAACCATGAGATGAAAATGACATAAGTGACCTTGTCTTACTTATTATGTTTCTACCAATCTTAGTAAAGGCCACTGCGCAGCATCTTGTACTTCTAGTTAAAATACCAACTTCGATATACTTAAAGCCTCCAGGCTGTGATTAGTTTTTACATTGATTTTTTTTACTTAGATATATATATATTGTTAAATTCTATAACAGTTCATACTAAATTATTGAAAAAAGGTATTTGAACATCCACAAGTCTACAGTAGATTCAATGAATACATTCTACTTATAAATACAGTATTAGTCCGTTTTCAACAGAAATATCTATTTATTATCTTCTGCACATACGATTTAGTCATGAAAATGTATGTAGTACTCACTACACTACTAAATGAAATGATAAAATAACACTGCTTATGAATATTATAAGGTATAATCCCATAAGTTGCTCATTAGTTTTGGTAAGTAGTAAATTGTAGGCATTAATATGTTAGTATGAAAAGTCAGTTAGTATCAGTCATAAGTATATTTAGCACATTTCTGTTTTTTCATCGGTTTCTGTTTGTAATTGGTTGGTTTCACAAACTCGAAACAAATCCGGAACTATTTTCTTTCACATGAACACGTTTTCCGACTGGTCTCTTGAGTGGCTATAACCTCTTTTATTGAAAACTTCAATTCATCGGATAATCCTCCAATCTTCATATTCTTGACAATTCTTGTTTCCCTGTAAAGATATCAAACCATTAGTGGTGCTTATAAGCTACAGAAGAATCTTCCCCGTTCCATATAAAATAACTGAGTACGCATAAAAATAATCGCATTTATAATTAGCAATACAATGCTATGAATAGGTTCGAGACTAGAAGTATTAACCTACAGTTTTAGTCAAAAAAAATAAAAGAGTACCCGTCAAATTCCAAATGATTCCATTTAGTAAGTAATTGGCTCAACAATAACGTGTTTGAAAAGCCACTCAGCCATACTACGAAGGAATCAAAGATGTGGATTGATTTTAATTGCATCACTGCCACATTGTATTCCGCATCTCTGAACAAATCCTTTTGTAATTAACAAAAATAATTCACGCATGAATTCGTTTCATGTATCATTCATGCATATTTATTATTTCATGAGATTTTGTTATGGAATAACAAACCTGAAAATTCTTCACAGCAACGGATGTAAGTACATTGGCCAATACTAGGCCGAATCCGAATACTACAATAACGATGATAAACTGTCCAACTATAGCTGAGGCGTTGAGGTCAGGGCCATCGTCGTTGTAGAAAGTTTCCTTGTAGTCTACCTCTCCAGTCATCAGGATGAAGTTCTTAATTATTCCGAAAGGTAGATACAAGAACTGATTGCCCTGTAAAAAGTATTTGAAATCTCGCTTAGGAATTTTGTAGGCGTCAATGAGAGGCAACATTTAATCGGTGAAAGTTTTTTCATACATGTGGTGCAAGAGAAAACAGTCCCAATGACCGATACTGAAACTAACCTTAGCGACGTATCGACACAGAGCAGGGACGAATGCCACCAAGATTGGGAAGCCGATGGATAAAAGAAATTTGGCGTAATTTATGACAGTAACTTTAAGTATTGATAGGTTGAGGTGAAAAGCCGGAATATTTGCCAAGTCGTTTAACAGCATCCCCCATGCCAGAATGAACATCAACTGAATCATCATTCATATGATTTAAATTGATTGTATTCACTTCACCTATATACTACATGTAACTAAGTGTATTGTTGTATGTCTCAATTTACAAGGTGGTTGATGGAGGCAATGTGAGAAAGCGTATAGTATTGATTGAATAGGAGAGTCAGAATACGACTACTGTATTTCTACTGTGGGTGGGTGAACTTGAGTAGGCCGTATCCTGATGGTATGAGTGTGTGAGTAGTACTATATTTAGATTTAGAATAAAGTAATTTAAGACATCTTTTCAACAATCAAATCCTTACTTACCACTCCGACATGATACTCCCAAACAGGAATGTTTGCCGGCTGCATAAAAGCTGGAATTATATTGACGACGACGAATAGATGCCTAATCCACTGAAGGACTGTTACGAAATTAAATAAATATGCTTTACAGCTGCAACCAGTAACATGGATTTTGATCGCTTCTTGTATAATAAACATAGGAGTGTAGACGAGTAAAACAAGAGCAAACAGCCTAGCCATGACAGTATTAAAATTGCAATTTTCAGTTTCTGTAAATAGACAACAGAGTACAATTATGGACATCAATTAAATCTTCTCTTCTCATTAATAGAGTATTCTTCTTATTGAGGAAGGCATATTGAAAAAGTACCAACTATGAAGCTAAAATGAGTCTATATTTATTATTTTACTATTCATTTTATCTCACCTAGTCTCTGCTGGAACCCCAACGAGCGAAAGATTCTCAACTCAGTCCAGCCTGGGTATGTTGCAGGTTCTGTTGAATTGAATGGGCAATTTGGAGGATATAATTCATAACAAAGAATAGAATACATTAGAAGCCAGAATGCCTAGAATACACAAAAAATCATTTTAGCTATCTCAATATCTTTGACATATTCTGACCAATATGAAAGGTTAGGTTCCTTTGTTAATGGACGAAGTTCAAATAAAATGTTACATATAGTGCGATGTATAAGTAGGTTAGAGGCTGCAATTTTTTCCATTTCTCAATAAGGAAAAGGTTGACAACAGGATGAGAAAGAATTATTGTCTGCTGGTTGACTGGAGCTTTTAATATCCCGTGGATCAGTTTTGATTCATTTCTAATATCTTGGAAATCAAAACCTGTTATTGGCCTGCAATAAAAATATCCGTCTTAAATTATTATGCAATTGACACTGATGAAATGTCAAGTATATCAGGGAAAGTGTTTTCTCCTCTGTGTGGGCATGTGTATATACAAGTGTTTCGATTTTCGATGTAAAATTACGTACATCCTGTATGGAAATTATATGTACTTGAATACTAACCCAAAATTAATTGTGATTTTTTCCAAGTCGTCTTCCGAACTGGTAGAATTGTAAGTAATGCACTTATTTAAAAGAGGTAGTATTGCTTCTGGAGTTTTTTCATAGATTTCTGCTAGCAATTCCGCTTCTTGGCTTCTACAAATAAATACCAAATAAGGTCACAATTATTATATGTATTTAGTGAAATGTTTTCTAAGTCTATATCTGCAGCGTCCTTACAGATGTAATACAAATACTAAGTAGCTGTAACTACACCACTAAACTTTCAAAAGTACCATTTGAATTGGTATGTGCTAGAACAAACTTACATGGGCCTGATTTCTCCATGAGTCTTAATTAGCAACTGGGCAACTTTTGTAGTACTGTTTTTCACTGCTATCCAAAGTGGACATTCTATCTGATATTTGGGGTTCTCAAATAAAATTAGATGCCTTCTTAGTAACTGATTGTTTCGTAGTTCATGCGACTCTTGGAAAAGGATCTTCACACAAGGAAGAGGATTTGAATATGTTCCTAAAATAGATTACCCACATCAGATTAGACAATTATTTGATACATCTGTTATTTATATGTAATACAAATATCGTGAGCATAGATGAATGTATTCAATTAACCACTCACCAGCATGAGCCAGTAAATGCAAACACGTTTCTCCATTATTGTTCTCGAGAGAAACTTTGGTTTTCGGATTAGAAACCAAGGCTTCAAAAATATCTACTTGACAATTCATTGCTGCCATATGGAGGGCTGTGTTTCCATTTTCATCCTTCTCATTTACAGTGTTCGCAGGAAGAATGTCCAAGAGAAATTTAACACATTTGACTGTGTCTGGACCATCGCCTAATTTCAACATGAAATAGAACAGAATTAGTTCGTTAGGTTCCCAAATGGATTGTAAAGGCATAAGTAATCCAGTGAGACTGAACATATTGCAGTTGAGAATGAGTGCAATTAATTAATTAGCACCTTTTTGTACAGCCATCCATAGTGAAGGGCCGTCTACCAGTGTCGGTCTAATTTCCGCATTGTAATCATCCCAAAGGAATCTTAACATGTCTACAGCGGAATGCGCCAATATAGTCTCAACGGTATTCTTTTCTATTAGCTGACTGTTACTTGCCAGAAGACTTTTGGCAATCTTGATAGCTTCTGGAGTGTAACCTATTAATATCCCATTTTATCAGAAACACAGGAGTAAAAGTTTTTATTTGTTAATATCCAATCCAAAAATCTTTCTTACATTTGACGATGAGTTGAAAGGGATTTTCACCATTTTCATTCGCTATAGTTGCATTTGCTCCACGTTCAATTAGCAGATCGACAAGCTGAGATTGCTGGCTTGCACAAGCATAATGCAAAGCTGTCCATCGCTGCTTGTTTTGGGAATTTATATCAAAATCATTCCATTTATCTAGGACGAATTTAGCTGCTTCCACACAGTTTGAATAAGCTACAATAAAATGAACAATTTAAATGCAAGACACATGGATTTTATATTGTGACCTTCTGGATAGCATACTGTATGTACCAAGTACCAGTATATTATGATATCTCATATCTGAAAACAATTCAATATACCATTGCTTTCTGCACTCTTTTCAGAGAACTCTTACTCATTTCTTACATAATAAATTATCATTCTAATATTTGATTATTCAATTTAAAATCGTTATGCTACTTCGTTATGAGCGACAAAACATTTCTGAGTTGTAGAGATATTTGTCAACTTACCCCCATAAGCAATCCGGTGGAGTAAAGTGTCCTTAGACGGTTCGTACACCCTCCAAGTCTTTTCCTGCTTCTTCGCAATGAGACGTTTTAAGTCTTCTATATTACTTCTCCTTGCTGCTTCTAATATTTCTTTTTCATCCGACTTATCATAGCCATAGCCCATACCAACGTGTTGCCTTTGTTTATCGCCCATTGTTTTTAGCAGGGGGATTTGTTCCTCTGGCATAACCTGTCAAACAAGAACAAGTAAACATTGAATCAATCTTTGACCCAATAAAAACGAGATTTTCCGAAAAGGCTATTGTGAAATATATGTTGACAATTGCAGAGCACTTGAGAAGAGTAAAGTGTCACATAGAATTGAAATGATCTTCTATACCAATATCTTTAATTATTATATACGCAGGATCGAAAGAAATTGCTACAAAAACTCTCCACGTTGAAATTTTGTGTATATGTTTTAAGACAGTAAAAATTGTGATATTAATAACTTGGTTCATCTAGCACTGCTTATGTAGTCCAAGTGAATCAAACTCTGAACTGAAATATCCGAGAAGTTATGTCTTTGCTCTCAGCACTGAATGCTGTGGGTGAAAAATGAAATGAAAACAAAATAATGAGCTCCTTCACTTACACTTGCATCTAAAACGGTCGGTTACGTAATGAAGTATATAACACCAAGATTAATGGGGTTTTTTTAATTTATGCTTTATGCAGCTGTCACTGTGAATTTTGTGCCAAAAAGATTGCTGATGATATAATAATCACATTAAGTCTAGCAAGTGTGGCACTACTTAGGTAAATGGTTTTGGTTTATATGTTTATCTATTCAGTTTGTATCTGTATCATTGTATCTTTTCTTTATATGTATATAGCAGTGATGAATTCACTATACAAGACATGTTATGATGGCTATTAAACACGCCTAGAACTCTTTCACCAAAACCGCAACCGCAGTACAGGCACGTAGCAAAATGGCGACCACGGGGTCAATATACAGCTTGATAAATCGCAGATACTGTCGTACATTACTATCAACCCTTCCTGGTGGTGCACATACTGACAATAATATAAACAAACACATTTAGTTTAGAACAATCACTTTAAAATGTTTCACTTTCAATTTTCACCATTTTCACCAATTTTTCATCTCTACCTCAAGATTTTGATCCAAGAATGGTAAGTATGCTTAAATTAACTATTTTTATCGCAAATCTTCTTGCGAAAATGGTGTCACGTAATTTCAACAGATAATTATGCACTTAGTATTTCATGCACTATTTGTAGACAGTTTTCCCCACGACTAAACACAAAATTGACGTCGTGAACTGGAAGATAACACTCCTTTACCAAGTTAAATCAGATCAGAAAAACAGAATTGCTTCAAGGCATATCTGGCTGCCACTTCATTCTGCAGATCTTCTTACGCACATATAGTGAACATAAAATAATTTGAGCTATACATATAAGTGGACATTCTCCATGCACAACCCTAAATAAGTAATTACTCCATTTCTTTGCTTTGGAAGAAGGCCAGAAGTAGATTTTTGTGAATTAAAAACTTTGACCCTGCACTGTGGAGTAATAATGCAAGCCCCAGATGCACTTCCAATAATGTATGTTTGTATGTTATAAGTTCAAATGCACTTTAATGACATTATCGTAGGTCTCGAAGAAACAAGTCAACTTTCACTTTTGTGATGTGTAAATTCGACTTTCTTATATAGGTATAGTGTGTATACCTATAACTATCTATCAATTACGAGATATTTGCACTGCTGTAGATTATCTGAATGTTGTGTAGTCAGTATATAGGTACATTGAATAAAAAGTAATTTGCAAGTGCTCTCTAAGTAGGTATATCTAAATGGTGAGAGGGTAGTAGGAGAAAGAGAAACTCATTTTATTGTTCCCCTCGATCACCCTATACATTGTATATCCGAGTATCCGAGACACCTTTTTGTTCATAATAATAATAATAGTATCAGTATGTTTAGCATAACCCAGACGTATAGAATATAATATAGGTGATGTATGAAAATGCAATCACAAACGGCATCTCTTAGTGGACACTACACGGAAGGTTATTATCAATCATGTAACGGATGTAGAAATAGGAAACAGTTGCATGGATTTACACCCTTAAGAGTTTATTCTCCGGGAATGAACTGTTAGATATTATAAACAATTAGATCGAAGGGGAAGCTGACCCTTATAAATTAAATCGAATAATTCAATTTGACAACTAATTCGAAAAGGTAAAATATGATTTTGTAAATCCTTCGCATATGGGAATTAGTTCCATCAGTTCCACGATATATTTCACTACACACTTACACATATCACTCTTTTCGTGTTCGTACCTTTGAAAAATGCCGTTTATGTACCAATTTAGTAAATACAATGCTATTTGTACACATTTACTAGTATATCACTTTATGTCATGCAATGTGGATAATGATATAAATAGCTTATTGCAGCGTAAATTATATAAATGAGTAAAACAAGTTTTAATTTCCTTTACATAATTATGTAGAATATTCTGAGAGGTGCAATTGGGTATACCTATCCATGATGGGATGCAGAAATGCAATATAATAACAGGTTTTTATGCACTCATTTTAAGGAATCGAAGCGATGAAATCACAAAGCATGGATCCGTAACGCCAACGATAGATCTGATGTTCCGGTGCCGGATGGATCATTGGATATGGATTGGATGAAAACAATTCATAGTATTATCTTAACTAATATTGAATGGTAATATTTTTTATTTCATAAAGTATATAAGTATTAATGTTGTATAAAACCAACATTGTTATTAACTATAGCATACGTATCATTTAATGATTCACGACTATGAAACGTTATTGAAGTGTTTGCGATTATATATGTGCACTGTGCAAAGCAGTATTGAGGGTAGGGCATTTGGGGCAAAATGTACCTTCCCAAAATGCCTTGAAAGTCCACTTATAACGAAAATTTTACGCGAAACCTATTTGTAGGCCATACTTATTTAAGACACATTTTAGATAACTTGTAAATAATTTCAATTTGTATTTCAATTTGTTTTGCTTGTTGTCCCTTGCTGAGACCCTTATGGAGACGGTCTGATTGATTGAAGTTGAGGAGCCATAGGCCTAGGTAACAACACATTCTTCGATCGTTAAAATCTTTGGCAGTTGCTGAATTTATTGCTTGCCCTTTCAAAACTGTATGCTAGCAATCGAAGGAAGTTGCAACTGCTTATCGGTCAAAGAAGTACTATTGATACATGATTCGAAATATGGCTAACGTTCCACAGGATTAAATTCACAGAGCATTTTGATAATAATTAATAATAAAATGTACCTTAATGACAATAACTTAAAATGCACGAGAAAAAGTATAATTGAAAGAGGCTGCAATAACTTTATACATTACTCTCAAAGGTAATGGAAAGGCACACAACATCACAAGCTCTGATGGTCAATCTAGAAAGCCTAGTCGTTGGAAATTGTAGTTTTAAAAATGGGAAGGTGAAAATTTCGACAGAAGTCCGTGAATCTTGCAGAAAAGACATGAAAAATGAAAATGATAATTATTAATGAACGAATGGCCAAAAGCAGCACCAGCTAAATACTAAGTGTGGCTAGTGAAAGCAATGTAGTGAAAGTAAATGGGGAAAGTTTTAAAACTACTGTTGAGTGAAAATAATTTTCGGCTATAGCTTAAGGCGGTCTTGGTGAATAGTAGAATTCTGCCACAGGTAATTTTTAAAATTACCTATGTCTGATAAAATTTCTCGCTAAAAATGGCTCCAAATTTGCGTACTCTGCATTTAAAATTTTTAATTATTAGTTGAAACATCAATGATTGACGAATCCATTGATGAAGAATTCAACAGTTCTTAAGCTTTGACATCGAACCTTGTTATGTAGACTGCCTTAACACTGGCTTTTTCTTGTTCCCTGAACATACTAAAAAGGAGGGATAGTACGAAATACGAAAACCTTATGATGTCTTAAATCTAGCTCTCTGTAAAGTTAGCTTGTTGTCGCACAGGTCACTTTCACTTGGCCTAAATTATTGGCCATGACAAAAGGAAGTAACAATTTTTTGTTTTATTTTAAGTGAAGTTATATTAAGATATATGCCAGTGTATAGTCTAAAATAGTAAAGGTGCCTTGCTGCTATCAGTAATGCTGTTAGTAAAATGGTTGTGGACTTTTTTACCTTTAGTCTTCTATTCCTTCCAAAAATAATTACTTAGATATTTGGCAAGGAAGAAATTATACTAAATCACAATTCGTTTGACATGACAAAACAATATTATCTCAATACCTATTGCTCGTTATGACACTGAAATGGCTACGGCCACGAGCAGGTCTCGAGAGGTTTGTTTCATAGAGTCAAGAAAGGATGGAAATGAGGTCAAAGAAATTATTTAAAAGGCTTGCTTTTACAGTTATATCTTTATATTTTATTTTACGAACTCATGCTTCCATTGCATTAATGTTTGAGTTCTAAATTATTAAATTCGTGCTTTCTTTTAGATTACTTATGAAGAAAGTAATGGTGCTATTGTAATGAAGAAGAAAAAGGCAAGAGGTGAGAGAGGGTTCAATCAACACTTCGTAAAGGAACCCATTCCAGGTGTGTATTTTTATTATGAATTGGGTTCTTTGGGTCTATTGTAACATTTTGTCTAATAGTTTGAATTTATGAATTTACAGATAGCAATAAATATAAACTGTATGTTTATGAATATGACGAGTCAAATCCCACTGGCGATGCCGTTGAGGGGACCAAATTCTTGGACTATAATCGACAGGATAGCCGTGCCCATCTTTTTTCAACCACGGTAAAATTCTTTATTATGTAATTTATGTTGCATAAATATACCAAGTTATTTAAATGCTATGATCCAAATCTAAAAAATGCGAAGTCCAAGAATTTCTCTAAGGTGAAAGTTTCATGTGGTGTTATTATGTTATAAAAGAAAATTGTTTTCTCAAACCCTTTTCTATCTATAAAAACCACTGACAAGCAATAACAGCGGGATAGTAGAAATAGGTCGACATTAAGTAGTATAATATTATACGTATTTATACTGTATTATGATTTATTGTTTAATCCAAATCCACTATTTTAGGACCCATCTGCTGGTCCTAGCCAAATGTGGGAGATAATAGAGCGTATTCCAGGTATTTGGGTGATTAAGTCTGAAGATCGATATTTAAAAAACAAAGGGTAATATTCTGTCCAAAACTTTATACCTTTATACTTAAATTTTATTTCTCAATTTATAAGGGAAATGTGGTTAGTATAGTACCATATTATCGTATAGCTAATCGGAAAATAATTTTTAGGTCTGGAAAGCCGATTTCACTTGCCAAAAATCCCAGAAATCTTGACAAAGAAAAATCACTTCAGTGGCGCATCATCCCAATATTTTAATAATAAAGACAAGCGGAAAATTGGACCGGTAATCCTTATAATCTGACACTGTATTTTTAATCAACCACCATACCGGTAAAGTTGACGAAGTTGAAAAATTTTCTGACAATTCATTGCACAAAGTGGCCTTTATAGGAAAAACAAAATATAGAAAATATTATTTCCTGATTGATATACTCAGTGTAATGTTATACGATTAGTATATTTCATGTCTAAAAGTCATTTGCGTTGCGCAATAAAGCTGCGTTGGTACCATTTTTCCTTAATACAAGTCTAATCAAAGACTGAGTACTATCATTTTAGTGTGTAAATGTTAATGAAGCGTGTGAATTATTGTTAGTAATAAAAATTGTATCCAATATCATTTAAGGTGACGGAAGTATTAACATGTTATAAGTCAGTACTAATAAGGTTGTTATTAAAGCGAGAAATATTAACTACCCACTTTTGTAATAAATACGGATGACTGATTATACCTATATTCATTATATTAAGGTGTCGTGCTGTTGGCTTTTTGTGTATCATTTAAAATTCTGAAAAGATAGTTTATCTTAATCATTACGTGACAGTGTGTGGCAACTGGAAAAATGTAATGCAATGTCCAAATTAAAATCGTCCTATATCTATCTTCCTTGGTCTACGATATGAAAAAAATGCAAAATGTTGCCTTTTGGCTTAGACTGAATTGACAGATACCGATACCACACATATGTTGTACTTTGTGCTATAGCTCGTCTCAGTCTCACTTGATTGCACTATCAGGCTATCAGGGTTTATCAGTACTGTAGCAAACTGAACTAAGGACTTAATACATGTATGACCCATTGTACTAAAGGAGTTTGGATTTAGAATAATAGATTTACCACAAAAATTATAACCTGTAGTTTGTTTCATGAGGATGCTACTGCATACGATGTCCTATTTTCTAAAATGTAAAAATTGTGTAACGGGAACTGAAAGAAATATACTGAAGCATACTCTACGTTTTCATTTTTATTATCATATTATTTTAAAATATTATTATTTTTTTATTAGTAGCATATTTTGTTTTTAGTGCTATATAGTAAATAAATAATTTTCCATTTCGACAACCAAGCAAGATAAATTATTGTACAAAAAATAAACTATAGAGTTTATGTAATTTTATATCTATATGAGATTATGATGTCATTACACTGCTTAAATTCACCCATTACTAATGGGTGAATTTAAGCAGTGTAGTAATGACATCATAATCTCATAATCAATCATGGTATCATGCAGAGTGTCAGTAAATACAAATGCACATTTACTACAATATTATCATTATCATCTCAACTATTTATTACCACACAACAACTACAAAAGATATTTATTTTGTCCCTCATCCCAGGTCCCAGGAAGCTACATTTTTGTTCCAACAGTACAAAGTTGGCATTTGAATTTTTTGATCTTATTATAACATTTTGTGAAATGTAGAGGCGATTTGCGATAGTGTGAATTACTTTGCAATTTGCATGTGCAGAAAGAAAGCACAATACAATTACAAACAAAAATGGAATGAGGTAAGAACTACGTGGACGACTGTGAGCTGACATCTGTGTTCGTATTGTAACACCAAGCTTCAAATCTTCAATTCACTCAATGAATCAGCGAGATTTGATTGTATTTACCAAAGCGCCGGATTCCACTTGATTGAAAGTTAGAAAAGCATAGGAACTCTTTGACTGTCAGTGTCAATTCCTTTTGTCAAAAACTTTGGAGAAAATACTATAATAACATAACATATTCTCTTCATCGCATCAATTTAGGTAATTACCTTCAATTTTTATTTTTTGCTTTAAATGTTTGACTAGATTTAAATCCCCTATAGAGTAATTTTGTGTTACGAATTACGAATGACTGAGTGTCTATAGTAGATAATGTTTATAGGAAATGATATTTTTCTTTACAGATACTCAGAAAATCTAAAATGGGAAGTTCAGGATACGATCGAGCCATCACTGTGTTTTCTCCTGATGGGCATTTGTTTCAGGTAGAATATGCTCAAGAGGCTGTGAAGAAGGGATCCACTGCGGTAAGAAATAATTAAAGAAATTGAAATCCAAAATCAGTGTTCAGTGTTTTTGATTTTCCATTAGTAATCATGTCATTTTGAACTATGTTATTATTATTTAGGTTGGTGTACGAGGGCTGGACTGTGTGGTTCTTGGCGTTGAAAAGAAATCAGTTGCCAAGCTTCAGGAGGATAGAACTGTTCGAAAGATTTGCTTGCTGGATAACCATGTTGTAATGGCTTTTGCCGGGTTGACTGCAGATGCCCGAATATTGATTCATAGGGCTAGAATTGAATGCCAGTCTCATAAGCTAACTGTAGAGGATCCTGTCACTCTGGAATATATCACTCGTTATATTGCTGGTAAAATAAAACTCATTTTTCATTTTATTAAATTAAAAATACATACCATGACGAATGTCCATTTGTATTTATAGTTTTCCATTTATAAGTTGTTATCTCTGTCATTCAATTTAATCTATAAAGTGGTAAAATAATTTAACGAACGGTAAATTAATCATCTAAATAGTCTTTTGGTCGATATAGTTGATAACCACTGTAAAAATGATACAGATACTGAAGAGTTGATGTGAATGAAGTAACTAAATCTAATTATGGTATAATAATGACTTTTAGAGCTAAAACAACGCTACACCCAAAGTAACGGACGTCGACCTTTTGGCATCTCTTGTTTAATTGGAGGATTTGATGAAGATGGGACTCCTCGTCTGTATCAGACTGAACCGTCTGGGACTTACCATGAATGGAAGGCTAATGCAACTGGTAGGAACGCAAAAACTGTAAGTTTTTCGATTCCATTGCTACAGTGTACCGTGTACCCTTATGACTGCACATATGTTTTTATCGTCTCTCAAAAGACCATCGAAATTCTCCACTGGAGATCTAAATTGCTGTATAATTTTATGTAATCTAATTAGGTGAGAGAGTTTTTAGAAAAATATTATCAACCTGAAGATGTAACAACGGAAGATAAAACGGTCAAATTAGCCATCCGTGCCTTACTAGAAGTTGTTCAATCGGGAGGAAAAAATCTAGAAATAGCTGTCATGAGAAAGGGTGAACCGATGAAGGTATTCATAACAATATTCTTTTTATATTGTAGATACAGTGATACGGTATATATCCGTGAAAAAGGAAATAATCACCTCATATATGTAATCGTTTTATTAAATTCCAGATGATGGACGTAGATATCATTGACAAATTCGTTAAAGAAGTTGAAAAAGAAAAGGAAGAGGAGGCGGAGAAGAAAAAGGCTAAGAAATGATAGTATAATAGGACACAAATCATTATTAATATTCTCTTTTAAGTATGTATTCCATATTAAAAAAAGTATTTGTATTTGGGAATATTTCGATGATGAAAACGATGAATTGGTTTTATTTGGATCAATACTAAACTATAACTTTCATCTAATCACTCATAAGCCGGTAAATGGATTCAAAATTGTAAATCTGAGTGTTAAGGAAATGTTGGTTTTCGTAATACATTATATAGAAAATGTTTATTGGTCTTTATTATTATTTCCCACTGCATAGAGCATACATCAAGTAATAATACAGTTCGTAGTATTAATGTTCATCTCCCTTTCATCATTTGTATTTTTGATTGCAGGCAGATAACTATACAATCGGAATTAACAGGTACTTAGCTTAAATACATTGTAGCAAACTGAAATACACTGGGCAAGTTACATTTTTAAATGGTTAGTTACTAAAAGTCAAGTAAGACGCGTTCTAAAATTTAATCAATAAAAAGATAGAAACAGTCAGATGAAAAACATCTTGCAAAAATGAACAATTTAAATATTGTTAGTGCGCGTGAATAATAGGTGACAAGTTGAATTACTGATTAACTCGTTCTTAAAAGCTAGATTCATTTTTCTCTCATTCGTGTATGGCAATTGCCAAAGTATAAGAACACAATACTATTATATTTATATAGCAATAGTATTATTACTTTGTTTCAGATTCAGCATTATGATATATATTTATAATTTTGACCATCTACACATGATTTTACTATTTAAACTTATTTTACTTCCTTCACTATTTCACACGTATTATAAACATTCACCATCCAAACGTACATTATTGGCAGAACTAAATTTAATCCTTCTTCAAAATGAAGTGGATGCCTAAATATTTACAGTAGTTATTTGTTCCTCGGTAAAATTGAGTTTAAAGTTTAAACAGTATAACGAAGAGCTAACAAAACTATTTGCTAATAATATCTTAATATTAATTATTATTATAATTAGTAACGATTTAAGTAACTAATTTTCTTTGCACTTATGATATAGGTAGATGTAGGCCGTTTGTAACTACTTGCGCTTTGCTCTTCACAAACAACTATCGTTAGCTTGCTACTTGCAAACAAAATCTCATCGGTTGGTTTATATTATCTAAGAACGTATTGCTAAACTTATGTACTAAGATATTTCTCAAATTAATTAACATATATCTATCTTAGTTGCATTTCAATCTCCAGTTTCAGAGTAAAACAAGTTGTACACACAAAATGTATAAAGGAAGTAAGAATACCTGTCCAGATACAAGGTTTAATAAGCGTAGCATCGAGGTAAACGAGCCACGAACTACAATACAAACCTTGACTTAGGTAAATGTGGTATCGTTAAGACATGAAAGGTTAAAGTACAGTTTAGAATAAGAAGATTTGTGTTGCAGTAGTATAGTTAAATAGATACTACATACGTTATACTATTTACGAAATGGTATAATGGTAAAATGTTAAAATTAGCAATCATGGTACATATTATTTATAAAATGGATTCGAATGTGAACTCATTTCAGTGCGAATAGAATGTCTAGACTCTATACAACTCGGCTGAAGGACTTCTGTACATTTTTCCGCCAGAAACTCCCCCAAGTGAATGTAGAGACGAATGGTGATGACTTCCATTAAGACTCACAGGACCATGATTGTGATTATTGTGATTGTGGTTGTGATGATGGCTCGAGTGGTGGTGATGAGAATGAGAGTGGTGAGAATGATGAGAAGATTCAGTAGAATCTCTTCCTTCCAAATCAGATCTTTTCGTGTTTGCAGAAGATGAAGATGTTGTCCGAGCCATTTGATTGCCTCCTATTCCTGACCATGTCCAAGATGCAGTGGGGAGTGAAGATGAGCAACAGAGTTTGGCTCGGAGGGCTTTCCTTACTTTTGCAGTGCATGTGAATGCAATGAAAATGAATAATCCTTGCAGAGTATTGAAGATGATAAAAACAATCCACAGAGCAGGAATGTCAACGTATCCAGCAACTATCCCCAGAATCCAACTGATTCCCATCAGCAGAGCCAGTCTCAAATACAATCTGGAACAAAACAAAGATTAATTATTGTCTATCCTAGTGGGACACTTGTTACATCGTCAACATTCACTTTGCATTCGCTACGCACTACGCAGTTTGACATGTAAATAAGGAAGAAATCAAACAATGCAATTTAACAATGCTGATGCAAACATTATGGTATTTACATGCAACTAGCTGTATATTTTTCACTTCACTTTTTCAATGTGTCTATTTTACTATTATAGCGTGATTGCAATTACGATTGTATAAAAGACAGTTTCACTTTCATTTAACAGGATACGGAAAATTACAAAGTCTCTATCCACAGTGTTACACATTTAGTTTTACTATGTCCGTTATGTTTGCTTTATCGACTACGTAAGGTCTCTTTTTCACAGAGCTGTTATTACCTATTAATGGTCGCATTGTCTCTGTGTAATAATCACAAGAAAGTAAAAACTCTCTTAACTGAATATTCATACGGATTGCACAAAGACGTTTTATAATACTCTTTTCTGCACTTGCACATATCAGTACTTAGTAGAGTGCTTTGAGGAACTACAAAGGAGTAACATAAACCAAGTAATTGAGGTATAATTATAACAACGAGGTCTCTCAGATAAGACGGCGAAACAATGCAACCACTCTGATCTGTGAAACTATTTGTTGTTCCCATCCCAAGCTTCAAGCGTATTCATATGTAATATGGCAGAAAGAACTCCTATGAGTATGTCCGTGATACAATAATCCAATAACGAAGTTCCTCAGACACTTCCTCCAATTATGGGAAGTATTTTCCATTCAGTTTTACACGATACAAAATTATGATAATTAATACTACTTAAATTATTCTTCAACTTACAAAACAAAAGGATTTATAACTTATGAAAATTGTTGAAAGTTCATTGCTCATGAGAATTATAGCTTTTTCATCAATGTAACCACATTTTCTCAAATAAGTTTCTCATTTTTTAAATAACTTTAATAGATCCTGCATTAAAGTGCAATAAATTATAGTATAGACATTCAAGATCATGAACTAAGTAACTTTCAAATGCTTATGCACAACTGCTGACATTCTATACAGGAAAAATATCATTTTGCTTCCTCTCTTGTACTATGTAGAGAGAAATATGGTAATGTATATAGTAAATAGTTAATAAACACATTTCATGCACTATAAGTAGCTTATTATGTATATTACGTACACTTCCTCCGTTTGCATACTTGTCTAATCAAAAGGAGACTGATATTTGTACCATCAAGAGGGATATAGTTATCTACAGTCATAATAATAAATACTTACTTAAAGTTTTTGTGAGAAGGTCCACAAGCTTTTGCCTTAGCTGTGCCTTGAGTTGTCGATGAGATTAACCTTGCAGCGTCAATAAAGAGTATTACATTAAGAAACAGGATGAATCCAACAGGTCCAGCGAAGTAGATGAGCAGAGCTGGTTTTTGTCCAAACCAACAATTGTGCATTCCGAAATTGGGGCTATATGGCAAAGGCATGATTTCCGCTGGAAGAAATTCTGCCACGACAGCAATAGTAACCAAAATTGCAGGGAACAACCATCCAAACACCGAGTAGAAGACGAATCTCATCCATTGCGCTCCAGAAGAGACTCGTAGTTCCTGTGTGGCTCTACGGAGTGTCATTGCTACGTCCCATGCCAAAATTAGCATCCAACAAAAGGCAGCCATAAAACTAAAATTAAAATTAAAAAAATCATATTACTACCGCTTTAAAATATGTATATGAAACATAAGTAAATATCAATAGCCATGCTTATAGAAACATCAGTGGTATCATGATTTCGTATTTTAATTAGACTTCTACTATTCTAATTACAATTAGTTGTTGCAATTTGCAATTCTGCATGGCACTCTTCTCAAGGAATTGAATACCTACTATAAAACTAAACCTCTGCATCTATAACAGTCACTGCCCAAAATAAATCTTACTTAATGTCACGGTCCCTAAGTGCTATGAATAAAAACTTATCAGTATATATTTATAAGCATGACGAAGACTACTTAGGACGAAAGGAAAGATGACTCATGAGTGTTTCTAGAGAAAATACAAATCTGCATATTATGTTTCGCTAATTTGCTTTGGCTAAGTCAAACAGAATTTATAAATCGGATTTCGTTAGTTTATGATTAAATATTAACATTGGACACAGGAAAAGAGACTAAAAAGGGACTAATAAATATTAGAGTACATGTAGTATTTATCTATGCATTTATGAGATACGCCTATTCGGTAAGCACGAAATCTTCCTTACAATTTACTACAATTAATTAGCTATTTCGCAGTCTGATATTTCATTCTCTCCTTTACTGCTATCAGTATAACATAAATATGTGTACTGTCAAATATTATGCAGAGTAATCACTTAAATAAGTTCTGAAACAAAAAGAATACATAATACGCTGAGTGCATAATACGTACTATAAGTTATAAAATACAAATAGCATCTACAGAAGTTTTGTGTGCATAATATTATACACATAAATACATAAAAGCACTTGGTAGAATTTGTGTGCATAAGTAACATAGTATTAATTGGAAAGTTTGTTTACCTGTAATAAAGGATGACAGCCATGATGGTGCATGAGCTGCTGGGTATTTGAACAAAGGGCAATCCCAGAAATACGCAGTAAATGACAAGCAAGGCAATGCAAAGTGAAGCCAAGTTTTTTCCAGAGAGATTTCTGAGTTCAGGAACAATCATACATGCAATTAAGTGAATGATCAAGCAGATGACAGAGATGAGTACTCCAGCGAAACTCAAGTAACCCCAAGTGGCTCCAAACTTCTCTGTGTAGTATCTTGTTTCGGGTGCACAGACAACCAATCGATCATGACTTTGTACAGCGTAGTCTCTCTTGGATAGAGCCTTTCCGTAAGCCAAAATGAATACAGTTCCATTATCCAAAATTTCATACTCGCTTCTATCGAGAATGATTTTTGGACACATTTCGAATTCTTCTCTGGAGGACGGAGTTACAGAGGAAGTATCTTTCAGTGAAGTGGATTCTAAAACATTCGAGTCAAGAGCATTTGAGTCACTGCTGCTGGTGCCTTCGCCAAGTTCATTAGTATCTGAAGGAGTAGACTCAGTGATCGGCTTCGAAGTGGAAACTGAAATTGTAATGCATTGCCCGTTGCTGTAAAACTGTCCTGGAGCACAGAGAATAGCTCGGCATTTCTGGAAGAAAGGATCATATATTTCTTCAAAGGAACATTTCTTAACTCGTCCTACTTCATTCCCCGTTTCTGGGTTGAGATCAAACAAAAAGGAGAAGGCTGCTTGATTGAACTCCAAACCAAAGCCGGCTCTTCCAAAGCTAACTGTAGTACAGGCCAGCTCTTCGATTTTAATCCCATTACAAATTGCACAATGGACATTACGGTATCCTTCTCGCCCATTGTACACTGCTGCTGTGTAGCTCAGACATTTCCTGTGTACCTGCGGATTTGGTAGACAATTCACTACTAAACCAAATTGTAACATTTCTCATGGGAAAGAATAAAACAAACTAAACAATAACATCTTACCATTATTCATCAAACTTGTATACACAAACACAATGCATACCCATAGTCTGTCATTATATAAATGGCAATGCTTCTCCTATTCGATTTAAGACATAAATGTGTAGTAATAAGTGGGCAAAAGGCCAAACGTATTTGCATTTCTAAATAAATTACACCAAAATAAGACTACTTACTGCCTACACCTTTTAAATGCCACCTTAACTCGTAGTGTATAATATTACCTATACGTTTTATCTCATCGTTATAGAATGGAATGTGAAGTACAGTTTAAACAATTGTCGCTTAGAGTAAATTACCCTCTGTTAAGTTTCTTCAATAATATTGGATGCTATATCATTCGAAATTTCTCTTCTACTTAAGAAATTATTATTATAATAGTAAATCTTGGTGTATTTTGCATATAGAAAACATATCAGCTCTTTTTATTCAGAATACTTGTATTTAAAAGTGAAACATGCGTCAGGTAAGTCAGGTTATCTTTATTAGAGATACAGGAGGAGTGGTATGACTTGGCTAGAGCATTTCATTGAATAATCAATGTGTTACATCAAAGTGTTACTTCTTACAGGTTAGGTTACGCTTAGATGCACGTTAGTTTTATCACTTGTAATGTTAATTCACTTTTTCTCGAGGAGTCAACAACACATCCACTGAAATCAGTAAGATGTTTACCAAAGCAAAGGTCGCAATAACTTTTTCTTGCTAAAGCACAGAAATAGTATGCACACTAAAGAATAACTACTCTCGATATCTATACCGGTGGTGTAGAGATAAAAGTATATTCACCCTGTTCAATGAATTCCAAACATCTCTGTGCGTATTTACAACTATTGGACGGTATCATGATGGCCATGTCGTGAAATGGAGCTAATAAGCTTTGTAATTCGACAATTCATTTTGAAACATTAACCCATCAAGATAGGGATAATATTTATGAAGCTAAACCATAGTTAAATACACAGGTGTACATTAACGAATGTTAACATATGAATATGTGCAACAATACTTATGGCATCATCATAATAATTATTTCATTATTATGCCATATTTTTCAGCACACACGTCTTAACTTGTACTTGTACTGACATACATGCACTTGTTCTGTTCACAAATTGATGAGATCCTACTTCAGATTAAAGTAGCAATTTGTTCGTTCATATTATTATGATTTTGGTTTAATAATAATAATTTTAAACAGACTTAGATCAAAAACGTATAATTTCCAGTCGACCCTTTTCTAAACACTTCCCACGTAATTCTAGTATTGCCTCATCGAAATGTTATTAAAATCCAATAAGAATATTTAAATATATTATCAAGTCTAACGAGCATACCTAGAAAATTATACTGTGATTAAGTGTTTTACAAAAAGTGAAATGTGGTATAATGAATTAGGTCCCTAGTGCCACATTTTTACATGTGAATGCCTACTTTGCTCATATCTTTTGACTTGTCTTGCGATTTCAAATATTATCAACGATCTCACAACAACAACTCCTGGGAAAAGTTCACATACTCTTTAATAAAGTCCATATAGACTCATAATTGGCTTATTACACTTCCCAAGTTTGTTACACAAAACAAATTGTAAATTACAGACTGCTGTTGTGCCAAGTTTTATTCAATTGCTACGTAGATTGTAGCAGATATATAAACACACCACATTATCCTTTATATTCACTACCTATTCACATGTAAAATTTCTATGTAATATTTATGACTCTCTGCTTAGGCATTACAACTATTTGAATCATAATAATCCTCTATCCATAATAACAAGTGCAACAGCCGACAACGGTTAATCTTTACACACATACAACAGTACAGCATTGTCTATTATAATTTGTCTTACTTATGTCATTAATCATTATGAATATTCTTTAACTGAAGGAAACAAATTTTTCTTAATTAAACTACATGGTAATTTTCATATGAAGCTTTCACAATACTGTGCCGTTCCTTAAATGCATGCTTCTCTATATGGCATTAACAATCAATAATTTTCAGTATACATTTCGGCAGAGTTAAATAACAGAACAAAACCTACAAGAAAAAATTATCTTACTAATTCTGTGAAATATGCAACTGAATTACTTTGTATCATATCATCTTAATTCGCAGAATGTTTCAGAACTGAACGATAACGATGAGACATTACTTTTACTTATTAAAAAGTGTGTTATCTAATTTGTAGTACTTACAAGATAATTACTGACGCTCTCAATTGACACCACCCATTTACTGCTGTTCTTTCTAAACAAATGGCAAGTCTTCTAAGGTACACACAAGTACAAGATACGACAAGCAGTAGCAGTCAGTACACTGTTAATGTACTTTGATGATTATGTATTTGCAAATAGAATTGGCCGTTAATTAAAATGGAATATTTTTAAAAATCCTTAGCTTTAAATGTCAACATCCGTTTGAAACATTGTCACCAGTTCCCTATCAATCAATTATACTAATGCACGTTGCACGTTTAATTGCTATGTTGTTGTAGTTTTAGCTGTTATAGATAAGGAATGCATTGTGTTTGTGTTGACATGTTTTTCCACTTCTTTAAGATAGATTTGTAGAAGATTTTAATTGTAACTTACATCAGTAACATTGTAGCCCGCAGGACAATCTTTGATGTATGGTTTACAGAAGCGAACCATGTGTATTGCAGTTTCCGGAATGACAGGATCAATTTTGCAAGCTCCCCAAATGTCCCTTCCACCTCTTTCAATAGTAAGTCCCCAGGAGCCTTCCTCTGGCCGGTACTCAAGTCGGTTATCAATCACTTCCTTAGTGATCTCTTTTTTGTTTACAATAGAAGCACACTCCAAGCGTGGCTTCCACATTTCCATTCTGTCATTAAATGTCTGATTGTTGCATAGAGCACAGTAGTAATTCTTGAATGTAAAGCCTGATTTCATATTCGTTATGGGAAGAGAAGAAACTGGATCATAGAGTGTACCATTCCCCTCGCATCCCTTCCTTATCTAAATAGGTAGATAAAAAACAAAACCAAAACTTATTACATTTAGGATTGCATTCTAAGTAGCAACAAATTAGACAAATGTCACGATGAAGTAAAGCAAGCACTCACGTATGCAACTTACACCAAAAAATTGTTTTTCTACCTTGCATGTCTACAACATGTGGTACTATGGGCATTATTGACTTATTGTTAGCAATAGAACAAGAGCGTGTGCACTGTTTGTGTGACAGGCTAAAAAATGAAAATTTTATTGAGGTGAACCAAAACCAGAAATATATTATTTAGACATAGATGTAAGACATACTGCAGAGCATGATTTCATGTCACAGAGTTACCAAAACCAAGCATCACAATTTTCACCATAACCATGCTAAAAACTTTGCTAAGGAAGGCAAAATTCCTTGTGGTAAATCTTTTTCATGCGTGGATCTCATTATAAATCCCCAACTACTAAATTATTGGTATACATTTCTTGCAAATATAATTTGGCCTAACTACATACACCAAAATGTTTTGTTGGCAAATAGTTAAGCTCTATAGTGGATAACAATAGTAAATAACAATAGGCATACTCTTCTCCTATCTGTACCTACATGTGATACCTAAAATTATCTAACGCATCACAATCCTCTTAGCTTTGTACACAATTAGAGTAGGTACCTGTTAAAACCCATCCAACAATATGGAGCTCTAATTGCGAAATACGTTCATGAGAGAGGGCCTACTTATGAGGTAAAAAACCAGACATAAAGGAACTTTTAGTTCTTAAAAATTCAATTCTACTATTATTTGACTTTGTTGTGACCATTAGCACATCATATAAATGACTTGTGCTCTATAACTCTATATATAACAGTGTATTTAAGCATCTACAATAACTATTGATCTACAAGTCCTAAAGAAATGTAATAATAGTAAACAATGCGTAAAAAACGAAATTGTGTAAATCATGCACAATTTAAGACTTTTTTTAATCGAGCAGGTGAAGTGCTTCACATACGCAAATTACGCATTTTTGTAATTTTGCCACAATAGAAAATGCAAGTTGAGATTACATGGAGTGCCACAGTCACAAATACATAATTAAGTATTATGTACTAACTTCATTGTGCCTAACGACATAGAATGCAGACCACACCACATAGGGCAAGAAAATTATGCAAAACCGTAGCCAGCTGCAAATTAAATTGCAATGCTTGGGGCTACATTCTTCTGTTGCTACTTTTATGTGATTACGATAAAAAGGCCCATGGCATTTCTTGGTTTTGTTTAGACACTATTGTATGCTTCAATTGTAACACTGTATGTACTAAAATACTAACAATTGAAGTAATAAACCCTATTTAGTGCATTACACTACTTACTCCATACAAAATGTATAAAAATTGTTGCACATTGTTTTTGTGATTTTTTTTATATTTTTATAAGAAAATTATTAGCTTCAACTCTTCTGTTGTTCTGCTATAATTTTTAGGCTTACTAAAAGTAGAAGTGTTTTATTTATTGCATCATTTATTAAGGTATAAAAACTAATGGAATGCTTACGTGTTAAATAGAAATGCTACAAAGCTTGAGCAAAAACGATTTAATTCTTCAACTGTCATTGCAGGTAAGGTAAGGTACCCTGCCCACTTTAAAACCCTAAATTACTATCCTACCAAAAGATTTTAAAAAATGAGTTTACAGACTGAAACTACTTTATACGGTAAACATTTTTCTAATCACGATGATAAAGAATTCAGTTACTTGTATTTTCTTTAGATTTTTTGGTTGCTCTACATATGGTCAAAAATTACCAGTATTTAACCAACGCTTCTTAGCGAAGAATTTCTGCCATTTCTGTATGCACATACCGACTCCACCAAACGAAACTGTTAAATTACCTTTTTCCTGTTTCATAAGCTATTGTTTTACTTTAGATGAACATCTATCTTGTAAATATTGAGAATCAGACAGGAAGTTAGCTTCTGTCGGCTCGAATGTCTATAAACTTGTAAAGTGGCCACCACAAAGTCGTGCGACAATGACAGTTTCACGTTAGAAAATGTTCAATGCCTACTTAACTCTATATGCTACATGAGATATGTATCTAATGCAGTCACATCATTAAAGAGTGCCAAATAACATAATTGCTGACAATAATGAGTTGGACAGAGACTCGTCACTGTCAAGTATTTTCCCATTAATTGTCGCTATCTGAAAACAACTGTCTCTTCATCACAAACTTGCGTGTAGACTTTTTCCATGTTACGCCTAACCTAGTAACAATTGAATATTTACTAACACACCTACTCTTGATTACTTGTGTCTTTCAATACTACTAAATTGTGTGTGTATCCTGTAGAAGGAAGAAATATCCTCTGCGTATGTATTGAAATATGCTCTTATTTACTGTATAGCGGAATAACGGAAAATGTATTTGGTTGTTTGGATTCATTGCGTAACTCACAATCAGTAACTAATTTCTTAGAATTGCTTGAGTAGTTGCAGCTGCAGGCCAAATCTAAATAGGGAATTACATATGGAAAGTTTCATTGTTCACAACTAAACTACTGCTACTTGAGATTGTTTTGAGACTCGCCTTATTAACTTTACTGTGGCATAGAGAACAATTCTCATGGAATAAGAAAGAAATCCTATTATTTGAATTTCACTGTTATAACAAAAAAGAGTAGGCAAGTAATAAGTTACAGGCATATCTAAATAAAATCTGATTGCAACTTGATGTTTAGCTTCTGATTACGTGCGTAATCTACCGTGATCGTGCAGTTCATGGGCACAAATCTGAAGAGCGTATCTGATTGAGCTGACGATTCAAAGAATGTACTGTTAATCTAAATAATATATAACCTATTGCCTGAGTTCTGTGTAGAATATGTAACAAATACTACTCTATCCATCTCTATCTACTATAAATTACTCAATCGATGACACGACATTTTGATTTGGCCGACAGAGCAAATTGATACCTTGAGTTGCTTCAGGTTGACATCAAAAGCCGAAAAATATAATGTGGGCGCATGCATACTGTACCACAGTAAGTGTAATGTAGTATTAATACTTCAACAGACCTTAATATTTCCATTTTATATTAATACGCCCAAAATAAAATATTTTTAGAACTTTTATTTTACGATACAAATTCAATAGATGTGTGAGATTGACAGTAACAATAAAACAGTAATCTACCTTACAGGATTCAAAAAACGTTACACCTGTAGTTACCGACATTTAAAATTGTAATCTGAGTATTTATTGTTCATTGTTGCAATACAATGTTGTTGAAACAGAGGAATGATGCACATGACATCCTCGAATTGGCCTCGTGCAAATATCTAATGGTTATACAGGCAGAGAAAGTTTAAAATTAACTTGGTGGATGATCTATAGACTCCGACTCTAGCGAAACAATCTGTTCGTAGCATTACCTAAATAATTATCCCTAATGTATTGTTTAAGTGGCTCTATGCACGCATAAGCAGGAAAAGTGCAAGTGAATTTTCTGAAAAAAATGCGTTAACTTCATAGCTGATAACTTGTGTATCTTTTTGTATCTGTTGTTCTTATAATCGATACTAATGTTATAACTTTGTACACATTTGTATGTCTTGTTCTCATATGGCCTTACAGTTAATTAACCCCAAGTTTTGGAGCATTTACAGTAGAAGTTAATTTAAGCAAAAAATCTTGTTTCATGTCATGAATTTGTTGAGATTAGTACATCATGAGATTTCGCATCATAATATAATTTCATGATGTGTAAACTGGTATGACATAAAGAGCATAACGACAATATATCAGAATAATGTCACGCTAAAAGCTCTTTAGTACTTAGCATTTAGATGATACTTGGAAATATCTGATGGGAAGATAATGAGGAAGAGATTTTTTGTTCATCACCTGATTTACTGAGCGCAGAACAGAAGCACTAAGTATAGGTATAATCTGATAAAGGTATATCTGTCCAAGGTATCTACTTAGATGTAGCCAGAAAAAGATGTAAAAAGGGGTTTAAAATTGTGTGTAGCAGAAAGGTTGTCGTAGAGGAAGCAAAGCATGAGACAGATCAAATGGCATGAGCAAGACAAACGAGATAAAAAGGACGACGAAGTGGTTATCATAAGAAAATGTACCATGTCATCTTTCCATGTGGCTGGGCACTTGGTTTTCATGTAGAGAGAGCCAAATTGTCGCAGTTCAACGCATTGAAAAATCTCGTTCTTCCGGTAAGTGACATTGGGATCTCGTCTGTAGGGCGAGTCCACACAGCAGTCTTCATAAACAATGCACTGTTGATCGCAAAAACAATTGCGTTTCTTCCAGTCATTCATCATGGCACCATTCCGATCACTTCGACTCGGAGCACAACTGTCTTTCGGAGCACACGTTTTATTCGTTTTCTCAATATCTCCATAGCTAACTCTCGTCGGTTTCACTATCGAAGATCGGACTGTTCTTACTGACTCCCCCGAAGCACTTGACAATTCTGACAGAAAAAATAGTCCTAAAATAAGAAATACAAGAGAATATTTGGCTTTCGAGGAAGAAACTCGTGGAGTTGACGGAGAGGATTTGATTCTCAATTGTCTATTGGCTTCCATGGCTTCTGTGTCAGTGAAACTGGCCAGGGCAATTCTAGAGGACGACGACGGGAGAGCGGGGCTCCTTAGCCCCAACATTTTTAATTTGATCAGCCCCTTTCCTTTCCTCGGTATGACTCGCCAAACAACCTGCGATTGAACAAACAATAATTTTAAATCCGAAATTGCTTCATAGCTTAAATCATAGGCTTTCATTTTTATTTCTAATGCATTACCAAATTGCATTGCTGAATCAAAGGAGGAATATTTATATATTAATCATTTCAGTAGAGTCTTACATATCTTCATTTGTATCTAATCCATGCTACTCACAATATCGTATTAATTATTCACGTATCAATATTTATTGCTTTACTAGCAACATAATTCTCCCGTTTTATTGTCTATAAAATTCTTTTGAGAAATTAAATCATCTAACCCAACGACCAAACTTGCATGAGCATAGTCAAGCGCATTCTTTATGTAAGCAACATTAATGTTATCCACCATACATTATACTTTATACAGGGTGGTGAAAATATAATTGTGCTGCAAGATATTCTACATAACTGAATTTTTATTGAGATATCTGTTGATTCAATGATAGACACAAAATTATTAAAATACAAATTAACTGCAAAAAGTGTGCTGTATTAGCATACAAAAAATATTTGGATTCCATAATCTACTATACAAAAATCTTCATAGCATTTTGTGGCTAATTTCCATTGTGCATTGATCAAATTCAAATTGCGAACACCAATATAAAACCGTATTCTCAGAGTACTCCCAATCGTAAAGGTAAATGAGCCGTCCCTGTACATGGAGGTAACTCTAGATTGTCGACTTATTATTAGTTATAGGTTATTTAACCACAGGTTGAAGTTCAATAGAAAAATGATTATAGACTAGTGGTACAAACAACGACGCTACTTTTTCTAGCTCGCTCTCTGATTTCAAATCAATCGTGTACATCTACTTCCAACCTGTTGCAGATTCGTGCTAAGCTAGCCAGACTGGATTACAGCAATAACACTCCTTTCCATCATCTCATTCATAATCGAAGTTAAAAGTCAAAAGAGCAGAGCAAGTGGTTTCATCTCCATTGTAGAATTCAACGAGAGTATTCGAAACAAGATATTGCAACGATTGAATGAAAATCCATTTAATTCAGCCAAAGAAACAATTGAGCCAAAGAAAGCCAACTTGTTTCTGCATCCTCCTCTTACAAATGTAAACGAAAATCTAATTTGCAATTATATCTGTAGGTAGCTATCGACCTATAGTGAACAAGTCCACATAAAAACCAAAACAATTAAATATTTGAAACTGGTCTTGTTTGTAATATTAGAAAACTCGTACCTATTATTCTATTTGTAGTATTTTGTGTATAGAACTTTCGATTTTCTGACTATTTAATCCAGCCTAGGAAAACAAAACAAAAATTTTACTGGTAGCTCTGTATTAACTTTCTAAATGTTAAATCATGTAGGCCTCCAGAAGAGTCACAATAATTTCTAAATAATATAACGTCATTCCCTGTTGAGATGCAGAAAATAAAATTGTATGAACTGTTGCTCCATGGACTATTAACAATCGGTAGTTTTCAACATTCTAACCTTAGTTGCAATTTTCAATCCATTTTGCTTTCCCGATATTTGTATATGAAATGCAGGGCACAGTTGAGCATTGCAAAGTCATAGAATTGTGTAGAATTTCGTTTTGTCCAGTAATAATAATACAAATAATCAATCATGATTATGATTTAATGCCTTCTTTAACAAAATATGCTTACCAACTTACCACATATCCTAAAATATTGCTATGGCCTTGCTGGTCTGCACTTCTGGGTATTAAATCATAAAAATAATTTGGATTCTACGCAATAGTTTCTTCAATGCACTCTTATGTTGCATATTCCTTAGCTATTAGTACCTCAAAACATAAACTGGAGATATAGTGAAATCTATTTACCTTTTCATGGTTTAGCATGACATGTGTAAGCTTTAAAATTGCAATTACTATATTCATTTGGGTCTTGTGTGGTCTAAAGACACTACCGTGTTCTTTCTTGCAGCTATAAGGAGACTGTTTGACAGTTATTGCATAATATGAGTTATAATATATTTTATTTTCATGTTTACAGAATCTTATTTCATTAATTTATGACACAGGGCATAGCAATACTCACGTTGCATTTAATTAAACATTTAGTGAAATTGATCTTTAACATCCAGATGTCAAAATTCATGGTATAGTGAGAACTCTCCATTTTCATAGACTATTGTCGAATTTTTTGTTGAAACAAATGGACCAATTACCAAAACTGCTCTTACAAACACTAAATGTTTAAGATGTAGTGTAAATTACAGCTGACACTGATTGAGTGAAGCTTTATTTTATAAATTACTTGAGAAAAGCGTACCACCCACATCGGTCACATCTACAAAGATAAACCTATAGTTTTTGTGCAGCATAGCATAATAAACAAAATATTGACTGATGTTGGTGGGTGGATAGGATGAAATGGGATTTCAAACAAATGAAATACAAGGCTACTGTTGATAGTTGGCTGCTGCTGACTGTCTGCATGAATTCTCAGATATTTATCAGTTAGTTCTCACTCATTTAGTAGAAATGTTGAGAAATTCTCTCATTTTTTATTCACACCTTCGTTTTCATTAGTTATTTGTTAAGAAGCATTTAGTAGGAGTATGTCTACTACACACACTACATGTGTACTACAATAATCCACTGTAACATTGTAAATTCGCAGTAGTAAATTATAAAGTGAGCACAATGCATGTGCATTTACACTTGAATCAGTTACATGAGTGCATGAGTAACTACAGTGTATAGATATATATTTACAACTTTATGTATGTTTTGTTTAGTCTGTCTGACTCAGTAATCAAGTTATCATCATCCAACATTGTTACTTACTATAGGGAAGTATAGACAAATATATTCTAACTATAAAACAAAATCTCCTCACTCCTTAGGTACATTTAAGACACATTGAATTAGCACTTACAATTTTTATTATGCATAACTAAGGTAAATCGAAGAGATTACTGTGCTTATTCTGACTTCAACCAAAACATTAACAATAATCAGAATCAACAAAGCCTGCCTATTAGCCTTAAGTGAATGCTTCAGTGATCCTTTTGTGAAGTCTTAGAGTTTATTGCCTATTTCCCTCCCTGGAACAAAATGAGAATTTGAATTAATGTTCCACTGTTCTTTAATGCTCCTACCTCCATTATCTTTTTGCTAATTTCATTCTAAGAAAATATAAAAAGCTTGAATAATTCCACGTTATTTTACTCCATATATAAATCCCTATTGCATGACATTCTCAGCCTGATTTTGTATAATAGTAGCACTAGGTTTGTCAAGTTAAGCCTTCGTCACACAAACAAAAGAATCCCAAAGCAAAAGTGTTTTTATTTTGGATTGAGACTATAAATTGTAATGTAGATGACATATTATTAGTATTAGCCACACAATTCCGAATATTATCTATATTTTCCTTCAGCAATAACATCAACATCCATGCGTATACTGGGACGATTGATATGAAGTAATAACACGAATTACTATACATATTTTCTATAGTTATGCAGTATGCATTCTTTGGCAAGGAACTTTCTTTGTTGTTCGCAATATTCTGAACATACAAAATAGACTATAGTGCGTGAACCCTTACACTTAGTACGTATAAGTATATGTAAAGCTATCAACATCTTAAGCACAACAAAAGAATTTTATGCAACCTAGAAAATAAAGACTTAAATGATAATAAATACAGTGTACAAAATTTACCACTTTTTAGCCTTTTTTACCATCACAGTGGTAAAAATGCACTTAATGGTAAAAATGCATTTAATGGTAAAAATGGTAAATTTTAGCAATTGATTAGACAGCTGAGTACAGATACACTAGACTTCCTAAAATATAAGTTTTAAAACTTTATTTTCTATGAAATATTACCAATTAGCCCCTTAATCAATTAAATTAATCATATTGTACACCAAAAATTATAAAAAAATGAAGAAAAAAAGATTGTATTTGGTATCGCCCATTTAAAATTGATGCTAATTTAATTGCAATTAATTTTTCAATCGGTAAGGGTTGTTAGCGCCCCCATTGGTTGAATCCTACTCTGATTGATGAACACTTATCAATTTGTGACAACAATGATCATCTGCTAAGCTATTTCATACTTTGGCACCGAATTTTATTCAGAATTCAAACACGAAATTTAAATGAAACTATTTTTTACCATTTTTACCATTTATACCACTTACCACTACTTTTTAGGTAGTGGTATTTAACGTTAAATACCATTAAAAACCACTTACCACTGGTAAGTGGTAAATGGTATTTTGTACACTGAATAAATAATATGTTACTGCGTTTGGAAAGACCCAAACTAAGAAAGGCAGCTGCGTAACGAAATGTGAGTTCAGTAATGTGATTATTATTATACTCATTATCATTAAAAGCATGTCTGGTCTGACCAAAGGTAATGTCCTCATGTTTTCCTACAGAATACATCTGTCTCAAAAGTGCTTCGTCTTGAGCAGGTGCTAAGCAATTGCATTCTTCATTATACACCGGGTAAGCGTAAAGCCTTAGCTTTAATTGTGAGAGAGATAAGTACTGCTAAAATTTTAAATTAAACCATGGCCGACTCTACTGTATTTAAGATTCAAGATTGATTTACTAATCAATGAATAAGATGCTAATGATTAGTATAGCTAAAATCGAAGGATATGGTAGTACAGTTCATGGAGGTTCACTTCCACTTTTTAGTGTACCCTGTATACTATAACTAATTTATTAAGTTTGCCATCATGTTAGTAGTAGTTAGTTAGTTGTCTACTAAAGAGCCTACCTATTAATAATTTTGTGTAATAATTTGTATTGTGAAGTATAGTAGTGGTGTAGATAATTTGTACAGTCCTGCTGAATGGACTAATTGTGTAAGTACGAGCTGAGGCTACTACATTTTCTACATTTACTTGAAGCAGTGGGCTAAAATATGTTTGTTGTCATTAGTACTTCACACTAAACGCGACTTGGTAATGAGCAAAGCGATTAAGAGTTTGCTTGAAAGAGGCGTGAATTTTTTAATGGCCAAATCATTTGGTCGTGTCCTTACACTTCACTCACTAACATAAATTAATTTTTCCTTGCGTCTTCATTGAAATTATCAATGCACTTGTTCTGGTTCGATTATTTATTTCTCCTTATTTTTCAACGCACTCAATTACTACAATAGTTTATTGTGAAAATGTATTTGCAAAACTCTAAGACAAAGAAAAGGGGGATTGGACAAGCACGTTGCGCTCTGTTGTTATCAGCATTTTCAAATGACAATAATAAAGTGCATGCAATATTCTGCGGACAGACAAAGTACTCTAAATCGACTCCGCTGCAATGAAAAGCGATTGTTTTTTGCACATCTACATACAATACATGCAATACACTATAAATGTCGATTGTTGACTTGTATATGTACGAATTGTCTTTAGCTACAGCTCTATTACCAAAGTAGAGGAATTTATAGGTGAAAGAATTATGTGAAACATTTACTAAAATCCTCTGTTGAAGAATAGCATGTTTAGTAAATGCATGCAAAAAACAATATTTTGTTATTTTTTCTTGATTTATGTATTTTTGCAATTGGTAATATTTGTCTTTGTTTTTGGCAGGGGAATAACGTGTATTCAACTGAATAGGAAATCATGATTTTTCTTGCAATAGAAGACAGTCAATACAGAAGATGAATGCATGCAATCAAGATGGTCATAATTTGAATATGTTGCAATTGCAATGTCATAAGGAATGGTGAAGTGAGACGGAGACAGATTGGGAAGGAGGGGAAGAGCAAAAAACTGTCTCTACAGATCAACATTCTTTATATTATTATAAAGGTTCGTTTGTAATATATCTTCAGAGGAAAGTGAAAGAGATTCTTTTTAATCTTCTCATGAGAGGACGAAACTACCGGGCCTACACAGCAGAAGAACAAGCACGTTTATTTTACTAAACGTATATCAAATACTGAATTATCTGTCTACGTGAATAATGTATACATGAACGAATGTAATAATATTCTTAATAGAATTCCATTCAGTCTATACCTTTTTTACTTTACTTTCATGTACTTGCATTACGTTGCAACTAAATAGACAGATAGCTGGCTAATATTGAATGAAAGAGAAGTTTAGAGATCAGAGAAGATACTCTACAGCTACACGACACAGACGAAAGAAAAAGTGCGTCTTTCCGACACAATCCCTTCAGGGTACTTGTGTCCTACATTCAACCATGCATCCACAACAGGTAGATGCTAGATCCCGGATGTTCTACTACAACCAAGGCAATACAAATACATTGAACACTACCTACTTACAATCGTTTAGCATACCCAATTGTTGTAGCTAAGTTGAGGGAAGGAAAGAAGATGCGCTTCTCTTGGCTATATAATTCTAACTTGTATTATTATTCAAATTAATGTGCATTATACAATTTCGCAAGTTTGCCCTTTGCACTGTACGTAACTTCCATTTTGTCTGCTTCTAATATCCGATAATTTTTGTGGTTTATTTCAATAAATTCTGCATTAGTAGTTCTCCTTTGTTGTTTAACTTTTCTACACTACTATTAACTGACGACTATTGCAGATGATCTGTGTTACTGTAGTAATTGAATTTTCTAATATGTTACAAAAATATCTATCAGCAATTTAGTGTCTAGATAAAAGTTAAAAATAATTAAAACAACCAAAAATTAAGATTTGATTTGATTTATTTTACAAATACCTAAATTAACAGGTAATAAGTGTTAGTGTAGTATCACTTGCACTTGTTAATGGCAGAGAATGTAGTAATACTACTCATTGTCATCTATGTATGGTGACTTTTAAAAACGTTCTGTCATATACCCATTCACATCCCAGTGTCTATGATCTGCCTAATTATTTCCTTAGAAGGGCTTACTTGTAATTATGCAGAGTGTATTTTAATGACGTACCATATAGGTAGATATTTTCAGATGTAAAGAGTTAAATATTCAAGACGGACATGTGAGTGGCCAATGTCAAATATTTTAGGAATTTCCATTTCGATGACAAATTCAATGATGGATATGAGTATTTTCCAAGAGTGGAGGTCAAGGAGTTAGATAATTCTAAAGTAGCATGTGCATCTGCTTTACATAAATCATTTCTTGTGATAAAATAAGGATGACAGAAAGAAGTATATTATTTGCAATCGTGTTAAAATAAACCAGGAGATAGTAAAAAGTCCTCGCATACCATTAAGTAAGAAGTTTTTCAAGGGTAAACGTCCTGAATGTTTTTATCATCACAAATACTGTGAATTATAAGAAACGTCCATTTCTGATAATGTTCTAATTTCCTCGATGCGTTGGACATTTTGGAATGATTTGCATCCACGCAACTAAACTGACGCAACGTGATTTTGAAAAGTTCCATTGAAAGTAATAACAGTTAGAAATGAGTAATGTAGAGACAAGCTCTGTCATGTCATCTGCCAAACAGTCCATTTTTCTGTCTCTTTCACTCCCTTGCCAAACACAGAGAACACTTTCAGCATTGAAAGTGTTCTCTTGAAATGGCTTCACTTTGATTACTGTGTGAAAGATTGAGAATTCCTGCAGCACAATGCAAGAGAACAAAATCCCAATAGAAAACACACATAAGATATCTGAATAGATCAGTTGAGCACATACATTAAAGCGTGAGCCTCCTTCAGTAGAAAGTGAAGACGCTTGTAACATAATGATTATTGTACTCGGTAATAAATTACGGTCAGATAATTTGTAGTGTATACATCTAGGTATAGGCTTGATGAGAGTAAACCTAGTGGAAGTCCCAAGCCATAAGTAACTGTTGTGTCGTCTTAAATGTGTACATAATATTCATTCATTCACTCACTCTCGGCCTCTCCGTTTTATTTCTGCTTATAAGGATAAGGTGACTTTTAACTATATCCTCGTATTAGATGTAAAGGCCATTTCTTAGAATCTACTACTCAAATGGCTTCTCGCTTCTTTGCTCATGCAAACTAGTTATTATTATCATCATTAAATATACAATAAATTTTAAGAGATGCCCTTTCAATTCTCACACACAATCCGTCTCGTTTCATTTACATCATCCTACATCTACCATCATCAAGGTGAAAAACATTTGATGAAGATCTATCGTATTTACACGCAGTTATGATCTGCCGCGATTTATTTTGTCATTCCCAACCACAACGTAGACACACACAAACCACTTTTAGTTATTGCATACCAATAACATTTATCATCTATTTACTCTACTCTTTCGTCCACCTATCTAAATGGTCAACTAATCCTCCTCCTAATGCGTTATCTAAGAATATCGCGGTTTTCTCTGTTTTTTTCCTCTTCTCTAATACAATTGCACACTTTATCTGCAATTTATATTTATACGTACGAAACGCATTGCAAAATTTTTGTCTTATTCAAATAAACTTTTCTTTGTAACACAGCCGCTCTTTAGAAACTCACCATTTTATTTAAAACTGTATTAAAAATGTCGTTAAGTGCAAGCTGCATCTGTAAACAATGTTTTTACACCCATCTTTTGTGTCAAGGATTTCTAATCAATGACATTTGCAAGATGTATTAAATACCTATGCATTTGCATGCCTAATTACTTCAATTGTAGATAATTAGGTCGCAACATTACATGAACTTAATGAACAATTAACTCTTTTTCCTGTCGGTAATTATTTTTCCACTTAGGTGAGTTGTTTTTGCTCTTGCTCTAAATTTTAAACAAGCAAAAGTTTTAGTATCATTAATTTTAAAAGAAAATGTTTTATCCCAGCGAGGCTAAAAAATTTATTGTCATTTGACATTTTTCTTTTAGAAATGTACTTAGATCGCATAGCCACTGTGTAGTTCCTAGTGTACTACAACTACAACTCTAAAAAATAACTTATATGCAAGTATAACTATTAAAGACAATCTAACATTAGAATTTTTCACCTGGAGTACAATTAAATGGTTTTCGACAGTTCATACAATATTTAATATACATATACATTCTGATGATGTTAATAGCGAAGTGAACTCGCATGTTAAAGGAAGGAGGGTATTGACTTTGGTAGGATGCCATACGTGCAAGATGCAAAAAGCAATTTGGCAAATGTATACTTAACTCATGTACTTGAAAAGACAATATACGCCTAAATCAATTACTGTAGACTGGCTGTGTGGTTGCGTTTATATTGTCACCACTTTTATGTGCGTGAGATGTAACCGGAACGCTTTTAAAATTGTAATATAGTAAACACCCTTTCCTTGTATTTGCTTGTTCACATAAATTTATTAATACCATATACGAATTTATACGATGAAATTAAATTGCCAAGACTGAACATTTGGCTGAAGAGACTTTCTTTTAAATGTTTTATTTGTTGATTGCTGACTGCCTTATAGAAATTACACTCCGTTCTGAGAAGCTTATGCTTTGTAGCAGATAATTCGATATTGTAACTTTGTTGACATGTTCATACTAATCACAGAAAAAGCAAACAGTTTAGACTGTTTTTGCGAGCGATTTTAGAATTTAAAAAAATATTTACTATGAAGAAATCATATAGAGTAAAATATTGTTTTCGAGGCATAAGCCACGAGTACTGTAATATACATTGACATACTTTAGAGTAATACAGGTAGATACATGCGGCAGTTAAATACAAGTGAGCAAATTGAAATGGAAGACAATTCGTCTATAATTTACCATAAATAATTTGCGTGCATGTAAAATAACAGACGAAATGTAGACTTCTGTAGTAAAGTTGCGAAACATTTAACGATTTGAAATAAATGTCTGAGTTTTTCAAGAGATTGGATAGCTTTATTGACAATGTAATGACTATGTGAGAAAATATAGAACATCGCATTGGAATTACCTTCATGTTTATGAGTACTTCATCCATCTCATCGTCATTTGGTCAATAAATGCGAGTCTTCTTGTAATTTTTTGTGCAAATATATATTAGTCAAGCATGTATATTTGTTACCTTTGCAATAGGTACAAGTTAAGTAAGTAGGACACGTAAATACATTTTTTGCATACCTTTAAACTAACAGCGAGTCCGTAATTCAAAGCAAACAGCTTACTCTCAATCTACCTATATGTAGCTATGTGTTAGGTACATTGGTTAATATTTATTATCTTGTTTTCTATTTATGTAGTGCAAATTAGAATAACTATTCCCTTAATAAATATTTGACACGAGCTGAAAGTCCTTTTGCTCAGAACACAAAAACAAGTACTTAAAATGTAAGTTGACAGGCGACAGCATGCAGATCTTAAAATTGAATACAACTTTGTAAGCTACAAATATTCAGGTCTACTTATAATGTGTCTTCATCTAGGATAGAAAAACTGTAGCTGTCCAATTTGGCTAATAGACATAGAAAATCATTCACTTTTGATTTCACATGGATGTTCTTATTGAGTAACATTTTGGAATTAAGATTTGAACGAGATTGCCTTGTTAGGAATTAGGAAGTATTAAAAATTTCTCCATAAGATAAACCAATGAAGAAAACGTATCACTGACACAGTATCAACTTAAGTTGATTGGCTTAGCAAATTATATTAATAAAACCCTCCAGGGAATAAGTTAAAGAACTAATTTGTAGTCCAATTCAATGGTTAGGCCCTCAGCTCCAGAAAACAAAAGATAAATTGAAGAAAATGAGGAAAAGACAAAGTAATTGGATGAATTACATTTTCCTAATAAATACATCGTGTCTGCAAACAACAATTGAGTCAGAAAGTGTATTGAGGCAAGATGAGATGGAAAGTGATTTTGTTGGAGCGTGAATTGTTGAACATGTCTTAATAAACGTAATTCTTATGCAGATACAAATATTATTATCGTGTTAGTAACATGATTTCTTCCGTCACTGTCATTTCATGTCAGTTTCATTAAAAGGCAATCGAGTTGATTTGACGTGACATGCTAGATCTTTTACATTCTTTCTAGGAGAGCAAACATTCTTACTGTCATCACTCATAATATTTTCAATAGAAATTGTCTGTGTATGTATTAGTGCTAAAGATGTGATGATAATTTAATGTGTGGAGTAGTTTGCATTGTGATACGAATCTGTCTATGTGGGATTTACATGACACTGTAGTAATCCTATTATGTATTGCAACTACTCCAACTCTTCTAACTAACTACCGACTCACGATACTATTTTATTACTGCTTGGAAGCAATGAACTTTACGACGAGCAAAAAAGGACATAAATATTTCCCTACTACCTTAAACAGATTATGCTTAGCAGCTACTTAAATTAGACTTTTCCTACGTATTTGGTAGCAAATTGCTTCTGCGTTTCCAAATTCAGACACACCGTATTTATATTTCTACACAGAAACTTATCTCCTCAGGAATTTATGAGCTAAACTAATCCTAGGATACCTAAGCTGTGGTACCTATAATTCCCCTTTTGCTAAATGCTATTGTTAGAAATGTATTTTCTCTTTCCTTCGTCTGATTGCTAGGAAATTTATATTCACTTGCTAACTACTGTAAATGTAGCATGCACTCGTTTCGTTGATGTGAATAAAAAATACCAGTAGAATAATAATAACAAATCTGTGAAACTTGGTTTGTAACGAAAAGTTAACTGGGAACAGAATTTGCTAAGCATTCTTATACAAAATGATGAGATTTTCTATTTCTGCTTCTGTACAATTCTTTGTGTTTTGTTTTTGCTAGCTTCCTTGTGGCATTTTATTATTATCATTATTATTTTTATCTCACATGCAATCGCTCTAGTTACAATTTCGTTTTCATCCCTTTGTGTCCACAAGATTTACCTCCAACTCGTTTCTCTTCTCCCAAATCCTGTTCACCATCTCCACATTCAATGCTTGAAAATTCAATTTATTCTCAGCATCACGTACCGTTTTACTGCTGATATTATTGGCTAATGTTCACATAACTAATTTACAGCGCAATAGAGATAATACAGGTGGGTATGCAAATCCATTTTAATTCGTAAATGAAAAGACAAACAAGTAGGTACAACATACAATAAAACTTGTTAATTGTGTACTACAAGGAGTGTCAATCTCACTTTTCCTGTAGCTGTATTTTATTGCACTTATTACTAATTCAGTTTTCCTGTCTTGTCTCCACTAATCTACATTGATAAACACACCTGAAGCACTTTAGAACGGCACAAGTGTCTTATGACCATTACAGTTTCATTTATATAAATATTTATGATATTTCCCTTTAACTTACTAAGGATGGGTAATTTTATTGTAGTCATCAGGTCAGTACCGTCTACTGCTTCCCCTTTATACCCCAGGCAGATTACATCAACAAAAACAGTGGGTAGCTATACACCTGATATCCCTAAACTCTATATAGCTAGTTTCCCTCGTGCCCAGTGTGTTCCTTCCTATTGCATTTCAATCTATACCATTACAGGTACTTGTGCAATGAAATTTTTATGTCTGATTCACTGTGTACACTCAATCAAACGTATACCAAAACATACCACCTACCTGGCCTTTCTTATGAAATAAATTGAACTTACTACATATTTGTTGTTGTTACGTAGTCTCATGATTCTGGGATTAAGTAAATTACCAATTCATGATGTAATCTTTCTAAAATTAGCAAATATAATCCACATAACAAAATACAAGTTACACTAACACAAAATGAAATGCAACAGACAGGAATATTTCATTTGGCGAAATAAATATCTTTTATTCCTTCTGCGATGACATTGTAACGTAATAACAGCTCTAGGACATTTTATGTACAGTAAACGACTGGAGTACGTCTTAAGACAAGAACCCTGTTCTGCAAATTAAATCAGTATAATGTGCAAACGTTTCAACTTGACATATGATTTAATTCAATTCTGAGATTAAGTTAAATTGCCAATGGATGATGTAATATTTCTAAAATTGGCAAATGTAATCTGGATAATATAAAATACAGAATTCAAATCATTTAACGCAGTGGAAACTAACAGATCAATGTATATTTCAATATGTGAAGTAAACTTGTAAGAATGTTTTCTTCCTTTTACAATGACATTAACAACCTAGGAGAGTTTATGTACAGTAAACGACTGGAGGACGTTTTAGAGATGAATCCTGTTCTGCAATTCAAATCAGGATAAAATGTTAACGTTTAAACTTGACGTGTGATTTGCACATTGATGATTGTTGTCTAATGATGGATGAGGAATCTATTAGCTTTCCTACAGTTATAGTCAAAACGTTTGATCCTCCATCAGATAACTATGAAATTAGCACAAATGTTAAAGAATTTTCTTTATTATATGATTCTACGGCAGGATTTTCCTTTACAATAGTGAAGGACTATTTGGTAACTGTAAATGACAGGCTAGGAAAGCCCCAGTACCTGTGCATCATCTTCCAAAAATGTTCACCTATGTTAACGTGTGTAAGAAAAATCCTCATGCATAATACATAATTTTAATATCTCAGTAGACATTGGTAAGAGATGGTAATTTTGCTTAAAGTACTTTTGTTCCATTTCTAAACGCTTTCAATTCGTGCCTAGAAAAATCCAGCTTGCTTGGTTGTAATTGAGAATATCAATTTCAAGCAATGATTTATTTCAATGTTTTAGGAAGAATCAAGATGATATTCACACGTACACGAATTTATCAGTAAGCAAGAAGTACCTAACCCATTTTGAAACAATATTGTTAGTTAGTAACAAGAAGTAAACGGGTTGAGTAGTGTAAGTACCTATATATTTTATTACTTACATTGTTTTAGCTACTGCGAAACAAGAATTGAGAGCCTTCTAACACAGTAAATTAGTAATAGTACCTCCATCATATTCCTAGAGAGATACATATCGAATTTTTGCATATCAACGTAGGTAGTTTCATTATATGTACTATATAGATCCAAGTTGAATCACCGCCACCACACAGAAATTCCGTTGAGCATAGTCGCATGACTGGCCTAGACTCTGAAATCTACTTTAGCAAGCATGCTTTGCTCTACTACTGTCCCTATTCCACAGGCGTGATTTTACTACTGTAAAATAGTCCATAAATTAGTAGCTTCATGACTGCTATCTTCATATCATGCAAATACTCACACATATTCAAGTAAAATAGTCATAAACAACATGTCAGGCTTAGATTTACAGTATTACACATGAAATGCGAACAAGTTAAACTTGGTAGAGGATCTGAATATGTTAAATAAATACTACGTTTTGGTAAGTGCAATTATCTATGTATTGATGCACGCATAGTAAGTCTGTACATTATTTATGTGTATTTAAATGATACTTCAATTCGCCATTTAATAACCAAATCAACTCACGTATTTGGGAATAGTGCCGAGAGCCAAGAGAACACAGTTATACTTATTAGTCGTATTAGATCACATTACATTGGCTTTTTTATGGTGATGCGTTTGGAGTTTGGACGTGAGCCTTAAAACCTCAATTTAATCCTGCAAAAACTAGTGCTTTACTTTAAGTTACGGTATCTTATATTCCAGAGACGCCTATAGACCTTATAGAGAGGGCAAAATGAATCTATTGGATGATGAGAAATACAAAGTGCAAAATTATAATAATATATATTACTATGATGTAGGCAATGCATGCATGTTGGATTGAAAAGGTTGCCTTTAGGAATAAAAATGACTTTACTCTGTAATTTAACTGTTTGCTTTGCATTTCCTTTTGCCCAGCCCTTCTATTCAAAAATCTATCTGTCAGTCAGTACAAGAATGGTTGGATGTGCAGAATCAGAAACGACAACATTAAGCACGGGTCACTGAAAAGAGTGTCTAACTATAATATTGCAAAAAGGTTACACTCCATGACTGGATATGCGATACAATCAAAGATAAGGTTAGGGAGTAGTATTTTCTTTCTGTATAGACACTAAAGTAAATGAATTCATAATGCACTCCCAATATGGGTTAGCTGGCTAAGTGTTACAAAGTTATAATTGTCAGTTGCCACCTAATTTTATATTAGTATCCGTAGATATGCTTCCGTGGGTTGTTTCCACCATTCCTAAAGCAATACTAATAACTTCTGCCCTTTTCTACCGTTTGAACACTCTCAGCACTGAATTTGCCTATTAGAATTATGACAACAAAGTTGCGTCCTCACGATTTTTACCACTTTACCAGATTCGATTAGTTTCGTTCGGGAGTTGAAGATTTTGAATGTACTAAGGTAGTATAACCCCAACTCGTTGTAGCGTTACAAATTCAACCTACACCTTGAGGACAATATCACAATCAAATTACAAACATGAAACACAATACGACTTCCACCAAGACAGCTACCTACTTATACTCAGATTTCATTACGTACCGTAAAGTGATTTTTATACAACAAAAATGTCCTCAGAGGCAATTTGAAATTGCACACTATTGTGTAGAAACATTCCAAAGTCTTGTTTGGCAATTCAAAGTTCAACTGAATTGCTATGATCAACTTTAATCTGTGCACGGCGCATTATTGTAACTATAACTTTTCAGATTCCAGTTATCTACATTAATAATGAGTATTATGCAAAACCCAACGGGAAAACGTTAAAGCTAGTCTTAAGTGTGAATAGCAAATCATAAATGGTAATGTATCACATAAGTATACAATAGTTTCTTTATGGCCCATTTCTTTTTATTTTATTCATTCTTAGGCTAACTTGACTTGTCAGGGGATAAAGTGAAAAAACTAGTTGTCAATAATTCGAGCAGGCAGTGGTTAAGTAACTTAACAAAGTCTAATGAGTGAACGAGTTTTTCTACAAAGAGAAAACAATGAAAAACAATTTTCTTAGTTGATTTAGACGAGCATTATAAATTTTCATAGCATTATCTCACTCGTTATTTCGTGTTCTCATTACTTAGTAGAATGACTTATGCCATTGCGTGCCATAAATCCAGTTAAAGCAAATACTAAATAAAAATAGTGGACATGTAAACATAGTCAAACTACCGGCGGCAACTTCTCTGTGAAATTCTGCAGACAAAACGCTCCCAAGTTTACATCATTTCAAATACTTATTAATGTCGCTAACAGCCATTAGAAATGCTGTTTCCTCTTCTTGAAATGTATGCTCTACAGCTTATATTTTTACCTAAGATTTTCTCACAGGCTTGAACCATTTGTTGACATGCTAAATTAGAATGAACGAACGTATGCCATTTAAGTACACACAACTTCTTAGGAATTTACATTTTCTAGTACCTTAAATTTATTACGTAGTAAACACGGTTACGAATCTAGCTTTCAATATTGCCTAAGGATATTTTCCAACAAATGTGAAATATTCTATACCTACTTATAGAGATGAAGGTGATTCACACCCATTCTAAAATGACTTGATCCGAAATGCACAAATACTTTGTAGCTTTATTAAATTTTAGAAAAGATTCGCAGAAAAAGAAAAATTCTTATAACACGGACAAAAACTGTTTGAAATGGTTGAGCATGTATCAATAAGCCACAGAGTAATGATCTTATAAATGGAGCATTGCAAAAAATATCTTTTTGTAGTAGAAGGTACAAGTACAAACTTTCAATAGTCCAACTTCTAACAAAGCCTAATAAAATCTGGTGTCTATGATTAATTTGTACGAGAGCAAGTAGTAATCCAAAAGGAGGTTAACATTTATGAATTGAAGATGTGAAAATTTCTCAGTAGCTAAATAGGATCTTTGGTATTTCCCCTTAGAATGTCGTGTTCTTGTCAGTATGCGTCACAAATCACAGAAAATATAATGTACTACGTGTATGTACTTGCTTTAAGTTAAAAATCAAAACCATATTGTTGAGAAGTATATCTTTGCGTTACTGACGATCTATTTAGTTACACTTTTCCATTAATAGTGCATTAGTAGAAAGAACAAAACCATCATGAAATGATTGTAATTGTAGGGAAGCATAATATGGCAAATGAAGAAGCGAGAGAGATTGGAAGGAAACTCGTGGTTCACTATATCATTGATCGTGATAAACTCTTACAATTAAGAATGCTCCAAATGCCCTCCACCTTATAACTTGTGATCTCCTTATTTCTTCATGCAGTAAGTGTAGCAGTTTGCAATTCCATGAACAACACGCGGTAGTGAGTACCTTTGCATTTTACATATCCCTTATCTTATCTTATACACTTTTACACTTCTCGTACATGTGTACAACTAAACTCAGTTTTAATTTTATATAAGTATACACCTGAACAAAGAATGCGTGCAAAAATAGTCCTCCTGTGCTAAGATTTGTTATAGTAGGTATAGTAAATCTTGAGTGTAGTGCACTTTAGCATGTTTATTTACTATTACTCATACAAAAACCTACTCTAGATAATATTCTCTAAACTTCGTGTGTAGGTAATAAATTATAATATTTATAACCGAGACTTTGAAATGCATTCTACAATCGACCATTGTAATCATCATGTGTAAATACTACGACCTACGGGTCTACGACTCCAAATACAAAATAACCCTACAACATTGTAGCAATAAATACTAATTGCGAACTGACAATAAGACTTGTGCCTCTAAGTAGTTACTATATAAAAATTGTTATGTATTGTATTTTAAAGTTCAATATGCATGAGTAATAAAGCCACACACAGTGAACTTTATTTCCAAAGGATCATTTTTATCCGTCTTACATCTCGACTTGCAGACTACCCTCGAGAGTGAAGAAACCAGACGATCTACCGCAACAGATAATCTACTCTGGGCAATTTCTAAAAAACAACAATGCAATAACCTCATGAATGAGCCGAGTGCATTATTAACTATGTTGATTGCAAAACAATATCATAGGTAGGGATTCGTATCTGTATCATTTTGTATACATGTGTAGGAAGCCAAGTTTAATTTTTTGGGTGGTTATTATACTGATAAATAATATTCATAAACCCATAGGTACTTATTTGTAGTCTTAATTGTAAGTTATACTTCTGAACTATCACTATATTACTTACTATGAGACATGAGTGTGGAAACTAACACAAAAAAGGTGGAATTCTTATCGATATCTTTGTAATATTTTGATGCTAAAAGGCAGTTGGGGAGAAAAGTTTCCTACAAGCAGTAAAAACAGTGAAAATTTAACTTATATCAGTTTGTAATGTGCAATTGTACATAAAGATAACAAGATGTAGATTGGAAATTATACTCTTAATAAGCAGCTAACATAAAATGTACCTACTTTCCTGCAATTAATTGATCGTTAATTTCTGATATCTACATATAATTACTTATTACCTACAGAGTCTATTATGTATGAGTATATGCAGACATAAATTGTGCAAAATATGCATCTAAAGCGTATTAAGTAGGATATTCAGCCTGCAACAGGTTACATGCACTACCTACTTAAACGTAACGTGTGTAGACTGCAATGCTGCAGGTTACAACATTTCTTGGACTGATATCATATCTTGAATTAACAATTAGGAAATCGCTTCTAAATAAGGAAGAAATTTATCTATGCTTCGCTTTGCTATTGAATTTGGTCTCGGCAACTTAATTTTACCATGAACACAATGTAGTTAAGTGTCATGTCTTTACATAAGCAACATACTAAGTAAGCAAGTGTATTTAAGTACCTCGTAACATATCCACCAATCTCTAACCTATTGCTATTCCATTTGCTCAGCTCTAAACTTGCTTATTTACTTTAGCAACAACTTGTACTATATTAAGCTTTCTAAATGGCCGACTCATAATTTTCTTCCCTCCTTAATGGTTCACTGATTACTGATTATCTACGAACGATACGGATATTTGTATTCTACAAAAATCTATATATTCTCTATTCTACACAATCTCAACCATATAGCCAGACCATGTACATAGTACCATTAAGTATACACACTTAATTTTTCTTAAATTACTCACATAATTTGTTACATTTGCTGTATTTGGAATTATTTAACAATTATAACTGTACAAGAAGTTCTCTAGCACATACAAAGATACAAAAATATATTATTTTCTAAGGTGATAACCCGAACTAAGCAGCTAACTAATTTCATTATGGTAAGGCACAGATAGACATACCCCTAATACAGTATTAATTATTCAGTAGTTATTTTCCGAATACCTACACGTCCCACTTTAAGCCACTACTGTACATCTACCAAACACTTCTTATTTACAAAGCAGTACCGAAGAAGAATACCATAAGTAAACAATTTGTTATTCTCATGAACATAAGTTACATAGATTACCGATAAGAATAGTCGTTATCACTGAAACTCTTAATTGCGATAATATGCGTCTTTGATATACAAAGCTTATTATTATGCTTGAAATTGTGTATTTATTGACAAATGGTTGACTAACCGAAAATGCGTTAAAAATATACTAGTGAGTAATGAATTATCCAGGGAATAGATAACTTATGATGTGCTACTATCTTAATCACGCTAATTTATCAGATGGACCTTGTATCAATAAATTGATTACAAGTGTAAGAAAACTGGCAGCTATATATATTAAGACAGTTTTATTTACTCAAGTACCTCCGTCTTGTAGACTGCAGTCTAGCTTCAGTGGGTTATCATCATGTGTGTCTACCTAGATACCCTAAGGCAGGGGAATTTTGAAGGACTGGGAAATTCCCAGTCCTTGTATGACTTAATACATGGTGCCTTAATACGTAACAGAAGATGTGTAAGAAACAACACTCACAGAACCTGCATAATATTCAGTTTAAACTATAATAGTTCAGGCTAGAGAAACACCTGCCAGGCTTACAACTACATAACAACGAAAACACAAATAAATAGTTTTAGTACAAGAAGCTGAGCCAGAGAGGCTTTCCATTTTGACAATTGTATGCCTCTGCAGGTTATAGAAAACACACAAGTGAGAAATGGTCGACAGCAGCAATTGCATGTAGTACATATTTCCGTGTTGCCCTGTTGAACTTCTGTATTTCTAAAACTTAGATTTAGCCAAAGGTAAAGGGCCTGAGGTGAAAGGAAAGTGAAGTCGGCATGTCATAATTTACTGGCTGCTGCTGGATGAAAATATATATCCTTTGAGGGCAGCTTTTTGGCTAAGGGTTCATTCTACTTTATTTTGTTAGATTTTTAAGGAAGTCCAAATAATAAAAGTAAATGTTATGAAATCTACCTTGAGGACTACACAGATAGGGAGTTCTTATTGTTGGAAGGTTTGACCCAGTAAAAATACAATTATGATAAGATGTACTACGATGGAAAATGAATACCTTAGGACGAAAGGTAGTATAGTAAGGGCAATTATATGCGCATTATTGTATTTTGTATCATATTATATATCAGTTCACTCTGCTAGGTACTACTAGGTACTACTGTGTAATAACAGTAACAGTACTTGCACTTTTATATATTTACAATTGTTAGTCATTTAGGCAGGTAGGTAGAACTGCGTAAAGTTACTAGTTTTCTTCTTGTGTATAGAGTTAACATACAATTAGTATAGCACCGTTTACCTACCTAGGTGTAATTATTTTCTAGAACATTACTAATAGACCACCACCACAAAGGTATATTGTACCAATCGCAGGTCAAATCACACTAAACTATTTAGTTTTCTGAATATACGAACAGAGTAAACGAAATTCTTAAGATTAGTCACATTATTTAGGTCAGTCAGGATGTTGACAAAAATGAGAGGCAGTGGAAAAGTAGAATAATTTTAGGTAGTAGCTACTACTGAATGTACTTTACGATTAGTTGAGATAACCAACGATTAAGCCTTTGGGAGATAGAGATGACAAGTTTCCGTCGTAAAATCTTCCATAATGGCATTATCGAAATCGCTTAGAAAGATTAATCCTTTGCAGCCGGGTTAGGGGCAATGAAGTGATAATGTATGCATTGTAGTAATTACGGGCAACATTAGATTGTAAACAGAGTTGTTAAACTACTAGAAACTAGATGGATTGAAACTATTGACAAAGGCTTGCCATTGTTGTATGTAGAGAATTATTAAAGTAGAAATTATTGCGATCTCTAATCGTAAAATCGTTTTTCTCCCTGCGTGCACTTATACATTATATGATTTATTGATTATTTGCAATAAACTCGTAGATTGAATAACATAATAGTGAGAAGGTGAGGTAAAATAACAAACCTGATTGCCTGAAAGGATCCAATTCGGTAGTTAAATAATCCAATTCAATCAAATCAAATCACACACGACTTGAATTTAACACGAACAAGTTTACTTGTATTATTTTCCCAAAGTTCAGCTCAGTTGACCAACTTTCCAAATTAATGAGCATATCATTAAAGCACTACTTCATTCCACACATATCTACTCCTTTACTTCTGAGAAACGATTCTTGTGGCTTGGACTCTATTTGCACTTGGTGAGTAAACGCATACAGGTTGGTGTCTACAATTCTGATCACTACAGATAGCCACAGTTTCAGTTTCTTTAGATGAGATTAGCCAAATCCAATCTGGCTGTCAAAGTTATATCTGATTAGAGTTTCTGTTTCGCAAATCTCTGTGTGTAGGTTGCTAGTGACTTAAAATGCATGCACTACTTTCAGACACTCTCTGTGGTTGGTGGCAATGATATAATTTTAAATTATTTTCGATTTCAATTCAATCTTCTGACTTTAATCACTTTAAATACCAAGTGAATTGTTTATGTAGTTTATTTCTTCGTATAGCGTAACACTAGATTCTAAATGAACACAACTCAATGCTAATTGTTAGATACACCTGCTTGTTGCACCTATACCATTTTTAAGTAGGTACATACAAGGAATTAGAATGTCATTCAACCACAGAGATTTGAAAATGATTGTCAAATCAAATGTAATATAATACAATGAATCAGCAGTACTAAGTAGATATGTCAAATCTTTTGTTTTGTCCTTCAGAATTTAATCACAATTTTGTAACACGCTTTTTAGAATTTTGTGACCCAAATAGTATTTTACAAGCCTGGGAGTTGTCTGTCCACACAGTAATGTTGATGCTACTGTTTTTAGCTCTAAAAATAACTTTTTGTTCAGTAGTATAGGACAAGGTGTTCTGCTTTATTGTAGTAATTAGTAGTCCAAATGTAAATATTCACACCTCACGTCGACAAGTTGGAACGTCAACACTTGAATTTAAACTGTTCGTACTACAGAACCAAATGGAAGAAGAAATCCCAGTTCAACTTTTGGTATTCACATACTAAAATAATTTGTCACTTTGTGGCTACTTTCAGATCTGTGTGTAGGAAAATGAGTAGAGAGAGAGAGGGACGACCGCTCTTCTCTGATAACTTGGTGAGACTGACGATGAGACTGAAATGAAGTGCAGTGAGTTGAAACCAGCTTTAGTTTCTATCGTATAGAGAGGTAGTACACTCTCCACTACTAAGAAGAGTATAAGTATGTGTTTCTTCGTCGGTTATTCAGTTTCGTTTGTTTTCTGTCCTACTCACGTATGTACAATAGGTATGTTATGTAGAAAATTCCATAATACTTTGCTATTTACTCTACGTATCCTTCTTTTCTGTACACAGACACTTAACTCTGTCTACGTCACGCACATATTCCTTATGCTTTGAAGTTTCTACGAACTAACAACGTTGGATTGAAGAGTGAAGCTGAATTCTCAAGTTGCTTGGCTCTGATGGACAAAGACTTGTGCTCTAGCTGTCTCTCCTCCTATTATGCTATAGCGGCTTCGTTCTTTAAACCAATATATTATATGAACGCCAACACAGGTAGTTTGTAGTTTTATAAGCCAACACATTCCATACACCTCAATTTTCTGCATACTTATCCATCTTTTACTCATGTAAATTTTATTAGAACAGGATACCTAAGATTTGTGGCTCACTTCAATTTTTTGCCAGTTTTTAAACAGAAATTAAATTCGACAAATCCTAACTCGATAACCGTTAATATCACAAATCGATGCAACTAATTAATGAATATTGGTAATATTGCAGGTAATGGATGGATTTTATAGGGACGTTGTTTACAAAAATTTTGCATTTGTCTGCATAGGCGCATGCAGTGAGTTCCTTTAGTGGAAATTAAGATGACTCATTTCAAGTTATGACTATCACCAAGTAATATCCATTGTCCTGCTAGAGTAATTAGTTCAGTATTGTTTACGACTGTTTACAACAAACGCTAACTATATTATTATTACCACTTTGTCACTTATAACCTTTCTAGAGGCTAGTTGGCTTGCTTTTGTTTTATTAAAACTTTTGTTAGCAAAAATATCTTCCTATTTTTATGCCTTTTAGACTAATACACAAAGGTACATCATAGAATACAATTTGTAATCTACAAAGATGTTATGCAACCATAAAAACTTTATACACGCCATCAAGATGCCTTGATTGGTCCCATGGCTACGCCTCTCATTAGCAAGGTGACGACATGCTCCAGAAAACTGGTTTCCCCCAACCAGTTCTTTCCAACTACTTTACCCCCGATTTTGATTCGGAGAACTGTTTACCCCCGATTTTGATTCGGAGAACTGGTTGGGGGAAACCAGTTTTCTGGAGCATGTCGTCACTTTGTCCCTGAGGGCGGAGCCCTGGAAACATTCAAATCACTTTGCACGCCATATTATTATTAGTTATGCATGAACAATTGAAATTGTCTTAAGTGTTATAGAGATTGTATTGAGACATGACAATTGATTGCACAATTGTATGCAGAAGAAAAACAGTTCTCTAGTCGGATTATTTCATGGTGGAAAAAGTCCAGTCAAAATGAGAGGATATTGAAAGGTGAACTAGACAAAGTTTTGCAATTAATGTTACAAAGAGGTAAATATTATTGGCGAAAAGTACATAATATGATTTTTAAAATAATTTCTGCGAGAACAGTATAGTAGATAGTAGTTCATCACAGCATCCCAATTGAATGTGACTTATTTGGATTTGTATTTATTGATATTGCTATTTAAAATGCACAGAGTGTACATGACATGACCCTAGAGATTTATGGTTATGCGAATGCAATAAAGATAAGTAGCACGCCCAGAAAACCAAATGTATTCGCACTCGTAGATGTACGAGAGAGTTAAGACATGATTTTTGTTCTCAGGTGTCGATGATGGGTGTAGATAATGTATGGGTTAAGACATGATCAGTAAAGAAAATTCCAAAAGTAGTGGGGAAAGGCAGACACAGGTTGGATGACTGCAATAAGTAGTGATTGTTGTGGTGGGGCGGGGGTCACCTGTCGCTGAATTCGTTACTAGTTTACGATGTTCTGTGTTACGGTAAGCAAAACAAATTGCTAACTGCTACTGTGTTTATACCTGAGCATGTGTTTATTCCATTTGTACATCAATACACAACAAACAAACGAAGCAAAACAATAATTTACGTAAGTTCGGATGATAGATTTTGATATGTCTTAGGATTAAAGCTTTGTATTAATTCAGGCAGTGTCTTGGATAGATGAAATTGGTTTGTACGGTTGTAAAAGATAATAGCGATATTGTATGTTTTGCTTTGGTTAGTTAGTAAATCTACCTGTGAACCTTCACTTTTCTTTGTTAGGTTTTGCAGAAATACATAAATAGTATTATAGATTCGCAATCAGCTCTTTTTTTCTCAGCCTTAAGCAAGTAATAATGTATATTGATGTATAGTCACTGCGTATGAGTCGTGTGTGAGTATAATATGATCATAGGGAGAGTATTAGCTGACTAATTGCAATTTAGAATTGGTTTGACATAACTTCAAGGAGATTTCGACGCGAATCCAAATAAAATTGTAGATGATGAATGCGGTGCTCAGCGGAAAGAGACAGATTCTCATTATTTCATCTGTTGTGCTGAGTCTAAGCCCTGAGAAGAAAGAAAAGTACTAACAATTGACAGACATCACGCTACGCTGCACTACACTGAACTGACAATGTTCTACTCTCTTTCACTATTTTCATAACAAAGAACAGGTACTTAATCCATTAATTCTAATCTAACGCTCTTGATTTTCATTGCCGTGAAACATTACTAGTGATTCAGTTCAATCCCTCTGCTCCAAGAGACAATTTGTAAGAGAGAATGTTCAAAATCATTTCAGCCGCAGATCCAAAGGGCCAAAGAGTTTACTAATCACGAGATGCACGATCAATATGGCTACGGGTAAATAAAGATAATTTATACTTATCATTACGCATAAGCTTGTGATTTTCAACCACAATTCAAATACTTCACTAGCATACTATAATATTAATTGTGTACATAAATGTCAGTTAGATCCCCATGCTAGAGCAAATTGTAAAAAATTAAGAGCACAATTGCGTGAGCAAAGCCAAGAGAAACTACAAAGCATCACTTTTGAAGCAGAAACAAAAAAATGAATTTTTTCTATTTTAAAAGCGATACCTGTCTATGCAAATGTTGATTACTGATAGTTCATCATGTAAAATTGTAACTATAAATTATAGATTGGCTATAGTATCTATTTTGATAATGATAAAGATCACGTGTTATGTTATTATTGCAAATCTGCATGTGCTTATCACATAATAATTTATATTACATACATACATTATGATTAATGCACTTAGTTTTGATTTAGTAATTTAGTGTAGAACGACATGCTACCATTTGACTGTAGGTGAGATAAGAATGTTGCTAATAAATATGATAGGTCTTCATTTGCATTTGATATGGAGATTGCAAATGATGTGAATGAGTTGTAACTTGTAGTACATTAACTTTGTCATGCGATGTAAAGGATTAATAAATTATTATGAGTAGCACAAATGATAAGAGTCCTTTTAAATTTCAAAAGAAAAGAGCTAAAAGGAATTAAAAATGTTCATACATATTTATATAAGTATGCATTTAGAGTTATGTTATGTAAGTAGAGCGCATAGTTGAAGCAGACAGACTGTAATGATTGAACTAAAATCCTCCTACCATCATCAGCTTATCATTCATTTGATTTGATTGACTTTTTCAAGGTGTTAATGTATTTCTAAGGTTTCCAGATGAAATGAGAAGCATAGTAAGACTATTAAGAATGCTAATGTGTAGCCATGCAGGGGAATGTAAAGGAGATTAGAGAAGATGAAGGTGAGTTGCCGCCGTATTATCTGTACATTGCACTTACTGATATTATATTCTAATTCATCAAACATGTGGCTCTGTTTTTGTAGGATTCTTTTGTACAGTTTATTATTTCTTACGCGATATACGCAGGTGTGCACCGTATTACGTAGCACAACAGTAAAAGTCTAACCAAACCCAAGCAACATAACAGTGTGGCAAATTAATGAATGCTAAACTGCAAACGCCGACTGCCAACCTTTTTGTTTGACTAAATACCTGCAGTTTGAATTCTTTCTTAAGTGTCAAGAGGGATCATCCCCATTACAAATACTAGTATAATACGTACTGTAAAGATTCATATGATATGAGTGATTGCGTATAATATTATCAACATTTACTTCCTTGAATTCATTCAAAGCATCTTTTGAAATATCACTGCTTAAGTACAGTCAGGTGTGTTCAGTCTCAAGGTAGAAGGTAAAGATGAACTGAACTTGTCAAAACCAGCTTTCAACTTAAGGCAAGGCCTGGCATAAGCTAAACAGGCTCACTTTCCTCATGAATACAATAATATACATTCCAAATTAACCAGACAGATACTATGTAATGGATGTAATGGCATTTATATGTATTTCAATCTAATAGGGAAGGAACTATAATAACTGTAAAAGGGATTCAATAGCAATATACTGTTTTATACTATAGATAAGTGCTCTGTATATGTACATTAGACAGACATACAATTGGTTAGCTTTGGCTTTGGCAGTTGCAACTTGCAATCAGATCAGATCAGTTCCATCGATTCAATTCAATTGGATCTACGTATTCATTTATACAGCTGCGTTCCTTCCAATTACCATTTAATCTAAATCTTCTTCCCGCTCCGTCCCTCCGTTCCCTGTTGAGATTAAAATTAAATTCTTTTTCTCTCCAGTTTCATCTATTCCAATTCCAAACTACTTCAAAGTGAGTTTCAGCAGCAGAGTTTTCTTCATTTTCTTCCTTTGTATACAAACAGTCATGACTGCAAGCACCAGTTATCTAATCAGACACAATCTATACACTATGATAGTTCCATAGATTAAGTATACATCTTTAAGATAGACTAGGTGTGTAGTAGAGGAGAGTGTAATACAGTGATCATTCATTGTCAGTAGTGTAAATTGTAAATTGACTGATGGTGGATCCGAAAACCTGTTTTCATCTGTCTACATTAGGTACGTATGTATACTACTTATGTAAATAACATTGCAGAGTCCCTCACATAACTCTTTCGCCTGTTGTCACTGACTCAGTCAAAAAGACATAGTTCTTGCTTCGTGCTAATGGAAACCAATGCTGTTAATTAAATGCCCTCAAACGAGTGCTGTTTTTCGGGAGGTTTTCATTATGCAAATTGAGAATTAGTATACAAATACAATGAATCGTTTGTCTACCCTCGCGGAAAGTAATTATTTGCCGAAGGCTATGTCGTAGATTTTCTGATATTCCTCGAGTCTATTGATATACATAAAATCCATTACGAAGAAAGCAATCTGGTATTACTCGTCGAGTTACATAAAAAACAATTCAAAAATGGAGTAGCTCAGAAGGTGCATGGTTAATACCATTTGTTATTTGAAAATTACCAATTCGTAAGAACTACCGATGAATGAATCCCATTAAAGTTGAAATGGCATTTGGAAATTGCCAATATATTATAATATTACGAGACAAGACGTGCATTATATAGAAGTATAGTCATAGAATAGATGTAAGTCAGAATTTGAATGTCTTTATAGTGTGTTTCGTTTTAGCATAAAAGTCAATCATTCTACTTGACAGATATGAACTTGCTAGGCTAAGCCCAGTTTGTCTATGTATGAATTTATTATTGTTTCATGCATTCCAAAGAATCTCAACCTTAAGATTAATGGCTTAAACTGTATATTGGGTGTATAAAAGTTGTTTATAAGACTATTTCATAGAATGCTGTGTAGTACATGGATGTAAACATTTGAAATTCTCTGAAGGTTTGCAACTAGAGTGTGTCTTACCAATAACAATTTTTATGAGAAGTCAAACAATGAATGCAAATGTGTAATTTTGGTACATTAGTTAGTAGGAGTAGGCGTGTGAATAGGTATTTTAGTTGTTTAACTTGAATTAATGATTCTTATTACCTACTTAGCTCCTATGTAAGTAATACACAGAGTACGTACTTGCATTCACGAAATATTTATTATCGACTAAGCAGAATGGAGATGAGCTAATATCCACACTAGTTATAAAATGCATTTCAAACAGAAAATTCAAATCAACATAGTCACCTTTCAGTCTATATACCTGTAGATGCATTTGAGATGCTATAATTGCGGCACGCACACAAATATTTAGCTGATTAGATAAGCCAAATAAAAGTAATATACGTTCTTAGCACTCTTTATTAAGGGTTGTAGGTGCATATGACCATCAATTGAATGATAGGATTGTATGTACAAACGTCGTGGTACAAATTACAATTTCTACTCAGGGTTACGTTCTAGTTCAGCTTCAGAACGGCAAGTCAAAGGTATAGGTACTTACTTGGTACTTATACACATTCATAGAGGACATTAAAAATTCACTTGTTACATCACTTACGAGAAAAAGAATGGCAAGTGCATACAACTTTTTATTTTGTGATGCATTATAGCTTTATTTACCACATAGTGCTTCTTAATCAAGTAAATACTCCTAATCTTGGATACATGTACATAAAATAAATATCTACAAGTGCAAGAAAAGATTATTCTCATTGAGGATGTTTAGTATGTAATGCAAATAAAGTAAACTCAAGTTGGACAGTTGCACATTTAAATTGCACTACATTATTTACTCTGCACAGGTGGATTCTATAAAGTAACCAATCACACTAACAAGACCAAGGTAGGGTCTTCGTCGTCAGTACAAGAATAATGAAGGTGTTGTTTTTAATCAACTTTAACTGTAGTCGAATGCTATGGTAGAATGTCAGTGGGTGCTCTCTTAGATAGAATGAATACATTTATACGACGAACACGTACAGACTATCACTTCTTGATGCAGCTGCAATTTCAATGTAATTTTATTTTCTTTTTACCTATTATTCCATCTGACTTGGTTGTACTTGAAAGGGAAGTTTCAAAGTAAATCTTACTGATGTGAGTTTATGCAAAGGCAACTAGCAAGATTTATTATTGCATAACAATGAGCTACATGGGTAGTTTAGGTAGTTACCTACATAATTATCTTTGTATGTATTATTATACAAAACACACGTTTGATTTCATTTCATCCTCTCGTCCTGGGCACAACCCATTGTCTACACAAAAATTATTTTTTTCCTCGCGCAACTATTCACTAATAGTAATTGTGCTTCTACACACGTACGTGATAAGTCTTACTGTTTATTTTCAATTATTTTCAGTTCTCATCATCCACACTGAACCAACTCCAACATTTTCTGAACTATTTACCACCCCTGCTAATACATAGAATTTCGACTTTAGGGCAGACATAGTGAGAAACTCGGCCCAGTAATTAAAAGTGTCTTCTACTGATCGTTGTGCTCTATATTGTTATTTTGTAATCAGTAAAGGTAAGACTTAAGGAAATGTGTCATAATTAACCTTTCGTTTGTGATTTACTTATTAACACGAATTAGACTTAATTTTTGGTCAGTCAAGTTTTGTTGTATATTGTAACTGCCGTTTTTATTGGTTCTGCATATCTGCACTTACTATACATTTGAACTTATTGCAGGTATATCTAGGTTGATCCATGAATCACTAAGCATATTAATAGTAATCAATATTCCTACATTAAACATTGTTTAAAACAGCTTGACAGATGGATATTAGTGATTGTGGATTAAAGCATGGGAAATGTGTGCTAGTTGGTATATTGAGAACTGATTGCTCTAAACGTGAGTAGATGTTGCCTGATTATTCTTTAGCAAGATAGCGTATCAGCATATGCAAATATGAATTAGGAGAAGCTGCTCCAAAGCTCCTGTGTATTCTCGAATACAATAAAAATGCAAATATTATTTATAAAAAAGTAGTGATATATTGGAGTGAGTGCACACCTGTACCTTAGAAAATACAGAAACTATATCTGCAGTAGATGTACACAAGTGCAGGTTGAGTAGAAGATAGAGATTACGTAGAATATTATATAACCGAAGAAGAGGGCCTAAGTGATTTAGAGCCTAGTGCAACAAATGTAAGCTGAAGGCAAACCAGATTACTATTTTCAGTTGGGCAAAACTTAAATACGCTAACTGTGAGTGTATTCGGGCTGCAGTATCTACGTTTCATCTTCAGTCTCAAAGGCAAACTGTAGATATGATTTCGTTAAAATAATCCCATGGGTATGGGATTAATTTAACAAGCACTCGGAGTGAGGATAAAGTAGGCTGTTGCTTTTAGTTTATAGATGTAGGAGTCGGTGGAGGGCCAGAGTGCCTGTGACATTCGCACAGATAAAATACACAGAGCACAACGAGGAACATACATGAACCTGATTACCTGATATGAATTGATGACGAAAGACGAAGAAGAGCAACATATGGACAGGACAGGATCGACTGGCTCGTAGCATTGGTCTTATATAGAACTCTCCTCGTTTTTCTTGTTCATTGCATTATTGCATTGTCAGATAAGTGAGGGCAAAGCCAAAGGCAACTAAGCAATAGTTATAATAGAATAACAATTCCCCTTTATGTACTTTACTCTACATTAAATACCTAGTACCTGTTTCAGTTGGGATTTAATACGCATCACATCTCTACTCTCGAATTCTACATACTGCATAGATACATGGAACATAAAAGTTGTTTGTTACACTTACGGTGAGCTAAGTAAGTTACATTTCTTTTCATTCTGTTGAGGGCTTAATATTCTTCTACAGCTGGAGCAGAAACGAGGATAAAGAGGGTTAGCGAGTCTTGTCTTGACCATTGCATTTTACATTCTCCTCATATATTTATAATCCAAGTCGAATAATAAAACATATAGTACCTTTTATACACAGTAGTACTAACTATGCATTTGATACAAACCTCATTTGATAACGCTCCTTACATTGTGCACTATTAGGATATAACCCGAACGAACTAAAGTCAAGTCACCTCAGTGGATCAATACCTTAATATAACGCGTGCGTGTCTAAAATCTTGCCAGGTTTTCCTGAAACAATTTTGCACATACGGAATTGGTTTGTGGTCTTGCCTGGCCATACGATAACAGAACAGCCACGACAAAACAACTTTTTCAGTTTCAACACTACAATATTCATTCCTCCTTTAAATTAGTTACTTAATGTGCTTTACTTTCAATTAGATAGATAGACTGCCAAGTTTTTTCACTTGACATGGACACTTGGCTATAGAGACTTTTTTTCTCACATTTTTTAACGCAGCTTAGATGTAGATATTATATTATAACCAGCTGCTAGTGAGTTAGTTAAAAACATTTGGGCAAATTTTAATACAAGTGGCAATTGCAGGCAAGTTTGTATTTAAACTTTAATTACATACGATTATTGTTTGATTAAAACCAAGCCTTATTAGGATCGAAGCTTTGCTTAGTATCCTTATGAATTTGTCGCTGTCACTCTGGCGATCGTCTGGTCGTCTGGTCGTCTGGTCGTCCACTAATTTTATTGGTACTTTATTAGCACGTATATCTTTGCAACGACATAACTTATTCCAAATCTGTTTTTTGCATATGGTAGCATATATATTCAGGATCAACCAGTTATCATTAAAATTCAAATTCGACGCATCCCCTGCTTTGTGGAAATTATAAAAGTGCAGCAGGTGAGGCAGACAGTAATAGTACGGCAGGTGAGACAGACAGCGTATAACATAGAGGACTGTGAATGAGCTGAGCTATCTAAGAGACTACACACCGCGCTGGTATTAACATGCTCTGAAACTGCGGGAGACAAATGCAATATAAAATAGCTTCTCTAGAGCAACGATTAGTTGAATACAATTTTCGTTTCATTGCAACAATATTGTCACTGCATTGTAACCCAAAAGTGAAAATTGGCTAAAGAAGAGGATTTTTGTCCATTGTGATTAGTTAAATACAGTTTGAAACATTTTATCGTAAAAATTGTCAAAATATAAGAGTTTGAAAGATTTTAACGTGAAAATTGTCAAAATATAATGGAAATGGTTGTCCATCTTCACTTCATTATGAATACATGTGTGGGATTCATCAGTGGTGAGTGCAGTTAACTACAATTATCTCAAATCACTATTTAGGTATTGTTTAAATCACAATACTACATTCAATTTGTATTGCAATCCAAAAAATTATTAATCGGGTATAATCCTAATCGTGACACTCGATTCTTTCCAGCTTTACAGTCACCTGGTGCGGAATTGATTGGGTTGGGATTAGTTTGAAACATTTTATCGTAAAAATTGTCAAAATATAATGGAAATGGTCGTCCATCGTCACTTCATTATAAATACACGTGTGGGATTCATCAGTGCTGAGTGCAGTTAACTACGGTTGTCACAAATCATTATTTAGGTATTGTTTAAATCACAATACTATATTCAATTTGTATTGAAATCCAAAAAATTATTAATCGGGTATAATCCTAATCGTGATACTCGATTCTTTCCAGCTTACAGTCACCTGGTGCGGAATTGATTGAGTTCTGCATGTTGACTCCAAACTTATATGAATACTCTAATACCAATACCATCAACTCCCCGCCCAGACTGTTGGACCAAAGACTCCAACTATAACCCCTACATTTTAGATGGCGTAATAAGTGGAATCTACAAAATCAACAAGATATTACTATTTAGGTATTGTTTAAGTCACGTTACTATATTGAATTTGTATTTCCAGCTGACTTGCCGAATGCATCCCTACTCATTATTAAATGACATATTCCATTCTTTCCAGCTTTACAGCCTACTAGGAATTGATTTAGTTCTGCATGTTGACACATGGTGAAGAATTGAAGTTAACTATTTGGAATAAACATTTTATCGTGGAATCTACAAAATCGACAAGATATCACTATTTAGCTTGGTGTTAATTGACTCCTGAAGGGTGGATATTCATGACCAGGAAACTAAAAAGGTACTCCTTTTTACAAAAAAAAGGTAAAAAGCACTACTTTTTCTAAAAAAGCAGTCCTTTTTACCTTTTTACCTTTTTTACCTTATTTACATGTAAAGTGAAGTAAATGGGGCACTCTGCTACATCAAAAAAGGTAAAAAGGCAAAAAAGGACTGCTTTTTAAAAATCTTCCTCCTACCTTTTTTATAAAAAAGGCAAAAAAGGTAAAAGGCAAAAAAGGTCCTTTTTTGTTCCCTGTTCATGACTACCAGCAGTTTGATCTGGGACAGGAATGGGATTCCGGAATGGGACTAATTCAAAAGAAAGTCCCATATAAAATTTCAAACTATTTTATAGGACTTTCTCTACAGAACCCACCTGATACGGGCAGGGTATGGGGGGAGGAAGAGACAGGAATCTGTCTATTTGCCTTGATTCTAATGATAACTGATTGTGGCTGAATACATGTGCTACAATATGCAAAAAGCAGATTTGAAACAAGTTATGTCGTTCCAAAATATGCGTGCATTTTATTATCGAAGGACAACCAGAACATCAGAATTTTTTTTTAAATCTCCCGCTTCGATCCTGCGTATACGCCTGTTTGCCAACAGTTTATTTAAAACGTACTTGCTAGGCAGATAGTAAATTGATATATTTTAGATCAACGGGACGTGACGGTTAAACTTTATATACAATATAATTATTCGACCTGACATTTCCAATATTATTCTACGTAGATTACGGTGCTATATGTTGTATAATATTCTGATAGTCTACACAGAAAATTACTTTACCTTTTCAGAGAAATCAACAAGAATATCAATAGATCGACATAAGGAGGTGCCAGAAAAGTTACCTTATGTTTAGGCTAAACGTATATGTTACAATACGTTACACTTGAACGAGAGAACATTCTTTACAATCTTGGAAACTAAATTGAAAATGGGCAATGCGGATACAAAACTTAACTTTCGCAAAGCGTTTGTGGAGCTGTCGACAAAAACAAGGGTGAGTTGAACTTCTTATCATTACTCGTAGTAAATTCATTCTCGCTTGCCTTATTACTAAATACTCGTCCATAACTAACAAATTACTAAGTTAAACACAGCAGCAGCTGCATTTTATCCATATACTAAATAGAATTTTAGATGAGGGTACATAGCATCCATATGCGGTCATGCATGGATCCATATGCATATAGCCACATAATGATAAGACTTAAGACAAGATAAAACTGTTACATTATTTACTGATGTTTACATCTGTCAACGTCACCGGTGTACTTGGACTTAAAGATATTGCGTAAAACGAAAGCTATGGCTCATACACAACGGAAATTAGATGCTCTGTCATCGTCAGATATTCTTTTCCAAGAACCAACGAAATCCCTTAGGATAATTTATTATTTACATATAAATGTAGTGCATGGGCAGTACCTTATTTTACGATTCAGTAGATATTTACTTTGTTATAAGAGAGAGTGACTCAATTTAAATACTTCATGGACTAAATTATCATTAGGGAAATTCGTCAAAACATGTTTGTTAGGATTACTAATAAAGTAATCTGTCAAGCTTAATAAACACTTTCAATTATATCTTCAATGTTACACAAAATAGGTTTCTATATGGAAATAGTTCATGGAATTGAGATTTTGGGAAATGGGCTTGGATTAGTAAAGTTCACCCGGGGAGAACTATTTCGGTTTGAAAATTATAATCTTCGTTATATTCATTCTTAATGGTGCTATTAGAGGCAAGTAGACGTGAGAGCATTTCCATCTTAAAAATGTTACAGCTTTGATGTAGAATGTCTTAGTGCATAATATTTGTGCAATGTACAGTGCATGAATACTAAGTAGCTATTAATAAAGCATATGGGTATAATTTTTTGGGAGATTAAATAGGGAATAGTAGTTATATATATCATTAATAAATATAGCCTTCCTCTTAGACCACATACACATCCCTTGAAGTATAAATATCCCATTAGGAGATTATGTAGACGGTTATCGTTTATATAACTGCAGGACAGATGCACATGAAAGTTTTCAATTCAGCAATTCAGAATATAAGTTAATGGCAGTTAGGCAACCTTTCATTTGACAGCAGACCTACATTCCACTATCTGATCTTCACCGAGAAGAGAACAGATGAATGCATTAGAGTCATATATAGAATATAGGCATTTCATAGCAGACTCTGTGGCATTGACATTTTAATTTAACGATGAATAGAATTCATGCACATAAAAATATACGCTAGCACGTTACCTATATTTATTATCTAATAACAGCAAGGTATGCAGCATGCTCTTTAAAGTTTGTCTTTCCAATATAGATAGGAGAGGTAAATTGTAGTGTTTGCTAAAAGGTAGTAGAACATAGCTGTAGGGCTATGGCTGTGATCCGTTACGTAATCACGAGTCTATTGTGTCTTAAAGGTAGACATGCATTACTGTACGAAGACATGCCTAGGTCGAGAGTACAACTTATACACCTGCATCGTTTGTTTGTTTGTACACACATCTCATTTGCTGTAAATAGTAAACAGAAACAAATCTAATGCATTATCGCCGGAAGAGGTAGGGCATAAATTTAACTATTATGTAGGTAAAGGTAAATGCACTGGTTTTGTTTTACGCATTACCTTGTGAAAGCTGACTTGACTTGGCAGCCAATTAACATTTTGCTCTGTCACTCTTCTCAGCCCATTGATCCAAATGATGAAGAATTCTGGGAGCAATTTTGGTCTGATAATGTAGCCAGTGCCCATGATGTATTCACACTTATTCCGGCAACAGAGATTCGACAACTGAGAGATGAGTCGCCTAACAATTTGGCGACTCTATGTTACAAATCCGTGGAGAAGCTAGTTAAAGCTGTGGACACGAGCTGCAGAACGCAGCAGGATCAACAAACTGGTATTTCATTTTTTTTATATTCAAGATCAATTGCTCGTCTTATCTCTTTTGATGTAATTTATTGACGGCTTGGCAATTTGCCTTTGAGATGGACTATTCCTTTAATGAAAGTGGTTCAACGTGGAGGGGTCTACTTACCTTACAAGAATTCAATAATGTCAAGTTACACGCAAAAAAATGACATCTGTGTCGTCCCTAATGAATTTATCACTCATAAATATCGCCATATGAAAAAAAATACTTCGATGCAATTGACTTTTATTTAAATGATGCTAACTACATGCAATATTCTTATTATACATTTTCACTGATAGCGATAGTTAAATATTAGTAGTACCCACACACTGTACAAACATGCTCGTATTTACTTGTTATCTATACCCTATAGTCAAAGTATCCACTTCATAAGTAATACCTACATGTTTTGTTGAGAATGGACCCAGCAAGCATAATCAACTGACATGTTAACTCCACTTCTTCTATTGGGGGTAACCGGATGTCGATGAATTGAGATAACAACGCAATGAGCAAAGCTGACATTGGCAGCTAACACTTTTTGAGTGTATAAAGTGCAGTTTACACAATGCACCAAAATTCTAAAATTTACGGTGCACATACATGTATTTTCCTTTGTGTAGTAATTGTAATATTGAGAACATACTGAATTACTATTATTCATTTTCCATTTCCATCCAACCTGACGAGTACACTTGAATTTAATGCTCGTAAATTACTATTATCATAATTTAAAATCAGGATTGAAAAAACATATGATTCCCCATTCTATTTGTGAACAATTTGTTCAAAATGTTCTTGATTTCTTTGTTCCATTTACATGTAGTTATTGTGATCACGGACAATTTCATGTTACCTAAATGACTATGAACTTTATGATTATAATAGTGTATGATGCACAATTTAATTCAGAAGTAGTAGGTACAAGTTATATTGCATCACAATTTTAGCACAGAGTATTCAAGATTGTTTTTTCCAACTCGTGCAACATGAAATGCATTGGAGCACAACAATATTTTCATTTTCACTGTGACGCTTGACATTGTAAAAAACTCAAGGAAAATGTGCGATTCACATGAATCAGTTGTATTTAGTAGATACATGAACATGATGTGGTTTACATGATAAATGCATTTTTACAGCACTAAATTGTATTCGACTGCTGACCCGGATAATACCGTACATGTTTGAAGATGCGGATTGGCGCACGTTTTTTTGGTCCAGTCTTCCTAGCTCTTCACCTCAAGATGACGATGACACTCTACCACTTGCGAAGGCTCTCGTCAGTGCCCTTTGTGTAAGAAATGTCCCAATTCTTTCCTTAGATACTTGGTACATAATATTTTACTCCCCTTATGGCTAGCTAAATAACTTTGGCCATTTGCAATAATTTATTAACATTCTTGCATAATTTTAATATTAAAATTCACACTGCTATCGATGACAGTCACTGTACAGATAACTATAAAACATGATATTGTAAAATCTCAGGTAGAATTTGCTATCTTTGATTTAGAGTTTCTTTTGTTTTTGGAAAACAGCAAGTTATGAAGTCGATTGCTTGCGACACATCTCACATAAATTCTCAATCATGTAATTGAAAGTGAATTTTTCGTTTGGATCCCTGAAATTTAATACCTTGTAGTCCTTAGTATGCCCATTTCAATGATTTTCTGTCATTTCATTATCATCACATTTGCATATTTGCATGCCATAATCACCTAATGCAATTCGACATTCCGCCCAACTCTATATTATTGTAATCAATAAGCACATAATATGGAGTGCAAATATTATCATCTTGCAATTACATAGCAATCGTTTTATGACTGGGAGTGTGGACTCAATCTTAATATATTCGACTTTTTGCATAGTAATGAGTGAAATAAATGTCCTAGGCTAATGAAATCTCTATTAGTAAGCACATTCACTCTTAATTCATTGCACTTTCGTAACTCAGTCCCATCTTTTAAACAAAATCTAATAGCAATAAAGATTCTTCTGTCTACAGGGAATAATACTATCCCTCTTTTGTACATGGGATTGGAAACGTATGATTTAAGATTAATGCGCAGTTAGTATTAAATCAGGAGAAAACGACAGTAAGTTTGTTTTCCATCATTGGATTAATTGTATTACAATGAATTAACAGATTCACGATTCGTAATTTTGTTCTATTAATGCTAATTCCAATAAATCAGTACAGTTAAAAAAATTATGTCTATGAAGAAGGGATGGATGAGATTGACAGTTACAGACTTGATTTGCTGAAGGATCTAAACAGTCAATTAAGTAGTTTAGCTGTTGGTGTATTATGTAAGAAAATTCTTAGTAAAAAGGTGCGGTTTCTATCTCTTTATAGCGTTTACCCTACCCTTTCCTAATGGATGATTTTTTTGTAGGATTTACTCTTCTGTCCTGATTTTACTGTTTCTGCCAACAAGAAGTCCGGCCCAGTAAGTGATTTTTTTCTACTATTACCCATACAGCAAAAAAATAATGAAGCTTGGTACACTAAAGTAGTTTCACTTAATGGGTGGAGGTGCGATGAAATGATACCATCTGTTGATAGAATTGATTGATAGGCAATTGTTATTTCTTAATGATTTCATTAACCTACAAACAACGGTATACTTCAGTATCTTTAAGTCATCATCACAATCATCAGCTTGTTAGCAAATGCACAGATTTAAGTAAATCCCAACTAACAGTACAGTACAACAAAGTAGTAAGTAGCCAACGGTTCATATTTCATACCAACATGCCCTAAAATCCCAACCCAGTAATATTGAATATTGTTAATACACTTATTAGTACAATTTTATTCAAATTCTCCCTAAAAGTTCCCTTATATCTGAACAATTAACTTTGGTAAATCTGAAGATTTAACCTAAATACATACACTTAATTATTAATTAATTTACCTTACAATTTTGCATCTCATAGAACCTGATGTACCCGAAAGGCATACCTATCATATCGGTACCTTTTAAATTGTAGTAGAACACACCTTGCTGTTTAAAATGTCTATTTCCTACAGGTACTAAATAGTAATCAGTAAATTAAAGCCTGGTCGAAATTAGCAATTAGAGATAAGATGTTTTATTTTATTTAGTCTTTGATTTATATCTCTGTAAGATGTAATAAAACTTGAAAACCTTAATTGATATTGCAATTATACTATAAGTACGCGTACCATAGACTTTACTGGCTTAATACCTTCAAATCAGTTAATCGTAAATGACGTAAATAAAAGTTTTACATCTATTGTCCTGACTAATCTGTGCTTTGTCTTGTAACGTTTTGATTGTTTAACAATTAGTAGGCGTTGTTGGTTATAATTAGCTTATTTAGGTAAGGTATCTAATCAACAATAGTTTGTATAAACGATGTTTGTAACAAGATGGAAAGTTTGCCATTTGTCAACAGAAAGTTATTATTTCATGTCACTGTAATGCAATGGAAAACACTTGCTAATTTTTTGTAATCAAAGAATCTTGTGAATGTAGGACAGGGCGGAAGATTTGCAGTCAGTCGATAGCTGTGAATACATTTGGGAAGCCGGGGTTGGATTTGCACACTCCCCAACTCACATACCACAACACGACTGCAACCGAACAGAAATTCTTAAATTACTTTTGGCTTGTTTCAGTGAAACCATCTACATTCAACCAGAGGGTAAGACCAAGAAAATGCATTTACAATTTCATTCAGTTTCTGTCACTATTAGCTGAACGTGCTTAGGTACTTGCAATCTACACGCATAATATAATTAGATGCTTGCCACTCTTTTTACCTGCATACCTATAGCTATAATCGTTCAAAACATTACGCAATGACACAGTTTACTAGCCAATTCTTTCTTGGACGATGGTATTGCCATGTTTGTAATTAAATCTACTCTGCATACCATGATGAATCATCTAGGATGCTGTAAGAGACACGACCCAGTATTTTTACTCTATGTAAGTACAATGACGATTTTTAGAAGCTAAGGTACATTGATTGTGCATATGAGACAGTACAGGTATAAGTATGCAGATAAGAATAGTAATATATTTCATCACATTTTATGCAATTGAAAAAATAATCTAAAAATAGGCAAGTTGACATAGCTATTTGTTTTATGGCACTTTCTTTGGCAGCGAAATGCAAATATACCCTATTGTATAAATCTTACATACAGTACTAGAATGACATATAAGATCAAATTAAAATTCACTTTTCATTTAGGTACAGGCTGTTGGCAATTAAACGTAGATTAAAACAGGAAATCAGTATGCAAAGATGTTGATAGGAAAGCCATTTGCGCTTTTGTCCCACTTAAGATGTTATCACTCGACTCCACAGGTTGAGGCTGAGGCTTTTGGGTAATAATGTTGGTCTAGAACTCAATTTAAATAATAGGATTCACAATTGTTATGTCCTTACCGAAAAATTAAGCGCCTAACGACTGCGGTTGCATTACATGTTGTGATTTAAATTGTCAAGTCACTTAAAATTGATTGATGATAGCCTTTGCAATGCAAACGAAAGGGATGCGAATGAAATTATTAGCAAAGCACTGTTTAATAGATTAAAGCACTGCATAAACCTGCAGATAATAGCAATGACAATATTCTATCTTCACTAGTATGTGCACATTCTAAAAATAATCATTTTTATAGTTATCACAATGAAAAGGATCCCTGACTTCTTTATTTGAGTTGCCGACATAATACTGATATTGGAAACTTGAGATTTGCATATAGAAAGGAGGCTGCAACATGCAAACAGATGAAATGATAATTTAGATGGATGGACATGATTATGATATCGATGTATGTAATTCTGTTTTGAAGGAGATGCTCTCATCCCTAACAAATGGATTGAATATTTTTCTTCCGGGGACAATCGCCACGCTCTGCCTTTGTTCACGTCTTTATTGAATGTGGTCTGTTCTTACGATCCGGTTGGACTCGGTTTGCCTTACAACCATTTGATATTTGCCGACAGTCGAGAGACACTAGTGGAAGCAGCTTTGCAAGTTATGATTGTCGTATTAGATCATGATACGAACAATTCTTGCGAGGAAGATGTAAGAGAACCAATTTTCTTATTCATCTTAACAAGTTTTATTGGTTGTTGTTGGTAAATAGCAGTAGGGCCAAATTAAGATTTCATGCTTCTGAGCACGTCCGTGATTATTTATTTTATCGCAGTAGTACAAGACAGGTAATAATATTTTCGCTTGCACATGATGCGAAGTAACATCAGTCAGCAGTTGTTCGGATTAGTAGTTGTGATGCAATTGTAATAAAATGAGATGATGAAAGATAATTTCCATTTCTATTTCTTTATCTTGATAAAGATAGGAATCTCCTATTGAGGATAATCCTTTCATTAATTCTTAATGCACATTCATTAGTTAATCAAAACCTCTTAGGGTAATTGAAAAAACGCTTCCTGTTTACTAAATTGAATTTTGAAAGAATAAGGATGGATTAGAGAGAACTGAGATTCTGTTTTATGGCTAATTGAAATTCAAGGAAAGCGTATTAATTAGATGTACCTATACTAATGTACATTTTCTTATAACTATTTTCAGACGCAGCCAAATATGGATAATCTTTTTATTAACTATATATCTCGCATTCATCGCGAAGAAGACTTTTACTTTATTCTGAAAGGGTTCACTCGCCTTCTTAACAATCCCTTGACTCAAACATATCTTCCTAATTCTACCAAGAAAATCCAGTTTCATCAGGAGCTGTTGGTATTTTTCTGGAAGATGTGTGATTACAACAAAGTGAGTGTACAGCAAGATAATTGCCAGTTATTATCACTAATTATTCCTGACATAATTCATGCTTTATGGGACGCTCTTTGAGTTAAATAGACCAACTCAAGGTTTTCCTTTTACGGCTATTAATTTAACTACTGTCTACCGTTGGAAAATGATGTTATCTTGCTATGAATTCCTTTGTTTACAGAAATTTTTATATTTCGTCTTGAAAAGTAGTGACGTCTTGGATATATTGGTTCCTATTCTTTACCATCTTAACGACTCACGAGCTGATCAATGTAAGATTATTGCACTTTTAATGAAATAATTGTTAACGCTCATTCACGCTTTACTTATTGTGAAAACGTGACGAATTTTCTTGCTTCAGAACGATTTGAACCTATAAAAGTCTAAGTTAGAATATATAGATCATATTATAACATTTGTGTCTAGTATTTGAAACTGTAAAAGTGCAAGGCTTAATATTTGGTAACATTGTGAAGTAGCGTTATCTCATCATAGGCCTTAATTGCAATTGAAGGAACATCTAGTTTTTAATACGATTTTTTCTATTGGCACTTTTGCCCCTAGCTCGTGTTGGACTTATGCACATTGGAGTGTTTATCCTACTTTTGCTAAGTGGCGAGCGAAACTTTGGTGTCCGACTGAACAAACCTTACACTGTCACTTTGCCAATGGACATCCCAGTTTTTTCAGGAACTCATGCTGATCTTCTTATCATCGTTTTCCACAAAATCATTACCACAGGCCATCAAAGACTTCAGCCTTTATTCGACTGTCTCCTTACAATCCTAGTGAATGTATCTCCTTATCTTAAAACCCTTTCGATGGTATCCAGCACGAAATTATTACATTTCTTGGAAGCATTTAGCACACCTTGGTTTCTTTTCTCTTCTCCGAATAACCATCACTTGGTCTTTTTTCTACTGGAAATTTTCAACAACATTATCCAATATCAATTTGATGGTAATACATTTTATAGCTGACAGAATAAAATTAACTGCTTAATTCATCATCATGTAGAACAAGGAGGACGAAGAAGGTAAAAATGATTTTACTACTATTGCAGGAAATTCAAATCTTGTCTACACAATTATTAGAAAACGGAACGTTTTTCATTCGCTGGCGAATATGGCAACTGACTACTCCAGTATCAATCGTTCATTGTTAAGAAAATCTCCGCTGATAAAGAAGCCTTCAAAAGGGAAACTGGACTTAATCAAAGAAAAGCCTGTGATGGCGAAAGAGCGGAAGCAATCTTGTGACAGTACTACATCGAATCAACCGGATTCCCCGTCAATGGAGGGTTCTCATCCAGCTCTTCCAGCCGAGCCTGGTACTTTGAAAGTGAGCTTAGCTACGATTCCCTGTATAGACAAAATGACTGAGCGTGAATCGGCACATCCTTCTCCACAACAGCTGAACCAGTTGACACGTGGGAGTGGCAATGGGATCTCTCTGATGACTCATGAAGACGACACCAGCAGTAAGACACAAAGTCAACAACCAGAAGAAGAAAACGAGACTGGTACTACCACTACTTCCACTAACAGCAAAACCTCTGTGTCCTTGCAGAGTGCAGAAGAACAAATCGAACTGACTAATCCAACTACACCCACTTCAGCTACTGCTCCTTCCTCCGTACTCTCTTCAACTAAAGAAGATAACGAAGACTCTTTGGATGGAGCTTCAAGTGGGATTGATGTCGCAGTGGCAGTTGATTCAACAACCGCCGTCCAGCCGCAAGTGCAAATTCAAACCGATTCTCCAATTAAAATGTCAAGATCCCTAAGCATGCCAATTTCCCAGTCTCCGGGTATTAAAACAACTCAACAGACATCAATTACCACTACACACACAGCTGGAATGCAAATTCAAAGATCTTTTTCTGTTGTCTCCGCAGGCGTAAGTGCATTTACGATTTATAATCCTAGCTTAAGAAAAATGACAACAACTTTGCATAACATTAAGCTTTATTTTACTTTCCCAACCCCTACTGGGTATATAGCTTTTACTTTTTACGAGATTTAAAAAATAGTGCTTTTATTACGCTCATTTAACTCGAGTTTTCTTTGCATTATCTCAATCTACAACCATCCACCGTGGAATGTAGCTTATTATTTACGATAATGATACAAGGGCATTGTGAAAAGCTGAAATTTGGATCGAAGGAATGTCGCTGCAATTGTCTCCTATATACGTACATGCAAAAGTAGGTCAACGAATAAGGTTGTTCAAGAAATTGATTATTGTAAATATGCTTACACATTATCTTTGATTTTTACTATGAAGCCCACAGCCATTTAAACATGACCTACGTCATAGTCTTTGCATTATTGCAGAAGACGCAATACATCTATACCAAATAACACGCAATCTACGATATTGCGATAATGAGATGCTGATATTATGAATGAATCTTTCTGTTTACAACTTGTTGCATCGAAACTATTGTACCTTTTGCTATCTTTTTGCTGAAATGTTCTTCATGTGTTCACGTCTTAAATTAATAAGAGCGAAGAGGTAATTCATGTTTATAGTATTTGTTCATTTCTACTCCTTGTGGATTGCTATGATAGTGTTCGAATTAAATTCAGTGAATGCAATCACAGTCAGTGATCTACTAAGTACGTATTAGAGGGAAAGCATGTTGAAGTAGTTAGAGTAATTTGAATTTATAATTGGATAGTTGATTCGAGATATAAAATGTATAATTGTGCAACAGAGATAATTTAATTAACTCGGCAAATTGCTGCTTACGATTTTAACGGACAGCGGCCACTTGTTATTCACCCCATTCATAAATCATCAAACGCTGATGAAAGAGACTGGGTATAATTTGCCTGTTTTTTGATTGCACATGAATATCAGTTATTTTGAAGAGTATTTGCAATTCTAACTGACATGTTTATTCAGTAGTTTACCCGACTCTGTGTTATTATTCTATTATTGACTTATTACTGTTGACTACTACGATCAGCTCCGTCTTTATCTAATTACAAACTTGTTCGTAAATGCTAATGGACCCAACAATTACTCACCTATGCATGTAGCGTCTCATTGTAGCTCGTGGTACGCATCATCGCATAATGTGCATTGTGCACTATCTAATTGCAAATAATAATGTTACATTACGTACGTTTCACTTGCATGAGTTATGTAGGGACTGATTCAACTATTTTCTATGCAAGATACACTTGATTCTAGTATAGACTTAGCTTGCAGTGTAGTTTGCAGATAGTTTACTGATAAAACATTAATGAATGTATATTATTATGTCCTTTACTTAACGGCAGAAAGTTTCAGCACCCAATTAAGACTGTCTAACCTCTTTGAGTATTAGCTCCAACTAGATAGTTACGTCAAACAGAAGGAGATACAAATTAGCTGTAACTATAATATCTATCAATCATTTAAATATCCTCGAAAAAGAAATTATTTTACGGTCTGTAGACCTTTGTCGTATTTTTATAGTGTATGCATACGTGTTTAACACACTCACAAGAGATAACATTAACATTATCATTTGCCAAACATCTAATAATGTAGAAAAGCTCTCTGTACTGTTTAGTGTTTACGTTTGATTCATAATAATACATGAGTACATATACATTTATTGGGACAACAAAAATTATTGTAAAAGCAAAACAAACATTAAAGTTTATGTAGGTTGGACTGACTGTAGTAGTCTACTGCTAGTATAATAACATTAGATATCGTCAATTTTATTGCGTACAGCAATTTATTTGCGACTTAGAAGAAGGTATATATGAATACAAAAGCCTGCGGCACATTTTACCTGTGCACGGTTAGCAAGATTAGAAAATTATGAAGAACGTGATTTCACAATAATTAGATATCATTTAAAAACACTTAAAAATGAGTCACATTCATTCACCCAGAGCGTAAGGAAACTTCTCTCGAGTAAAATATAATAAAAGGACCAAGTAGGTATGTCTAAATATTAAAGCAGTCATACTAATATAGGTAATTGTGTTTTTACTATGCAAATAAGCTACCCATAAGTACACTTGCCTGTTTTCTACGCTTATTATCCTTATTTCCCTTTCGGGCTATCCTTTTTTTACATACTTTGATGTGTCAGAACTAGACAAATTATATGCTGAGGTACCTATATAGAAATACGCTAGGAAAAAGCTATTTATTTTGTTTAATCTCACCAAATAAGGGGTTTCGAATTGAGTGAGTGCGATTTAATTTGAGTAAAGTGTGTAGCTTGCTGTAGTTTTAGTTACGTCCTAGAGGCTCTCTTAACATTTTTATTGCAGACATGACAAGGCGTATAATTTTACTCTCTGAAGTGAACCAAAACTGTATTGTAACAGAAAGAAATGCATTTAATTTTTTATTTATTGATGAAATCATTAACCGTGTCTATTTTGGTAATAAATCAACTCTGTGTATAACCTTTATTGCAAACCAGAGTTTAATTGCTGTTCATAGGACAGAATTGTACGCTAGAAAGTCATCAAACCATTCGATTTAACTAAACACATCATAATTTTAGTACCGTAGCCAATAAAATGAATTGATGTTTAGTTTTAAGGGTTTGGATGAAATGCATGATATGGTCTGGCAAGGGCTTATTAATGTCTTGTAAGTTATTAATGTCTTGTTTGATTGCTTGAAATATGGAAGAAAAACTCTTTGTTCCCTTCAACAACCGGGAGATCCATTACCTAAGCATTATATGCACCATCTCTCTATATCCATTATTATGTGCTATACATAGTCTATTTATGTCATCTTTTCTAGACAATGGAATTTTTAACAGATTTGCATTTGAATTCTTACTGTGCTTACTCATGATAATAAAGGTGCGTGAAACACTAACATATTGAAGGGTTGATAAGCATACACTGATGTATTGTATTTTTGTGCTAATGGCCAAAGCACAAATATACTGAGTATAGAGATAATGAGTTTACTTGGTCCTTTCATGAAAAGTATAATCTTTGCACTGCATTGTATTGTTTATTTTTTGAAGGCCAGGCCTTACTGGGATAACAGAATCCTATTTCTGCTATCGTAATGGCTACAACTATACAAACCTACTTGTGTTAAAAGCCATAACCGTCCTAGAATAAGTTAATGTTACAGGTGCTCATTGACAAATATTTTGATTTTTAAAGGGGAATCATTTTGGTGTCCTTTGCAAACTGTATTGCGACATAAATTGCGGTTGACAAATCGCATTACAAAAAAGGCAAAAACCTAACACGTACTACATAGATGCTTTGTATTTGAAATTCGATTAAAATTCTGTAAAACGCTCATTTAACTGAGACTTAACCTGGGAATTGAGAAAGCCTGTCCTCTTAGTTTGTACATCAAGGATTCTTTCATATATGGCACTGTGTCCAACTATTTATTGGTTGCTTTAACCGTTTTAATGTTTTAAAGACTAAGTATACTACTTTGTATGTTTCAGAGGATAATTATCTCGATCATCTTGACATGTAATTTATTAATTCAAGATGAGACAATGAAACATAATGTGATTTGCATGATGTTCAAAGAAAATAATGGTTGTTGAATATGTTAGGATATATTTGTATAGCAGAGAATTAGCATGGGTCCTCTGGCATTTGTATATAAGCTGCATTTTGCATCTTTAATCGTGTACCTATTGTAATTAAAATGCATTCAAAAAATACTTGCTTGTAGAGTAGGAATATTATAATGTTCAAGTTTTTTCTATTGTTTTGGATGACAGGGTGAAAGTAAGTGGACACCTAGTCCTGAGTGGGTCCAGGGATGGAAAACAAAATTGCCTCTGCAAACAGTTATGCGACTGCTGCAAGTGTTGGTGCCGCAAGTGGAGAAAATTTGCATTGACAAGTAATCTATTCATTTTTATCTTTTAGATTTCTTCATGATTCTCAGTATGATTACATAGAGTATGGAGTTGTAATTTCCAACGCCTGTCTATGTGTACAAACTTTTATTCATTATGGTACTTATTGAGTATTAATTGCAATAAATTATACTTACAACACAATATATTGTGTAAAACTGAAAGCACATTGATAATGTGTTAAGGAAACAAAGTCTATGATCAAAGTAACAAGTATGATAGATATCACATTATCAGTTTGGTTAAATTATATCCTTTATGATCGTGTCGATTGTTAATGTACAAAATTAACTCTTGTTACATACTTAAGTGGGTACATGAATGAGAAACACGTTCGCTAAAGTGTCTGTGTGAATATTTTAATGATACTTAAACGTCATAAGTACATTAAGTACTATTTAAGCATTGATGTCTCCTTATCTAAAACATACGTGCAAATCAATCACAAACGCGTATCTGAATGTTATATACTGTCGAAAGCAATGAAGTACAATTGGCATTTGTATGTAGGAAAATTAGCTGACCACCAAGAATCTATCACGATTAACTTATTTATGCAGGCCTACCTGCTGCCTACATAGTATGGTACAATACGTTGGAACAAAAATCATCCTTGTCTATGATAGTGTAAGGTATGATTTGCATACTCATAACAGAATCATACGTTGAAATCTTACCAACTATAAAACTTTATCAATTCCTGAATCAATATGCTATATTAAATAATACAACAGCAAACCTTTTGTATTGTCCGGGAAGATATCGGATAGTATGTACAATATCCAAAAGAAATATGACATAGGTGTATAATAAGATAGTACAGATATACACATGTATCATAGTTACATTGTAAAGCTCGGTGAATCTATAATGCCAGCATTAATGTAGATATTATACTATGTGGTTATAGTAGTTCGGAACTACCTATTAGTAAACAAGAGCCAATACTTTTGCATTCAATGTTGCACACTGAAGCATAAAATGATCCCTGCAGAGGTTTAAAAAGGTTTATAATATTGTATACTTGTGTTTGTCTCGTCTTCTACCTATCCCTCATATTAGAGACTGCTGTTTAAAATGACATCCTTAAATCTTATTGATAGGTAATTAATTCTTCATAACAATTGTTATGTCATGTTAACTTTTTTACGGATTAAATTAGGGGCTTGACGGATGAAAGTGAAATTCTCAAGTTTCTCCAACACGGGACACTTGTTGGTTTGCTGCCAGTTCCCCATCCCATTCTTATAAGGAAGTATCAAGCCAACAGTGGGACTACTATGTGGTTCAGAACTTACATGTATGGTGTACTTTATTTAAGGTAAGAATTTGCTAATCAGCACAGAATTTTAAATGCTTAATTGTTCTTCGTGTTCTGAATGATTATAATGTATGATTATTTATTCCCATTGGAATTGCATTAGGATTAGAATGCCATGTTACAAATATTACAATTAGCAATGCTTAAATAAGTAGGTATACGTTTATGGGTGTAATATAAAGTCTTGACGCTTATGTCTCCATGTTTCTGTTACGTGTGGTCGTGTAGCACTGTAAGGTAGCTAATGGTGCCTACCTTGTGCATTTGTACCTCTTGCAATAATCCCAATTTGCATATGTAATTGTAAACTATTAGCTACCTACTTATGCACAGCCCTTTACATTTAGAAGTTGTTGTACTCAAGAATTACAATAAATGACAAATTATCAATTCCAGCCCATTTCTTTTGCTATTCACGCTCTGTATCCTTTGATCTGGTCTGGTGCGGTGTGCGTGGTCACTTTTACCAAATTCATTTCTCACTTGTTTTGCGGTTTGTTTGGCAACAAAGAACGTTGTACTAATATTCTCCTTCGTGTGAACATCACTAACATTCACAAAATCCTCTTTAGAAGCCACATTTTGCATTTCATTGCGTCAAGTTGATTGCTTCAGTTATCATTTACATGCTTTTTTTAGTTCATCTTTGTAGTAAATACTTAGCTTTGCATAAATTAATATTCTGAATTCTTGTTATGCACTTTCATAGAGATAATTAAATGTTTACATGCTCTATTGCTCCGTATATCATGGATTTATGTGCAGTATTGTTCTACAACAGCACAGCATGCTTGTGCTCATTACGGTTTAGTATACTACTTATTTTGTATGTATTTTCTGACTAACATGGAGTTTGGTTTGAACATTTCTTGTATAGTATACTGCGCTGACAGTGTTAAAGTATAAATTTTCCTTCGTTAGATTTGCATAATGTAAAAGCGAGTCATTGACTGATATTAACTGTAAATCTGTTAAAAATTCACACTTATGTGCATTTATTATGCATGGCTGAATGTGTTCAAGCATACCTTAAAATAACCTACACAATAATTAAAATAGTTTGCTAATGATAATGTTGTGTACGTTTTCAGGAATACAGATCCACCAATTTGGTACGACACAGATGTAAAACTCTTTGAAATTCAGCGTGTATGAATGGAAACGTGAACTCCACTGCTATGATTAGACTTTTGTTTTTTGATAATGAAAAATATTACTGAATCATTATATGTTAAATAGTTAGTGCGTTGTATAATGGGTTTATTTTTTATTGCCATGTCTATGTCTATGTACAGTTATAGTACACGAGTGAAAGAAAGTGTATTTCACGCTCTGTAATTGTAATTACATTCAAACAGGTATAAATATAAAGCGCGTGCAGGTTAGTTACATAGCAAAAGTAGTTAAAATTAATAATTTTGCTATCACCATTCACATAGGAATTTAGCGAACGGGTAAATTGAGAAAAGTGTCTCTATTCGTGTCTGGTTGTGTCTTATCAGCATTAAATTGTTTTAGAAGAAAATTTTGAATTTAAAACAGATTTAAAAGATTATGGTAATGACGAAACTACAGAATCCTTATAGTGGTGTTGACAAGCCTTTCTGTAAGTAAATGATGGATTCTCTTTGTTCTCTATGCAAAGTTTATTAGTTTTGCCCGATTATCAAGCAAACACAAAATGGAAATGCCTAAGGGTAGCCCATCACGCTCTACGCAGAGGAAATGTGTCAATGTCATACGAATCATAAAATTTGCCTTTATAATGCGTAGAGTAATAGCACTATTTGCAATTTACTGCATTGAAGTGTGTTATTCAGTCGTAGCTGAAATATGTTGAAATATGTAATCAAACTGATTTTCCAAATGTCTTAATATCTGCCTGTGTACATTTGTACAATATGTTTTAATCTGTAAATGACACAATGTGTACAAATATCAATGTTGGAAGTGGCTCTTAGATTAGAAATTGTGACTTGGAAGTAGAATAATTGCTCTGTGTAGTTATGTATGTATTATTAGTATAATATTTTGTAAATAAGTAGTTGTGAATAGGATTTATACTATTTGCTTGAACTCGAGATGGGATTGGATTGTTATTGTATTAAAAAGACGCATTTCTTTATCGAATCATATAAAGTGTAATTACGTTATCTAACGAGTCTATTAAATACGGACTATTGTTAATCCATTTACATACCTATGTTATTGCTTATACTAAACTAAATACTACATAATAAATAATATGCAACCCAAAAGTGAAATTAACTGCAACTAATAAGTATTAAGAGATAAAAATAAAGTCTTGAACTCTTATTCCTTTTATTATCAAGTGCAAATTGCTTCCATAAATATGATGGCCACTGTATTAACTTCCAATCATACATACCTTCACCAACATTGAGCTAAATAAAGTCCCTAGTAAAAGATTACCACGTTAATCCCCGTTCATGAATAAAAACGTTAACTCACTAACTAATAAGGTGACTCGTTTAAAATAATGCAGATAATTTATTGACTGTGTCCTACATATAAAGTCTGACCAATTGTGATTATGTGATATGCACAAAATAAGTACCTTTAAATCCTACACTAACTAACACGACGCCGGAGGATTGGACAGCATATTGCATATAGCTACATTTGTCAGCATACAATTACATTGGGATTATCGTTCAAGTATATCCTTAAATATTATATTCATAGCGAGCATTACCATTTCTAATACGTTTGCAAAAATATATTTATAGGTTGAATGTCCCTATGTTATCAGATTTTATTACCTGCATAGTACTGACCGGCTTGGCAACCTTAACAGTTTTGCGAAGACAATCGTGCCTATGTGCAAGCAGATTGTTAGTACGCGTACGAAGTATGGTAGTACTAGGCTGTGATATACATTATTCTATTACTCTTGCATATAACTACTACATGCTGGTATTCGCTATACACTGATCGCTCTTAAATGAAAGCGAATATCAATGGGAGAATTTTATTTTTACAAGCTTCGAGTAGAGTTAGACGTACACGTGTACCGTGTACCTTACTAGTCTGTAGACTATAGAGGAGGCATACACTACTTACATTGGTAATGTTATTAAATTGCATTTTTTTCTGCCTATGAAGACTGCTTTGACGTTATAACGGTTTTCTGTAAATAGCTGCTGCATCATTCGTTATTATTATGGTCTGCTGTCATTCTGCAAACCTCTAAAGCTATCAAAACAAGCTTCTTGACTTGCCTTCGTTAATTCCTGCAATATTTGCCATTCACTTTCAGTCTCAATCATATTAGCAAAGTCGCAGTTAATTAATTTTTCACAACGACAAAATTAGCAAAGAGGTTCAGAAGCATAATGATTCATTTTGCGAAATAATGGCACACTTTGCGATGCAAGGTAGAGAGCTAAAATCTGGTAGCGAGATTTTGCAATTTCTATAAGTGTACTATCGAGTTGAGGTAGGAACTCTTTTGCTATCATACAGGACACTGTGTATAAATATGTTACGAACCTTTAAGTACTTATTGGAGAATTACATCTTGTAAAATCCAGCCTGTGAATATTATAAGGGCATACAGGTATTTAAATTACATCGAAGGGCAGAACTTACAGTAAGATGAGCTGCATAAAGGTACAATAAATACTTTTCAAATATGAATGCATGACAAGTTGACAACTGTGGATATGAATCATATTGCTAAACAGGTGAAATGATAGACAGATGAGTCAAATACAATATACAGTGTTTTCTGCCGAAAAATGAAAGCTCTCGAAACCAAACTGATTCGATTGGAAGAATATGAATGGAACATGAGACAACCGGAGAAAGTTTTTGAAGATATTGATTTTCGGGAGTCTGTTCCTGCGCTTTCGTCGTCAATAGATCCTTTATAACTGGTACGTGGAGAATGTAGTTGGTCATAATAAACACCGACAATATAAGTAGATATGCACAATGTACGTACGAAGAATACGAAGAACGCAAAATATTCGGTTTAAGTTCCCCAACAGCTGCTGATCTTTTCAAACTTCCTCCTACGAAATTAGAGGATAGCTAACAACAGAAATAAGTGCTTACATACAGATTCCTGCAGGAACTCATACTACGTACACTCCCATTTAAGTGTAGGTATGACATTTCATTATCATGTAATTCCAAGAACAACTAAGTTTATTTATAAATCATATTCTAACTTTTACGAAACTTTACTGATTTGCAGGCTTTCCTGCTGTGCTGAATTCTCAGCAAATAAAACTCAATTATGGAACCTAATAACTCAAACAATTTTGGGTATTCCTACTACATGCCTAAAGGTGGCTTTTTAAAAATGAAAAATTTATGTACTTCCAATTGCTGCGACTTGTTTGGAGTATTCGACAGATATTTGGCTCCAGCATATCACCACGACAGATGCGAAAGGTATTAATATTTTTACACATATCAACTAATTTTGTAAAAGAATCGGTCAATCTAAGCTTGTTTAATTGCAGATGTAATCTGTTCTTTGTACAAATCAATTCTTTAGTTCATTAAGAAGATTGATCTTGATATTGTTGTAGTTAACATTTTTGAGTACCTGCTTGGAGAACATTTAAACAGCGTATCTTAATTTCTTTTCAGATCAGTTCAAATGAAATTGTACACGATGCACAAGCGAGAGTTTGTGATTATATTCATGGGATTTTTTGTGGCACTTGGTCTTGTCATTTTCATTGGTCTTGTTGGTAGGTACAATACAAACTATGCAATGACTCATCCACATAAATTTGCCTAGAAATGTACTGCTACCACATAGATATCAGTTTTATGATTTGTTTCTTGGAAAACTTGTTTGATAATGTTTTTGGTGAAAACTGTAGTGTTTAATTAAGATAAATGACAATAAAAACACGATTCTTTAATTTGATATCTTAGGACCTCCTATAACGTGGACTCAAGAAGTCCGAGCATCTTCCTTAGTCAATACAAGCCACATGGCCACAGGGCCCTTTGGACTGACCTCACCATCTCTAACAACATATCACCAACAGCTTTGGTTGATAGCCCAAGTGGATACAGGAAGTATTGATGGTAAGCAGAATGTAAGGTATATTATTCATTGTCAGAAAAATGCCACAAATCTCTTTTGTGTCTAGATGAAACATTTGAGAAAACGTTTACGATATTTCTCGATCTCTATGGGATATCTAATAAAAAACCGGTGAAAATCATGGATCATCGTGCAAAGCGAAATAGACGTCTAAACTGCCCCGGCGGAGGAAAATGTGAACCCTTCACAGTTCTCCATTTGGGGTTTATTGATTTCGCAACATACTTCATAGACATAACAATCTCGGGCTTGGACAAGGTTGACGAACGATATAAAATCAAGGATATTGAATTTCATGTGAGTATTTAACTCTCTAAGCAAAGCAACTCATGTTCAATTCATTTATAATTTGCACAATTTGGTTGAGAGAAGGATTGCTAATACTAATGATTACAAGTTAGAATTTTTTATCAGCATAGTAAAATACTTAGCCATAATAATACTGAAGAAGGTTTATTAATATATCATGTTTTGTAATTGCGACTGAGCCACTAATGACAATCTATAATTTTTTATTGTTGTGTTAATCTGGAAATCAATGACACCTCCCACGAATGACAAATACTTAACACGCAACAATACCTGTGTCATAATGACAGTTCAAGACCTACAACCCGTCCTTCACCCAATTAGAAATGTCATTCCGGTTCATTTATACAGCAGGCTGCTTTGCAATCACGGTAAGTCAATAAAAACTTTTCAAATGAGCATTGTGCACTCATGCTCTCACTTTTATCATCTTAAATGTGCGTAGGTAACTGACATTGCTGTAACTTAAAATTGTTTCATTATTGCATTGTTTGCGTAAGACTAATTCTGCAATTTGCAATGCACTGTATTCCTACACAATAATTATATACTATGGAATGTCCTTATATCGTCATTGTATACAAGTAATTTTAATACCTGCCTATATTATAGCATCTGCAGCATTATACTACTAAATCTCACAATGCCCATCTTTTGTTTTAGCCCTGTCTAGTTAAGTGAAGCGTCAAACCACAATAAAGCCAGAAAACTCTCATTTATGTAGTAAAGACTTAAGTACTATAAGGGTGTTATGTTTTGCTCTCCTAGTGTTGGTTTATGTACGTCCTCAGAAAATACGTGATGTCCGACTGGTCCATTGAACAAAAGTGGATGTCTGTTCTTCTCCCACTCCTTTTTCTATACAATAGTAAGTACTTTGTTTGTTGATTTCAATTAGTGCCTCTTCCACTTCAAACAGATGAGAATTCCTTAAGAGCTCCTTTAATTGTCATTATGAAGTACACAAGATAATTGCATGAAATTGACAACTGGCACGTAGTAAACCAGACAGGCCTTATGTTCACTGGTGTCTGTTTACAAATACAAGCTTCATAACATCAGCCATAACTTTTACGTTCTAAACCTGCATTTTATGTCGACTGACTGTAATTGTGATTGCGATAATGAAATGCAGGTATAGCTGTCTTGAATATTTTGGTGGTAGTTGTAGCATTTGATTGTTGCGCATCTTTCTCTACAATTTACAAACGAGACGAATGTATGTCTGAAAATAAGATGTTTATTATTGTTATTTGTATAATCTCATAGACTGTATTACCAAAGTTTATTGGGCAGTCATAAACTGTCTAAGGTAGTCTTGGATGTTTTCTACTTCAATAGTTTAAGATTTGGTACTTATGAGAATAATGCATAGGAGTCAACAGTCATTATTATACTGAATTCCGACATAATATTCTAACACCTATTGTTACACGTAAGATGTGCATGAATATGGTATGTAAGATCGTAATAAGATTCGTAAATATCAGAATATCTGATGTATGCATGGATAGGAGACGTAACAGTGAGAGCACTGACAAGAGGACTTATTTGTAGTGTATATTTATTTATCTCAATTTTGGTTATGGCAATCACAATGACAATCGTTTCGATCAACGATCAACCCTTCCCATTTATATGCAAATTATTCTAATGAAGTGCCATTATTAATTAAGGTTATGACTATTGTGGAAAAGAATACTAATGAATGAATCTGTTAGTTTGAAAATTGTGAAATGTCTTGATTCTCTTTAGATCCAGCTTTTCCTCTCATGTTTCTTATCAACTCAAGTTTTCCTGGGATGCTTGACGCTGTATTCCAAATAACTTTCATATCTGGTCTCTTTCTATTCTGGCTGTCAATCTACCATGGCCTGCGCCAAGTAAATTACAAATAAACTCTTCACTGTCATTATTTACTTACACCTTTATATCCTTATCATTTAGTAACACCTTATGTGCAACATCTTAAAGTAGGCATTTGCCAATAAATACTTGCACCCACCAATCATAATTATCATCTCCTCCCCACACGACATGTCAATTACACTCAGTCAATTCACAGCACATACAAGTGCACAGATAAGGAGATTCTCAACTAATGGTATGATACGATTAACCTTGTATACAGGTGGAAAGGAGATTCCTGACTTTTTATTTGCCAAAAGTAATCTTAGTTGGTTCTCTTTGGCTATCCGCTATTATCCTGGCAGCTTGGCAAAAAATGAACGTTGCAAAGGATCCTTCCTACAGTTATGTATTGGACACTGAAAAATTTAATGTAAGTGCTTAGAAAATCTTCTTTAAGCTAATACACACAACAGACTAATTACTTTTGTGGCAAAATGACATACTTTCATAATGATAAATTGCTAAATTCTAAGTATTATTTGTTAATAAAGCATCATTGTACCATGGTGTATTTATTACAGTTCAGTATCATATTGTGCTTATACTTTAACAGAATGAAACCTAATACTAAATGCAACAATAGCTATGATAAGAGAAATCTCGTTATTAAATGCATACTGTGAAAAGAATTAACTTTTATTGTCGGTAAATTACAGAACTTAAAAAACTTCTTCATCACAAGCGGAGTATGCTACTTGATTTACTTGGTGTACCTTGTCTTGAAAGCGTACAGTGAACTGAGATCTATGCCGTATTTTGGTAAGATTTTCTTGATGTTTCATATAAAAGTAAGCACATGAAAATGTATTGTGCCAATGATACCACTAAAATGTATAAGATTCATCGATTTTCATTCATGATACAGATCTACGGCTGAAATTTCTTACTGTCCTTATGCTCATCGTGATGAAAGTGAGTATGGTAGTGACATATATGCGTTTTGGGATGGACGTTTTGGAGGACCACTTTGTTGCTGATTTGTCAACCAAGTATTCTTCTTCGGCTGAATTTATGTCGTTGTATGGACTCCTCAATTTTTACGTCTTCACCATGGTCTACGTGTATTCCCCGTCATCTTCTGCCACTCTTAATTCATGTAAGCAGATTTCTCCTTCCTATTGTGTAGACTTTACCAAACCAGTATGTCTTCAATTATTAAAATAATACTTTTTCGAAAATCAAAACATTAAGTGTGCGGAAACACTTTTCTATATTATTTGAACTGATTTCTCCTATAGCTTCGCAGATAACTAAAGACAACCCATCGTTCTCAATGGTGAATGACAGTGACGAAGATGTTATTTACGGTTCAGATGAGGAAGAAACCAAAACTCCTCTAAATCACCATTCACACTCGCAGTCAAACCATCATGATGACAGTGACTGATGGGAAAACTTAGCTGTACCAAATTGACACGGATATCCTTCTCGCAACAGCTAAATCACAACTATAAAATATAAAGAGTGAATGATTTTATTGACATTATGTACTTCTACTTGCGGTTAAGGGTAACTAATTAAAAGATATGTAAACCACGACCCCTTGAAACAATTTGATTAGAAGATCATTTAGACATTAGAGTCATCCTTCCTACATACATACACCCTATATACTCCTAGCATATACCTATCATCAGTTACGCTTTCATAAGAATTTAAAGAAGGCAAACCAATACTGAGATTTGCAAACAATTACATAGAGGTAATGCATAAATAACTAGGAAAGTGCATAACTAGGAAGTTGAAAAATTTAATGTGTAGTAAAGGAGCAATAGCAGTATTATTGTAAAAAAAACGTTAGAAGTTTGAATCTAAAATTAAGACTAAGAGAAAGAAGTGATTATTAATTACAAACATTAATATCAAGTAACAATCTCTTGAAATTGTACTGAAATCTTAAACCAATTATTGTATTCGTAATAATTTTTCACAAATAAAGTTAAGGATTCGTGCAACAGGTGAACATTAGGTGTGAAATATGGATGCGTGTACAACGTGTATTGAGAAGGGCATTTCTCTCGTGTATTTTATTGGTGTAACCACCTAATATTACAATAACCACAAACAATAATAAATAGTGCATAGTGTAGTACAGGTATTGAAGTCTAATTGTCTAATGTCAATGTTATGCCACCTATGCTATTCTATTTATTTCTGTTCGAATAGAAATCCAATACACAATGTAATAAATATCGGTTTGTCTTCCATTTTGCAAACCAGCACAGACGTCTTTCTATGCTATTTTGCCAGATGGATAACTTTCAGAAACTCTTCTATACGTCAAATAAAATTTATTATTTTTTCTGAACCTCACCAATAATTTTAAGATAAACCAAATAGCTTATAAATTAACATCCAAATGGGATCCAATGTTTTAAAATGTAATAAAGTACATGAGGCAGTTATTTTAATTGATGATAATTATTGCAATTGTAGCATATAGTTTATAATGTTAATTGAAGAAAGCTTGCATATAATGCTGTGTTTAAAGTGGCAATTTCGCAAATAATGGCCTAACAATAACAATTTTTGCAATAAGAACATTATACACTGTATTGAATCCCTCAAGGAAAATCTGAAAACTCGAAATTAAATTAACAAACTGAAATACTACTTCTTTTTTACACTCTGAGATCCCATAGTACTGTTATGACTGTTAACTATTTGTCTCATTTTTTTCACTTCGTCGGCACCAACTTGACAGCAGCCCCCAACTACATTGGCACCCAAGTCAATCCATTCATTGACGTATGTGTCTAACGTAGGGACAGGATCTTTAATCCATCTTTTCACAGAACCAAAAGTCATTTTCAATCAACGTGATATACTATGTACTAAACAGTAGCAGTTTTAGTAAAATTTTTTACCCTTTTCCTGGAATCCAGTCTTGACCTGTATTAGGGTATGCAATCAACTTAATATTTTTTCCAATTTCAGGATTTGATATTCGAAAATTTGCAATTTCTATTAGAAAATGCGATATGTCTTTTGGGGCGCAGCAGTTTATGCCAAAACCCCATACTTGAGAATAGTTAGATACCGTTTTGAAAGCGTCGGTTATAGAATCTCCGTGAGCAGTGAACTTAGCATCCGCGTTTTCCTGCAGAATTAGAACAATCATTAGATACGAAGATTCCAAAAATAAGTAGAAATTTTGGAATTAAACAACCAAATATTAAGCTTTGTTCAACAGCTATCTCCCTAAATCATATTTTTTGACATACCTACACAAATGTACACAGCAAAAATTAGTTACCTTACCTTACTTTATGATATATTTACCAACCTTAACTGAAAATGAGACCCAAACTTTCACAGTAGGGAATTCCACTTTTAAAAAAGCAAGTAACACTTCAACTTCTTTAACAGACGGCATTGTTTCAAGAGCCAAAAGGTCGATGCCTTCTCTCAACAGAGCTCTTACTCTAGGTAAATGAAGCTTTATAATTTCCTCTTTGGTAACAGTATCGACATAAGTTCCTTTATACTCAGAACCATCACATAAGTATGCTCCATAAGGTCCAATGGACCCAGCAACTAACGGTTTAGATCTATTTTTGGAAAGATCTGTAACAAAAATGAATAATACTGTTCAATGAGGACTTGTTTTCTATTCTTCTTTCAGCAAAATAAAAGACTGTCAAGCAGTTCTAAAGTCCTAATTTTAAAACAAACGGGGCTAACCAGATTGAAGAAATGTCTCCACGGCCTTTCGGGCTAAACCAACTGAATTAGCAATAAGACCTTCAGCCGTTTCTTCATCAAGAGACAAATATCTAACAAAGCCAGGAATCGTTGCCTGATATGTGGACGTCTCGATAATGTCAGCTCCAGCTTTTATATAGAAAATGTAATTTTTTATTTTACACAACATTTTTATAGTAGGCTATGTACATAAATTGCAAGGCTGCAGTGTATATTAGTATTAATTATAAACACAAGTATTAAACCATTAATGAACAAGCCAGTGATGTTTAAAAGTCGGGAATGGGAGTGATTACGATTAGGTAAATAGGATAGGGACAATACAGTGACCGAAGTCGTTTGTAATCCGACCGAATTCAAAATCCCAAGTGAACAATAGTTATTGGGGCTAGGGGCTAAGTGACAAGAGCCTTTTTCTGCAAGCTGCACACTTATGTCAATAAATTGAGTATGATATCGTATTATCGTATGCGCTAAGCTACACCGGGTGATTACTGTATAGTTATTATATTTCATAGTAAATTATGATTATATCTGACCTTCTAAATATGACAAATGTGTTATCACAATTGACTGTGGGTCGCAATGTAGAGCTTTAGCCGTCCACAGTGGCTCTTTGTGAACATCAAACGTTACATGCTTCTCCAACTCATTGGAAAATCCCCCATCCAGGAGCAAAACTTCTGAATCCATACTTTCCATACTTGTCCTTGTTCTCCACAAAACAGTCTAACGTGATTTCTTCTGACTGCGGAGAATGAGACTTAAAAGTGTGACGTCAGATGTGCACACCCACACAAAGATCGTGACTTAAAAATTAAACATGCCACATAACTTCTAGTCTAGGCGGTGCCCCTAGTTTAACCACTTATTAACCTATTATCTTTGTCATTTGCTTCCCGTTATTATTTCTGCCTTTTTTTTGACCTAATCCAATTAAAATTAAGCATATTACTATGCTTGTTAGGTTTTAAGGGTTGGATTGGACATAACGGTGCGCAAATTTCTAAGTCCCACAGTACCACTATATCTCGGGATATTTAGACATGACCCCCCAATGTTTCATCGGATCTTTATCGGACATGACCTGAAAGTCACGTTTCCACCCACCCGACGGGGGTATGGGGAAAAATGACATTCCACCTAAATTGTTTTACACCTAAAATTGGTCATTATGTTTATTTCATTTAGGTTAGGTTAGGTTAGGTTAGGGGGTGGGGAGGGTGGAAACGTGACCTTCAGGTCATGTCCGATAAAGATCCGATGAAACATTGGGGGGCCATGTCTAAATATTCCGGGATATAGTGGTCCTGTGGGACTTAGAAATTTGCGCACCGTTATGTCCAATCCCACCGGCTTTAACAATAAAACAGTTTATTTTTTATTAGGTTAGGTCAAAAAAGTGGCAAACATAGTGACGAGAGGCAACGGGGACAATATAGTAATGTAATAGGTTAAGTGGTTAAACTAGGGGCAACGGGGGAGGGGGTAGCGGAGGCAACAGGGGCAATTGAGGCAACGAGATCCAGCTGCCTAAATCCAGCCTATAACTTATTACAAACATTACATACCTGATACAGATTAAAATTCTGAGTAATCTGTATAATTATTATGGGAATTTTTGCATAAAATATTATCTCTACATTTCCTTACCAAATTACCAATTGCAGCTTCTATTCTTGTACAATTTCACTGGATGTAGAATGTAGATACTTGTATTTGTATTGTATTTGACACCAACTCGGTTTTGTGACTTCTTAGATTAGCTACATAACATTGTTGTCTTTTCTGAGGTACAAAGACAATATTTTAGTTCGCCAAAATAAATAGTTAAATAACTACACAAATAACAAAGTGAGTGACCAAAATCCAAAATAAGCCATGCATTGTCATTTACAAAATATTTTACTCCGTCTTATCTCAAGAGTTTTATTTTACCCAGGTTTTGAATTCTTTGCAATTAGCATAGATTAGACATTTATTATGGGGTAAAGCAGGATTGCAAGAAGTCTCATATACTCATAATACATTGGCTTGGCGTATGCAATGCAATGCAATGCAAATCCTATACTTAAAAGAGAACCTAAAACCGGGTCACAATCATCTTTCTGTTGAACAGGATTTTCAAAAATTTCAATACCTCGTGGAAGTGTGTAATAATTAAATAGCCTAAAGCCTACTACCTTCTAGAGACTAGAGTGTATTGTGTTGACGATACGAATTCACTACACTTACACGATACGATACAACAGGTTTATTTTGTTGATCAAATTTTTATCACCAAATAAAATAGATTAAAAAAATGGTAAAAAAAGGAGACTTTAGGAGGAAGCAAAAAGAGAAGAAAGCTGTAGAGCGACAGGATAAATCTCTGTGTGTTAAGATAAAAAACAGAATTGAAAAGTCTTTAATAAAGTCGTTGGTGTTAGCCCTCCATCCTGGAATAGATGAAGTTTACTTTCCCCGTCAAAAACTACCGAAGTAATATACTTTAACAAATTAATAATTATTTAATTATTAATTGTTAATAAATGATAAACCGCGCGCGTGTAATGCTGAAAGGTTTTTGACGTTATTGTTTATGTAAATATATACAATTAATTGTTGTAGGTTTTTTTTCGTATTATGCAAAAGCCCAACTCTAAAAGAAGAAGTAAGAAAAAAACTAAAAAATTTCAAAAATGATGACGTCGGGTTTCTCATTCCTAAAGACGTGTATCTACGAGAGCCAAAGCCAAAAGAGATTAAAAAAAGATCAATTGACAAGAAGACGTGAGTACTTATTTCTGACGCACCGCACCCTTAATTTTTTAAATTATTTGTCTTGTAATTGGTATTTTGATATACAATACAACTACAATATTAACAGTAGATATAAAAAAATCCTTGTTCTTAGAATTGTTCTTGAGGGAGTTCCACGGTCTCTAGAAACAAACGTCATAGCGGAAGGATGTCCAAAAGCTAGTAAAATTAATAGATTCAACCCTAGAAGATGTTATGTGCACTTCGACAATGTTGAAGAGGCAATGGAGGCATTTGAACGCCTAAGTTCTGTACCTATTCAAGGATCATTGTTATTAAAGCCGAAATTCCACAGTCTTTCAGTCAAAGACACAGACAATGATTCTACGAGTTCACCAGAAAAAAATACTGAGGAGTCTTCTGAAGAAGTAGAATCTGATTAGGATTCAAAATAATAAAATATAATACTCTTTACAACTATATTTTTCCTATAACAATACATCGGCTAATGCTAACTGTAAATAGTAAATACTACTGCTTTCAACCAAAAGAGTATAAAATCCTAAAACGAATTAATACCATAAAATATTAAACTTCTTTCAAAAATCACCAACCTTTATTTTTTATGTCATAGCGGTGCAAAAGTAACGAGGAATAAGTGTACTGATAGTTTCAGTAGTCCGTGAAACCGCTATTTGGGAGTTGCACCTGGATACGCATTCTGATTGGTCGAAATTTTTTGAATCCAGCGATCTGATTGGTTATTGCAGTAATGAATATTCTATAGATTCCCCAGATGGGGGAATTTTAACAACATTTTGCAATTACTACAAAATACAATACAATCCATGAATATTATACACAATGTATACAAAGTTTAAACGTTGCAATATACAACAACGCAGTCGAATCATTATGAATCATTTACCCATTTACCCATAGTAATATAAACACTCGTTTTGCAAAACACCAGCTATAAACAGAAGTACAAATCGATGTTATGTGAACATTAATTTAAAACCTTGTTGTTGAAATGCGAATTCAATATAATTTTACTACATTTGGTTACGAATGATCACATACGTTTACTAAATTGATAACATAACAATCCCAATATCAGACAGAACTCTGTAGAACTCTTCGGCTGAATTTAGGCAGCGGTACTTCGTCCCCGCTGTTGCCTGTAATTACAAAATGTTGTTAAAATTCCCCCATCTGGGGAATCTATAGAATATTCATTACTGCAATAACCAATCAGATCGCTGGATTCAAAAAATTTCGACCAATCAGAATGCGTATCCAGGTGCAACTCCCAAATAGCGGTTTCACGGCTGACTGAAACTATCTAGTATGCATAATTTTATTATACAAATTGATATTATTTAGTTTGAGTATTGAAGAAAATAATTTCTATTACTGTTCTATTTTCTATACAATCATTTGATTGACCTTCGAATATTAAATATAGGCTATAAAAAAAAGAATTTCTTGCTGTTTTAATGTTTGTACTGTACAAGAATTTCATATTCATACCACGACACACATCAAAAGGCCAAGAAAGATAATAATACGGAAAAGGTGGAGAACAACTGTGTATTTAACAAAATATTTTAATACAAAAAAATTACATGAATATTCTCATAATCATTATGTAAAAGGCATAGCTTTGCATAAGGAATAACGTAAGAATCTGTCTACATACATGCAAGGTCTGGTTATTATCATCAAGTCAATCAAGTGGTGAAACTGAAAATCAGTGAAAATACAGGAAAATGAGGGAACGATAATTTCCCTTTCATAAGCCATTATGTCTAACCTTTTAACCATAAACAACTGTGGGCCGCAGAGGCGAAATAACGAATTTAGGAAGGTAATAGCTGATGCTAAGTACCAAATCAAACGAATACAAAATTCTCTTTGTTGTAATATGTGCAAATTCCTAAGGTTATAAAGTACATTTTTCATGCATTTTTTACATTATTAATTTAAACACCAATTTGAGCAACATTATCTACATGTTTTAGTTGTATCTTACAAGTTAAATATTAGCGACTTCTGTATTTACTGTATTACTTGTTCCACTATCTGCATTTGCTGGATCACTTTTCTCGCAGCTATTGTCTTCCAACTCTGAGTTCTCTGATTCAGATTCTGAAGAACTATCCTTTGTTTTAGTATTCGCTGATGTTGACTGCTTTGCTTTCTTCCTGGCATTCAATTTCTTTTTCATTCGTTTTGCTCTCTTCTTTGCAGTCTTTAATTCTTCTTGTCGTTTATTTTCCTCAATTTTTTGCCGAAATTCTACATCCTGCTGTTCAATTTTTCCCTTTTCCTGAATAAACTTTTGTCTTGCATATTCTTTTCTACGAAGATGACGGTAAACATGAAACTCTCCACTACCTGTAATGCAAATGCAAACACGTCATTTCTTAGTGAGCTTTTGCTAGATTTAATAATAAAATAATTGATGTTTGCAATCCAACCTATCCTCTTTTTGTGGTATGGTACATTTATGACATGATTTAGGATTAGGGCCTAACTTATAATGCAAAACCCCCTTTCTTTATTCCCGATCCTAGCCCAACTCCTCTGAACTATATGATTAATTTAAATTATTTTTGGTGGGAACAGTATGTATCCTTCTCTGCTACCGTCTCGAGGGATCGGGAATAAAGAAAGTATTTGTACTGATTTGATTATGATGTAATCAATGTAGCCTGTGCATTATGCACCTGTATATAATGTGGACACTCTAATAAAGCTAATATGAATATGAAAGGCTAACCTGCTCCAGCGCTGGATCCCATGATATTCCGAACAAATTCGGGGGGAGGGGGTAAATTTTTATCCTTTGGTTTCACGGGAAGCATAACAGGCTTATCTGGATTTGCAAAAAGACGTTGCAATTTCATCCTTTGATAATCAGCTGCATTTTTCACAGGGACTATTGGCAAGTCTGGCTTCTTTTTTTTCTTTTTTCCTTTGGTTTCATCAGGGTTGATTGCCTTTGTTTCAGGAGCCACATTCATCTTCGAAATCGACAAGTTAGCCTGTAAGATAAAAAGACACGATCGAAATTAGAAATTACTGCCCGATGCTACCAAACCAAAGGAAGGAATATATATTTCTGCAATTGCACAAAAGATAATGACTTACTTGTTCTTGTCTTAGAATAATGACTTTTATCAGTCAATCAGGATCAATCAATGTAAAAACTGATCAAAGTAAAAAAACTAACAACCCACACCAACCCACATTCATCATAATAAATTATTATTCATTTCCGTATTTATTAATATACCAATAAGTCTCTACTCAAAATCTAATGCCAAAGTTAAAATCCGCGGCATTTCTATGAACAATTTCATTGGTGTTGTAGGGAGATGTTTCATTTCAGTTTACCTTTAGGTACCTATCTATATACCATGACCTAATCGTATCGTACTCAATACTTTATGTACCTTATGAATTTGTACAATTTGTAGTAATCTTCAATACCTACTTACATTAAACTTAAAACAAGCAATCAAACAAAACAGGCAGTAGGCACTAGGCAGACTAGACGGCCTGACTTTCTCGCTTGTATGTACTACTACACGTATGTACGGTCGGTAGGTACGGTACTACTTGTGCTATAAAAGTGAAGTATCAAATTTTGCCATGGACGTATGTAAATTGACGTATACTATAACACTCACTCAAGAAGATAAGGTTTTGTAATCGTATCATAGTAGCTTCGCTGGCACTTTCATACAATCGACGAAGTAAAGGTAAAAATCAAAATGTTTTGGATTACTTTAGGAGCGTCAATTGTTTCAAGTTTTGGTTAGGTGCACAGAATTTTTTAATATTTAAATGATATTGTTATCTGTAGTCTGTACTTTAGAGACTGTACACTTTTGACTTCTGCCTGGCTATGGTTGATGGTGGCTGGCCGGGATACTTTTTGACATCAGATTTTTTTGTTCTAACTTCTAACATCTAAACGAAAGTCCTATTCTTGGTACTAACTTTTTTGAAAGAAATTTCACTGCGAATACAGTCAAATTTAGTCAAACTTTCACTTATGACTTACGAGTAAGAACAGCTGCTTTCTGACAAAGAAAAGTTTAAGGTCTCTAAATTATTTTTTAAGGTTACATGTTACCAGCTGACCAGTGGTTGGTTCAGACATTTTTGATGATTTTTGTATTTGTAACCTGTAAATATCAAATATCATATATTGCATCTTATTGACTAGAATTTGGGGTTAAAACTTATCAACTAAAGTTACAGTTTAAAATTATAAACAAGAGAAAAATATATTAACATTGGTATCAGCTGTTTTTAAAATTGTTTTGTTCAATATTGTTTTTAGGGAACACTATAGTCTTTGGAACCCTTTGTAATAAGGATGGGTATTCCAAAGTATTACCGTTGGATATCGGAAAGGTATCCATGTCTTTCCGAAAAAATCAAAGATTATCAGGTATGATTTTTTAAAGGTTTTTAAAGTACACGATATGGACCTTAGTGTGTATATTTGATATTATAAATAATACCATTTTTAATGGAAGTTTAACAACCTGGCAGGTGAATTTCCTTACATAATTGTACAATATTACTGTGTTCTAGATCCCAGAATTTGACAATCTGTACTTGGACATGAATGGAATAATTCATGCCTGCTCACATCCTAATGACGAAGATATTCATCTTCGGATACCTGAAGATTCTATTTTTCGAGCTATATTTGCTTATATCGAATTTCTTTTTAAAATGATAAAGCCGCAAAAAGTCTTTTTCATGGCTGTAGACGGAGTTGCTCCTCGGGCAAAAATGAATCAAGTATGCTTGTAATATTATTGTTACATTTTATAATTATTTTTAATACCATTGTCATCGACGATGACCTATAATTCTTTTTTGGATGGATTGTGCTACAAAAATGTGAGTGTAACGTAACCAATTTGAAATAAAAATAATTTGTTAATTTACAGCAAAGAGGACGCAGATTCCGCTCTGCAAAACTAGCAGAGGATCAAGAAGCAGATGCTATCCGAAAGGGAGAAGTTTTACCTAAAGAAGATAGATTTGATTCTAATTGCATTACTCCAGGAACTGAATTTATGGCAAGGCTTCACGAACATTTGAAGTATTTTATTCAAGTCAAAGTTTCTACGGATGCTTTATGGCAACAAGAAGGTTTGCAATTCATAATCTGTTTCTTAATACATTTATGTTTAAAAACTTGATTTTTATACGAATTCATTTTTATTTAACTTTAGGTCTGAAGATTTACCTGTCAGGTCACGATGTTCCAGGTGAGGGGGAACATAAAGTAATGGATTTTATTCGACACATCCGTTCTAAGCCAGACTATGACCCCGAAACAAGGCATTGTCTGTATGGGCTGGATGCAGATTTAATCATGTTAGGCCTCTCTACGCACGAACTCCGATTTTCCCTTCTTAGGTAACATATTTTGCATTTGCAACCTACCTATATATTTCTAGTTAGCATCCTCAGCCGTGCATTTTTAATTCCTATGACTATGACTTTTATTATTTTAGGGAAGAAGTAAAATTCAGCACTCAGAAAAAAGACAGAAGAATTAAAAAATCCGTACCACCTCCAGGGCCACCAATTGAAACCACAAATAATCTTAATATTGAGAATATATCTTTGTTTCGTTCTATGGTGGACCCAGTGGATGGGTTGGTGGATGGTCCGAAAAAAGGCAGCCAAATGGAAGCTCCGACATCTACAGTAATTGGAGGCTTACAGTATTCAGATATGGCTAAAGCAACTCCAAGTACTCAGTCTCGTCAAGAGTCACGAGAACAAAATCCTGACGAATTTGGCAAGAATTTAACTACAGCTGCTCTGGATGAGAAAGGCAATGTGAGAGGGGGATATCGAGCCCCCTTGCCAAATAAGCAGACTTTTTATTTACTTCACCTATCTCTACTTAGGGATTATATAGACGAAGAGTTTCAGCCACTTCGAGCAGAATTAGAAAAGACTGGTAATCTAAAGTAAGTTTATCTATATATAATTTTTTGGTAGTTATTTGATGCTTGTTGTATGATTTGATGAATTCTTTATGTTTAAAGTATGAATCGGTGAAATTCAACGTTTTATTTGATGCTTGTGGTAGGTATGATCTAGAAAACGTACTCGATGATTGGATATTAATGAGTATTTTGGTTGGAAACGATTTTGTTCCACATTTACCTAATTTACACATCACAAAGGGTGCTTTACCCATGCTATACAAGACGTATATGGAAGTTATCCCTAGCCTTGGAGGGTACCTAAATGAAAATGGGATTCTCAACTTGACACGCTTTGAATCATTTATCAGAGCTATAAGTCGGTTTGATTTAGAGGTTTTCCGGGAAACTTATGATGACATGCAATACATGGAGTCCAAAACAGGAAAAAATATTGTCCTTGGAGATAAAATGGTACATACTATAGTAAAAATTTACTGTGGTTTTAGTTTTCTTTGTGCTAATTAAATTTTCTGTAGTTTGAAGATTTTGACTTTGAAGAAAACAATTTTGTGGAAGAAGCGCTAGAACCACTATCTTCTGAGCTTCAGGCTCTGGTTGCTCGAACTAATACATCCGTTTATGGAGAAAATCAAGGGGAAGGCACATTACGCTGTGGAGCGTTCTCAGACGACGATGAATATTTTGACTCTGACGACAGCCCGGAAATGCGTCTCGAATTTTTTCACCACAAAAGAGACTATTATATTAGTAAAATTGAAGTTGAAGAATTAAATAAACCTACCATTCAAAGCTTGGCTGCGGAGTACGTTAGGGCTGTCCAATGGGTATTGCTATATTACTATAAGGGTGTAAGTTCGTGGGGCTGGTATTACCCTTTTCACTACGCCCCTTACTCGTCGGATTTAAAAAACTTTGAAGAAATGGATGTTAATTTTGATAAAGGACAACCTTTCAAACCATTTCAACAGCTGTTAGGTGTGCTGCCTGCTCAAAGTAAAAAACTACTGCCAAAATGCTATCAAGTAAGTTAATACCAATTGTCATTAAGATGCAATAATAATCTCTTAAAAGGTGCTTAGGAGGCTTAAAGCTTATTTTTTCACATTAATAGTGGTTGATGACTGATGAAAAATCTCCAATATTAGAGTATTACCCTGAAAAGTTTACTCAAGATTTAAATGGAAAGAAGCAAGATTGGGAAGCTGTAGTACTTATTCCATTTATAGATGAAATAAAATTACTAGGAGCGATGGAGAATGAGTCAGCTAAGTTAAGCAAAGAGGAACAACATAGAAATTTGCGGGGTCCGATGTTGTGCTACAGGTATCAAAAATCAGTTTTTATCTTCATTCTTTCAATTACTACCTATTTAACATTTATTTTATACATACCTCTGTTTTCATATTCACTAGCTACACGAAGGAGGATTGTGGCGTAGTTATTCCCCCAGCGTTATCGTTTCCACCGTTATCATCCTCTAAAGCTAATGTGCAGACTATTGACGATTTGCCGTATAGTGCCCAATTATTGCCTAAAGGAATTCATCCCAGGGCGAAAAGGGATACTATATACCAAGGGTTTCCCACTCTTAAGTCCATTCCTCATGACGTAAGATTTATAATATTTATTTTACCTATATTGCACTGTCTGCTATTAACTAAAGTATTTTACTATATTATATGATTCATCTATTGTGAATTAGAGCTCGCTGGAGAAAGCTGAAGTAAAAATATTTGAGTTTTTGTCAAGAGAGGAATCTATGATTATTGCAATGGAAAAGAATCTACTGGAAGAATCGGATGTGAAATCTCTCGCTGTAAAATTAATCGGAAAAACTATTTGGGTTAATTGGCCTCATCTAACTTTCGTTTTAATATCTGCTGTTAGTTCAAAAGAAGGAAAATATTTGAAAGACAGGGATTATATTTACCGAGGTAAATTTACGTCTATCTATAAGTTACAATCTTTGTTTTTACGAAAGTACATAGTATTTAAACTTATCATTTCTTAATGGATCATATGATTAAATTGTTTTTTATCTTTAGACAACGATTTTAACGAAAAAGACTTCAACTTGACTGGAAAAACTTTAATAGAAAAACATCTCAAATGTAAAGGCATTAGGCTTGGAGATAATTTAGACATTATAATTTGGGCTAAAATGATGGAAGGACGAAAAGTAAGAGTTGACTCCAGGGGTAAAGTTGTGTTTGACGTGCAGGTAAAATCAAAAATCAATTAAGGTAATACATTGTTACGTATTTCTGTGCTAAAAGTATATCTTATGTTTGGATTTTTGTAAACAGTGGGGAAAATTAGAGCAACCATTTACCCTTTCCACTGCAATATACGATGAAAACGTAAAGGAGACTTTTTACAAGGATCACAATATAGCTAAATCCTACATCGAGTTATTTCCAATTGGAGATCAAGTTTTTTCTATTGGAGAAACCGAATTCGGGAATATTGGAGTCGTTAAAGGTTATGAGGAGAAAACTGCTTCTGTAGTTGTGGAGTTTGCCAGTCACTTGTACGATGACGAGGAAAATTTAAAAGTGAGCCATAAAATTTAGAATTTTAATTATAGATTTCATTTCTAAAAAGCTAACTTAAAGTTTTCGGTGTTTATAGAGCGCTGCAGGCATTGGTCAATTAAATAGTCAGCAGTTTTTCCCTTCTTATAAGGCTGCTTCACAATGTCAAATAAACTCTTACGTTCTTGGCCGCTTGACAGGATCTCTATTCATTTCAGTAGAAGACAAAAAGCCAAAAAAACTTTCCAGTCCCAAAAAGGTGAAACGGGGTTCGGCAGAAAAAGGTGAAGATTCTTCGGACACTAGTTCTGAACTTAGTTTAGAAGATTTTCCACCCTTACCAGACAAAAAGAAGAATGTTGGTTTGGATTTAAAGTTCAATAAAAAGAATTTGGAAGTAAGAGGATATACTCGTAAAAAGGACCAAATGTGGATGTATTCTATGAAAGCTATTCAGCTTGTTAATGGTATATTCTGACATTTCAGCCAATTCACCTTCATAGTAGAAGTATGTCCATTTTAATAATTATTATTGATATGAATGGTTTCAACAGAGTACGTGAGTAAATTTCAGGACTTTGTGAAGTATATGAGCACTGTTGACAAAAATAAAGAATCTCTCCAAGCATCAGAAATTTTTCCTGAAGAACCAGGGAAAAAAATTGATGAAATGATTGAGTGGCTCGAAGAGCGTGGTGTTCGTGACTTGCAGCGTATTCCGATGAATACGAATATATTAGACGATGATGACATAGATCGCGTTTGGAAATACATAATTAAAAATAAGGTTCATGATAAGACAATTGTAAAAAGAAGAGTTACTCTCCCGTCAAGATTTTTATTCAAGGTTAGTAACGCATTTTGACTTGGATTGTTTTTTCCTAGATTTGTTGTTGACCTATGAAGCTATGAATAATACCAATAATAATTATGGTAGTAAATATGACAGTAACAATAATAATAATGGATATTTGTTATTTTTCAGTCAACGCTAAATCGAGGTTGTGCCGATCCTATATCAGGGATAAAGTTTGAAATTTTGGACAGAGTAGTTTGTGTAGATCGCGGTGCGTCAATGTGTATAGGTGATCGTGGGACTATTGTTGGGATGCATAACCCTGATAGTAATAATAGTAATTCATCTGATGATGCGTTTAAATCTACAAGCTCTGTAAATCTAGTAACACTATTTGTTTTATGTGACCCAACACCTAGTGTTTTCGACAAGTCCTACTTTAGCTGTATTAGCCATTTAGAAAGCAAACCGAACATAAGTCAGAAAGACGCTGATCAAATGAGTTCAGACCTTGCAACTTTACTCCGGATTAAGATTGATGATCGAAAGACTGAAGATAATACGGAAGAAGTTCAAAAGCCAAGACTTGTAAACCTTTACCCATTTCAAGTTATAAATCTGAGTAAAAATGCGTACATAAAGAATCGAATTAGTTCTGTGGAAAATTCTGCATCGGTACCGTCATCCCACAATAATGCTCGGGTTGAACTTCACGGTCGTAAACCGACGCCAGAAAAGTATCATCCGTACGTTAAAATTGTCTCTCGTAATCAAAATCCTGTTGAAAATGGATTCAAACAGCTTCCCAAGTATGGCCCACCTACAAAAATTGTGAATAAACCCATTCCACCGTTCAACAGAAAAGGGGAGGATAAAAATCCCCATGATTCAGTTCTAGCGAATCCGACTCTTCCCAATCCTTCTAATACTTTTGAAGGATTTTTAAAACTCACGGGGGCTGCAAATATGTCTAAACCTGTGGTAAAAAAAATTGGTGACTCAAAATCTTTCAATACTCCAGGATTTCATCCAGTGAAACAAGATATATCGCTGCACCCTTTTCCATCTGCTCAAATTAAGCCAATTCGTGGAGTAGCCCCACAATCATTCACAAAACCTGCTCCTACTGCAACGGTTACTCCGTTTCAAAACACCATCACTGAAAGCAACCCTTTTTATGTTTTCATGAGGCCTATGCCTCCACAGATTGTAAATGCACATCGTATAAATGCTCCGGGCAGTGTTATTACAAATCGAATGCCCTTGCCTCAGATGATGTATCCACTGCCTCTACATCATCCACAATTTCCTAGTAATCCAAACCCCAGGGATAAGCAGCCAAGTTTAAATTCATCTCAGCCTCCTGCACCTCCAATGAATTGGGTAGCACCCACGAGGAATAAAATGAAACCACACCCTCAAGCTCGACCGCTGCCGCAACGCCATAATGAATCTTTCAACTCATTTAACCAACAAAGGGGGTTTGTTCCTTTGCAAGTCGATAGAGCTTTGGCTTCTAATTCAAAAGGCAGTCAAGTAAATAAACCACGTTCAGGAAATCAACTTATTCACAATTCAATGGGATCCCAACTAGGTGCGATGTTCTTCATTTAATAACTTTCTGAAACCATTCTGATTTGCTTTGTGTGCTAACTGCTACTCTGCTAGATAAATTGAATCAGGAAACCTACTTTTACTTGTACAAAAATCACAAAAAATCTAACGTAATTGTTTTCATTTTTCACAGGAACCGCAGCCAGCGATTCTAGAAAGGCAATGGAAAAAAATGGTGGCAATCCTGAACCGCCTCGAAAATCAAGATTGGCTGCTAATTTTGGAAATTTTAACTAATTTTGTTTGATCTGATAAAAACAGTTTCATATTAAGATTTTAACTCATGTATTTTGTCAGCTGATCGTAATAGTTGATTAAGTTGCAGTAACTGACAGTACTGCCGAACAAATGTTTGGTTGACGCATTGAAATGCAAGTTATATATTTTAATTTGTTACTTGTGTTGTTTAATATTGATTTTGCCTATAGCATTTTTGTTTTTCCATTGTCAATTTAATTTTGAGTTAAAATCGTAATTTAAAATAGCTTAGGGAGAAAGGCAGTTCAATGGTACGATATTAATGGCCGTTTACGAGTAATAATGTAGTAATAGTACGTAAGCTCGGCAGTTACAACCAATTATTATTAAATATTATGGTTATTGGTTATTTTTTTAATGTTTAGCGTACACCATCAATAGATAGTATTTAGTATTATTGTTGTCTTGTTGTACGGTATAAATAGCATTTGTGGGAAAATGTTCAACTTAGGTTAGCCGTTCTTGACTTAGAAATTTTCGGATATGCCTCAATAACAATTTGCCGTAAATTATGTATAGTGTCGCGAGTCGCGACCCCGATAATACTTCAAAGCTAATTGATTCATATTATTATATCCATCCTTATTCCGTTATCTTTATTGTATTCTGTTGTATTGGTAGTTTGGTAGTACCAGTACAAGTGACCCAGCCACGTTGGCTTGGTGGAGTACTCAGTCGTCTGACTAATCAATGTGTGCTTCCACTGCCAGTTCGGTTCTTTGGCTGGGTGAAATGGCCGAGGGCTGTTTAAAGGCGAGTGTTTGAGTTGTAAATGTGGAATTAAGACAAAGGTTAAGCACGAACCTGCAATTACAAGGGCCGTCCTATTGATACCTCGTATGTGTCCACCGTACGTAGAGTAGCTTTGGATAACCTGTCTTTGTTGGGCTAGTAGACTTCCGTTAACAGTCCCACAACAGTGACTCGTAAAATGACAGCCTTTGGCTTCTCGGGTATTAATTAACAACAATACCAGTGTTGAGGGAGTTGGCAATGGGCCCGTATTTGAGGCCTGCGCCCAGTACTATCACTTTGTAGTGAGGCAGTACACCCCATATAACATACATACAACATACCAGTACAAGTGCAGTACAATATTATTATGTTAATACAATTGATAATACCAATATGGTACCTACATTTGCCGGGTAATAAAATAATCCTGTAGTATTACACAGTCTATGGGATGAATAGAATTTTTCAGAATAGAATCATAATAATATGTGGACGTTTTTTTGAAAATATTTATTTGTTCTGTACTGAATTATTGATTAAATATAATTGACAGTTATTGTTGATTAAAAATTGGCTATTACGATTTATTAAAATATCTAATATAAAAAATAAGCGAGCTGCTTTCTTCTACTTTCGACGGATTTTCCTTTAAAAAGCTTGTTCTTTGTGAACTTTCACCAACTTTTCCCATTATATGCAATACATTAATACATTAGGGAATAATGAAGCAGTACCATATACGCCCCAAGGAGTTTCAATAACCAAAGAAGTTGAACTGTATATTATTAGAACCTCTTTGTTGTCAAATGCTAAGGGATACCCCAACCGCTGTTAAAGCTCCTTGATTAGCCCTAGCTCTCGCTCATAAAATTGCAATTCGGCTGGTTCGGCAAGGTCAGCTTCGTCGGGTTATAAATTAGCGATCTCAAAAAATTCACTTTTTTCAGTTGCAGTGAAAGTTTTGTATTATAATTTCTATGGAGTACATGACATGAGTGAAGAAGGAAAGAGAAACTTTTCCTCCTTTGTTGCCGAATGTAATATGTAAAACTAAAATGGGCTACAGATTAATGTGGATGTCAGTTTGAGCGGTTGTAAGGAATTTCAAATGTTCTGTGTAGAACAAATGACAAAAATAAATATTGCAGTTGTTGGCAGTGGTTAGTAGGTAAAGCCAACTCATTAACAACTATCGTCCATAGTCCAAGCAGCTAGGAAGCCAACAGATTTCCGCAAGTCCCAAAGTAGAAATCCACGTTGACGATTTAAAAATTATTCTTGGGGCTCACTGTCCACCAATGTCAAGTCATCTGAAAGTCCCTTCTGCCTTGCCTGCCTAATCTGCCCATCTAACTAATATTGAATATTATGACTCATTTTATGATTTAAGACAGTCAGTATTCACGAAATCACGAAGTGATTATTTGTCAACGTACCTGCCTAGCCTACGGCCAACATCATATAAAGTGGTATTAGTTGGAATTCACTAAAAATAAGGGGTAAGTAGTAAATGGAAAATAATAAATTGTAATTTTTTGCCTTTTGATTTTTAAGTAACAACATTCAACATATTTAAACTCGAAAGACAGCTTGCAGGAAAGTGGTACAATGGTTGAGTTTCTTATTATAAGTCTCTGGTGGATGGGCGACCTCACTAAGGAATAATTCATCGTTATTGTGCTCGATAGATGTCCCACCACTGCATTTGACTGTACATGCACGTTACCTTCAGTGCCGTGGTGGGGCATCTATCGAGCGCAATAACGATGAATTATTCCTTAGTGAGGTCGCCCATCCACCAGAGACTTATAATAAGAAACTCAACCATTACCTTACCTTGCGCCCTGCACTGCTGACTGCTGTCAGCAGTTCTGTCTGACTGACAAACTGTCAGATAAGACATGGGATATTAAAATTAAATCAGTAAAGCAATGGTGGCATGTCGATTATATACTACCAGTTGTAACATATCACAAGCCCTTGTGCAAGAAAAATCGAATCTAATTATGAATTATCTAAAAATCTAATATTTGACATTTGATATTAAATAATTATAATAACAAAAGTTATCAAAAACAAGTATCCCAACAATTTGATAGTCTTGACTCTTGACTTGAATCTTTCCTCCCCTAATAACTGTCACACCAATTGAAAATTATTTTATTTGCTCACTTTAGTTTAGACCAATTCCAATATAATAATTTAAAAAACTCAACAATTGTAAATTTTGAATTTAATTTTTCTTTAGATTACCCTTGTAGTGAAGTAAAGGAAAAATGTCGCTTCGAAAAACGTCGGCCCACACGTTGGGCAAAAAGCAGCTCAAGGAAAAGGTTGTTCAAATCTACGAGCAGCTCCTTCAGGTGAAATATAATTTGTTTGGGGGATATTATCTGTGAGGTAAATAAAAATCGTTGTCTTTATTTTTATTGAATTGTTTCTGTATTTTTGGACATAGGGTGAAGATCCATCTTTGTCAAACTCGAATTTTTGGGATGAGTTTTTCCTATTAAAACCGAAACCAAGTATTTTGGAGACAGAATTAAGCAAACTGAGAGGGGACCAGCTGCCTTATTTAAAACCCATTATAAGGACATTATTTTGTCACTGCGTAAATGTTTTAGGCGAAACCAGTTCCAATTCCCATCATATCAAGATTTGCAATTCTTTTCAGGTTAGTAAATGTCATGTCTAAATTCTAAATTCATTAAGGTATTTTCGGTGGTAGTTTAATGGGAAATAAGTTCATAATTTCTTTCAAATGTATTTTAAAATATCAGTTTAATATTATTAGGATTGAATTAAATATTATTATGAATTTTAGACTATGACTGGTTTGGTTGATGGAGTTGTGAGACTTATTAAAGCAGAATTCGGATATGATTTATTGGACGCTCTAATGGGGTTTGAAAATGCCAACCGTGTGATAAATTCTCTATTGAGTCATACTTCAACCATTCTTACAGGTCGAATATTAATCAAACTTGCGTTAAGACATAATTTGGAATTTAGTATTGTTTATATATGAGTTTTAGAGTAAAAATATAAGAGATCACGCAGGCTGGGAATCGATTGTTACAGACGAAGTTGACAATTTCAGCATCAACTCTACTTTAGGATACGAGAAAATTAATTTCTCGAATTTTTTAAAAAATTCGTTGTTTTTGAGTAATGGCGGTTTTTACCCGAAAACTTTACATGGGAGTAATTTCGAAACTACTAAACCGATTTTGACGAAACCAGTGCCAAAATGATCGCATGGCTGTTCTCTACATGGGGTATTCAAAACATTTTTCAAAAATCTTGAAATCAAAATTTTGAAACATTTCGAAAAAACTTCGAAAAATGTTTTAATGAGTTGAAGACGACATAGAAACATTTGTAACTGCATTACAAGTCTTCATAAACTGAATGCACTATAAATTTCGAATCAAAATCATTTTTCGAAAGTTTTTCGAAATATTTCAAAATTTTGGATTTTTAAAAAATGTTTTGAATACCCCATGTAGAGAACAGCCATGCGATCATTTTGGCACTGGTTTCGTCAAAATCGGTTCAGTAGTTAAGAAATTACTCCCATGTAAAGTTTTTGGGTATAAACCGCCATAACTCAAAAACAGCGGATTTTTAAAAAATTCGAGAAATTAGTTTTCTTATATTCTAAAGTAGATGCAGAAAAATTCAACTTCGTCTGTTACAATCGGTTCCCAGCCTGTGTGATCTCTTATATTTTAACTCTTTATTGCTTTTTTTTTACTTAAGACGGCCCTGTAGTTTTGATGTAAAACTTGGTTCTGTTTTATCTTTCACCTTTATCATAGAGTTATATTAGAATTTGATAGTTGGTTATTCATGTTATGTTGATATTCTAATTATATGTAGTATGGATGTACTTATATGCGTACGTGTTTGTTGCTTGCAGGTGAATATCCAAAGTGTGTAAAACAATCTTGTATTCAAGCTCTTTTAATGATGATGACCTCGACCGAAATTGTTTCCAAAAATAAGATCATGGAATACATTGTTACAAGTAGTACCTTTTTGGAGAGCGTATTTTGGCTACTAAGCCAGACAGAAACCAGAATAGAATTCGGTCACGATTGTCTCATCATGGTTACATTACTAGTAAATTTTGAGAAGGATCGACCTAACGCTTGTGCAGTGCGTTTATCTTTAGTCGATGACCACTTAACACTTAATGGATATAGTCAAGTAAATTTTTTATACAGTGTGTTGTACCTAATTGTTATGCCAAATGTGCGACGTGGGTAAATACATAGCATTGTTTATGTTGTATTTTTTATAGGCAATCACAACTGGTCTTTCAGAATTTTGTATGCAACACAATACAGCAATGGAAAATAACTCTGGTTGGCTGCATTCGTTAACTTCTATGGTTGGTTCAATGTTTATTACAGATGAAAATGGAAAAAACGAAAGTCTTTGGTACGTGTAATTCTTGTGGCAAATGTTAAATCAAATAAAAACATTTTGCTTTTGTGTAAACTAATGTAATGTTGTGTCGCTGTTCTTTGCCGTATCTTTCAGTGGAACAAAGGTCGGATTATTGGTTGCGTTTTATGAAGCCATACATTTAAATAGAAATTTTATGACTACTCTGGCTAACACAAAAACCGATACCAGTCCTTGCAATACGTTAGCTCAAAACGTGACTTCCCCCCTTCAGATTCAACCTTCGAATTTGCTAGTTACTTTTATTGAGTACACGTAAGAATCATTTTACCCTATTGAAATTAAATTTTTGATTTTGTGTAATTTTAATTATTTAACATTAATTGGTGGTAGGTCAATGGTCATGCAGGACATTAAGTCTGAATCCAGTTCTAACCTCGTAAAATTATGTTTCATAATTTTAACTTGCATCTCTGAAGATCAGTACGCAAACGCGCTAATGAGCGATCCACATTTAGTTTTTCGAGTAATATCATTAAACATATGGCTAATAATATTATCCGACTGCATTGTTTTTATAATGTCATCAAATAATGTCATTAATTCAAATGTGTTCATTGCTACAGGTTCAGCTTCATCGAGTACCTATGAGACATCGTAAAATTTCTCCTGATTTGGCACCGCCTATGCCTTTGGCATGTGCTTTGATCGGTAACTTTTTATTATGTTTCATGGCTAAAACAGGTTAGATTTTTAAAATTCTAACAGTGCATTAACATTGTTTTTATTAAATTCTAGATCTAATGGTTGAATTTTTAATGACCCATTTAACCAAGAGACTTCCTTATGATATTTACTTGCAATCTGTTGGGATTATTCATCGTGTTCTTTGCTACCAGAAAAAATCTCGTACCAGAGTCAGTTTTGATTGGCGGCAGTTGTGGACAGCATTTTTCACAGTTTTAAAGTTTTTGCTGTCCAATGAAGTGTCTCTGTTGAAGAAATTTGACATATTTCATTTAGCTTTACAAATTGTCAGCATGGTGAACTTATTTGTAACATATGGGGACACCTTTTTGCTTACTCCAGCATCCTACGATGAGCTCTACTATGAAATTATTAGATGCCAACAAACATTCGATGGGCTTTACTCACTAAGTAAGTTTCGACGGCTATTATATTATGGTATTTGCATGTATAGCAACTGACTTTAGTGAAGTCTATCATTGTTGAATCATACTAACTCATTAAGATGTGTAAGTAGTTCTGTTTGCATACTACAGTAAAAACAAATGTATTATCATTTTTAATGCTGGTTTTTATGAAAAAGTACACTAAATTTTTGATTCTTTGTTTTGATGGCTAATTTTAAGTTTTTATTATTAATTTTTAGCGGCAAGATATACTTCAAGTAATGGGGAGTTTAAAACGAGTGCAGCAAAATTGTCATTTTCATTAGTGAATGTACGAGGAATTCTGTCTCACTTCACACCAAAGATTGATGAATTTTTAACTAGTCAAAATATCAGTACTCCTACAGAAGAACAGGTATGTCTGTCAAATTACTTTCATTCAAATACGTTAAAAGCAATAACGGGATACTAAATGAGTTATTTATTACCAGATAATTGAAGTCGTACGTCAAAATTACGACAGCCTGACCCTTAAAATTCTGGACAGTCTGGATCATTATGAGCGTTACTCTGAAGTTCCTAAATATTCGTCTTTCTTTACGTCAATTGTTCGAGTGATGATCAAAGATACCAGACACAACCTCGCTGGAGTAACAATTGACTATTCTCCTATTTTAACGGGCGATTCATAATCTGACAAAAAATTACGAAAAGTCTGTGTTTGTCTCGATGTCTTTAAAATATTCGGTTTTGGGTCGAATTGAAATTGTCAATCATCTTAGATATCTACTTAGCTGCATTAAAGTATATTAAACGATATGATATGGCAGATTATGTCACACCGCACCTATGTAAGGATAGCATGTTTACATAATGTTTACTGTGAATTTAAATCTGAGTTTTAGTGCAAATTGATAACTATTTTTGCATTCAGTGAATTGGTGAAGTTTAGTTGCATAGTAAAAATTGTAGCAATTAGCAGTGAAGAGTGAAGATATTAAATTAAAATCAGAAAATACCATAGCCTATGATAGAAAAGATATTTGACGGAACGCTTTATATTTTATAAATTGTTACTAATTTGTAAACATTAAAAGGGTAAGCTATAACTGTTACTCTATTAATTGTAGCTTCAACTTGCTTGCCACAATGTCAGTATAGTGAGTATAGTAAGTATGCGAAATAATTATGTCAGCGTCACTTGAGCTGTTTGGGGTATAAAAATGGTTCACTTAAGATTAATTATTAATATTGTGTAGTTACCAATAATCATGTTTCTATTTTGATTACATGACATTATTTTGCTAATCAGTATAAAATATTTACCAACATTGTGGTATTTCTACTTTGTAATTTCATCGAATTGTGTTTCTGGAATAGTCTTACTTAGATTTCTAGAAACTCTTGAAGTCTCGAATAGTTAGAAATTGTTTGTAGAGTGCTAAATGAGTCACCCCACTACCGAATTATGTACATGTATTATTAAGTTTTAGATCATTATCTAGACTAGAGTAGATCCACATTGTTGGTGTACTTAATTTATTGATATGCAATAAATAGATGTATTTAATACTTTAAGCTAAAATTGTGAATTAAAAACAAGATACGCAGATTGCTTTTAATTTATATAACTTATTTAAATGATTAAAGTTGTAATACATGTTTATGGATGCACATTAAAAGACTAATAAATCCTCTTTCACAGCAATAATAATTAAACGCATTGTGATGATCAGGTGACAAAATGAAATGAGATGAATAGAGGTTTTGTTTGGTTTCAGGCAGTATAAGAAAATATTGTGTGCATTTGTAGGTTTTGTACCAGCCACCACAGGTTTATTTGTAACTTATAGTTATATGATCTAGGAGCTATGTATAGTATTGTGGTTGTCGGTTGTCACAGTTAGTTATTCTAAGTAAGATCTGTCGGAAAATTCCTTCGCAGTATTTTTTAGAAAATGGGAACTTTATTTGTATTGATTCGTATATTTTGTAGATAAATTAAAACATTTGGATCCAGTGGTTTTCTGGTACTACTGACGAGTGACGATTATCTCATAGCTATAATTTTTCTTGAAATATTAGAAAATTGAATGATAAAGATGTAAGGAATAATGCCAAATGGAAACAAGACTAAATTGATTCCTGGGTGTTGATGTACAAAAACTTTAAAAGTAGTCCTTTAGTGTCAATACCCTATTCCTCTTTAGCCTGTGTCTATACACTCTGGAGAGTTGGAATGAGTTTATCTTCGAGCAAAGTAAATAGATCAGATTGATGCTCTTTCCTTGAACCTTAAGTAAACGTTCTTTTGTCCTTTTATCGGGTTTTTATAAAAGCTTTGGGCTTTAATGCAATTCATTTACTCAACTGTGGAGTTTATTGCGATTTATTTTGTTCCATTTCAGTAATGGATGTATGACGATTATAATGGCGCTTTCTAAGTAATGTTTTCTCATGCCATTTAAACAAATCTAAGCACTTAAATCTAGGATTTTGATATTGTTACTACCATAATATAGACTCAATAAAATTTGTAGTCGTTGCGTATCTTTTAAAAGTAATAGCCAGCCAAACCATATTTAAACAGCCTTACTTGGATAGTTATAATATATTATTATAGTTACTGTATATGTTTTAACTTTACTGTACTCATGATTCATGATTCTTTTTAAAGAAGTTTTTTTGCCCTAAGAAATGCCTTACCTGCTTTTACTGTGCTTACACGAGTACTAACACATAACTTACTTATACTATGTCAAAAGCACCATATTCAGTACAAATTATTAAGATCTTTTGACGAAAAGATCTTCATGATACAAATGTAGGAAGAATGTTCGTATGAGAATCATGTTGAAGATTTTGAAATGGTTAAAGCCTGAGGGAGATGATCAAAAGCAAATGCAAATCATAAGAATATTTCTTATACATGAGTATGTATATTTTCTGTCGAAAAACATAGTCTCGTTATGTACACTACTTATGGAACTAATACTTTATGTTAAGATGCCTACTATAACTAAGTTAAATAGCAGTCTTATGCACATATATCGGTAGTTATAAATATATTAACTTCATGCCTAAATTACTATATACAGGCTGAAGGAATTTAGTACAGATTTCTGTGTACTAAGTAAATGTATATGTATGTTAGGTCCTACTTCTACATTACACAAAAAGATACAAAGCTTCTTTATGCGCCGACAAAGGTTCAGCGAAAGGATTTTGATTAGTTTTCCCCGCTATCCGGAAATTGGGAAAAGTGCTCCCTTTCCATTTCAAAGAAAAGCTTTGCTTTAAGTACACTACTAGTACCAATAATATATCGCTCTCTAATCTCTACCATTCCAATTTTCCAACTTTTGCTCACTTTTGCTTATAATGAAATGAATGTTTCTCCACATTAATTGCAGTTCATATTTTCTTCTGCTAAAATTCTAATATTAAATCAAAGACTTAATAATATTACGCGATTTAAGCTATGGAATAACCATCTAATAGAATTTGGCTTTGAACACTCCACCTTTCAATGTCATTGTTAATTTGTTAATGCAAAGTACAATAAGCTTTCCATCACGATAATACCTTTACTTACTACCATAAGAGTTACTAAGCTGAGATTCGGTCAGCGTTTTCTTGACTTGACTGGAATGCTTGCTTACATCAAAAGGAACCTCACAATAACGTAAGATATGGCCATGACCTTCATTTTTTCACATCTTTTCATGCTTTCTCTTTTACTGTACTACTAACTATTCAATAAAATTCTTTTCCTTTTCTTCGTTGGTATTTGGCTTTGTAAATCCTTTTCGACTATTTTTCTATATAGTTCAGCGTGTCAAAATAAAGGCTTTCTCTTCCAGTTGCAAAATTATGATTCAACTCGCTCAAAATCAAGGTATCGAAAAACCCGGGTTTTTTAGAAAAAAACCCTCGACCCCGGGTTTTTTGGGTTTTTTAGGGTTTTTTGGGTTTTTTGGGTTTAAGGGTTTTTTATATAATTATAGGCATAAATACAAGCCTATACTATAGTATATATAGGGAAACTACAGCTGACAATAACAACAACCATGTAACCCTAAAACTACCATTATTTACGTCTATAAAATCAAATATTAAGGCATAAAAATTTAATTTTTAACATGTTTTAGCACAGTTAAGACGCAGTATTGTTCGTCAGCACCTATATTTGATAACAACTAGTGAAAAACTATGTATTATTATATATTACTGATTACATTGACTTTAAGAAATTCCTTCATTCAAGCACGTATCCAGGAATTTGGCCTAGGGGGGGCACATCAGAATATATTAGTAAAATGATGGCATATTCGCGCGAAGCGCGAAATTTTTTCGGATTTTTAACCTTTTCGACAAAAAAATCGCCTTTTTTGGAAGCTTAGGGGGGGCCCGGACCCCCCGGCCCCCCCTCTGGATACGTGCTTGCCTTCATTAATATGGAGCTTAAAGCAGTACAGTAATAAATATGTAAGTAATTAATTTAAATGCAGTATAATTAATGTTTCCACTTATGCATTCATTGGCAATTCGTAAGTAGAAGTTAATTATTTAAACCAATATCTTTACAGCGATTAAAATATACATAAACAAATAATCACATCACGATCGTGATGTGATGAAATATATTTACGTGTTTCACAGAATTACTGCAAGTATTTAAAGTATAAAAGCTAAATATTTTGTTTCCATCTGATAATATTTGTTTACATTTTCAAATAGAAATATGACAAAGTTGGTGTGTTTTGCTTATATAGATGGGGCTTTAGTGCACATTATTGTATGTTTTGTAAAAAAACCAAAAAACCCAATAAACCCCGGGTTTTTTAAGTGAAGCGGGGTGGGTTTTTTGCCAAAAAACCCAAAAATCCCCAACCCATAAAAAACCCGACCCACAACCCTGCTCAAAATACCAAACAGTGAATTTTTAAATTATTAAAAAGTCTGGACAACTTCCATTAAACTCATTTGCACTTGTTTCGTCTCTCAACTATGTCTGTGCTATGGCTGTGGGAATTTGAGAAAGTAAAATAAAATAAATTGAACCGGTTTTGAAGAAAAACTTCATAGTCCCGAATTTGATGCGACCTTTTATATTCGTATCATCTGTAAATATAATCGCTATTGTTAGCGAAAAATTTTTGGATTTTAAAGCAAAAATTACTTTCTTTTCATCGATTTCGGGAGGGGCCAGGGCCCACTGGTCCCCTCGCTGGGGCTCTGATTGTTAGCAAATATAGATCTTCATAAATAGTCCGTAATGTAAATGTTATGGTTCGAGTATACTGTAATCTATTTCTTTTGTCCTCTTTCGTGTTCTTCGTCTTTTTTGTTTTTTCGTGTTCTTTTACGGTCTTTTGTATTATTCGGGTTTTTTAGTGTTTTCATGGTTTTTTGTGCATTTCTTGTTCTTTCATGGTCTCTCATACATTGCAGCTTTTAATAAATGCTTATGTATTGTTACCGTACGCAAACATGTCCGTACAGAAAGGATAGGACATTTATACTTGCTATCCTTCTAATGCTAACTTAGTTTCCATAGGGTTAGATTTGTCGCCAAGTCAGTCTGTGTTAAAATGGGTTTTCACCTGTGAAAGCTATGTCACAACGTCCTGCCCCGTACGAAAGTCATTTTGGATATGATCGCTAGGCTGTTTCCAGTTTCGGGGCGGTGCGGCTGCTATGGTTTTAATAAACCTTGGTAACAATAATAATATTTTTGTTCAGATTTAACAGTATCTAAACAAATATAATGTAATATATTCTGTTACAGCTATATTCAGCCATGGGCAGTGCATAGAATTAGTACTATTTTACAGTGCAATCTATGTTATCAGTGATGCATAAAATAATACATAATTCTAGCACCCGATATCTAATTCTGTCCCTATGCGGTAGAATAGAAAGTTTAAACTTATTTACCAAGGACACTCCCTTTCACCGCTCGCTTTCACTAATACACATGTACTAGGTGCTCAATCTTGTCTAGAACTAAACCTATTATTTGCCTTTGGCAAATAGGTCTAGTCAGTTTGCCTTTAAAAAATGGGGTCGGTTTTGCTCCTTCTCAAGGAGCAAATTATCCATGGTTATTATAAAAAATAATAAATCACAACAGATTATTTCATTTCAAAATTTTATATGATTTTCATATACATTCACAAGGGGAATATTTATTGCAACATTTGACTTCTGCATTGCGGTCGTTTGATATCAGTATATATTATACTAGTGAACCCAGCTAAGGGGCAAATCTAGCACTCAAAAGAAATTCAGCAGGCCACCCATTACAGTAATAAAAACTATTTCGAAAACATCCCATATTATGTTAAATTTTTAAAAACAAATTATATTTAAATTAGTATACTTTTATTTTCTACAGTAGCAAGACTGTATTGATGGGGGCATAGGGAGCAACACCCTAAAATCCAAGAAAAGGGAAAATTTTTTCTCTAAATACCAAAATATTTCGCTTTAGGCTATTTTTGACTAATTTTGGACAAAATAAGCCAAAATTTTTCGCACGTCGCTCGAATATGCCTAATACATATAAGTGTCTGACGTCATTGCCCCCTCTGAAATCGACTTCTAAATACGGTGCTGTACAGTGGTTGGTAAAATTAGCTTCAGCCCCAACTTCATGATAAAAAGGAATTTCCTACACCAAATTAATAACTGTAGTTCGTAGCATAAAATACAGGGAACAATGAAAAACTCTATTTTCGAAAAAACTCTCACAAATTTACCAAAACGCTTCCCATTTAAAATCAAAAAAATAAGATTCCCGTGGGATTTTGGAAAACCGTACAAATCCCATGAGTACAATCTACGAATAAATATTTTTATAGAATAAATAGTGGCTCTGGCTCCCAGTACTGTTATTTCATTCTACAAAATGACAACTGGCCCAATGGAATCAAGAGGATAGTAAAAAGTATATCCAGCTCTGCTAAAAAATATTGAATAATTTGTCGATATATCAGAACCAATTTGAACCAACAATTAGAAGTCTTGAAATACTATTTAATAAGGCACATTACGATTATTACGAAATGTCTCCTTTCGCTAATCATTCCATTCCATCACCACCCATCATTCAACCTTCTTATGTAAATTTCTATTATGGTTATAATATAGAGATTATTTTGATGTTATCATGATAATATTATGAAACGACTCATTTCGGTGGTTTAGAGGAATTGGACTTGCGCATTTTGCTTTTAAGGAGCCTGCATATATTACGTGTGCAGTTAATGGGAGGAGGAGGTACTCAAAATTGCTGCTGTCAGCACTTGCGTTACACATGGGGGAGTGGGTTTTGCGTAACGTAACATATGCAGGTTTCCTTGGTTCTCCCTACCACACGTACAGACATAGACAGGTAAATTTATTTCTTTATCAAGTCTGCGATTATATATAGAGATACCTTTTAGCATATCATATTACTACCACCATCCTAAGCTACACTTATCATATCATATGATACTACTCCACTTTATGAATAATAAAAGTTATAATCATGTTATTGGATTAACTTTCAAACTATGAAAACAACACAATAGAATAGATCATTTTAATTACTTGCTGTAAGGAGCAACTGTTGATACAACTACTATTATGTTGACACACAAAATAGACAGTAGACATATTGAAAGGTTTAGTTATTGTAGATTTTTCGGTTATATAAATAATAATGTAATAAACAAATGTTGTAGTTCTGAAATTTTATAATTTATTCGGAAATTCTATAATTTATTCGGAAATTCTATAATTTATTCGGAAATTCTATAATTTATTCGGAAATTCTATAATTTATTCTGAAGTTGAAAATTCTTTATGCAGTGACTTGCAATATTAATTGTATAACCGAAAAATCTACAATAACTAAACCTTTCAATATGTCTACTGTCTATTTTGTGTGTCAACATAATAGTAGTTGTATCAACAGTTGCTCCTTACAGCAAGTAATTAAAATGATCTATTCTATTGTGTTGTTTTCATAGTTTGAAAGTTAATCCAATAACATGATTATAACTTTTATTATTCATAAAGTGGAGTAGTATCATATGATATGATAAGTGTAGCTTAGGATGGTGGTAGTAATATGATATGCTAAAAGGTATATAATATATACTGATATCAAACGACCGCAATGCAGAAGTCAAATGTTGCAATAAATATTCCCCTTGTGAATGTATATGAAAATCATATAAAATTTTGAAATGAAATAATCTGTTGTGATTTATTATTTTTTATAATAACCATGGATAATTTGCTCCTTGAGAAGGAGCAAAACCGACCCCATTTTTAGCTCGCCTGAATAAGGCAGCTTATAGAACCGCACAGTCTGTCCGTACGTCCGTACGTCCGTACGTCCGTCCGTACGTCCGTCCGTCCCCACGATAACTTTCGAAAGCAATGACGGATATTGACCAAACTTGGCAAAAACAATGCCTATAGACCACTGACGATCCCTATTGAATTGGGGGTTAATCGGTCCATTGGTTACTGAGATAACGCGCGCTCACTTTGTCTTCATTTTGATAGTCAAATTGAAAATTTGGCATTAAATGGACATTAAAAAGTTCTACAGCGTTTCCTATAAATTGTTAGCGGGATAGTATAAAATATTTCAATCCGCTTCTACCAAATTTGATATTTTATAATAAAGCCAATTAAACCGGAAAATAACTATTAGACGATGGAAAAAATCTATTTTGGATTTTTATTCAATTTTATAGTAGAATTTCCATTTTTTGTTTTCCTTTAGATTTAAATAATCATTATTAACCGATTTTAATTTTCTGTAGATCTTAATACTCATAATCAATCAAGATTAAATATCTGTTGATTTTCATAGTCATAACATTAATCAATTTTGATTTACTGTTAATTTTCATAGTCAACATTAATCAATTTTGATTTTCTGTTGATTTTCATAGTCAACATTAATCAATTTTGATTTTCTGTTGATTTTCATAGTCAACATTAATCAATTTTGATTTTCTGTTGATTTTCATAGTCAACATTAATCAATTTTGATTTTCTGTTGATTTTCATAGTCAACATTAATCAATTTTGATTTTCTGTTGATTTTCATAGTCAACATTAATCAATTTTGATTTTCTGTTGATTTTCATAGTCAACATTAATCAATTTTGATTTTCTGTTGATTTTCATAGTCAACATTAATCAATTTTGATTTTCTGTTGATTTTCATAGTCAACATTAATCATTTTTGATTTTCTGTTGATTTTTATAGTCAACATTAATCAATTTTGATTTACTGTCGATTTTGATACTCGATATTAATTAATTTTGATTTTTTGTTGATTTTGATAGTCAAAATTAATCAATTTTGATTTTCTGTTGATTTTCATAGTCAACATTATACAATTTTGATTTTCTGTTGATTTTTATAGTCAACATTAATCAATTTTGATTTACTGTCGATTTTGATACTCGATATTAATTAATTTTGATTTTTTGTTGATTTTGATAGTCAAAATTAATCAATTTTGATTTTCTGTTGATTTGATAGTTAATACACTACCACACTTTAAATTTTTGTTTATTTAGACAACTTAATATTCCCTATTTTACACTTTTCATTTTAACAATCAAAATAGATCTATTTCTTCTATTTTCTACCAAAAATGTACACAGGATCCCCTTTACTCAGGCGAGCTTCTGTTACGGCTTGGTGTAGGTTTTTAAAGGCAAACTGACTAGACCTATTTGCCAAAGGCAAATTATAGGTTTAGTACTAGACAATGCTCAATCTGGATATCATCGCGGAGAATATTCTGAGATCTTCAAGTACGTACTTAGCTCGGGAAAAGAGAAAAGCATAGTAGTATTATTTTATCAGCACCATCTTGATAAGTATTATACTACAAGTAAGTAATTCTCGCATGCAAAGGATTACAAACGTTCACAGTTCTATTATTTATTATGTTCCGTTAGCATAATACATTTGCGTTGAAAGGATAGTAGTTTTCCTAATAAAATTAAACTTCACATCAGATTACTTACCCACTTTAAACTGTAAGTGGGGCATACAGCTTACAATAGTAGGAAATACTCATTGCATTGTACTGTTGCAACGGTATTGTATGTACTATAACTATAACACTTTAAGAAGTAGAAAGGTTTCTAAGAACAGACATATAATATATCAATGTTAGGTACTGTATAATTTGTAAATAAATATGTTTCACATCTCAAATGATAATGAGTCAATGCCTGTACCAATGTCAAAATATTCTCTAAAAGCGTAATAGTGTACAGATTACAGGGGTTGTGTGAATACTACTTTCTGTTGGTTGCAAAATTAAAGTTTATGGCACACACAGGAATTTTGTATGGGAAGAAATTTTAGTAAACAATCGTAATTTTGTATGGTGTGTTATAGAAAACTGTGTGAATTTTTTTATAAGAGTATTGTAAAACGAAGAATGGTGGACGGACGTGACAATGAAAATGTAAAAATTTCGTCATTGCAGTTAATAGGTCACAAATAGCTGTCTTTTGCTTAGAATTCATCGTTTTTCATCGTTTTTCATCGATTTTCATCGCTTTTCATCGTTTTTCATCGATTTTCATCGTTTTTCACCGATTTTCATCGTTTTTCATCGATTTTCATCGTTATTAATTGATTTTCATCGATTTTCATCGTTTTTCATCGATTTTCATCGTTATTAATCGATTTTCATCGTTGTTCATCGATTTTCATCCATATTAATCGTTTTTCATCGATTTTTATCGTTTTACATCTTTTTTCATCGTTTTTATGCTTCAAAACAGTTATAATAATATAAGTTGCAAAAGTTCCTTACCTTCCAAATACCTCAATACATTATTTAACGCTTTACTTACCCTCTTTACTTACTGTTTGTACTCTTATTAGTACCATGCATTATTAAATACCAGATAAATTCATATGATGTTTATAACACAAAATATACAAATTACGATTGTTTACTAAAATTTCTTGTTATACAAAGTTCCTGTGTGTGCCATAAGAATTACATTTTTCCCCTTTGGTTCTATTGTTCTAAATATTTTTGGCAATACTTTGTTTTTGTTGTTTCATTCCTTGACTATAACATTCTCCACTTATATTATTAGGATATCCTCACAAATGTTGATCCACTTATTGCTTACTTAGGATATTAAATAGTTATTAGTCAGTATAAGCGATCATTATATCACTTTACCCCTATTCCGTTATCAGTGGTATTAAACTATATGAGGATGAATTAAAAAACGGCGGAAGACTCTTACACTGATTTGATCATGAGAGATTTTGATTCCCAATGGAAGGGTTTTAAGCTATACCATGGTATACGTTTGCATCTGTGTCAAGATAATGTGGGCAACGAACCCGAGGTTTCAGTACGTGTACTCATTACTGTAGATCAGTTGGATTGGAGCCTACATAATATTTATTAAACGAAGAGAAAATCCGATTTCCATACTTATTGCGTTGACTGTGAAACAAAAAGGCGTAACCGGATTATTGAGGCGTGGAGAAAGTAAAGATGACAAAATAATCCATATTTGATCCCTATGTATTGTTATGATAAGCATACTCCTTGCAGATTATAGAAAGTCTAAGCAGGAAATAATATCAAAAGTTCATCGTCTAACTTACGACGGAAAGCATTATACTTGGATACATCACTTCTGAATTTAATTAACAGAATAAAAATGCTAAAAATAAGATGTACGCTGTATACGTCCCGTACTTGCGCCAAATAGCTGGCAGAGAGCAGAGATGATGAATCTGTTTATAATTTACGTCACAAACTCAAGGGTATTGTAATAGAATATTACTACGAAGTCTTAATCTTCAAATTGTGCATAATATGATAGGCAACAGTGGTCACAATACTTTAATACTGTGTTTATGGGCATTAACTTACTAGCATGATTCATCACTTATGATGTGTCCGCCCTTCACGGTGCGATAGCTTGACTTAAGCAGACCTAGTAAGAATTTCATGATGTCAAACTTTCATGAATGTGCTCAATATATTTTGTGCCAAACTTAAGCGCATAAAAATTCATGGACATTTCTCAGCTTTCATAAAAGTACAATAAGTCACACAAGCAGAAAACTTAAGATAGGCTGACATTGAAACAATGAATAAACTTATGGAAAAGCGCAATTATCATATCACAATGTTTTTAAGATTAAGACTCCACATCAACCCCCAGCCATGTAACCGTACTCCCATCAAGGAATTCAACTCAGTAATTACAAGCTACATAATCATATGCATGTAATTAGTTGATGATATCACTTCCATTAGATAATCATTTCAATTTTACATACCTAACTCCACCTTGCAATATACTTTCCTAAGTGTTTTTCGCCTTTATTATTAACGAACCTTGTAATGCATTCGAGAAATCATGTGAAAAAATGTATTATAAACGAGTATCTACTAAGCAAATGTTGAGGGATTGGATGTAAATGCAAATAATATTGCTCCATAATGATACGGTAGCCATTATTTGTGGAGAAGAATCCAAGGACTTTGCTTTCGTCATTTTTCAGCACTTAGTACGAAATGGATTTTGAATTATTACAAGTATCCATTAATGCTAAATACCCATTTTAGTAAAACCGTTTCACTTGTTGTGACTTCTGACGTGGTTATTAAGCTTTATCATAAAGTCCCAAATTCTTGAGTTTCTTTCAGCTTTACTTGAATATACTTTTCCGCATTTGGAAACTGAATGCAATAAGTGCAGTCATTGAGTTCTGTTGATAGTTGCAGCGAGTTTGTCAGAAGGCTTTATAATATGCATGAAGCAGTGAAAGTTTTATTGCTTTCACATCAAAGTACTTTTTCATTAGCAATCCAGATAAAAACTATTTATGTACATTGTAGTCACTACCATTACAATTACCTTCATTAGTCACAGTCTGCATGAACACTGTATTGTAAACGTTAGCTAACTTGTGTTTGATCATTCTATAATCTGCATCAGTGACCAGACTACTATAAACTATTATAGACTATTATAAAAATCTACTCTCCTGTGCAATAGGTAGTAAGCTACAATGGTCCTCTCTGTCTGGTCATCCATCCATGTCTGGTCATCCATGTCTCTCCATCCTTTATCTACTTTATTCTGAGAAATCACACAGATATTATTATACTTATCTATAAGGGCGCTAATGAATGAAACGCATTTTCATAATTCCGTACTCTCCAATCCATGTAGTAATTCGTACTTCATATGATCGCGTAACCCCCTCCCACCCCTTTTGTTGCCAATTTTGAAAAGTTGTAATAGCCTTTTACTCTAACTTTAAAATTCAACATGTGTTAGATATTTATTTCACATATTACCATTACTTATACTTGTGTAATAATGGTATTGGCAGTAACCGATAACTTGTCCAATAAAATACGACAATTCAAAAAGGGCATTCGATTCTTACTTTGCTAACTCTATCTAGGTAATAACATAATCGATGCGTTTTTGTTTATTTATCGTTATGTTATATAACTTATGCTACTCGTACACTGTTACAAAATCTTAATACAAAACTGTATACCAAATGTCTACATACAAAAAATATAATGAATTTATGTCCAAAACTGTACACCATAAAGGGTAGCATGGTAAACAACAACGGAGTACTAAAAAATAACGTTTCATATGAGCATATCACTATGTCTGAACTCCACAAAAGCAATCTAAAAACTTACACAAGAGAAAGTGACATGACTTTCACCATGTCATGCACATGTAAAACTTGTGAAAGTTTAATGAGGAAGTTTGAGGTTCAAAAGAACATCTAACTCATTTATACAATAAAAAATAATATGAAACTTTAATCTTTACGTACACAGGCATGTTCATACATATATAATATGTCCTGATTGTTACAATACCGTTTATTTGATCTTTTTGTATCAAGTTTATCTTATGTATTCTTTGTATAAAAGCATACACTATGAACATAAATATAATGTGATTCTTCCAATGATACTTTTAAGAATTGTCTGTGATGTAAAAGTAGTCATATTCCTGTAGCTCCATTCCATCCTTCTTAGGATTGAATCCAACTTTAACAATCTTTCCCCGTGAATCCTTTCTTTTAGGAATGATTACCTTGTATGAATCAGTCTCTTCGGACGTATAATACTGTATAATAAATATGAATTATAAACTTTTTACAATATTTTTTGTTCGGTACAAGTTTAAACTTTGTAATATATGTATACGATGCATGCATCAAACAATGTAATGTTTATTTTAGTTTTAAAGCCCGTGGTAAAGTAAGTAGGATCCGTGTTTGCATAGACAGTCTGCTCCGAGGGATTTGATTTAGATTTCACATTTTTAACATAATCTCATTCTTTGCATATTTACACACTGAAATGATGCGAAGCAAAACAGTTTCATACAACTTTATTAGGGAAGGTCACATCCATCTGTTTTCATAGTAGTCAAGCGCAGAACATTACCTTTTACCTTCAAACATGTTTATTCTTTGCTATTTACTAGGAGTACATAGTTGATAGCTATATGATTTATTTACAAAACATTATAAGGAGTTTGCTTTCCCAAATCAAAGAGATTCTCTTAGTGGGTAGAAAGAGCAAGTCTTGTTTATATTATTCAGTTTCTTTCAGCACTAATAGCGATATCTAAAGGAAACAGTATATGAATAGACATTTGCCAGTGTAATTCTTATTAACAATTACCACAATATCCTTTGTTCTCTTGATTAGTATAGGTTTAGGACATGGTTTCGAGATTAGGAAAACCAAGTGGGTAATCCCCATACCAAATCGACGAGGAAAATTTTTGTCTAAAGAGGCAAAAGGATCACAAAAAAATTTACTTTTAAATAGCTCGGTCCAGAAATGGGTGTTCTGTCTGTAGGTCTGTTTGAGATCATATGGAGGGGAATATTATTAATTACTGAAGTGAATCCTTAGGAGAGTTGTGGCTGCGTAGCATGGGGTAAATTCATCATCTTAACTCTAAATTATATATTAGAATTTAAGACCTCTTCTTATTGGTACCTATTATAAGCTATTAAGGTGGGTGTATTGTATAGGCACATATCATAGCATATAGTCAGCTACATTAATTTACAATAGGAGTAAACACCATGACGTGGAGTATCAAGATGTAGAGAACTCACATAAGACCAGTTGAGCAGGGGAGATGTAACAAGAGGAATTAAGTCATTGATGGGATTCCCTCCCTTTTCACCAATGTTTACCCACTTATTTAGATACCCAACTAGAACTAGACTTTACATATATGTAAGTAGATTTAAAATATATGTATATTTTCCCAAAAAAGTGTAGAGAACGAGGCAAGTAGAGAGGAAGGTGGATATTGGTCGTATTTTGTAAACGGTCATGGAGCATTATTAATAATAATTATAGTAACTGGTTGGCCTTCCTATATTTAGTATGGTAGAAGATCCGGTTGCGTCTCTTTACCATGCAGGAGTATGCTGTGTAATAAAACCCAAGTTGAGCATTATTCACAATCAAAGCCATTCAATAGGTAATAATGAAGGAGAGTACATGGAAAGCCTTTAGGTGAAAGCATCAAAAGGTATTTGCTTTCGTTGCGCTGCTCAAATCACTACGACATTGAGAAAGCTGGGCAACCACTCACTTTTCCTATGCTTACACTTTTGCCAAAGCTCAGGAAATTGACTCGGCATACATACTTCAATACTTCATACAAGGACTGTACACACAGCCCAGCGGATGCTATATTATGTGTGGGCATTTCATGTACGATACCTACCTAATGTTTTTGTGAAGTCCATCCAATCTCTAGTACTACGTCTTTTATTTCTCATTGATAAAAAGGTTTCCGAACTAACTTTTCAACCAAGTACATATGTCACGATTCGCGTAGTCTCATCTTCTGCGACTTATACTTCATAAGGCGATTTGCCGTCATTCATTCAATTTCATCAATGTACTCTCTTAGCATTCAGAAACCAAACCATCCGAAACGAGTTTTATTACGTGCTACTTTCCATTTTTAGTAGCCTCACAATTTTCAGCCAACACTGCTGACTTCGATCATCGATACATGTTTAAAATACAATTTTGTAATTTTTGTTCTAACGATACGATATTGAAGTACATAAGTGCATAAGTATACGAAAAAGGCAAGGTCAATTTTAACGGTACTTTCTAGAAGTTTATTTTTTAGTGTTTGACTTTTCATAAAAAACGTCTGCATTTTGCCGTGTTTTTCTTTTTTCGAAGAACCTTACATCTCTAAATTCTCAAGTAGCATAAGAAAAACAGCAAGTTACATTCCTCTGAGAATTCGAATCTTTGTGTCTGTTTATGGAGAATTTCTTCAAGATCGTTATTACAGAAGTTGGAATCGACACACCTGTTGTTCTCCCATGCGCCATGAGCTACATAAAGTAAGTAAAATTTGAATTTCTGGTGATTATCATACAAACCAGATTGAGTATCTGTAAAATACTTTTTCCAAGAACGTAAAGTGAACAAATTGCATTACGATGATAAGCTTTAGCAGAGAAATACACCGTTTCAAGATTTCTAGTCTGTACACTTCCAGCCATTGTATTCTGCTCACTCAAAGCAGATGGTAAACCGTACGTGATTTTGTTGTAGACAGATCTCATTTGCCAAATAACGTGGCTCACTAAAAGAATGTGAATCTGACGTGACAGGACAATGAATGTAAGTTGGAAAATGGGGTTTGCTTTTTTGCTGCTTCTATTCTCTTGCTACTGAAATTGACATATAGGTATGAGTATGAAATGATTGGGCATGTAAATATAGGTTGATACACGAGAAAAATGGTAATTCTACAAGCTTAGGATTATCAACTCTACAAATAAGAAAACTATAATAAGTAGCCCATTTCCTGATGTTGGAAATCTTATTAGTCTGCTACATCGTTGAAAAATCAGTCTACGAACGACTGAAGAAAGAGAAATGTAAATTGATCTTCTGAACTAGTTGAGTTGAAGAGGTTGAAGTTATCTTTACTCTTTGCAGAATGCTCACTAAAACACTACCGAGTTTTTCCTTGGGGCGAATCGCATGCATATTTACTTTAATATTACATAATGGTCCCTTTTTTGCTATGAAATCTTTTTGAAGATTCTTAATTTATAGAAGGAAGCGTATATGTATATAGAAAAATACTTGTTCATCTACCGAAACGAGCTACCTATATAGGTGCTTACGTCAATTCTTGTAGACTAGACCAGTATTGGTGGTAGAGAGACTTATATTATGCAATTACAATTAGCTACTAATAATAATATTCTGTTTGAATAAGGCAATTTGCATGTTGTTGGAGAAGTAATGTAAATGTAAATACATTGCGGGCTTGAATGAATTTCTTACTATTGTTAGTCCTGTAGAGCTCTTCTTCTACTTGGAATAAATAGTCCGTTTAAATATGCACACTGATCCACAGAAATATGCTTTTCCGTGTACTGAATCTGACGTTGTTACACGAGAAAATTTCTCATTGTTAAAGGGCACATACGAAAATACATTACCATACTTGAACATTATTTAATTACAGGAAACGATGCTATGTACAAGAGACGACCAAGCATAAACATTGCACAATTCTAGTCGCTAGTACAAAGGAGTTATTCATTAATTTCCTGCTCAAAGCAAAATCCTGTAAGACTGAATTACTGAATAATTATCTCGGTAGAAGTCCTGTTCTGTCTGTGGTGGACTATTATTGTGTATTATGACATTATAAAATGTTTCCACAGTAGGGTTACGGCTATATTTAATAATATATATATATAATATGTGTTATCCCTCCACCTTTGTTTCATTATTTCGCAAATATCTCGGCATGGGGTCCATTTATTTTGGTTTGGTGAACTCAAATGCCTACCAAAGAAAAAGTCAAATTGAGATCCTGTTTGTGTACTAAATTGTCAAAAGACAGGGATGATATTAAAGGATTTCCTCTGTAGTTTATTATGGCTGCTAAAAGCCTTTAGTCATATAAAAGTCAACGTAGTCTTAGTAGTTCGTTAAAAGACAATCTCATTTGCCAATCATGATATAAATAAGTTGTGTTGGTTGATGTTGCATTTACATGCTTTCTTAAAATGCTTTTTTGTGAAATGAAGTTTATAAACTACTCAGTTCTTATCTAAGTCATGTAGGGAAAATGTAAATATGTGCATAGTTATTTACTAAAAAGCAAAAACGCATGCAGTAAGTACAGTAAGTAGTGAAAATGAAAACTTAGAATGAAGTTTTTCATACCAGTAAACTAAGGTAATAGTTTGTTATCCTATAATCTTATTGCAAATGCAGCAGCCGGAACCAGATATTTCAAGTTTCAAGCTGCTAAGGGATTTTTTTTTACTTTGAGAAGCGCATAATGTCACTAAAAAGATGTGGAGCAAAAAGGGATTGAGTGGAGAAACGTTGAGGAAATTATATCAGCTAGTTTAGTTTTCTTTCGTTGATTCCGTAAGGGATATATACTGAAGTACACAGTTTCCTCAGAATCTGTGCTTTGTGCATATGTAGTAGTAAATTTCATTTTGAACATAGAGAAAGCTTTAGCAAAGTCCTTACAGATGATTGTAGAAGAGAGCACTTAATAAAATAACCTTAAAAAAGGTCTGTGTAGCAACAAACGTGCTTTTGCTTTGCTAAGAATATCTCTTAAGCAAATTAGAAAATTCTCGGTAAGAGTACTTGCGTTAGTCTGCGAGTGAAGCGTCCATTTTTCTGTGGGTGTAGGTAATAACAAAAAAACGTTACTTTTACTGTCGTCACATTTGCGAAGATTTCATTTGGTGACTGGAAAGTGTACGTGTTTTAGTAGTAAAAAGATTGTAAATGGCTGACGATCAGTCGTGGTGAGTTGTCTCGATTTTTGTAAGTTTGTTTACTTTGGTCGTTGAAACGCATAATGTGTAAGTAAATGCATTCTGAGAAGCATGTAGGTACCTCAGATAGTCAGTATCCTTTAGTTTCACTTCACATCGTGTGTAGACAGTTTGCTTTTACCTTTAGTAGTTTTCAAGCATATTTCCCAAGTTGGTTGGCTTGAGTTAGTTTAGTCTTTCCGTTGGACTACCCGTAGGCGGTTTCCGATATCTGAAACTGGTAGTAAAGTAAGCATCTTGTATCGTTTCGTCTCATATCACTCGCATCTTGTAGAAGACTACGTCGCTTTCTCTTTTATAAATGATAAGAGAAAGAAAGTGGCTGGTGAAAGTACATATAGTCTATCCACAAACGAGCCTGAAGTCAAATCCCAAGCCCAAACCTCCGCTTCCAGGGCTGTCATGTATAGAAAAGAGTACTAGAGAGTAGGGAGAAAATAGTGAAATATCGTTGACTGACTTCCAGAATAGTAGAATTGAAGCGACGCAGTCGTTCAACAGAACAGACACCGTCAAACCAGACGAATACTGCAGTTTGTAAGCCACAAGTCCTTTCCTTCATATTTTCTCTAACATATCCTAGGTAAAGAGACAGGACCAGGGAGCTCATACGAAATACAGAATAATAGAGGCAGGAACTGTTACACAGAAATAATAATATGTCAAGGAAAGTAGAGGCATAAACCCTTGAATATACTTCCTTTCATTCATTCATTCATCATACAGACTTTAGTACATCCGGACCAGACTAACCATCTCTGAATTTCCAAAAACTCACGGTAAATACTTTCTACTCATTGTTAGAAATTACATTCTCATTGTCTTAAGCCAACATTCCTCTTAGAAAGAACTGCTTTATCAAAATGTCATATTCAGAAAGGGCAAGGATTTTTTTCGCCTCCGTGAATTCATTTGCACAAGCTTAGAGTCTAAGGCCGAGGAAATGTAGAAATTCCAATTTTTGAACTCATTTTCTCAACAAGTCTGTCTGGTTTCAAGGAGAGCAAAGTCTGCATTATAGTATAATACTTCCAACTACTAAAGAAAGAAAACTTTCAATCGTGATCCGAACATTCTTTGACTCTCTTTTCTCCGCTCTCTCTCTCTTCTCAATCAGTCCTATATATTTCTGGATGTTTGTACCTTACGTGCACGATTCTGACAAATTAGTGGCGAATATCTTTATTCTCATTTCCTTTCTACTACTACATTCCAAAAGTTCGGATTTCTAAAAGAAGCTCTTTAAATATAGATATTCAATATCAACATCACATACCAAAGTTAATATTCACAATTTTCAACCCCGAAGGCACTACACCCTGACTCACTGAAAAGAGAACTTGGATTCTGACTAAAATTAGCATCTATTCTTCCAAAGCTTCATACATTTCGTTTGCTCTCTCCAAGTATCTAGTAGTCCTACATTTTCAACAGTTCAATCAGTTCATTACTGTGTCAACAAAATGAGCCCTAAGTAGCAACTTGGCAGACAACAAAACACACAACCAGACCAGAGATACTCGTGGTTTTCAAATTTTATCAAATTACTATCTTTTCAGGCTACATCTAATGTTTCTTTTGCCCGCATTCATTACTTTAAAAGTAAATATAAAAGAGCTAAATAATTAATTCTGAAAATGAACATTAGAAATTCACAGAATCACAAAGGAGTACAGCAGAAAATTATACTACTTGCAAACAAAAGTTGACTCCTCCTTGGGGCAGAGTAAGTAATAGCACCAGCATCACAGCACGGTATCTGTTAACATATTTGGGTATAAGTACCTAGTAACATTAAAACTAATGAAAATTTCACACTCATTCTCAGCCGCTGTTTGTAAGCTCTTAACAATTTTCAATACTTTTAATTGATTTATAATTATTTTCAGAAATATTTTATTTCAGATGTTTGGCAAATAACACTTTCTGAGACGTATTTTAATTGTATCTACTTTTGCATCTGTTGAATTGCGCCTCATAAACACTGAAATTGTGTAGTTTACGTATAAATTTTATCTTTCTATCATTTTTGTGTCCCAGTAGTATTTTCGGCTGCCCAGTATTCCCCTCAAGTTCCAACCATTGTTGTTCAAGGTAAAAAATCGTATAAATAGAGCTTTTATCTTTTCTACAATTCACTCTGATTTGAAACCCTGGGAATTCTGGTTTGGAAAATGGTGTTCTCTTGTTCGCTACAATGTTCTGTGTATAGCATACCTGTTTGCATGCACATGATATAATTCCACTTTAGGTATTCAGCTCTCCTTTGTAAAGCCGAACCGCTGGAATTGCCCAATTCAGGATGGTAGTATCTGTGGTAGGAAAAGTTGTCTGTGTTTCATTTTGTAAGTGTAATTTGATATGTATCACTTTCAGTTGAGTCTGAGTTCTGTATTTGGCACTATTATACTAGTGTATTCTCTGTGTCCTCCTGTGTACTGCTGCCTTTGTGATTCCGTTTACACAACAGGATGCATAATAAATTATATCTACTTAGTTTGCTCTATTTATTCTAGGAAGAAGAATAACTAGTATCATTGATTAATTTAGCTTTGGATAAAGTTGACGGAAATTGAGTAGAGAGATATGTAGAGCGTAGTGCAGTAAATATGTGTCTTGTATACCTACCTCAATATCCTAGGACCCTTACAACGAGTACAGAGAGAAAGAGGAGAGAGAGAGAGCATTTGTGGGTATTTCGGATGTACATATTGAATTACATCGGTCTGTCGAATTAAGTATTTGTTTTCATTAAAATGTTTTATGTACTACATATCCATTACCAATTGTTTGTCTTGCCACGACCACAATGCATTTAATATTACGTTTGCTGTATCCATCTGCATACTAAATAGACACAATAAATGTTAAAGTATAGTCATTAAAACAGAATAGCCAAGCAGACTACGTAACTTTTTAAATTGTCAAATATTTGAGTCTCGGGTTTGGCAATGGCATTGGTGGGTGGGCGACTGTTTGTTGCAAGACAATAATTGTTTATCATTACGCAGTTCTGTGAAAGACGGCATTATTTATACTGGCAGGATTGATTCTTCTTAGGCAGTAGGTTTCCTTTATATATATCTATAAAACAAAGTAGGAGACATAATGTATAAAGCTATTATCTATCTGAGTACAGCTTGAAAGCAATGCAAACAACCAGATGTAGCATAGCCGGAGAATTAAAACTATTATGAGCTAAAAAGCACTCTTGTTCTCTGTCCGTAATTGAGTTACAAGAGTTGAGATGCCTAAGTCATTTGTGCAGGGAGGCTGTGGACAGATATGTACTTACATTGAAGTGCTATCAGAATCAGAAATCGTGCAGTAGCCTAAAATATATCTTAGCCGTCCTAAATCATATACAAGTCTAAGTAGTTTATAGATATACTAAAGAAGTAAGTCCATATAGACTGAAGGACCTATTTGCTGAAAAGGTAAATAGATTGTTAGGCCAAGGCTGCATTTAGAAGAGAAAAGCCCCTTTTCACTCTTTTAGTTTTAGGTGATCTATAATGCAGTAAGCAGTACCGGTTGAGTAAGCCTCTATTTATAGCCGATCTGAAATAACATTTCTGTAACACATGCAATACTATTTAGTACAAATACTCACTCTAAGAAGGGGGTTGATACATTACACAACACATGAAAATACAACAGTAGATACATTGAGTAGTAGGAGGAAATATTTTACTACAAGTCATTTCCTCCTTCCAAAATACAATTTCCATCTCTCCACTTGTGTATGTGTGGTAACTCAGAGAGAGTATGCACACGCAGACAACTGGAAAGATGGGAAAGGATACATGATCGGGACACAATACGAAAAGAGATATCTGCTGAAGCAATAGCAAAGCGCAAAACGAAATCCTCGGTGAGCATCTAATCTGAGGAAAGATCCGCATTGAGCAGAGAGAGCAGAGGGAAAGCAAGGCCAAGCCAGCGAGAGAAAGGAAAGATCCAACAGAAAGTGAAAAGGCTTTCCCGATTCGATTAGTACGACTTGTTGATGATAAAAGTTCCGCCGACCCGTCACCGTCCTCAGTTGACAGTGACAATCACACCGTACATGGAGGGCTCTTCCTCAACGAGTTCTACTTCTCCAAACCCTCCCTACAAATCATCTCTGAACTTGGATTGGGAGGCATTCAGTGAGAAGTGCAAATTGCAAACATTTCTACTTGAAGATCCTTCGCCCATCAGCCCAGGCGGACGTAACTGCACATTTCAAGACAGACTTATTCTCCCGTTGGGGTAAAGCTTTTAATTGCTTATTAATTACATTCCCTAGTTTATTTGCGAATTATTCTAGGTCACTCATTTGTCTGCATATCTGAATATCTCCATCCATAGCTTGCACCTAATTGGCCATCTAATATTCATTATATTCATCCGTTGGGGTTTCCAATATAGATATTTAAACTATTATTGTTAGCAGTCAACTCTTTCGCAGTACTAATAGTACTACTATTATTATTCGGTCGAATGTCTTGCTCAACCCCGAAGGTTTAAACCAAAATGTTCTGCCTGAAGTCTGAATGCGGTGATCAACTGGCATGAAACAGTAATTGAAAGAGATCACTGCACATTAAAAGTTATGCTCACTGTGCCTTTTCTTTAGGTGTACATAAAGAGTATAATATTATATTCCGTTTCTAGTGGCTTGTATATGTAGGGTAAGTATGTACTTTTAGTACACTCGTACTTTGCAAATTAAAAGCTAAGAAGTTATCCCATTCATTTCTAAGTATTCGTATTTCTTTTATTAGGTTATACATATCTGCTTATCCAGTCTTGCAAAAATTGCAATTTCTCTATTATATGAAAAGAAAGTCTACAGCAAGTATAGAAGTATTATGGTAGGTAATTCTAAAAATATACATACTTAAGTAAATGTTGAAGTGAAAGTGAAGAATTTTGTTACTCTTGAGAATGACTAGCCAAATTGCATAGCAGCACCTACCTGTTAGAAAACTTCAGTCGTTATCATTATTTTGGCGTGAGGACTCCAAAATTAAAACACAAATTCAACTTCCGTAAACCTTACATACAAAAGTTGTAATGAATTACTTGCCTAAAAAGACACAAGGCTCTGAAAATGCCAAGTCTTGTAAAATCTTTGTAATCACATGAACCATAATGAGTTTTTTGGGTAGGAAAAAGTCTGTGTAGGTATTTTCATCAAAAGAATTACAGAATTTATCATTTAGACTGCAACACTTATTTAGGTATATTTACTACTTACTTTTAGGTAGGTACTTTTACACTTTATTACAGTTTGGTATTATCGTTAGTTTGCAATTCTAGTAGTAGATAGATAGCTCTGCGTACTAGACGTATTTCACTAATTCCGATTCCAATTAAAGGTGACTGAAAATGAGAAACTCATTTTCTTGATGTGTTTTCGCAAGAAAATGTAGAGAGCCTAGTTTGTTGAGGTAGTTAGGATTTAGGATATACAGACATTGTCTGCCATAATTAATTCTACGTTGGTACAGCACAGTAGCACAGCCTTCGTATGTGTACAGGGCTATGCATATTTGGGGTCATTTTATTAGTTGATGGCGTAGCTATTAGTCAAAAGATCTATTAGGAAATATTTTTCTATCCAAGAGGGCATTTCCGCTACGATTCCTACAATGTACCTATGCGTCTTTAGGTTTTGAGAAAAAATTCATTTTTCTTTTAAAAAATGTCATTAAACATGTCTGCCTTTTGGATTTCTGTAATTTGTAATGGAAATGCTATGACAAGGTATATATGTTATATGTCAATAACATGTTTGTTTGAATAAAATAAGCAAATCCTATGAAAGTGCCCTCGGGAGAAATGTTTTTATTACGCTTAGATTTCCTAGACTTGTGTCTTGGTATGAAAATAGCCTTCAGTAGTGGAATTTCACAATTGTGACGTTTCCAACCGATTAGAAGTTATGTTACAAGTTATACAATATAAATACATGCAACTAGTACAGTTTAAGTTTATGTGCAAACCTGGAAACTATTCTTATAGATACTCCTGTATTGTCACAGGTCTGATGATACGGTTATATGCAGTTCTAGGTTAAAGCCTATGCTAATGTATTTCTTTCGCACCTTTCTTCTAGTAGAAATATTGTTCAGACGAAAACTAGAGCAGGAGATAAGAGAATCAGATTTGTGACGCTTATATGGTTTATAATCGGCAGCACCTAATTGAACACGGTTGCGATGCGATTCTGTTCTTTCTATACTGTCGCATGCTACCCTTCCATACAGACATTTAAGACGTCAGTATTTTGTAAGCTTGTCTCATTTTCAGCTCCGTTAATCACTGATTCATTAATGTACTCTAGTTCTCTCCGGTTAATGTTTCAACTAATTTCATCGTTATGTGAGTAATTTGACGAGGTAGACAGCGTCATCGCGAGTGAATGAACATTTACTGAATATCCGACTTCATTTAGTAACGTTGATGTGATGAGTGCACTATATGTCATGTTTTGACATTGTGATCATCACGATCCCGACATGACAATGTGGGATATTACATGTAAATACAAATAAGTGAGCTTGCCTCGGTGTACTAATCAACGTTTCCGTTGTCGTCAGTTCCCAAATACAATTATGGACTGTATTTTACCATTTGGGGCATTCATTGCCATTTTCCTATCATAATAGGTAGCAAATAAATTGTATTTTAATTGTAACACGATTGTTCCATATTCTCCTATATTGGCAGTTTGGCAGACTGTATGGTTGTATTTTTCTAACCAATATATCCTGTGAGTGGTGAAACTGTCACATCCACACCTACGTACGTAGATTTGAATTGGAATAGGAAATATTTGCATAATAATTACTGATTAGATTGTTAGATCCAGTGAAGCGTAAAAAATAAAATCTGTCACCAACAGGCAATTCTGTTTTATCTTTCAAAGTCTACGAATCTAATCATAGAGAATTTGGCGAAGGAAATAATCAGCATATTGAAAATTCTGAGAATTGTTTTCGTCAACATTAGACTAAGTGATTCGCCAAGGATAGTATAAATTAATTCATTTGCCTAAGCCTACCTTTGAATAATCGGAACTGGTACTTTACTGGTCTGAGTATTACTTAACTTACAGTACAGTGCTTGAGAATTGTTTAGCCTTCAAATATGTTGCTATCTATTGTATAAGCAATGTCATAACTATATGTATTATTGCTGCGCAAAAGAGTTTTTAACATTTCTTCATTCGCAGTAGAGTACACCCTTCCTTGTCATGTCGTTGTCATTTTTTGCGACAACAAAGATGTTTCTTTAATACAGAAGTCTCTTCGCATTCTTATTCTCATTTGATCACGATGTGCATTGTACATTTTTGCCTTTGGAGATGTCAGCAACATACAAATTGGCTGAGCAATTTCTTTTATGTACACAATACTATGCTACATCATCAATATCTACTTATAAAGATTAGAAACATTAGTATTTTTTCTGAAAGGGCAAATCCTTTTGAAATCTTCTCCGTTTCGATGATTTCTCGTGGAGAAAATAAATATTTCCCTAAAGAATATATTCACAGCCCTAATTAAGGTACCTATACCATTTCTCTATTTTGCGGTACGGATGAGTACGCAATGAAAAGCTTTAGAGATGCCAAAATTGTAAAGCATGCCATAAATGGTATAATATAAATATGCAGGGACGGGCGTTTCAAATACTTGCCTCATATTTTGGTATATTAATGAGTAATCAATATTCATTATCTCCTATAATTAGGTTCTATTCAATATAGGATGTTCACAATTTGTTATTTAATCCCTCATTAGTAAATACTAATTGACACATTTTATCACTGTTATTCCCAAATAAATACATACGTCAACAAAAATCTTGTTAGCAGTTTGTTGCTCAGAGTTTGCCTGCTGACGTAAATTTGCATTTAAAGCATTTTACATGGAAGCTTCATCTGCCTATGTGATTGCCCAAAGTCAACACAAATTAAGACTGACGGCTATTTCTCCGACATTCGGTAATGGGTAAACCGGGTCTTAGTCTAAAGTTTGTAACCCAGTTTTTCCGAAATTAAGAGATGACTTTAGTTCGTGATGCTAGACAATTTTTTTATTTATTTCTTGGAGATAAATAGATTGTAGCTATAAAAATACATCTTGGTTTCAGTTGATTCACGAAATAATTTCATTCACATAAAACTATTCTACTTCTTTTTTAGGTATTTCGCTTGAATTGAAGATCTAAGTATAGAAAATGATTAGAGCGAGTTTTCTCATTAGAAAGTTTGTTTTATTTTCTGTAGTGTGGTTAGAAATAAAATGCTCCAATGATTACGTAAATAAGCCCAAACTTGTCACATGGCAATCTAGTTCAGTTGGTGTTTCTGCAGCCTGTTGCTGCTTGAACGTAAAACTGACTTGGTAACTGCGGTTCCATCTCGGTGAAACTTTCTCCAAAGAGAAAGTTGTGTGCTTGACTTTCTAATGCATGAGCTAGACACAGTTTATTAAAGCCGTGAAGTCTATTCTGCAACTACAACCCCACCTAGAGATTTCTTTCTCTTGTAGTTTCTTTCGAAGGAAAACTTTCTCCAACTAATTCAAACAGATGGCTTGTGAACCTAACTGTTGAGAGGAAAATAACTTACTCTTGGTGTATAGCTCAAAATCGAAATTTGCTCTACTGCTTCTTCTAACTTGCCTATGAAATTATCGAACTACATAAAATGAGCAAAATACATGAATATATTACATTGATAGCATACATAGTATATAAATAATGACAAGCAAAGTTTGTAGGGTCTGTAGTAAGTGTGCAAAACTATTTATAGCCCATTAATAGTCAAATTAATGATGATTAATTTCTATAGAGCAGATAAAATATATGCTTTTCGAACTTTCTTGTGCAGCTAAAGTTTGAGGTTATATTATTATTAAGTATTCCATTTATTAGTATGCGGCTCTTTGTAGGCTAAAAATGGACGCAGAACAAAGACAAAACTGTATAGGTTTTATTGTGATACTGATGTCTATACGAGACTAAAAAAGGTTCAAATTTTCTTCTTGGTATTCGTACTTTTAGGAACATAGGCAGACAATACATAACTACTGTAACATAATATCGTTGCAGACTGAACAAGTGTACAGTTTCTATCCTGAAACAGGGTACAGTTAAATATATTACTTTGAAAATCTCTTGAGTATTGTATTTCTATATGAATTGCCTATGCAAGAAAAGTAAAGGACGGTACCTGCAATAGAAAATTATCTGTAGATAAAAGGACATTAAGTGTTTGCTTCTCGTTATGCCTAAGGTTGTTAGGTACATTGACACTAGCTATTTTTCGATCTGTACACTTTTATTATATAGCCTATTCTACCGTATCTTAATCCGTTAAAGGTAGATAGCCCCTACTCATATCATAATACCAGAATTTTTGCTTTGACAATGCGTGCACTGGAGCACGTATTTATTTTTCTGTAAATAGGCAAATTCTCTAATAAAAGTTGTTATTAAAACTACCTACTTGGTTGGTAATAAGTACAACTAATATTAATTACAGCAAAATTTTCTCCCTTCACAGCGAAAGCAAAGTTCGTAGATGCATTAATGAATATAGTGAGCACAGATATTCGTTTTGCTGTTTTACCTTTCTCACTTGCTGACTGAGTTATTATAACATAATTCTAATGATTCGCTGGTTCCCAGTATTTATTCTGTTTCATCTCGGATTCTTCAACGTAAATAAGACAAGTCAAAGTCAAGCCTGCTCTACCCTACCATAATGCTACAATGGACAATGACTGCATTTGCAGATACAACTACAGGTATCAAATCATTAAACCTCCGTGCAAATATATAACATAATATAATATCCCTAAAACATGGTTGCGTCATGTCCTCATGTCTTAAGGCAATACAAAGCATAAATTGACTTTGTTCTTGTTGTGTTGGTACAATTTCATTATAATTTAGTATCACTAATTGCTTTTAGAGATCTTTGATAGTGAGTTTCAAATACTTTATAACGCAATCAATGTTCAAATCTCATCAAAGAGTAATTGCCCCATAATAAATATGTCATAACTCAGCATCTAATGCAAATTACAGTACAATGACATGATTGGGACATTTTCTCTGTCATGTGCTTTTATAGAATGAATTGTCAATTGCCTATACAATGACAACCTTCAAAATCAAGTAGATACTTAATTCGTTCTTAAAAGTAGTACCTAATGTACATGGCACGTGGATAAAAAATTTAGTTTAGAATATCATCGGGAAATGACAAAATGACAAGATCCCATTGCAGTTCATTACACAGGATTTTAGCTTTGATGCATGATTTTCAATATTGATGTAAAACCTACACAGATATTATGAAAGGTGTACAATTTTCTAGTTTATGGAAATAAACGCGCTTATTGTTTGAACAATTATTATTGACCTTGCTGTGCAGTGCTAGTAGTGCTACTTACTAAAATAGTGCCTTTGAAATTTGAAATAAGTAGCTTGCCGTGTCTCTTTGTGCAATATAGTATAAGTACCAAAGGTACTCAGGTATGTTTCTCGGAAATCTGCAGCAGCGCTTTAATCATCGCATCTCAAATGCATGTGAAATGCAGTAATAAGAGTAGGCACTGTTATACGGATTCATGAGTCGAGTCTCATAATATTGACTTTACAGTGACAAAACTAGCAAAATAATTGAAAGGACTGATGATGAAAAGCGAAACTTAATATTGTACCTCTTATTACTAGACCATAAATGGAAAACAAAGGTCGTTTTTCCTTTCTTCCGTTTTCAATAACCATGATTTTAGATTACATTAAAGGATCGTCAACAACGTGACCTTGTTGTGCATTTTGATGTCTTATTTTAATAGGATAAATATTGAAATGCTTTTGTGCTGGAGACATTTGGTACTTGTGCTAAGTATTTGGACAGGAAATGCTTTTCTATCTTTGACATTTGATATTCAGGTATTGAGATAAAATGCACTTGCTGGGAAAGAAATTATCTTTCTATGCCCCCTTTGAACAAACAATTTTGTCAAAACTGAATAGAAAACAACGGGAATTTTATAAACACGGTGAGGTTGTTATTGTTATGATGCACTGCTGCATTTAAGTAACTTACTACATTACAAGTCTAAGAAATAGGTAGCTGCAAATTGGATTCATCCCCAGCATGATAAGAATTTTCTCTTTTGAAGAAGAGAAAATGTGTTTGAGCTGTGTCGTCTGTCGAGTAGACAGCCAGGTTGGGCAGCCCACTTGGTGGCCCACTTATGATATTCATTCTACCTTTGCTTTATACTTTCACGTATGATCTTATAACGATAAAGAGTAAATTCAATCAATTCATTGCAGGAGACACAGTATACAATTACATAAAGAGTATCTCATATTGTAGTTTATAGATGGACTGTAGCATGGAATAGTGTGTGAAGAGGGAGATGAAATACGGGGAAATGTAGACACAAATATACTTGGCACTGTTTACCGTTTGCTATCTTGTTTGTATTCAGAGTAGAGTTGCTTTCTCTTTCCTTTGAAAACAGAGCTTTCTCTCGTCATTAGTTAGTTCAACGTTGAATCGTTCCAAATAGAAGTCATATTTCAGAAAGCTCTATACAAACACTAGGCACCCTAAATCGGCGGCTTTCATGATTCACTAGATGGTATATAGAGATGCAAGTATATACTTAGGTTGGCCTTCAGCTTGTCATATGAACTTGCATCGTCAACGGATTGCTATAGAACTTTCACTTTAAGAACTACACCAGGTAGGTAGGCATTATATTAAATTCGTATTCTTGCTCTAAACTCAACTTTAAGCATCGTTCGGCTTTTTTGGTCGTGTTGGTTTAGTGATTAGATTGGCCGAGACCTTGAGATCCTAATGAAATGGTCTTATATAAAGGATTAAAGCTACGGCCTGTAGAACTTACCTTTCTTTTTAATTTTCATCTTTCCCCAAGTTTCCTCTGTTTTACTCGTTTGCTTTCCCTTTGCAACTCACTTAATTCAACAAACTTGCAATCACCTTTCTCAATTCTAAAATGCGTTTACCTCGAACGTGAAACGACTATTTTCCCAAGTAAACTTGCAGTTTTCAGGATTCTGCAATCGTTTTAATGCAGTGACGACATTTATTCAGTAATGCTCTATGTGCTTTCTTGAATACTCGATTGTTTTGGCTCTCCCCGACAATGATATGATTTCTATCGTTTTATAAATAACTAGTTTCCATTTTTAAACTCGGAAAAATCATATAGTAAGACTTTTCATAGCTGATATAATACACCGTCATATATATATTTTAGAATGCGTGTAAATACTTAAAATTAAACATGTCATGTCAATGTCATGTCATCATGGATCACGAGACATCAACATCAACTTATTAAATAACACAAGTAGTGTCACAACAAAATAATACCGTAATAATCGAAATAATTCCGCGCGGAATTATTGTTTCAAGCACATAAAAAAATTCCTGAAAAGGCCAAAAATGTCGAAATAATTCCGCGCCCGCGGAATTATTTCGATACGCGGAATTATTTTTCATTAAGTCAATATTTATTTTATTTTCAATACATGGGATAAAATGTTTTATAAAAAATGTATTTAGAGGTCATCATCTGAAGACAGGGATATATATTTTATCGGATCGATTAAATCGAGGTCCATGTCTTCTTCGTACGAAGGCAATAAAATATCGTCCTCATGAAGGGCTGTTCTATTTGCATGTACTGCCGCTGTAGCATTTCACGCCCTTCTTTACAATCCTTGCCTGGTTTGAAGGCCGTTATTAAATTGTCCTGGCTTCCATCCGTGGCATTTAGAAATCCACAAGAGAAGAAGGATTTTTTAATAACGTCTGCTGTTAAGAAATCCCAGGCTTCGACGATCCAACTGCAGACTACACTCAAAGAGGGTGGCTTTGAATTACCACCTTTAGTAGTTTCAAAGTTTCCAGGAGTGGATACCCACACATTGTATTGTCTCCTGATGGAATCTTTGAACGGCTTGTTCCAGCTGACATCTGCTGACTGGATGTATTTAGTACATCCTCCTGGGATGACAGCAGAGTCGACATTTACTCTTCGTAATTTTTTTAGGTACAGGTACGCGGAATTATTTCGATACGCGGAACTATTACCATTAACAACCAAAAAGGCGAAGTAAAATCGAAATAATTCCGCGTACGCGGAATTATTTCAGTACGCGGAATTATATCGATTATTACGGTAATAATAATATTGACTTCTCTACGTAAACAAGCTGTTGTGTGATTAGTAGTAACAAATACAAAGATCATTTTCATCAATGTGGCATGATTCTTATTAAGGCAAAATTCTCTGTACTTGAAGACGTTTTACTTAAAGACGGAATTGCCTGCAACTCTAGCTACTACCTAAGTATTCAATTCTCACAAAGGCATTCTTGGAAGGAATCCTGAAGCATCTAATTTAGTGACAGGTATTCTGCTCTCATAGATTGATTTTCAATTTTACTTCATACTTGAGTGTAACAAAATAAATTCTGCACTTAGATCGTGATAAGCAATTTGCTTCTACGTACATTGTAAGATCGCACTCGCAGTCCTAAATTACAGATACTTTATGTAAATTGTAGTTGACTCCTTTCCCATTACAAAGCCCACATCCTTGAGTAGAAAGACGTCACAAATTAAAAACGCTTTCTAATCAATGAAACTAAGCTTTTCAATCAAAAATACTTCCTTATCAATGAAGCTAAGCTTATCCAGTATATAACCACGTACCAATTAATTAATGTTGTAAGACTGATGAAAGTCTTCTCCTAAGGGTACTGTGAGATGAGTACATGAGCTTCACCTGAAACATTGCTTCTATCCTATTTCCCTTGAGCCCAGAGGTTTAATGGTCCCCATCACGATTAATTTTTTTAACCTACACTTAACCATAGACTATATAAAGCTCATATCTCAATTCTTATTTTCCTGCCATTGTTCACTTATCCTTATCATAACATGGACTTTCTCATATGCCTACATCTATCTGGGTTGCATCCATAGTGGACATCTTGGCTTTGGTATTGTGCATGTGCATGGTTCCATAATTGGAAAGTCTGTCCAATTAAAATATAAGCTCTTTATGATTATAGTAATAATGAATTACATGCATGATCCACAATGTACCCTCAAATTTAGTACACCGTACACCGTCGTGACGCAGTCTTACAAGGTTTGGCACAAATTCGGATAAAAAATATTCATAAAAGCTTAAGCAACCAATTCTGTAAAAGTGAAAGTATATGTACACACTCAGGGTTATAATCATAATGTATTACAAGCGCTAGTTGATAGTGACTTTACCTTATGTGGTGCTCATAGTCTGAAATTCTTCCTTTCATCTTTACCTTAGAGGTTTTGCTTTCAGTTGCGTAATCATGAGATAAAGACGAGTTTATGTATCCCTTTTGATTCAGACTTCCTTTCAACTCTTCCCCTCATATATTTACTATACGTATTACAAACATTTACATCGTATGGTATGACATTGACATAGACTCATGAGACCAACTAACGTTTATTCTTACTATAGCACAAAAAAGCTCCTGTGTGAAATTCCTAAGCTTTCTGTAAATTATCATTCAATATGTATTTATGTATAACATGATAATATAGTTGAATAATATTGTCGTATTCCATTTTTTGAGAGTGTTATCATTTGTCGTCTTGTCTAATAATCGTTTGATGTATTGCATTAGTTGTACTGATCTTTTTAGGGATTTTATATTTAATTTATTGTTTGATGTTATGTTTACTGCGCGTTTATGTTGCAATGAAAGCTATGTACAGAGTAAAGGTCTATAAAGTCATGTAGTTTCAGTATTTAGCCAAGAGATGAAGAGAATATTTTCAGATGCTTTCATCTTTTTTTAAAATTGAGAAAATATATTGAAGCCATATAACAGCAAAGTATGAAAACGCAAAATGGGTGAAGTCAAGAGAGAGAAAAGCTCACTTACTAACTAATTTAAAAAAAACTTAATTGAAATCTATATACTTGTGTTTCATTGGCTGACCGTTTTAGCCTTCAAATTTCGTTTCCTAAAATATACTTGATTTCCCATCCCCACGTAACTGTAATTGCATTGCAAGACTTTTACCAGCAAATAAATTGTAAAATTGTTAATAAACTATTGCGAAACGGAAATATAATTCAAAGCCGTTTATTTCAGCCAAACGACTAGAATTTTTTTACCTCCTAGCCGGTTTAGAAGTGTCACACAGTCCACACAACTTGTCCACTGTCGAACAAGCCATTGCACAACTTTGTACGATGAAATATGTGAAAGCTGTAAAACAAAGAAGTAGATGCATTATTCGAATCCGGAATTTCAATTTTCAATAACGGTTTTTATGTAGATGAGCCTTAATAATCTTTTTCCAGCTTCATTTATAGGAATGGCAACGATGAAGTTGCAATTCTTGACTGTGTTTCTATTTTTATTAGAAGTTACGGCAGTATATAACGAATTCATATTTTGTCCTTCCATTCTACTTGGAAACTTTGGACATGATTAATTTTATTTAATTACATGAGTCCATCTCATAGCATGTTGCGGTGTTATTGGATTACCTTTTTGAGGCGGCATTACTGTGATTGCTGATAGTAATTGGATTTCTAGTCAGCCGGATTGCGCAATGTAGTTTATGTGGGCATAATCCAATCACTGTATTTGTATCATATTTATGTGACGATGTAATGTCAGAAACTCAGATAGTTGTATACAGTGTAGAGATAAAGTAATGCTTCATACAATATAAATGTTAATACTGATGGCAATATGGAGTGCTACAATAATTTTATGCTACAGACAACATGACAACATTCGAAGAATCTGGGAGTGTACTGCTACTGAGTGGTGGACGTGAGGAATATTTGTAAGTGCCTAATAAATCCCAGCCCAACACTGTTTAACACACAATGAAAGGTGTTCAACTTTATTTTACACCCTGTAGTAAAATTTTCCATCCATTCTATAGTAAATTACTGCTGAACATAATGTATAATGCATTAAGAGAAAAGCGACGATTTATCTGTATTTCAGAGGAGAATTATCGGTATTCTTGGATTGGATCATAAAGAGAAGTGCACGAATTGCTTTGCCTTTCTATTACGATATTATTTAAAACATAACGACTTACCTCATAAAAACACGTACATCATAATAGTTATGATGATGGTATGGTGGTTTGGTTATGATTATGATAAACTGATGTCGTGCAATAAAGCTCTCTTAGTATTCCGTGTGAATGCTTATAGGTTAAAATGGAGGAACAAAATAGTATTGGATTACTCACATTTTAGTGGAAGCAAATAAGCCTTTTCTATGCTGTTTTGAATTTGAACCGTTTCTTTGTGACTGCAATAATACGCAAATAATGTTTTATGATACCGCTTTACTGCTTGTTTATGGCAGATTTCATGTATTGACTAACTTTCACTCTAATGCAAATGGACTTACTACGTTATTGCATAAGTTTAGAAACCAATAATGCTTCAATAAACAGAAACAGTTGGCCTTGTCCATGCATATCAGCATTGCTAACAAAAGTACAAACACAAATGGTACAACTACAAAGAGAAAATCATAAATGGGGGGAGGCAAACGAGTCAAAACTGGCATACAATCGCGAATTTTTAGATATGTTGAGACAAAATTGTGGGTTGCGTGAGAAGGCAATTGCCCCCAATGACCCTCTAAATACGACCCTGATGTGTCCTCATGCAGAAAGTGAAAGTACCCCTAAACCTTTGATAGATGCATAAATAAATTCATATTCAGATTAAGATTAAGATTACCTCTCTACACTAAACAGATTCTCCAATAGAGTCATATTAGGACACAAAAAAGATATTGTAAGTAAAAAGTAACAATAAATTACAAAAATTCCACTACTTGCCACAGAACAGAACAATTTTCACGCGGTTGAGATTGCTGACAATTGCTGACTATTATGAAACAACTCATTCGGTCGTTTAGAGGAAGTGAGCATGGGCATTTTGATTTTTTGCTTTCAAGGAAAGTGCAAATATTTCTTACGCAATTGATGGAAGGAGACGATGCCCAAAAATAGTAGTCAGCACTTGCATTACACAAGAGGAAGGGGGTTTTGCGTTACGTAATATATGCAGATTCCCTGGGCTCTCCTACCAAACATAGATAGTCAGGCAATTGTCACCGTCTCCTTGCTTGCAGTCTTATTTTGATACCCTATATTGCAAAATAGGAAATGTGTGCAAAGGAAGCAGAAAGAGTCTACTAGATATATACCTTTGTCATGTCTTTAGATATGGAGTCCTGAAGTTTCAAGCGTTTATGTTTAAAGAATTCGGAGAGCTGAGTAGCAAAATATCGTAGATTCGTTAATAGTTTACAAAATTGCTATTCGTATGGGGATGTAAGTAGTTTAGAACGAGAAGATAAGTCATAATATTTTATCTTTTGATTATATAATCGGGTAATAATGTAATGGGGAATAGTTATTTATTACCCTGTGTTATTACGATGTAGTTCATCAGAATAGTGCGGTATTTCCTATATCTAAATACCTTGCACAGTGGGTGGGTTTCTTAAATGACTCAGAAAAATCAGGTCAACCAAGCAGTAAAACAGCGATGGAAAAGAACGCCTGAGAATTCTGTTGAGAAAGTCACACACAATCATTACTACACAACGAAATATTGCGGAAGGAACGTTTTGAGAGCACAAATTGCTTCAGGTCATGGAATGAAAAGTATGTTATTGAAGATGGAAACACAGCGCAAAAAATATGAAGATAAAGAAAACAGGCAGGGTTGGTCTACTAGTAGAAGCCCATATTTTGATATAATATTATTGTCATTGGGATTTACGAATTCCCTTATGCACACAGGTCTTTATATTTAATAAAAGAATAAAGGCTTTGATTGATTCTCAAACTAAGCACAAAAAGAATGGCAAGTATTTACTGCTCCCTGTCCTTTATAGTGATAGGTGGCTCTATCAATTTTATGGTTGACCTTTTCTTGTTGACCTATAGAAATAAATGAACCCACAATCCTTATTGCCACTGGGGTTACTTTAGTTAATTTAAACTACCTAAATGAAGTTTCTTGAACAAGTCCCTTATCTCTATCTATGGTATCAAGGAGTGATACCCACATGTCTATTGTGAAATAATCGATTGGTTACACCTTTCTTGTGCTATAGACGTAGTTGATGTCAGATATTAACAGATTCGTCAAAGACGGAATATTATATGACTTGCACTTTGTACGTATGCACGTACTCGTATTAGCGGAAGAGTGCATGTAGACGTCAAAACGCCTTCCCAAATATTGTATAGAAAAGAATATCCACTAGATTAGTGCCTAAACAAAGTTGCATACTTCTTTGCTTACTTTCATACTCAAGGCTAAATTGTGTAGAGTTCACCTTCATCTTGTCAGATTTTCTAGATTTCTTCATTGTTAGGCACTTAGGAGCACGAAAAATAGTCCACTCAATAAATACTTCTGACAATAAGTGCTATTTTTCGTGCTAATGTAATTATTAACCCTGCAACCAGAAAGTAGCTAATGACCAAAAAAGTAATGTAGTCCTACTCAGGTGTAAGTATAATTTTTCATATGAATATGATAATGTGTGTAGGGACAGGGCCCTATACTGCCCATACCCAGCCTTGAATTGAAAATAGTTCTGTTATTCAGTTGTATATGTTCACGATATCTCCCGAAGACTCACTATCAAGTTATAGCATAGCTTATCCATCCATACTGTCAAGTTCATCTCGAGGACGGGACAATTGATGTGAACCAAAACTTCCGAAAACCGATCAATATTCCACACATCAATCAATATAAAAAATATCACGACCTTAATAGACTATACCCTTCATCAGCTTCTTCTCTAATGTTTCCTACATTAGCATTCACTTCCTCACAAATACTTACAAATGTAGCCCTACCAATATGCATTAGTGCATTATGTATCTTATTTCCTGATCGTAAATTCCTAAATTGTTGCCAATATTATGGTGTGGGAAACGGAAAATCAAACTAAATATATACAGATTTATTATCACTGCATTCTCATTCCACTTAAGTACTTTTCAGTTGTCTCTCCTTACCCAAGGTACTTTTTTCTATTATTTCAAGTAATCGTATCAGGGGTATTATTGTAAATTACTATTACAAAATTACACATGGAGAACAGTGCAAATGTATTATTCCCAATTAACAATTGCTTGTAGCAAGGAATACGTCTTAAATTGAAACTTTTTGTCGAATGAAAACCATGTACCCTGAAATATCCTAAACGTTTCTAAATGCGCCATGAAGCAATAAAATCCATGTTACACCAAGGTAAGGGAAATATATTATATGACTTCTTAGTAGATGCTAGTGCCAGTTTCAATGATTACTTTTGAATACTTTCATGGTATTAGATATTATGTATTGATCGTTGTGTGCCACGAGGAAAAGGGAAAAGTTCTACATAGGAAAAGCAAGCTATTTATTTATCTCTGGTTATGGTCACATTAAGGTGACATATCGGAATGCCTATATAGTGATTTTACTGTCATAATTCATAAACGAAAGAAAGGCCACGTTTCCTCAGAACTTTTCCCCAAACTTTTGGTGAAACTCTGCTGTCAACAGCCTAATGTCGACTTGTCATATACAGAACAACTTCTCCGAGTCTATTTCTTCCTTTGCTAGAAATATCAAAAGATATTATTTATCTAGCAAACAAAAAGCCACACCATTGACTTGACCATGAAAACACTAATGTAAAGGAAAGGATAAAAGTGTTGTTTAGCACTCTAAAAGATTTTCGGTAGAGCTCAAAACAAGTCGATATTTATTCAGTGAGTATAGTATATAGTTAAACAGTGATGATACAAGAAAAACTCACGGAACCGCATTGCAAAGTTTTGTCTTCAATTCAAATCAGACTGTATTTATACATTTTTGTAGTGTTATCATGCCAGGGTCATTTGGAAGTTCCAAAGTGGTTTGGAGATGTCATGAAGCAAGTCATGTTTGTTAATTAGCAGCACAACAAATGAATGGAGCTTTTGATGATGTGGTGAGGAGGAGGTGCTTAGAAAATAGCTTTGGTTTGCATTCAGATTAAATATGGGAAATGTAAATGCGTATATTCGTAATTTTGGTCTACTGTACTACGCAGTTTACTTATTAATATCTCTACATTCTCGTGGATTTAAATTGTCCTAGTCCTGATTCCAGAACCATATCATAACCTTATACAATTTTAAGCTGTATGAATGGATAGGTCACATTTACATCATTACTATTATATATAGGTATCTTTCCTTTGTACTATGCAGTCTGTAGACTTTATTATACAAAAATTTCACCTTTTTGACTCTGAATTGAATTTTACGCTTTGACTTCACTACAGAAAAGAGAAAATCGTACCTGAGGCTTAAGTCTTCTAATGGTTCATATGGAAAATGTGAGCAATATCTATTGACATCAAATGTCAAAGTATAAGTCTACACTGTTGCATTCCTGTAAAATGTTACTACAGGATAAGAATAGGGTACATTTTATATAATAGGAATAGGGTACAGATTTTCAATGGACAGGCTAAAAATATAAAGAAATTGGATACTGCGGCTTCATCTAGTAATTCGTTTAAACTTTAGGGACATAACTTCTACAGTTACAGTAAGATCAAAAAGTTAGTTCACATGATGCTTTCTCCTTCCTTGTGCTAACCTCATATAAAACTTTCACCTGTACAAACAACTTAAACCTGTTTAGCTAATTTTTTGAATTTTCTCCGGAAGTAAAATGCAAATTAGGTAAAAGGAACATTAGCGAAAGTTTTAATTTGTAGGAGTTGATAATTTTTATGGTTTACATTATAGACAAAGTACCATTTGAACCAGTTTTTTGACCAAGCTGTATATACTACGTATGAGCATTCACACGGCAATATTAACAGACAATAATACACTTTTAAAGGATGGTTCAGTTCACGTACATAAATCAGTATATTGATTGATGAATTATATGGCTTACAGATTTTCTCTAGGAGGGCCAAAGAATTCAGATATTTGGCACATAAGGTAGGAAGATACAAATCTTTTATTATTGGCCCATTGCTTTGTTAACATTTCCGTTTGGTATTTCCTTTGAGTAAATATAAAACATACGAGCTTGCCTTTACAGTATTAGCAGTTGATGCTATAGGATTTCCCATTTCAATTTCATGAAAATAATCTTTCTTTTGTGTAATCACTAATCACAATTTCAATAACGCATTCCATGTAATTCCTTCACTTGCCTAATAAGGCTTCCTAAAAATAATCACTCTTCTAAAGAATTGATGAGAGGTAAGTATAATACAACCAAAGGGAAAAAACTTTTGAAACTTGGAGCATTAACCTTTACATTTTGCAAGTATTGAAATATTTAATCAAAAGAATCGATTCCATCATTCTTTCTTGTATTATTTTACATTTGGAAATGAATCCGAAGTCAAGATCTCAACAGAATTATTTTTCGCATACTTTCTATTTCTATTGCTATAATACTTTTGTATGAGTTTATAACTATATTCGAGGAGGGTACAATAATGGAAGGGTATAGGATAGTAATTACAAATTTTGACATTTCAAACTATAGAGTTGTTAATATGAAGAAGGGATGCAAAAGTGATATTTGAGATGGCAAGTTTTTAGACCGAGCTCTGTAAACGAGACTGGATGGAAATATTTATTTATAATTAATCAATTACCTACAGTTTGGAATTCATGGAAATATTTTTAGATTGGAAAATAGTAAAGTAAAAGTACCTAAAGTAGTGATGTATGGGTATATAATGGCAGGAATGAAAATACGCTGATGATGATATCAAATTGATGTAGCACAATATCATAATATTAACTTATCCTGGGTACTATAGATTCTATATATCTGGAATCTGAAGTATGCACGGGCACCGCACAGGAAGGACAATGCTCTTTACTGATGCTACCAGCAGTAATTGATATTCGTTTATTGGAAGACAATATCAGCTAGCAACAAATTAACAAATCATGCCACAACCTTTGATGAAGGGAAGTCAATGACTTCATCGTTGGTTGCGTCTTTCCCCTTTGAATTGCTACCATTGTATTAGACTTTGAATGCTTTGAACGAACTAAGTAACTTTATTGTTACTCCACGCTTAATTTCTTTACTTCTTGGTACTTTCTGCTAATGACATGGCGTTGCATCTTATGTCTCTCCATGCGTTTACCAACCATTTTCTATGGACTTTTCAAGTTTTCCAGAATACGATTTAGATTTACTATACCGAAATACTAGATATATAGAACTAATATTAGGATATTTGACCATCATAGAGAATTTTACATAGCTTTTATTTGTGTGTGGGTAAACAAATAGTACAGGTACTTTGATGTTGTTTAAAGTTGTAATCAAAGACTTTCACTCATTATGTATTAGATCTAATTGTACGATACATGCATAAACTATAATGTGTAGAAATTTTTCAAAGTTGGATAGGTGATAGGTCTGCTGTTATATGGGTTGACTTGGGACTAAATTTCTACTTCACAACAAGAGACTAACCTCATAATAATTAGACATGTAGAAGTGCAATCATAACAGGAAGTCAAAAATATATAGCTAGAAAATTGAATATGCCCACATGCACCAGTGCATCAAAACAACGAATTTACGTTTGTGCTGAGTTCAATGTAGTCTCTTTGTACAACTTCCTATATTTTGCTTCCTCTGGCATATTTCAAAAGCAGTTATTGTGAATGTCTTTCGCAGTTATCACGTTCGTTAATTGACTGTTCCAGGTAGGCATCTGATTCTGATGGTAAAGATTAACCTGGCAATTGCTTTTCATTTCTTTGGCTTATTTTCAAATCTACGTCTGCATCCACGTCAAATAAATTTAATACAGATTCGTAATTAATTGTATATACATACATTGATATCTTTAATGGCAGATTCAACAGCAAATTGAACCACGAACTTGCTAAGCTTATAAATGTATTTAAAGTCATGTTTCTGTATTGACTCACTTTATAATAATGTTTCTTTATTTCACTGACAATTGACACAGTTCGGCTTACAATAAATTACTAGATACTGTACATGTTAGTATTTAGTATCGATTTTCATCATTTTCTAAGGTAGAAAATGTTTGTGTGATTAGGTTTGTTTACTGGTGGTGACAAAAGAAGTGTTTTCACAACCCCAGTTGCTGTTTCAATCGTCATGTTTTATGTACCTAGGTATATCATTAGTAGTTATTTAATTTAGGAACAATTTTTGAAATAGTTTGTGGTGAAGAAATAGTGTATAGTGTACAACCATTGGGGTGGGGCACAATGCGATAATGAAATAAAGATTTGATTGAGGTAGACAGAGATGTCATTGTAATCTGTATAGAGAGAGATACATAGGGCCTTAATGATAAAATTATCGATACCCCGAGTGGATGCCCTTTAGTGTCACCACGTCTTTAGACGTATATGGTAAATAAGTAGCAGGTTCCATTCCGTTCCATTTCATGACGGAATTAGGAAAGTTGTAACTTAAGTGGATGTACTTAGGCAGCAAGCACGTCTGTTCCGTTGAGACTACGATGCTGGAAGCAATCAAGATATCAATTTTGTCTCATACACACCTATCTGTATATTCGAATGTAGAAAATAAGGTTATGTGTGTATTATGCCTACATATACTTCAAAACTAGTACAGTTAGTAAGTTGTTCAGTCAGTACACACCAGTGAAGTATGTAATAGCTGAACATGGAACAGAAAGATGCTCATTTATAATGACATAAGATATAATGGACGACTTCAAAAATTCAGTATTTTCTCTTGTTGCCTGAAAGTGGTGAAAATTGTTAAAGGCTTATGGAGTTAAATTCGTCTCCAGACTAAGGGATTCCTTCAACTAGAAAATCAGCTTTTAACACATCCTTCTAGATGACTGTGGAAGGTGGTGAAATAGTGTTACGGCATACTTAGAGTGCTAAATATTTTCATCTTTCTAGTGTGTATAAGTATTATTTTAATACCAGCCAAGACGTGGCGACATTTCAAATCGAATGTCTGAGAAAGAAAGATTCTTACATTTGACATTTACAATCTCCTGGAATTTAGCTGTTTCTTTTTCTTTAAGCATGGCAATAACATGAACAGAAAGTGCAGTTAGATAGAGTCTATAATATGCAAGTCAAAGCTTCTATTCATGTTATAGCCAAAGTCATTGTTCCTGAAATTAATTACATACTTCGAAATATCCCCTCGGTCTAGACCCCCTCGGGTCCTCGGGGTAGGTGTCAATAGTAAATGGTAAATTAAACGTATTTTTTCAAAAAACCTATGTTTTTATCTTACGTTAAAATCTGGGACCCCTCAATAGACCCCTTATAAACCTGTAGGGATATCTAGGTATAATTAATGCTTCTCAATTGTTTCTGCAGATGTGATTTATAGTTTGATACATTAAGTGAGCACTCTGCCCTCAAAATAATGATTGACAAACCTTACTGCAATTCATTTATGTACTTGGTGTTCTCAGTAGTCAAGATTCTTGCACTTACCTTATGGTATATGATTTTCAAATGGTTTGATTAAAGGAAAGGTTTTCTCTTTTAATTTTAATACTGAAAACAGGCTTTTGATTTGCGTTGCAATTAGATTTGTTACTTCAACATTTTAAATCCGTCATCTACCACTTACATTGTTCCATTATTTTGGCAAGTGTGGATTCTACATTATGGACATTCGGTTGGCAGAATTCTAAAGTGTGTGGTGTATCGAAGGAATATAGATGTATAGTAAGCAAAATGCTAACAAATAAATTTGACGAAATGAATTGCTATTTATTACCAATGGTTAGGCCAAATTATAGCCACCTTTCTTCGGCATGAATTCTATTTTCTGTTCTCAGCGCACCACATAATATTGGCATTGAAATGAAATGACTTATCAGTATCAGCTATACTACAAATACTAATATTCATTTTAGTCTCTCTATGCTTAAAACTAATTCTCATCAACTTATCAAGCGAAGGAGGATTATGATCAAGTATGGTAATTTAATTGTCAACTCCGATTCTCTTTGAGCGAGCGGCAGCTGTCAGAATGACATCCTCTTCCAGGAAATAAACTCGTCAATGGCTTAGTCCTCTTTTATATCCCATTCTGAACTTAGATTCAAGACTTTTGTCCTCCCTGTGAATGTGAACTGGAGCTTAACGAAATTCTCATTTCTCAGAATCTTGATCCTTTTCCTCACGTTTTGAATATTTTATGCTACAGAAAATGACTTTTGCATAATAGAACTCTGTACTTGCTGTTACGGTGTTATACAAAAGAAGGATCATGCAGAGAACATTATCAGAAGAATTAGTAGAAAGTGGAACTGATTCACATACATGTACTTACGTTATTATTATTTTCTTGGGAAATGCAACTACAGGTGTTTGATAAATGTTATTGTCCCATTATTACTCCCATATTTACTTTTTAAGTCCATTTTCGATTCAATATAACATTGACTTCCTTCTAAGAATGACAATGGTATATCTTTGGCGAGAAAGACGGAAATGTCTGTTACCTATGTTGGAAAATAAAAGTCAAAAGTAAAGGTCGAAAAATCTTAAATACAAAAATAGGCAAAATCAGACTCAATCCCTATTTGAAGGATTCGTTTAAAAACCCGCAAAATGTCACCACAGTTTAAGGGTCTTTGTCTTAGTTGTCGGGTGGTCACCTATAAAACATTTAACTAATATTTAATTAATAGATAATTTTCCGACGGGTTTATTTCTAGTAAGTAAGGTCACTTGTTAGATTAATGCCCTTAAGAGAGTCCTAATGAATACAATCATTATTTATTTACCCTTCGGATCTTGGTTCTAAATACACATTTTACGAAACACCTATAGATAACAAGAATAGACTGACGCAATACTAAGTCTGATTGGGAAGAACCTAAGTTTTAGTATTTTCTATTGAAAGCAACTACGTTAACTACCTATATAATGTTTCTGAGCTACTTATTGTTGTCGTCATCCAATATATCACAAAAGGAACATCACTGGTCTGATTGACAACTGACAATAGGAATCAGTTCAATTTGCTCAATAGGAACATATATCTATTATTTAGATCTGGAGCGTAGTTTTTTAATGTGGATCTCCAAATAGGTATTGTAATCCTTATACTCGCATTCTTGTATCTGTAATAGGCAGGCAATATTTATTACTATGTGAAGCATTGAAAATGCTGAAGTGCATAGTAGTAAATGTCAAAACTCGCCAAGGAATGAAGTACGTTCCTTCTTTTGTGCATGTACATATAGATAGAATGCAAAAAAAAGATTAATTCCTTTTCCCGATTTGCGGAGGGTAATATGAGAAAAAGGAATATAGGTATTGTATCCCGACAGACAAATAAAAAGGAACGGTAAGGTAAAGAAAAGCAAGTTGTAAGAAAAATTTAGTGAAGTAGGTAAGTAAAAAGGATGCATCTACCTATAGACATGAATGTGGGGCATACACACATGGAGTAAGTGTAGATGAATAGGAAAAGCAAACTGTGATCTGGTTTGTATTTAACTGAGGCTACCTGGGTAGGAAATACTATATAGGTAGTAATGTATGGAGTAGGTATGGTATAGGATATTGGTAAACCGTAAACCTAGAGCTTTTATGTAACACGGAGGAAATGAGAAAAGCATAGCTTGCCCTGTCTATCTGTCGAGAGGATAAAGTCCACATGAAAGAAAGGAATATCATCAAGATCAAGATTTGAGCTATTGCATTGCCTGTCCTATGGTGCGTTGCAGAAAGGGATTTACGACGCGCAATCTCGTGAATATTGTGCTAGGCTAGAAAGTCTGGGATAGTAGGACCGTTCTTCCACTCCAAACTCACCCGGCTGCTTTCCTGCACCTACTATCCCTCTGCAATTCTTCATTTATTACTATTAAGGTAGGAATATCTGCCTCTTGGCTGACGTCCCTTCCTTTTCCTTGTGACACATACAGTTTTTCCACACAACACCTCCCCAATTCCATTTGAAAATACAAACCACTTCATAGATAGCTTGTAATACAATAGAGAGATGTAAGAAAATGCCTTGGGAAAGGTTGAAACAGGATGGAAATTCATAAGTCAAAATCAGGAGAACAATATTTAGTAAACCGACATCAGGACATTCTCAGAGACGAGTATTGAGCATAGGCTACTGGGTACAATACTACACATAAGAAGGGAAAGCCGATTCCAACTTTCAACTAGTCTCACTCAGTTCAGTCACTCCAGTTGAACAACTCGAGGCGAAATTGAAAAGAGCAGAGCCAGTAGGGAACGCACACACAACGGAGCATACACACTTCTGGAACGGAAGACTCCAGTAGGTTTGTATTGCATAGAAGAAAGATAAGACGAGACACGCGCCTATCTGAATTCACTTCATTCGTGCCCATGTGTTTGTCCCAATCAGTCCACCGAGCAGTCAACAAAATACAAATAATACACAATTCAACGACATAGCCAAGAGACCAGGTCCTGACTTCTTGAACTGAACTACAAGTGGAAAAGAAGAGAAAAAGAGACCATTTATCCCTGACTCGAATACCGAAACACATATTATTCTACTAGATATAACCTCCAACTTCCAATTTTCTTTCATTGGATCCAGCTAAATTGAAAAAGATCATCTCAACATTCCTTCTATTCTTCTCCACTTCCGATTTTCTTCTTTCTCTACGTAATATTACGCGTCCGTCTCACTTTCACCCGAAACAGACAATTACCAAAAGGACAACATAAAATAATTGCCTGACGTGTCGTACCCTATCTCAAGAGTTTTACAATTACAGCGGAACCTCTACAACCTAAGCCTGTCTTTCAGCAATATTGCGTCAGAAGAAAGTGGATTACCAGAAAAATACCTTGAAGTACCTAAAGAAAACGTTTTTACCGGAAGGAACTAAACTATTCTCTTGTGCACTAACTGAGTATATTACATAAGAGAAAATCACAATTTCTTAAAAGAAACCCATTCAAAAATTTTTACATCATAGAAAATCCCAAGAGACACTGATGTGCAAAGTGCGAATAAGTATATCGTCTAGACATACTTTTCTTTAACTGCACCCACTCCCTACCATTTCCCAGAGTCAACAATTGAATTTTTCCAGACTAATGGTTTGGACCTTGGCAAATTCAGAAAGTTTTCTGCTTAAATAAAACTTTCATTACACACATCAAAAAATATAACATGTCCATCGCTGCACATTCGCCGAATGTCTTTTATTGATAACAAAGAAGAAAGACAAAAGTTTGAGTCGAGTATCTTGGTAAGAGAAAAAAAAGAATTCTCGTCCTTCAGATTTGGATAACTATTTGTATGACCCGTAAGTAATTGAAACAGCATCTCCACTTGATTTATATAACTCATGAACATTATATTACCGAAGTATTATTAATTTGTACAAGCACTGACAGTAAAGATATTATAAGAAGCGTTCATTTTCAATTGAGCCAAAAACAGTAAAGGACTTAATACTGAAACGTTTCATCTTCCTCCCAAGTGAAAGTTTACTGAGCGAAAAACAATTAAGTGAAAGGAAGATAAAGTAAAGGAATGTCATGTTACTGCACGTAAGGTCAATGTTACTTTGACAGATAAATCGTCAAGCGGAACAAATTGTATCACACAATAAGAGAATTGTACAGGGACCAACTAACTAAACCATAAGAAAGAACATTTCATCGAGACAAATAGCTGAATAGAGACCTATTTCTCTTTCATTCCAGTACTTAATCAGAGACGATGAAATTAAGGCTGTTCAATTAACTGACAATTACGTTCAAGGACAGCAAACATTGTTTTTCTATCTCCTGCAACTCGTCGTCGACTATTCGCTTCGAAACAAATTTGATTTCCTTGCCGTCCCAAGTAATCAAGATGATGATGTGTGAGAATCAAGCACCAATGATGCCGATTGGAATTAATCCCTCCCCAGCTTCAGTACCAACTACTCCTAACTTTGTACGGAAATTTCACAGTAATTTCCGTCCATTGGATCTGAGAAAATTGACCCTTTATGGGACTCACAGCAACAGTAATGAAGAGTCATCCACATTTTCTTCGCCGTCTCAGTCTCAAAGCTGTACCAGTAGCAGCAGCCAAGACAGCAGCCCAAGAAACAGACATTTTGGGACAGCACCTTACTCAAGTGTCAGTCAAGATTCATTTATTCTCAAGAGACAAAGTTCCCAGACCAGACTGAGAGAATCTCTTCTTTCTTCTTTACTCTCGCCAAGGTTTCCCCTTCTATTATTTATTCATTTATTCTAGCGTTAATAATACTCCTTTCCTCTTTTATCTAATAGTAATGGCTCTACAATTAATTCACTGCTCTGTGGTACTTAACCATTTTGATTAGATTAATAATAAGAAACACTACCTTTACTAATGCATACCAAACACGTCTGGTTATATAACACTTCAGAATCAGATCTATAGCTTTTTAGCCCCAGATGTCAAATTAATATTGTTTTCAATTCAATACGCAGCTTCTTGTAAAATATGGTAATAATTCCGTTCATATTCTTCACTAGTAGCCTTTCGATTGTGATGTTTAGACGCTTGTCAGTGCTAAAGACATTGACAGAAAGGATGGTCTTGTTTCAAATTTAACACTGACACCATTAACGGCTACACAATGGATGTCTACGAGTCTGTTTTTGTAAGATGTTATTATCTGTACACGAAAGACAATAGCAAACTTGCAATTTTAGTTACTTGTTCTTGTTAGTGTCTAACGCTTAACACCAACTTTTCCATCCAATAGGGCCTCATGAGAATTAGATTTCACCTCGCTACTTGCTACACGTAATGGCCAAAATAACACTGCACGATCAACTATGGGTATATTGGTATAGTCCTTGTTTAACCAGTCATGTTGGCATTTTTTTGTTTGCAAAAAGTTCTCGCTACATCTAAGAGCAATTCTGTTGATTTTTCTTTCTTGCCATCTCGTTTTGTCCAGGGAGTGAAACTTTCACTTTCTAAAAGCCGGAGAATCAACTCAAATCATTCTTCGGCAAACTACAACATTGTTATACCGTCTTCTTTGTTTTCCTAATACAAAATTGAAAAGCAACAAATTCAGTTGGGTAATATATACTACTGAAGGCATTTTTATCTGTCTGAAATATTTGTGTAACTTGTAGCTGAGATTTGAGACATTCTATTCTGTAAGGAAAACTAACCATAATTTCCCATAATAAAAATTAGCATAAAATGTCTATTGGTCGTATTATGACAGTCGTCTTATGTTGATGTCTTATCATAAGAAGCCGTCAAGACGTCGATTTCCACGTATTTTGGACATCTTGAAGGGCTTAAGCTGAGGTTCCTAATACGGCCATATGTGCCTATATTACTTACCCTCCCATGTGTAATACTAAGATTAAGCCCTTTTCTGCTATGAATTTAGTCTATGCTCCCATCCCATCTATTTTCAAGAATAAGGTTAGTCATTTAGAACATGGACATAATAAAAACTCATCATACTACAATCACAAGTTTGTTTCATCTTTAGATAAGATAGTTCATATTAAACTTCATCACAATGATATCAATATCTAAGTATTGTTATATGTAATATTCAAGTGTGATCTAAATAGCAGGTAATGAAGAAGTGAAAGGTCAGGATAGGAATTTAGTAATATTCTTTTGAAAATTGCTACCATCTCATTTGACGGTATTAAATTGTGTAAGCTAAGATTGTAGTTCTTTGAACAGAAAATATGAGTTTCTGAAAGGATTTTTGTTTTTCTTAGGGAAAGTAAATCTTTCTTGTGCAATAAAGCAATCCGCTCAAGTGTTGCTCACAAAATTCCAAGTAAAACAGTCGGAATGTGCGTTGGACGTATGTATTATATCCATTTTTAGGATTTTCTTGTTGCATAATATTGTGTAATGTGTAGCTACCGTCTACCGTTCCCTAAAAGCGAGCTGAATGTGAAGCTGCACAGCATGATATGTATTTAGCTATAGCATTAGGAATTATGAGTCCATTATGCACAAAAGTTCTTTTATGAGTGATTCCCGTGTAGGAGTTCTACCATGTAATCCAAGAAGTCCTGTCATAAGAATGTAGATACAGAAAAATAATTTTATCTTCCGCGAAACGTAGCATATCGTCACCTAGTTATAGACATCATACCTTCACATTCCACGGTCAAATGTCAGTTTTGTCATCTTTCGTATTAATGCAATATTGAGTTTTCTTACCATAGTAGAAAGTCTGAAAGTATGTAGATATTTAATACGCCAGATCACTATCTTATCTGGAGTGAATACATATTACATATCACATGTCATAAGTTTGGTTTTCTTGGTATCAGTATTCCAAATCATGTGGAAATTGCAAACTTGCATTGCTGTAATAAATATGATCGACAGAATTTTGCTTACAGCTTCATCCAAGATGGTTAGTTAACAGTGTGATGCCAAACATTTCTACTTCAGGGTTGGCATAACTGAGCGAATGTTATAAGGGTTATTATGATGTAAAAATGTATTCTCCGAACTATGATAGTTATACGGAGCATTAAGTATTTAGTTTTCAAGTATGATAAGGCCAGTCGTACACCAATAGTAGTCGTTTAAATTGTAGATTTTTGTAAGCATATAGCCTTGGCATAAAATCACTCGTGAATGACTTGCACATGGTGTGACATCTATGTAAAAGCTAATTAGAATATTTATTTGATTCGTTGATTGCAAGTGAAGGTAATAATATAGTGGGGAATAACTTTACTAATTATATGGACACGACACAAGCAAATGAATATCAACATTACAATGCTAATGTAATATTATACATGTGTACGACCAGTATATGATACTAGTTAGAATCTATTTAAGCAGTTTTAAGTCAGTTATATCAGTCCTATAATACTGTAATTTATTAAGAATTTTATCATGCATTGGTTGTCACCCAGTATATCTTAGAATCCCAAAATCCTTGAACTAATACTGAAGTAAACAATATTGTGTGACATATTTATATAATTATATTACAGATATAACTTTACTTTATTAGTCCTTCAGAATCGATGTAGGACTCTCTATTTGGTGGTACTACATATTAGAGAACAAATTGGAACATTTTATTGAAAGCTTTATTGGTTTTTTTCATTAGTGGTTTTGTACCTCTAAGTTTCCCTGTAGCTTCATTGGCCACAAAATCTTGTCTCTCTGCAGGTGGGACAATTTCCCAGAAAATAAACCTACATTTGGAGACTCAAAATAAATGCAACATAATTCTCTATAGCTGGGCTTGACCTGAAAGAGTCCAATAACTTTCTCCCACTGCACTATTAAGTAGGTTAGGTCAAGATAATATTTATTTAGTAACTAGACTCTCAACATGATGAATCAGCAGAGTAGAACATATAAGCTGCATATTATAGAACAGACTATAGTTGGCATCAATTTCATAAGAATGAGCTAAATGAGCTTACTAATTCTACGAAGTAGACTGTTTGCACTCCGAACGATTCTTACAGTGCAAACATTCAAGCATAATACGTACAAAAGCATTAATTTGTGTCACAGTATGGATTTAGTGGCAAATGCACGTATGGTCTTAAAATATTCTACTGATACATACACTATTGATACTAAATAATGAAATGAGGTTTCCATGTTCAAACGTTCAAGCCAAGTAGATTGGTTTCATAAAGCATAAAATATATAAGGAAAATTGAATCCCCTGGCGTTTGAAAATGTTCCGAATCTAATCGAAATACAGGTGTAGTATGAAAAATAATTATTGTTTCATTTTCCACATTGACGAAAGCACACTGTGGTCTCAGACTGAAGCAGAATGGGTAGGTCAACAAAAGCATACATGAATACCTAATTCTGAACCTTAGAATAATCATAGGAAATAGAAATCCTTCTTGAGTTTTACAACAGCAGACTGATAAAAGGATAAAAAATCCACTGGTAGAATGCATTAGCTTAGTTGTCGATGTTATTGAGAAAAATTGAGGGTGCAAGATGTAAGAGGTACCAGGCACTAAAGTACTGGATATATAAGTAACAACTATTTATCCAGGTTAAAGTTCTCAGGAAGAGTTTTTTTTATTTTTCTCTTCTGTATTATTGTAGATTCAGTTTTATAGGCAGATGTACCAGTTTAATAGGACGAGGTATTTAAGTAGTCACCGTAGAGTACATATAATATAATTCTACTGCTATTGAAAACAAACTAATAGTCAGTGGAGCAAGGGAAAAATTAAGTATTTAGTTACACGACTACTGTTGTGCTATATAATGTGATATATATTGTGTAAGCAAACCACTTCTAAGGATAAGGAGCTCTTAAGCTTATTGGCTTCAGAAGCGGAAACAGCCACGATCAATCAAAAGCGATTGTGTCTGGGTATCTCACATGAGAAGTTTACTCTGCATCCGCTATCTTCCATTTTATTCTCTTTAGTAGTTATAAAGTTCAAGTGTTGTTATCAGTATCTGGGGGGAAACACTCTAACATTATTTCTACTCATGAAAAGGAAGGGAAATGCCTATATAATGCTAATCATATATCCAAACCTAAAAGATTCTTTTTTGCTTTCACTTCCTTACGGTATATATATTTCTTTAGCTTCGTTCAGTACTATATGTATTGCTGTCTCTACTGTATGTTGATGATGGTTATCTCGTCGAAAAGTTTAGCATCTTGCATTCGCATCAAAAGATCCTATATGCTTATCTAGATTCTGACTCGTTAATTTCAACTCATCTTTTGTAATGATGCTATAAAGTATCGACCTCATTGCTACTTCTTACAACTCCACTAACAATGAGTAAGTAAGAATCCCCTTCGACTTCATAACAATAACTTAAGTTTTATTAACCTTTCAGCAACTAACTTTGCTTGACGTAGCTTGAGACACCAGTCTCCTTGTCTGACGAATTAATCAGTGCAACTATACTCTGCAGAGACCAGACTGTCTGTTCTTGAGTCGTCTTCCACCATTATCATTGGTTTGCATTTCAGCTCAACTCAAGCATGAGCACTTACGACAGAATATTTTGCAAACAGTATCAAATTATAAGTAGAACGTAGAGGTTTTAATGACATACCATCAGGTTTTACAATATTTCAGAATTACCTAATATACCAAATATAGGCATATCAACAAAATACTGAATACATCTCCGATTATGCCAGGCAGTACATGCATATTCGTTTAGTGATTTAGAAATGAGGAAACTAGAAAACTATACAATTCAAGTTTATTTAGAGCAGGGAATTACGTCGTGCTGTTTACCTCTTTCTTTTGACAATATCCAGCTATAAGATAGAATTTAGTGTTGGCGTAGATTATAGAGATAATACGCAGTAAACCTTTCTTGGAACAGAAGTTCTTTTATCATTAGTCGTTGTTTGTTAGCCCAATGCGTAGTTTTCGTTAGTTAGCTTTCTTACTTTAGTTAAACATTGTTAATCTTCTCGTCTTTTGAAATACTATGCCTGACTTTGCGTCGTTAAACGTGTTTACATATTGGGATGAAAACACGAAGATTCAGTCACGTGTGGCATTTATGATGCCCTACGGAACTGAGTGAAATGATACATTGTGCACATTTTACTCAAGCCAAGAAAATTCTATGTAACTGTTGTTGAAGTGATTTTGGGGAAGTCATTAATTCAAACCGTTTGCTGGGAATTTCGGAATAGTGATCCTATATAGATATAGGATATATAGCTGCTATATGCAGTTCAATAAAAATATGTATAATGTTTGTAATCACTTATGCATGTACTTATTGAAAACGCCAAACGTTACGGTACTTTACATTTAATTGTATATATATGCAACATTACATTACATTATTATTAGTTTTTGTTATGATTTTGTACACTCTGTATGGTAAACTGGCTATGGTACAGCACATACTAACTTTAACAAGATGTGGTGAAAGTAGTATTTTCACAAGTGAAAGTTTTATATAGGGTTTCGGCTTATGTTCAAAAGTCGTATGATATTTCTAACTCATATTCTATGTATGACTGTAGTATCACAATTTATAAGCCTTTCTTTCCTAACGCGATGCAAATTAAATTTATTTGCAATTTTTCTCAGTAAATTTGACGATATGCAACAGTAGACAATTTAGAGAAAAATAAAATTTGATTTGGTCTCGGTGGAAGTGTGGAAGTTCTTATAGAGTTGGTATTAGGAAAATGGAAGTATGGATTTCAGGATTTCTATACTCATTGTAGTGTGCATAGTGCATAATACCAACGAAGTAAATCTTGTAAAATTGATTTTGTCCATGAAGAAAAAATATCATTTGCTGTATGTAAATTCTGTCAAAGTCAATAAAATGACAGAGAGACAGAAACTTTAAAAATAAAATATTTGCCTACGTCAGGTTTATACGTCTATGTTGTAAATATAAAAGATACTAGTCAAAATGTGTGCCCTTTGCGTATGAGTATGGTAGACGGAAGAAAATGTTTACAGGTTCAAGTAAACTTAGCCTTGAGAATCAAAGAATTTCATCTTTAAGATAAACATAGCAAAAATTGAAAGTAAACGAGAAAGTATATCTGTGGCAAAAGTAAAAACTGTGAATTCTGTTTTTTATTTTATACACTGTATAATACTATTGTAAAGTAATACTACTTATAGACATTGGCTTTGTTTGTAATTTGTTCAAGTGATTACAGCGGGGTATAAAGTAATTTAGAAGTGTAGTGTATAAGTACTTAAGTAACGATTCTGATTTGTGTTCACTTTTATAGATAGTACTATAGTTAAGTCTGGGTTGCTTAGACTCAGGCTAAATTTTATTTGACGTAGATACTTATTTCTTGTGTCATAAATGGATCGAAGACAACCTGAGTAGGTAGAAAAAGCATATAAAGATGCACGAAAAGTAGTAAGGTTACTGTTTCTAGAATGCATGCAGTAGAGCAGTTAAGTACAATGTAAAAGTAAATGTGGAATGGTGGGTTGAACCTTGTTTGGATTGGATTGAGATAGGATTTATTTTCGGAGAAAGATGAGTTGTATTTTGTGCAAACTTAACTTTAGCCTGGTTTTGGTTGAGATTGAGTCAACATTACGAGGCATAGGTAAGCATAGATTCATGTCTAACAAAAGGACTTTCACTTTATGTATACAGTTACTATTTACCCAGAAATAAGTAAGTATAAAGTATATGTTTGTGTAGTGCCAAATGCTGGGAATAAATAAAGATGTATCAGTCATTATATACGAAAGCGTACTGGTTGGTAGATACTTAAAAGCTAACTTTATTTTACTATCTCATGCGACGGAGATGTATGTGTACATCTGCCATATAAATGTCATATCACATGTTGTTATGCAAGTCCTTATAGTATTTATAATACCGCCAGAGAGACCATGACCGACGAAGCGTAAGTACTGTTCGTAACTTAGCCTCGGAGGTTTCCTTGATTTTCTCTGGGCTGTAGTCGGAAAGTGAAATAGCTAGTAAAAGGTAAATGTTCGTTTACTGGAGTTGAATCACTAAGCTTAGTTGTGTATATCTTATCGTAATTCTTAAGTGTAAATAAATATGCTTGTACTGTTACGATGGTAGAAGTAGGATTTATACCTATGTATGTGCCTTTGCTGTTTTTATTGTATGAGTTTGTATTTAATGTTTTTAATGCAGGACGAAGGAGATAGAGTTCACCGTGCCTCAAACCTTAAGCCCACTAACACCAACGTTTGGGCGCAAAGGGCTCAATTCTGGAGAGTCAAGTCCTGGCAGTTTGTCCGGATCAAGGTCCGAGACTGATCCATCCACTTCTAGAGCCAACACTCCGTCTCCAATTTTCTTCCGAGGATCCGGCTCTGACATATCTGGTAAGACAGCTTAAATACACACACAAAAATCTCAAATATATCCCTACTAACGCTACTAATAGCACCCGCTCTTATATTTGTCGCCCTAATCTCCAATCATTTATGGGAAAAGTCATCTTTTCTCACAGGCCAGAGTTTCCGTCAGTATATGACAAGACTATGACAGATGAAATTCAGTCAGAATCTTTGCAATACAAATAAAAATACTCCTAGGCTCCAATAAAGTCATTCTGATGCTTAGCTTTTATAACCAAGGAAGTGGAGTATGTATCTCAAGGGATCTTGCCCCATTTGTTTATCCAGCCCGGATCTAGGTATACTATTTATATTTGTATTGTCAGAGTGTAATAACCTATTTAGCAAAATTGGAGGAAAACAGGGATTTATGAGAGGGTGAGGAACTCATGTCAATACTTTCATTTCAAAATTCATATCGTCAAGCGTAAATAAATCTATATTGGCTGTAGTTGGAATTACAAACGGATCTGTGGTGTATTACATAATATGTACACTGCATTGGAGAAAGCTAAAGAAGCGTGTGAAAGGAAACTTTCTCCTACCAACTAGATAATAGACATTAATCTGCATCCAGTCGCTTGAATACATGGTGGATTCGATCTTAAAATAAAATTCTATTGGAGCACAATGATCTCTGTATATGCTTGCTTTGTGTACGATCGAGGACATCGCCCTGATTCTTGTTTAAGCTACGAGGTCACCGTACAGTAAAGTATCGAAGTACTTTTTAAAATTATTGAAGCACAGCATGAAAGCAGAAACCTATTACAAATCCTATTAGTGTACCTAAATACTGTAAACTTATGTGAGGATATTATTAACTCGATTGTAAATTGTGTATTTTGAAACTTACAACAGGAAAGTTAAGTGAATTGCTTATTATACCAGAATTCTATTGACAATGATGCAAAATATCATTTAAGACCATTTTAGCTATAGTATGTTTCGTTTTCCCGGCTAATTGAATATTTCAGAGTTTTGGGTGAACTTTCAGGAAACAGAACGGTTCCAGGCGGGGGGCAAATGAACTTGTATGTCAACAATAAATAATGAGATATGAAATCTCAAAATGGAGAAAGTGTGAAGGTAATGAGGCGGAGGCGAGTTGTTAGAACCAGAAGAATCCTCTTATTATACAACTCCTAAGCAAATACTAACGTCATTAAAATACTATGCATACATCTCCTCTGTTGGGGCAAATATTGAAGGAAATGAAGTCCCTTCATATTCTAATTATTATCAAAAAGAAAAGGAGAATTGCTACAAGTAAAAGGGAGCAGGAAATGCATTGCATTGCCATAAAATATGCTTGACAAAGTTTATTTATACTTTTGTAGGGCTACTAAGCTTAAGAATAATCTTTAATGAAGGGCAGGCGTTTCTGCTCACAGAATTTCAAAATTAAAACAGAGATTTAAATAGAAACACTGCTAAAGGTTTTAGGGAAATTACAAATGAAGCGAAGTTGTGCTTTAATTAAAATGAATAATTTAGACATTTGGTATGGCATCCCCTAATTATGAATCTTATAATTTAGAGCATGTCAGAATTGTCCATTCTTTTGTACTTTAATTAAACCAAATGGAGTACACATTACATAATGTTTGCCTACCAATGCCATCATTAGCATTTTGCATTTGGATTTCTATTCCATGTGGCCCGGTTTTGGCATGCATAGTATATGTAAATAAATTCATGGAACTATTTTGCCATTGTGTGCACTACTGTAGTCGAATACATGAAAAAGGACAAAACAGAATATATTAGTATGTTGTTCATCAGTTCATAGAATTCACTTCATTTGAACATCCTTTTCGGTGCACACAACATCACATTACATTAACATCTGCCAATCGATCTCTTCTTTCAGTTCACTCGTCATGGTTAAAAAGCTGTTTCCAGCAAAGAAGCCGAATTCGTGTAGTCAGCCTCATAACACATTTTGCTTTGTTCGCCTTTTCTTTTTGCTATTCAGAGGATTGTTCACAGGATTGTAAGCATCTATGCAGTAGGTACCTTTATATTCAAGTCCAGGAACCGACGTGACATGGAAATATTGCTACTGTGATCAATTCGGTCAATATCTGTTGCTACAAATCTACCAAGTCAACAAATTTGCATTACCCAATAGTAATGTTATCAAATTGGTTACCCACTAGCCTACTTTGAAACCGAAATCATTTACATGTATATTATGCTATTGTATTTGGTTGCGAAATTAATTTGCAAAAATTAGTTTTTCCAAATTGTGTCTGTATAACAAAAATGTATACCTATAAAGTAAATCTACAGGTGTTAATTCATTTACGCCAGCTGATTTGGTGAATAGTGGATAGATCCAATTAGTATTCTGATAATGATTTAAATAAAAATGATTATTCGCATACAAAAATTAGAACTACTATAATTAATTAGATGAAATTCTAATAAGTTCTACATGAATGAGCAAAGTTTTTTTTAAATAGTATTGTTATTTTAAACTATTTTAAATAAACACAGGGCATAGATTGCTTAGCTTGAGTCGATTAATTAGTTAATGATTAAAATGCTAATGAAATAAGAGATTAACGTTGTAATTAGAAGGAATGTTTCAGCCGATTTACTTGTATAAATCAATACAATATAGTCAAACGAAATAAGTAAAAAATTGTTGGATATCAAATGATGATAAAAGATAGACTCACTTTAGTAGACAAAATTGTCCGGATTTTATTGCAATATTTCGCACAATGTGTCACGTTCGATGCCTGTTCCAGTCTTCAAATTACTGCCAATTACTGGATTTAATCTACCATTAAGTGTAAACGTGACATTACACGGTCTTGCGATTTATAATTGAATCTGCTCTGGTATTCCTCGAAGTTATAAACAATATGCTCCATTTGCAAATCAAAAATACTTATCTGACAAAATGACAAACGATTGTTTCAAGTAGTTCATGCAAGCAGGTACTTATTTGTGGAAAGTTTTGGAAACATTGAGACAAAGAAGCTATAAACATTTTTACTATATTTAGCAACAGAATTGACATTCAGCCCACGCATTCTTATTGTGACTCCATAAAATTGTCGTTTGGAGGATGGAGGATTACAGTAGGTAAGCCTACCCTTAGGTAGGCTGACTGTAGAGTTTAATAATAACACATTCAAGTCCAATTATAGAAGATGGTTTTATCTTTAGATATTTTGTTTGACTACCCACCCACTCATTCGAAGCCGAGTGCAAGGTGGATTGTCTCGCCTCTGTTTTCTTTCTCCAGCTCACGCTCACTCAGCAACACTTAATACTTACTTACAATTAATAGAGTTAGGACTCGAGTGCTATCACTTTCGTTTAGCTGGTGTTGCTCATAATGTATAATGTAGAGTAATGTGTTGCGGTTGTCTGTGGTCCTCGTCAGGTCTGGTCCGTGTGTACGGAATGAACGAGTCTCTATTTTAACTTTGGCCATTTACAGAATTATAGCAAGGCTGTTGCTGCAAGTGTTAGAGTGCTAAAATCGATGAGACTATTATTATTTTGTTTACAGAACAGGAGCAAAGAAGGCTAGTAATTTCATTACAAAGGCCTATTATTTCCTCCGTTTCTTTACCCAGTCCTTCTCTCTCTCTCTCGCCAACTCTCCGCTAAATACTAACTGTAATTTATCAATTCAACCTACCTTTCTTGCCAGAGCAGACCATTATGTAGTTAACTTACATGCGTTAGTTAGTTGGTTAAGTTATGGTAATGTACATGAGGGAGATTAGTTGCCCAGAAAACTTATGATGGCTTCTCTCGTGCATGCTTTTCTGTCTGTGTCCGATATCAGTACCTTCATACATAATGCAATACACTGGCTCCACTATCCTCGTCTCGTCTACAGACAAATATACACTAGAGTAAAGTAAGCCATGTGCAAACAGATTGTTTCAGTTTCTCTCTCTTTTCTACCTAATTTAACTGACGATGCCATAAATGCGATGCACGAGACACAATCATGTAACTCTATTGAAAATTAAAACTAAGAATCCTTTTGTGAATTCTAGTACTTCGAAATCCTAAAAGTAAATACACAGATCCATGAGTATAACATGGTTAAATTGCATTTCGGAAAACTCTTTAAAGCACTTATCTCCAGATACCTACATTGTGAACACAGTTCAAATCATTCTGAGTATACAGAACTTATTATTCCAGGTAAATGTACTTGCCTTGCTATCAAAGGAAAAGTTTTTCACTAGAGATATTTGGTAGGCAACACTATTTAATCGTAATCCTATGCACAAACACTTTGCTTGCTTTTGTCAGAAATCTTTTGTAACTTGTTTCTTAATAGAGCATCCTTTGAGTTTTCTATTCTTCATAGCTGCTTTACTCGGTAATACTAAAAACCTTTCATACATCACAAAATACAGGACAAAATTTGTTTAAGGAAAGTCATCCATCCATAGGCACTTATGTATGTTACTTCGATTATTGTACAACTTTTCCTAATGCATAAAAAGAAGTTTCTTCTGCTCCGTAGAGAAATTCGTTTACAATCTCTCCAAAAATGTTTTCACATGAAATACTTATAATAGAGTAAAATATTGTCAAGGATCATTAGTTAAAAGTATGCAAAATTTAAAATATTTCAGCACTTTTACTTGGTTTTCTCAGGTCAGTTGCTACATAATAAATGCTATAGGTAGGTATGTATGTATAGTACTACATTACCATTCACCACAGTTTAAAGCCTAGAATTGTGAAAGTGTTATCTTTTAGACGATATTTCTAAATGTCTTCGTGGTAAGAAGAAACTTGTGCTTGGAAGTTTTGTGGGAGATGTTTTCTAAAGACTGTTATCTTGTGTTTGAGTTGAAACTATCTATTTTAGAAAGGTGACACGTAGCACAGAAGTCACTCGAGAGTGGATTAATTTGTATCATATTGTGTAGCTTGTCATTACAGGCGAATGACCTTTCTAATCTATAGTAACTAACATCTTAGATGGAAGTATGAAATGCTTTCTCTTTTGCTAATCTTCCATGTGGTCGAAGGATGTTCGTTCATCTCATATTTCACTACTTATATCCTTAATCTTATTACATCTTAATTGATCTCTGATTTTTGTTCCATATTGGCTTAATTCCCCTTTTGTAGGCGTTCGTTGAGGAGATAATGATGGTTGTCGATAAGAGAAATGGTAAACCCTCTTATTACTAAAATAGATAATTTTTTGAAGCCCAAATTCTTTGTATTCAAGATCTCCTTTCATCCTTACAAATGTTTCCACTGAATTTAATTATTCTATCTGAAGACTAATATTATAGGTAATACTACTTAATAAGAAGTTGCCATTAACGTGAAATATTTAATACTGAGTTTCTATGTTTGCAAAGCAGATAAGTTTAACTTTCCCCATTTATTACAGCTTAAGACAGACATAAAAGGGCTTACCTTTAGTTATGCTGATGCTACGAAGTACTAAGGCTACTTAAAGGTATCTGGTAATTTTTTATTCGTGGCACTAAGAAAAGAGCTTCACATTAGTATAGAAATACAATTTATTACTAAAACTTTCACAAGGAACGATTTAAGTACTAAAGTTATATAAATAAGATTTAAGACTATTAATTAAGGTCATGATTTCTCACAGTATCAAAGAATGAATGGTTGGTGTGTCTCAATATGTCTCAAAGTAGTATATTCGTGCAGTACATATTTCATTGAAATTACTATATAGATTACTATATATAATTCACAATTGAATATATATATTGAGACATAAATTCATCCTGCAAGCTTACACCGTTTTATGTAACCGGGTAGTTTGTTGGCTGTTTTGTCGGTGTACAATTGTTAATGATGAAATAGTTGGAATTCCTACCTAGTAACCTTCTTGTCTCATTATAATTGTTGATAGGATTTATTTACCTCTGTTATGCAAGTATATAGTAGTATGTAGTGGAATTGGGGTTATAGTAGTATAACAAACTGTAATTGGAATAGCTAAAGGAGATTTTGATAGAAGAATGTAACATAATCTCAGCCTCTCATGTCAACTCAGATATCAGTGTAAGTTTCAAGCACAGATATCCGTATGATCATGAAGTAATGTAATATCCTGTTTTTCGGAAAGTGTCTGGCTCTCTTTGAAGATATTGGGGAAACTAAGTCTACTGTTAACTATAATATTATGTCTGTAGTTTAATTGTGTAGGCATCTACTTTCAAAAACTTTGAATGCTTCCACTCAAGCTCCTGTTGTTTGTGTCTGAAGGATAGTAATCCATGTAAAAGGAAAGTAAACTAGATAAGTAAATCAAACTTGACACAAACACACTATTTTGTTCAGCATCCTATGCAATAGGAAAAGCTCCCCAGTTTTCCAAATGCCTACTTCCCTATACAAATATCATTTGGGTTGACACCAGGTAAATGGAATAGACGATAGAGTGAGGTGGGTTTTCAACCCCAAGCTTATATTGTGATCTGTCTATAACCCTAATATTTTAAAGTAGTAAGAAATATACGTATAAAATTCCTACGCTTAATGTTTCGTAGATGTATATGGAGATAGTAAAGAAAACTCTCGAATGCAATCTTTCGTTTAATCTAATGGAAAACACTCAGACACTTAGATGCGTGCATATACAGAGACGGAGGACTATAAAGAATAAACATTAAATTCTAACCGATAAAGTAAACTATTTAGTATACTTTATAGGAAAACTTATATTTCGACTCCTATAAACAAGTATAGCTACTTACGGAAAGAAAAATCATCAGAGTCGTTTTCTTAAATGTTTGCCACGTCCTTCGTTACTTCGTAATGCACTCTATCTTGTGTTTTCGTTTTTTCAGAATCCAGTTGATGGATTGAGTTTCGGTCATAGACTCGTCACCTTGTGTATCTACTGTGTACTAATATAAAGGGTACGGTACCTATATATGTCATTTATATGTAATTTACCTACGGAACTACTGCTCTGAAGGCATCCCAACTTTTTCTATTTAAAATTGCTCGTGTTCACACGTCAGAGCATCATCTCTCTCTCTTCTAAATTCTGCACTGGGTATTTCAACAAATGGTTTCGTTTTTCTTTGGGAGTCCTGCTTCAGTTGCGTTAGACACTGAGAGAGTGCTACGAATACGAAACGAGAACCTAAGTACTTGTTTCTCTTTTCCATAACTTACAGACTGCTTTCTGTGGGTAATTGAATGGGGAAAGTAGTTTCCCATATTCCAACTGCATCTCTTTCGCTTTCTATATCAAACAAGGAATTTGCTCTTCAAACAAGCAACTTATTCTTATTCTCATCATGCCCATGAATTTTAAAAGATATGAGCACTGGAAAACAGTCTGAAAAAATCCTTTTTTGTTTCTTCTCTTTTGATATGATTACGAAAATCAGAAGAGAAAACAAGTATATCCGGTTTTATTTATTCTCATACACTTGCATTGCATCATAAAACATATCAACAGATATGATACGCATACCGGATTTTTTGTACAGTCTCTAGTTTGTGTATTATTTCGTGTTTGTAAATGTAGCGTTACCAAATAAGTGCTTTAATATCTCACTCCTTCAAATATTTATATTTATTCTTCTTGTCTTATAGCTATTCAGGTGTTTATAAATGATTACAATCTTAAAGTTTGTGTAATCCACAGCATTCAGTACTATGTAAACAGAACGGACGGACCCTAAGTTGTCTGCACATTTTTGTCAACACAATATAAGTTTTTTGTCTAAATGTCAACACACAAAAACCATGATATTACCGTAAACAAGATATACGTGAACAAAAACGGATCTGGGGTCGAAAAAAAGGTTGTTGCCTGTTCTGAGACAATTATTAGGCGTTGTCTTATCATAATTGTTTTGACTTCGACAGTAATATTTTTATTTTCCCCCTTCGAAATACATGTATAGTGGGTTTTTTTAAATTTTACAAAATGTTTTCTTTTTGGTCGTTTCTGTTCCGTACTCGTGGAGGCAGTTAGTAATGCCACAAATCTTTAGTTGAAAGTTTTAAAGTTAATAATCTAAATTCTAAAGTTTATTTTATCGGGAATAAAATTTTTTTGTTGATGTAAAGTTAAAATTGAATTAAGACAAGTATTTCATCGTTTGAGTATTACTTCAGTATGGTCTGTTTTGCAAAACTATTGTCTGTAGTAATTGGTTGTTTCTCCTGGCTGTGTAGCAATTTTATATTTTACTTGTAGTAAACATGTCGGTACTAATAAACAAAGTAAATACGTAGTACGTAACTTGTAAAGTAATCTTGTTTGTTCTTTTAGATTCAATGACACTGAACATAAGTGCAACGACTTTGTTTTGGTTATTGACGAAAATTAGCATTGCGTCATGAGAAAGGCTATGAGCTCGACAAATATTTTCTCTTTGTGTTTGTTAGTAAAAGTGAAGTACAAACATCTACATTTCATTATGGAAGACAGTATGAAAATATCAAGCATAATGCTCCAGCATACATGGTTGAATTTGTTGACGATTCGTAAAAACTTGAGCATCAAAGCGTGACATTTGAAGTTGTAAGTTGATTTAATTTGTCACCGGTATATACTAGATCATTCTAGATCATGATGCAACTTTATGAAAATTTTCCGAATGTAAATTGTTATTGTTAGATACCTATGCAAACTTGTTGGAAAGTAAATTCCTTTAGGTAAACTCCGGTTCATTGCTTTCAACAATTTGCTAGATACAAACTTTAAATGCCATCAAAAGAAACTATCACTTTGATAATTTATTTGAAATCCCTCTGAGTTTGTGTTGCGTATTACTGCTCTAATTTGAATAAAATGTCACATATACAATTATACACCCAGTAGGATGCTGTCCAGGCTAAAATACAAGTAGACAACTTAAGAATTCAGCAGGTGAAGAGACTAGCTCGTTATTAGACAACAATCATCAAGAGACACATCCATGTTTGATGCATATTACTTATTACTTTTTAATGTCCTTTTAGCGGAAGTTCATGGTGTGTAGTGGGGCATTGGGACAAATGAACTAATTGAAACAAAAGGACAAGTTAGAAACTCAGAAAGCCACGAGCAGTATTATTCCCTACATTTATCAAAGTTGCTGCTCTATTTGGTGTGGAAAACGGTCCATTATTGGACCAAATTGTCAATTTGCAGGTAAATTGGCTTTCCTTTGTAGAGGTTGTTGGAAAATCGTTTGAACTTCTGTTTGTGTTCACTCAGTTGACATGTTGGCCTTGAAGCTGATATCTTCGTTTCATGTTTGTCGTTGCACATAATATTATTTATACATTATAGTTTCATATAAAAACAACAAAAGCCAGCTTTTCAAGTTTCAGAGAGTATTTTCATAACATGGTATTTCAGATCAAGTTATTTTTACTGTAGTACTACTTGCGGAATTAGCATTTGCAATTTTGCATTTGCATGCATATGCAATCGCTAAAAATATATCGAATAAGTAAGTGGAAGCCTCTTATCATGCTCTAAGGGCTTTTCATATCATATTTATTATGTATCTTCAAGGATCTCACTATACCTTATTAACTTCTATAAAATGATGACTTGTTTAGCCGAGGTATAATTAAGATAATTCATCTGTGCAAACGGATAGAGTCCATTTAATGAAAAATATACACATTTTCTTTATTACATTTCCCTGGAATTGAAAGATCATAGAACACAATTCCTTTTAGCTGTAACCCTTTGAGTACTAATTTAACCAAATTGGTATTGTTTTATAAAATGAACAGTTGGATACACTAAAAAAAGTATAGCAATTAGCCAGAAGAGTTACTCAATATATTTGATCATAGTGAGTGAATGGTACTGAGAAGGAACCTTGTGTATAATGAGATAAGGTATTTTATGCGCAAATGAATGAACTACGCTTTATCTTAGACTGATTTACGTCGTACTTTTCAAATTGTTCAGAGATCCCAAGAAGAGATCCTTTTGTGATTTAGTTTTTCATTAACATTGATTTTGAATCCGCGACGCTATCGTTTTGAGCACGTTGAATTCGTTCCATGATTTATTCATATGGGGATATAGAATAGACATATATCCATTTTGCACTGCCAGACATTATTGTTTACCAATGTTAGCAATCCTGTCATTTGCATGTATTTCTTGAATAGTTCATTGTGTCATTAATCATTTATCATTGGACATAGTAGATACCCTAAATGCTAACAGTTTTGCTGCGTAGTTTCTTCTTTAGTGCGACAGGACTTGGTTCATTAATGTATTCTTGCATTCTGAATTTAAATATAACCAATATGCGTGTTGACATACTCTTGTCTGACACATTTATGGCTATAATATATTGTGTAAACATGCATTACTAGTCAAGAATACCCCGCTAAGACGTTATTATTGGCTTCTGCACGGACTGAAATTGCGTATTCTTTCATAAAAGCATTGAAAACATTTAGTTTGGCTTTAAAACAACAGTTTGGTAAAAGCAATTTACTTTTTCTTGGAAAAGAATATTATTGTCCAATCCTTATCGATTGGATGTACTACAGAAACTTGTGGTGAAAGCCGTTATTATTTTCCTTTTCTATATTTTTTATTTATCCACATGTATATTGTATATACTATAGAACAGAGAAGAGATATAATTGGAGATTAAGCGAGGCCTGCCGAAGGCAGGGCGAAGCTTAATCATAATTATATTAATTATATGAAATCTTAAGGCATTACTAGTTATACGAGTAGTAGGCTATCTTCAGGCCGCTGAGAGAGGTCCTATTTTGAAAGCTGAAAACAAAAAACTCATCTACATGCACAAGTACACTACCGAAGGCACGCCATTGATTCAAAGCAATATGCAGCATAAATTATGCCCACCAAAGGGATGGGAGGGTGGGAGTAATGCCTTAAGATTTCATATAATTAATATAATTATGATTAAGCTTCGCCCTGCCTTCGGCAGGCCTCGCTTAATCTCCAATTATATGGCATTATACTCCATCTATTGGCATTACTAGTTATACGAGTAGTTGTTCAAAGACTGAATTTATGCTGCAAGAAAATTAATTTATTGGCACAATACGTCATTATACAATCATATACAAAACCATTATACAATTATTGAATTAATTGACCTTCAAAACTGTATTAAAAAACTCATTAGAGTCCATAATTGGCTTATTATAAAACCTAGCAAATACCTTTGACCCATCAGACCAGCCAGCTTGTTTAAATATTTTATCTACATTTACACCCATTAGAAGTGCTTTAGAGGTAGAAGAATGTCTGTAGCTATGACCTTTAAAAGTCTTCACATCAATACCCACCTCTTTTAGCAAAATACATAACCATCGACTTATAGTTTGGCTACCTACTTTCTTGTACGGTTTATTGAATGAAATGAAAAGAAAGTTATCATTTCTAATATTTTTAGTTCTAACAAGGTACTCATTTAAACATGATACAACACAAAGTTTAGGATTGATAGGAAACGGAGGCAATATTATAAGGGGATGACACTTTCCAGGTCTAGATGTTTTTAACATTGCTGTTATTTTTATTGTCACCGTATCCTTAATATCAATATTATCAATCGTGATAGAGCTCAATGTTTGAACCCTTTGAGCAGATACCAGAGCTAGTAAACCTGCTAACTTGATTTCCAGCAGTTTTAACGATAGCTCTTTATTAACAGGCCAATTGTTTAGGCCCTTCAGAAGACAATTTACATCCCAAGTAAAATTATATCTAGGTACTGGAGGTCTAATCCGGCTTACACCTCGAATTAGTCTGGTTACCATGGGATGCTCTCCAATTTTGTACCCGTCTATGTTGGGCAACAGTGTGGACAGAGCAGATCTGGCTGCATTAACACATGAATAACTTTTTCTATTGTCAAATAACTTTGTTAAAAACACTAATACATGTTCAATATTCGGTTTGTAAGGACTATAATTATTACTTTTACAAAATTCGAAATAATTATTCATAACTGTTTTATACTGGCTCCAAGTACTTTGAGAACAAGAAGAATAGATGAGCTTTGTCACATTATCCGGTAAATTTAGCATATTTAAGCATTGTTTGACAGGACAGCAGCTTGTAGAACTAGGTCCCGGAACATTGGATGTGGGCTATTAGAATAAGGAGACCAAAGCATATTAATATTTGGACCAAATTCTAATATTTCCGAAGTACATAATTGTAAAAATTTTGGATACCATGGCTGGGAAGGCCATTTAGGTACCACGAGTATTCCTGTAGCATTATCATTAACTATCTTTTTTAAAATTCTTGGTATTAGCAAGAAGGGGGGAAACGCATAGAAATTAATGTTGCCCCAATCTATAGTGAATGAATCAACTACCCAGGACTCTGGATCTGGAAACCAAGATGCATACTTATCACACTTTCTAGTATGAATGGAAGCAAACAAATCAACTGAAGGGTTCCCAAATGTTTTACAGATGCATAAAAAATCAGTATTGTTTAATGCAAAATCAGAAGATTCAATCTCTATTCTTGATTCTTTATCTGCTATAAAGTTACATTTAGTTGAAATGTATGAAGCAAACAACCATATATTTCGTTGTTCACACCACTGCCAAATCTCTTTAGCTGCTTTGAGATTTGCATCTGATCTACATCCTCCATATTTATTGATGTAGGATATCGCAGTGGAACTATCCACTCTAAGCAAAACTTGTATGTTACACAACTTACTTGCAAAGGTTTTTAATGCCATAAAAACAGCAAACATCTCCAAAACATTTATGTGAAATCTCCTCTGAGAAACGGTCCAAAACCCATGGGTTTTGACACCATTACAATGGGCCCCCCACCCAGTTAGAGAAGCATCGCTCGTAATTGTTAAATCATAGGTATCTTTACGAATAGGGTTAAGTGCTTTGGGAATAGTTTTGACAAACCATTTCAAATCAGAAACCACCTCGCTACTTAAGATCATCTTACTGTAAAAATTACCACTCGAGTTTTGCAAAGCAACTGTCTTTTCTTTCTCTATTTGCCGAATGTAAAGTTGGCTGTACTGAATTGCAGGTAAAGATGACACCAATAAACCAATTAAATGCGCAACCTGATAAATTGTCAATTCTTTCGCGAGTAATGCCTTACTTATACAGTCAAGTAGCTTTTTCTTTCTTTGTTTCGGGTAAATACATCGTTAAATATTGAGAATCGAAAATGAAACCTAAATATGCTACATTTTGTGAAGGATTTAAATCCGATTTCTCATGATTAATTAGTAATCCCAACTTTTTATAGAGGGAAATAGTTTCATTTATATTATTACTACATTCCTCATGGTTTTTTCCTATTAACAAATTATCGTCCAGATAACTAACTGACAGATAACCTCTTCCACGAAGATAAGCTAGTACTGGTTTCATTATTTTTGTAAAAATTCTAGGGGCTATGTTAAGCCCGAAAGGCAAACAAGTATATTGATATATTTTCCCAAGCCATTCAAATCTTAAAAATTTTTGTGATTCTTTCGCAATTGGGATAAGATGATATGCATCTTTTTGGTCTATCGTTGACATAAAGCAACCCTTTTTTAGTAGGTTGCACACAGTTCTATAGTCCTCCATTTTAAAATGCGGACAATCAATGTACTTATTTAATTGTTTTAGATTAATGACTAAACGAAATCCACCACTAGATTTTGGTACAATGAATACTTGTGACAAAAATTGTTCCTCGTGATACCTGACTGTCTTTACTGCTCCAATGTCTACCAATCTTTTAACAGCTAAGCTAATTTGATTAATTTCTAATTCATTATAAGTTATACTGTTAGGGTTGAATATTTGTATTGGCTTATTTTTAAATGGCAACACAAGCCCAGATATACAATCAAGAACAAACTTATCGTTTGTAATTTTCTTCCAATTATCTATGTATAAATATAGGCTTCCCGCGTACTTACTCACCGAAGTTATTGTTGTTGTTGGTAATTGTTGACATTCCTGTAGTTTCTGCTCTGGAAACGTTGGTTCTGGACGCCCCCTCGAGGTGGACGAAAAGGCGTCCTTTGGAAGTTTAAAGGTCTTCCAGGTTTATTTTGGAATTTGTACGGAAACTGTCGATTGCTGAATCTCTTTTGGTCTTTATTCTTGACGATGTGAGCAACCGATTTTGTCTGTTTAAGAGACTCAGCCAGATTGTCACCAAACAGCAATTCACTTACTGGAGTTTGAGTGGAGCATATCCCAACATATTCATTGCTGATTTCAGGACGTATTTCTTGCCTTCGCTTGAGGCTCAGCTCACGGTGACCAATGGAAAGAGCATTGGCTCCCTCCAATATAATCTTTACGCACTGAGAAGCAACTGATGAGTTAGTGGTTTGTTCGGACAAGTGATTTGCCAGTGTCGCAAATGCAATCATTCCTTTTGATATAGATTGTTGAATGTATTGTAATTTTAGGTCGCTTGTACGCAGTTTAGGTTGCAACTGAGACCAAATTTCTGTATTAACCTTCGGAACCCCCAACAATTTGCAATTAGCTGGGATTTTTAGGCTCTCTTTGATTGATTCTAATCCCTCCTTACTTGGCTGCTTACTAATTATATGTTCGAATTTCTTTGCAATTACATCATTCAATGGCTGGCCAAATTCGACTTCGTCGTCGGCATTACTCAGTAATTTAATTACTTCATTGTCACTTTCATTGATTTCATTGTCCTTTTGAAATAATTGATCAAACTGCATATCTTCTTGTGAGCTACATTCATTATGAATGACTACGTCGTCATCTGAATTCTCTGATCTTTGGAAAAATTCTTTAATGTCCTTCATTTGATTAGACAGATCCTTGATTACATCAGGGATGTTTTTCAAAGCCACAATATCTTGGGCATTTTTCTCAACTGTTTTTGATAAAGTATCGACAAGTTGCAATAAGGAGCCATTTGGGTTGTCACCCGACATATCCCGTACGCTATTTTGATTATTATCATCGCTAGATAACTGCTCACGACGCATCATGGCAGGCGTACTTTGCTCTGTTTGGGCTGCAGCCCTAAAAATGTTTCAACATAACGACTATGTTGAGGCAACTGTCATATGTCATAAAATACAACCATGTCTGTAAAATACGGTAGACATTTTATAATATTTTTTATGGAAAAAACTCACCTTCTTCCTGTTCCACGTCTCGTCTTGACCATTTGAGATGTCGAACCCAAAATTTTGCTTCTTAAAAGACCTCCGACCCCGGACGATGAACAATAAGATCCTCTCTCACCGGCTATGAAAATAACAATGGCGTGCCTTCGGTAGTGTACTTGTGCATGTAGATGAGTTTTTTGTTTTCAGCTTTCAAAATAGGACCTCTCTCAGCGGCCTGAAGATAGCCTACTACTCGTATAACTAGTAATGCCAATAGATGGAGTATAATGCCATATAATAGAGATTGCAATTACTCAAGCAGAATAATGAATAGGAATAGTATAACATTGTGGGAGAAATTAATCGGAGAGAGGAAATGGAAGAAGTGATAGATCCTTCCGTGAGAAAATGAAACAAAAACAATTCTTAGCGAAAGATAGATAGGAAAGGCTTCCTCTTCCCCAAATACGTACATTTTGATCCTTCGTGTCATTGTTGGGTAGTATATATGTGGTAGTCCAGAAGAGCAGGGGTGCCAGTAGCGCTAATGGCTAGTCCACAGGAGCACTGCTCTTGGGGCTTAGCCATAGGAGCTATCGACTTTAGTCCATAGGAGCAGTTCTGATTTCTTTGCATTAACAGTGCGTACTAATTAAAAATATTATTATTAGTCATTATATAATTAGCCAGTAGGTTAATATTGCATGAAAATACTTTGGACACAGTAAAATTAATAGTGACATCATTAAATTGACAAGTGAATCAGAGTAAAGGAGATTAATCGCAGTGAACATTAATACTTAGTGTTGCCTACATGACACTTGGTACTATAAGGTACTTTATTTTTTCGCATGCGCATATTCTAGTTCCACAACTAGTCTTACATTTACAAATAGATTGACCATTGTGGGAAGTGAAGGACCTTAATACACTTATGTATTTGATAGAAGTTGGCGGACATTTAGTTGTGTCTGTTTCAGCTGACCAAGGTCCTACATTAGATTCGTTTACTCATGAGCCTATGCTTCCTTTATTTGCAGTTGTGGAACTAGAATATGCGCATGCAGAAAAAATAAAGTACCTTATAGTACCAAATGTCATGTAGGCAACACTAAGTATTAATGTTCACTGCGATTAACCTCCTTTACTCTGATTCACTTGTCAATTTAATGATGTTACTTATTAATTTTACTGTGTCCAAAATATTTTCATGCTATATTAACCTGCTGACTAATTATATAATGACTAATAATAATGTTTTTATTAAGTACGCACTGTTAATGCAAAGAAATCAGAACTGCTCCTATGGACTAAAGTCGATAGCTCCTATGGCTAAGCCCCAAGAGCAGTGCTCCTGTGGACTAGCCATTAGCGCTACTGGCACCCCTGCTCTTCTGGACTACCACATATATTTTAGACCGTATGAACATGAGATGAGCTGTTCTGACTGATGAATCACATTTAATCCGTAATTTCTCTAGAAATAATTAGACGTGTATTACATTATGGCAGTGCAGACTGTCGTCATGTGCTTGCTAGACTCGTGCACTCACCTTACACGTTTCACACGGGTGCCAGGAATTTTTTAATGAATAGCCAAATATAAGACTTCATTATTGACATTTGCTTAAGCCAAAATCCTTGTGCTAAATTGGTGGCATTGACTTCGGGTGTCAACTCCTTAGCAATCATCTACAACCAAATGACAAGTATACCCATGGAACTATAGAGATAGCAACAATAGCAAGTGTGTCTCCAATTCACATAAATCCTAAATAACCATGCACAATAATGATCCAATTTAGAATACTCTTCGCTTATCCGTTTGCACTTACCAAACTTCTGTCTACGAATGTTAAAACCAGTATTACTAGGCTTGTATACATTAGAAATAAGACAATGAACTTTAACTGATGAAATTAACCAAGTAGAGGATTACTAAATTGTTGAAGCAAGTGGAATTTATAGATATGAGTAATAATCCTTCCCTGCAGTGTTTCTTCAAACAGTCAAATAAACCATACTGCTGATAAAATTACTACATATTTTGTACATATTTTGGTGCAATGAATTAACGTAATGACGCCTTTAGAAATTCAGGTAAAATTAGCTACTGGATAGCTTAGGGCCTAATTTGGATTTCTACAATGACGAATGTGTGACATATGTGTATGTACTGTAAGCTTATGGCTGTAAGGTAAACTTAGGTTACATTGCAGAGTATTATGTAAATAACATGTGATGGAAATAGGTATTAGTGTTGAGAAGCATGCATTGAATTATTTTCCTGCCAAAGGAACTTGACATATGTAGCGGAAGCTGATGTGTGTTGTAAGGACGACTTTGACAGTGAAATTAGTAGTGCACGCTCTGAACACGTGAATACATTGAATGAAAATGAATAATGTCTTAAGAACAATTCATCTGCTTAGTATAATAGTGCCCATGCTGGTATTAAAGCATGTTAGCGAATAACTCACAATAAACGGCTTTAATACTTGTGTCCATTATACTTATAGCATGCGTACCTTTTGAGAGTCACATATATTTAAAGTTAAGACGAACAAAGGATGCTAGTCGTTTTTGGGTCTTATTAGTCTAATCTTCTTAAATCCCATTATATCAAAGTACATTTGTCTTTTTTGTCAACGAGTGAAAAACTTTCGGGAGAAAAAGTATATGACGTAAGTCATGCTGCGTACCTTAAGCGTGCATCAAATAAGAAGTTTCTTGCGTCACAGTTTTCGTAATTATTTTTATCAGATGTATAGAAGGCTTTGCAGAAGAACACAGGTGCTTAATGTACATAAGAATCAAATTATTAATTGGACATAATAGACAGTATTGATCAATGTTAGATAGTGGTAATGCAGATATCATGTGTTAACAGTATGACCATTCTTTCTCCGCATTTGGGTCTATCTGTATTCTATTTATAGTTTAGTATATCCACTATTAACAATCATAAAAAATTGCTAGTCTATAAAAGATGGCTGATATCATTAATATTTACAATCCAATGCCACAAATACGCAATATTATAGGTTGTAATTTTTTGCACAGCCATCGAATGAACAAGAGAGCATTAGCTTACCATTCCTATACCATGTGACTTTAAATTACTTTTGTTAATTCCAGTTAATCCTATTCTTTAGGGTATGACTTTCACATGACTTTCACCATGTAAGGAAACTTTCACATGAAAAAGCCATGACTTTCACCGTGTCATCCTTACACGTGTAAAAGTTTTAGATAAAGTTTAGGCTTCAATAGAGAAATCTCATTTACAAGGAGAAAGCTATATATATAAGCAAGAGTTACTTTATGCAATGAAACGTAATCCTTATCCTATCCGTTAATGGCTAATAAAATCTAAGATTCGATGCCGTTTAAGAAGAGGCATGATAATTGTCTGAAGAAAAGTGATACAATGCGAAAAGCAATGGCAAATAAGAAATCTCAGAAACATGAGATGAGTACAGGGAAGGACTACGAGTACAGTGACGACGAGTACATTCAACCTTGCGGAGAGTGGTTGGTATATGATTTTGTTTGCTTTTGAAAGAATTGAATTGAACCAACTTTACAATTGACATTTCTAAAGCAAAGAAATTAAAAAACTCCAGTTATTCGCCGAATTTACATTTTGAAAGAAAACTTTCACTCTCAAATCTCATTTTTCATGCTGGGTTTACAGAAAAATAGTAATCATAAACCTTCCATCTGTGCTACAACAACAATAGGTATTCAAACGAACGCGTTTGTTTGAATACCTATTGTATCGCTTTCGAACACAGCGAAAGTTCTATGTACATGTATTATGTATTATTTTGTATTAAAAGTACTAAAAGTCATTTGTTATTACAAGTAGGAGTAATAATTCCCTGCTTATGTCATGTAGTGTTTTAACTTCACACGCCATGTGGAAACATACTTTATAAAAGCCAGGTCTTGTGCTAGTAATAATTAGTTAAATCTTTTAATGAGATGAAAGTTTGTGAACCATCATGATTACTCTGCCATTTACTGCGCATCACATGTAGTAATTCTATTTATGGCGTATCAGTATATTTTGAAGGTACTTAATATGGTCTGTAATGTTATTAATTGCTCATTATCCTTTCTAACTGGTATATGCTCAGATAATAAAAGTAGAAGAATAGAATATTTTTCTAATGGTACCCACATCGGGAAATCTCAAATGAATATTGACAGGTTATATGTATTTAGGTTACATTAGGCCTTGAGAATAAGGGATCAATTTTTAATTTGTAAGAGTAACCAATTCAATCCCCAAGTAAAGTAGTCACTACGTTGTTCTTATTGATTCCTTGTGGGCTAATCTTCACCGTAGGGAACTATTTAATCCTGCCCTGCCAATATACATTATTACTATTACGGACTGGTCATTATTATGGTACATACATGATACCCCAGAATTAATAAGGCATTAAAATCAGTTATATGTATCGTGTATATCTCTATATCAAAACATTGATGCAATGAGGAGGGATGGGGGGAGGTGAAGATGATGTCAATGGTGCCGTTGAAAGTAGAGCACAATATTGTTGAGGTAGAAAAGATGATTACATGCAAACTCGATACCCTTGTTACGAAATTAAATTTTCACATCATTGCATATTACATATCAAACGGTACAGTTTTTTGTTTACCAGAGACACTCTTGTCCATATTATTAAAAGTAAGACACGCATACCGCGGACGAGAATAATATGCCCATTTTTGTGGATTGAAATGCTCTAGTTTTTTTAGAAATGGGTAACAAAACACCAACTACTAATTTCGTCTTCTTTCTTTTATATATTTTTCAGAATAATGAAAAATAAACGTGTTCGTAGATACTTCCGTTAAGGTTCAGGGGGGCTATTCACTATGGTTTGCTTAGGATTTTGGATTAAGTATCCGAATATAAGATTGGCTTAGCAAAAAATTAATCCATTTCTTATGTTAATTCAGTAAAAAAAATGCTAAGAGTCGGTTAGCAAAAATTGACTGCTAAGTAAAACTTACGATAAGCAACCATTTAAGAAGGAAAAATTAGTTAAGTAATTCCCAAGCCTGCGACGTTTCAAAATTCAAAACACAAACATTATAAAAGTAAACCTATTCTTATTAAATCGAGCTGCCAGTTTTGCCAGCTTCTTTTCCTGCGGACGTGACTACCCTTGAGAGATCAATGGCAAATCCGTCAGTAGGCAACATGCTGTTTTTAGTTGTAGTTAGTTTTGGAAATGGCCGTCTTTAGTGTTAAATTGGTTATGTACGACGGAGTATCTTGATGCAATTGAAAATTGAGTAAATGTGATAATAAAAAACTCAACATTTATCTACTAACTCCTTCGACAAAAAGGCTACCCTCCTCTACCCTACTTTCATCATAGTCACTCACTGCCAACAATGTCATCCTGCTACTTCAAAATCACTCATTGCCAACAAATTAATCCTCCCCTTCACAATCAGTGACGGCCAACAATGTCATCCTCCTCATTCAAAATCACCCACTACTAACAATGCCATCCTCCTCATTCAAAATCACCCACTACTAACAATGCCATCCTCCCCCTTCAAAATCTCCCTCTATTAACAATGTCACCCTACTTCAAAATCACCCATTGTTTACAATTTCATCTTGCTGGTCCTTTAAAATTGTCCAGTGCCATGCAACAATGTCATTCTCCTTCTTCAAAGTCACTTATTACCAAAAAACTACTCCTCTTCCACTCTATCCCCATTATAGTAATACACGGCCAACAATGTCCTCTTGCTCAAGTCACCCACTGCTAACAATGTCATTCTCTCCTCCTTCACAATTACCCACTACCAAAAATGCTGTATTCCTCCATTAAAATAGCCCACAACCAACTATGCCAACATTTTCCTTCAAAATAACCCTCTGCAAACGATGTCACAATGTTATATCTAAATCTTCCAAACCCTTTCTCCCCATTGGCCACCCCTTCCAACAACTCATTATCTTCATCCCACTCCTACTAACTCACCCACTGCCAATAATATTACCCATATTTATTGAAACCACTGTTAAATAATATTCTACCTGTCTTACTCTGCAGACCTCCCTGTTTGATAAAAATTACTAACTAACTATTGCAAAAAATAGTAAAACCACTGGTGGCAACTGACATTTGATGTTAGAAAATGTCATTTTCACAACTAGGTACAATAAAAGAAATTGATTTACATAATGAAACCGGAGCAATCACAATAAATACTGGAGTTATCACGATGAAAAAGAGTTTGCAGATTGCAGGCTTACCGAATTTACTAACTGTATCACGTCCAACCCTTCAACTTATTTTAGGAACCACTAATTATAGTGTAGATGCCACGATCTATGTAAAACTTGTAATAAGATCTACGCCAAATTTTATTTTAAAAAACATTACAATCCTACTTCCAATCTCAACAATCGCACTTAGGGTATCTCCGATCATCCCTATCTTTTTGCTCAAATAATCTGCCTTAAGTCGCCATTTGCGATTCAGTAAAGATACTGAATTAAATTTCTGACTTAAGTCCGAAAATTGCTCTCAAGCTTGACTTAATCACTTTTTCATGCTTAAGTTCATTCAGTAAGCATCGCAAATAATTGTCTCACTTTTTGGAAATACTTAGCAATTTTACTGAATCAAAATTTTCTTAGAAATAGCAAAATTTTGAAATAGGAACCATAGTGAATAGCCCTCCAGGTATTTTCAAAATACGGGGAAATTCATTAAAAAAGGTCAAGTAAAGGTTACGGGGAAGTATCTATGGCTACGTTTTAAAAGTACATGGAGGCATAGAAATTTACTCTATGACAATACTGAAAAATACTTTTTTGGAAAACTTGTAACTCCTCCGAGAATACTGCTCGTAGAAAGACAAGATTGGACTCTAAAATTCCAGAAAAGGTTGTTTTAACCAAGTACGTTGGAAAATTTTAAAATTTTACCTATGGTTGCGAGATATTACCTCCTTTTCCACAAAAACATTAATATCTCAAAATCGGAAGTAAAAATGTTGAATATTCCAACGTACTTGGTTAACACAACCTTTTCTGGAATTTTAGAGTCCAAACTTGTCTTTCTACGAGCAGTATTCTCGGAGGAGTTACAAGTTTCCAAAAAAAAGTTTAGAGCTATTTTGATAGTCGAGTTCAAGTCACGTGACTTGGTAACCGGGAATCTTAAGTATAAATTTTTAAGGACATGTCTTATGTTTATAAGAACAAGAAGTCATCCAGAAGCCGCTTTCAACGTATTTTTCCATATCTTGAGTAGCCTTCAGAACTTAAGACAACTAAGACAAGGTTCGTATTTGTATACGTGCCAACTGAATTTAAATGAAAATTAATGCTTCCTGACTTAACAGAGTACAACATTAATGCATTTATTTGTTATAATTTTTAGAATTTCATCATTTGTTTGATTCATGTTGTGGTTGCAGTTGCATGCAATGCAATCTAAGAATCCGCAAATTAGAAATGTATTGCGTAGTAGTGAATTTACCAGCCATAGCCATAGGGCCATACGGCTAGAGTCAATAGACTTTATCATTACCGTAAAGCTTGCAAGCATGTACCAATTTTCGAAATGTAATTACGCGTAAACAGGAGAACAAACAGTACAAACTCTCTGAACTGTTTCTCTGGTATTAGTAGACAACTTTTCCAGAAACGTTCTCGTATGTGGCTTGTAAACCAATTCCAGTGGTTATCGGCAGTCAGAAAAATGGTAGATATAATACCATCCTGTGGCAATCTGTTTTCATGGATTCATGTATACTCTGTCTTTGCTTAATAAAAGGTGGCTAACTAATTGAGAAATCACTTATTGATAAACCAGCCAGTGCTTTGGCATACACTCTCATTTTTATAAGATATTATTATGATAGATTTACTAAAGTCATACATGCATACCTAAGTAGACACGTCATAACTGGTTGTAAAAAAGATTCCGTGTTTATCATCCAAAGTTCATTTTCTTCTTTACTCGCCCAAGTTTTTCCTTTTCTAAGTGTAATAAGACGTGTAGAGAGATTCCCTTAATTTGAATACCTAATAATACCTAGGTTCTTTTTATTCACATCAGTTTTGTCTAAGCGAGTGTTCTATATTTATGTCTCGTATTAAGGTTTTAAAATTTGATAATGTGGGCTAGGGGTATGTAATTATTCTTGTCAACGAAGTCTACTCCTACTTAGCATACAAAGATAAAATGCGTCAACTTATTGTTTCTAGGCGTATCCTTTTGTTAGTGTTAGGTTTGAGTTATGCTATGTCTGCCTGCATTCAACTCACAATCCAGTATACGAGCTCAAATTTAGACTTTCAGACTACTTAATTTTCGTGGGTATTTCTGCTAGCGTAATGACAACGTAATGCCCACATCCTAAAGTACGTATTATAGAGAATAGTATCCAACTCTTTGACCAGCCCCTTCCAAACCTGCTCTCGTAAAACGAACAAGCAGTATTTTCTGCGAATGTATTTTCTTTCTGCTGTTGCTCGTACTTATTTTAGTCTTCATTTATCCAGCCACGAAGGGAAACTGGAAAAGCTCATGAATACATATCCTCCTACTTTATTATTATGGTTCTTCTTTACATTGTACTGCAATTACGTATTTGTTGTTTCCTATATAAAATTAAATTGTACCCTAATGGTACTTATAGGAAATTTATATGTGTGATAGATGCCTCGTTATGATTTCATTCCAAGAAATATCATGAAAAATGTATAATGAAAGCCCTGGATAATACCTCCAATGAACATTACAAAAATTCCAGAAACATTACTATAAACTAACCAGTATGTGGTCTTGCTTTCTATCTCAAGCCGCCTCATACATGTTGGATTAAAATATACGTAGGTATTGACGTTCAGTGCATAGGAAAGGACTAGTATCCTCGTTCCAAGAACTTTCTCTATTGACTTTAACAGATAAAACATAGCGATCGATTTTTCGATTATTTTACCTCTTCATATTACATACTTATACCTATTCACATTTCTTTTCTAAGTGATTCCCTAGAATTCCCTTCAAAATTAAGAAAAAACTCCAGGAATAAACTCCAATCACATTATTAAGTTAAATAATTATTTTATTATTGAATTGCTGATTAGATAACTATAACAAAATGGGGAGCTTACTTGTCTACAAATTAGCTATTTTCTGAGGATATCTATATAATCTATTAAAATTATATAAGTTAAGCAACATCTTCCGTTGCTTGACCTTTGGTTCATCCAATTGTACATGTTGTCATTCTGTGATGTCGATGTACTACTATAGCATTGGAAATTATTAATACGTCTAGATTGATTGTAGTTTTAGGTATTAATTTAGTATTGTACTAAATTCTGATTCCTTCGTATCAGAGGTAATAAATTATCAATTTATACTATCATTCTATGCCTTTTTCGATTGCCTAGCTTGAACATATGCTTCTTTAATTCAATTGTAAGCACGACAAATTGCATGGTTACTTTGTAAAGCATGAACATGTTTCCTTTTATTGGCAATTGGTAAGAATCGCATTAGCAGACTTCAATTCGGTTACATGACACAGTCGATTGGATTCGAGGCAAATCAAATGAGGGCAAATATAGACATTAGAAGACATTTATATTACATAATGACGTTATTGAATAATTGGTAAGCATATGATTACACTACGATTGCAATAATTTTCAGTTCTTTATACTAAAGAATCAGAAGAAAGCTCCTATTCATAGCAAAATTTGTATGATGGAGTAATCGCTTAATGATATCAAGGTTCATCGAACTCTTTCCAATTCTATGAATGTACCGACATTATGAAAAATGAAAGCATTGACAGTTTGGAATGGCATTGAAGAAAGTGACATCAAACAAAATTAGGTATAAAGGGGAGAACTGAAGAGAATGTCATGGGAAATTACGAAGATGGCAACAGATAGACTATCGGAAACAAATGCAGTATTATTGGCAACTATGGGAAGACTGCATCATATGTCAAAGGGCTTTTACTTCCATTTATTGATGCATATATAATAGTGTAGAGAAGTAAATTGTAAAAGACTGATAGTTCAAATAAGCTTTTTGATGCTTATTGAAGCTGAGATAATCTCAAAATTGTTTGCTCAGCGTTTATTTCTGCATGCAAAGTTTCTGGCGAGAAACGGCACACGTAACTATACGTTTTCCATGCTTGCGGTCTACGCTGCATGAATATAGTATAATATCTACTTTAAGTGGATGAAACTTCTAGACCTACGTCAGTCATATGGCGTGAGTGCACATTAAAAAAGAAATGCCAAATATGTAGCTGTAGATGAAGGGTGAATAGAGTTACCTGCTGTCATGTTTGCTTGACAATTTTTGTTGAAATTGAAAAATTGCAAAATATCTATTTCCTACTCCCCGCTGACTCTATAAATCACAATGCTACTACATTTTGTGAACAGATTGATGGTGTTTTATTGGCATAAGATTTATACACCAAAGATGAGGATAAAAAAATGTTTACAATTCAACTTTGATGTACTTTTTACCGCACGTGTTTGTATGTAGGTACTGTACTGATAGTGGTGGCAGTGACTTTTGACCTAAATAAATTGCAGTATACAACTGTTCGACACTATTTGTATGTAATTCTGTTGTTATAATCGATATGAAAATGTAATTAATGACCCAACCTGTAGATTATAGTGTAATAGTGATGCTCCACCACACTATGTCTACACAAAATACATTCCATCATTTCAATTTTAATGTATTATATCCTGAATAGTTGCACCAGAAATCGACAGCGTACTTAATCGTGTTAATAAATTCTAGGGACCAAATTGCTATGCTATTAACCTCTAAAGCAATTTAATTAACCTTGAGACATAACCATACCTTCAGGCTTTATGATTGGTGTCTACTGTCTGCCTTATCATCAAAATCCAATAAATAGAAATTTACTTTTAACAACAGAGATGCGCATGATATTTTTCTATCCTCAGTCTAGACTACTTCATGTTCTCTCCGAATTTTGTTGTTTTAACTGTACATCCATAGGATCGCATGTAGGTATGTGTTTGCAGTATCCAACAAGAGATTTTATCATCCCTGACTCTTGGTGTCAGAATCCCAAAAGAATATATCCACCACATGCATGTTCATTTGATTACAAATAGTCATCATCATATTAAAATATTTCAGTATTCAAACAATGTACTGCTAATGTGTGAAATGGTGTTTTTGGTGGAAAATAAATGAGACACATTGTTCCCCACAATAATATTTGAGCAGCATCCCTCTCCATGTCAAAGGACCTTGTATGTCATTATTAGTTCAGTATTGCTAGTTCAGTTTACAAGATCAAGGTGAGCGCGTGTATGTATAATTGCATAATCACATTAATTTTATTAGCATGCGATTCTATTATCTGATATCAGCTACTATTGTTAGTTGCCCATACAAGAGATATAATTTGAATTTACATAATGTAACTGATGGTTCATGACATGGTAGGTGAACATAAATTAGCATGTATATGAAAACTGTGGACTCTGACTTCATTGCTTACCGCATTGTCAATCTACTCGAGCAGAGCAATTAGCATAATGCATCTGGATAAATTGCGGGAGCAAAGTTTATAGTGTGGTGGATAGTAAATAGAAACGAAGTTAGGTTGACTCGTATTTAATTCGCAACAACCTATTAAACCAATAAATGCCACTTTCCTCTGTTCGTTTTGTTGTTCAAATGTAAATATTTTAATTAAAACATATAGCATAGGATTTGCATTGATAGAAGATGCCTTAAATTAGCTTTTCTAAAATTTTTATTTCACAAGCGCTGTACGGGCAAATAGGTTGTGCACGGGCTGGTGGTCTACCTTGAAACTTTAGTCTCTTGTGCAACTCATCGCAATTTAAAAACAGTAGTAATTAACCAGGGGCTTTATATAGTCAGTTTATATAGATATATAAAGGATATAAATAGTCTAAACAGTTTACAAAATAACTTTAGATTCAGATTGTTGTTGGGTGAAAGTACTTTTACATGACATTTATATCAGAGTGTGTTTGTATGTCACTTCGGATGCACTATTATCCTCAATTCCGGTCGTCAGTCATAGAGTTGTGTGCAATGTAATTGTTTTACTAAGGAATGAGATGTGGACGTGGATGTAGCAGTTGTAGTAGTAACATTGAAGAGTAAAATCAACTTGACTGCCATGACAAGAGCACGATAAATGTCATATCCTATTATTTCGTGCAAAAAGAGTAGAATAGTTTTCCGAATTTCCCGTTTCCCTTTCATTGCCTCGGGTCTATAGACTGCGTGAGTAGATTTCCCTTGATTAGGATACATACTAGATAGCAGATAGGGTAGGTTACTGTTGACTATGTATAATATAGTGTCTATTATGACTGGTTGGCTCGACTGGTCTAGAGTTTGTAGACATCCGATGTTGTTGAGTGACGTTCGTATAAAACTTACAGTCTACTTTTATCTAAAAAAATAATTTTCATTCCTTTTGATGGATTTTCCTCAGGCGCGTGCAGTCTCGGCGGCTTAAATCCCGAGTTGTACAAGTCGAAACCGGAGGCTGAAGAGGACGATGGGAGTGACTACCCGGAGAATCACTGCGGACGAGTTTGGTTCGCTTTGGAATATGAAAATTCAACAGAGAGACTTCTTGTTACGTTGCTGAAAGCTCGCAACCTTCCAGAAACGAAAAACAATGGAGGGCCTGCAAGTTGCAGCCCTTTTGTTCGTGTCTCTCTCTTTCCGGATGAAAGGAGGACTCTTCAGTCCAAACCCAAGAAGATGACAAGGCATCCTAAGTTTGACGAAACTTTTGGCTTTCAGGTAACTTTTACATGCCATTGATACGTACTCAAACAAAGACGACGACGCCAGTATTCAAATCAGTTTTTTGGAAAGCCTTTGTTGTTTTGATGTTTCTAAGCGTTTTCAAATCAATAATATTGCTAGTTATTATATCAACCTTTATTTAAATAGTATAGTCGTGTTACTAGTTAGGTATAGCTAATACTTTAACCATAAACGTACGAATTTTGACATCAAGCTGCCAGAGTCAGAGCACTATGAAAAGGCATTGACTCGTCTCTTAGCTTGTTATTTCCAGTAACATTCTCAGTTCTTCACAGATTGTACAAGACTTGACAAAAAAGTTTTTTGTGAAAGGAAATGATAAAACTTCTAAAAAATTGTTTGTCAAACACCTAGTTCCTTTAAAGTTAGTCACTTTATGTGCGGTATCTTTCAACTCCCTTTTACAGCCAGCCCAAAGGTATATTTTGCTATAAATTCCTATCCAATAATCTAATAGATTTGCCCATTTTTACCCAACTATACCTTTACCTTTACTCTTTTACCCGGTCGCTGCTCTCCCAAAACATTGTTTTCTTATTAAGAAATTGAATACCATATAATATGTAAGGTCCTGGTCTGTATAGCTGTTTAAAACTTAAATCCACGTAACGAAATCAACGCTAGATATGCTGAAGGAGTTTGTCAAAAGTCATGGGCACGAGTGGAAAATAAAACACTCAATGGCTCATTGAATTTCAGTTCTAACTTATCTGTAAGTAGGTAATGGCATAACTTGAGACATTGCGTCATTGTATTTTTCTTACAGAAAGTAGAATTCTTGTCTTTTCCGCCAGATTTTGGAATCGAAAATCTGGTAGAAATGTAATAATGTAATAATGATCTTTCATGTTGAATTTGTGTAAAAAATGAAATAGTTGCTAGCTAAGTGCTTGCATACCAATTGCAATTCGCAATAATAGTGTAAGCGAGCAACTTTGTTCAAATATGTAATCTCATTTCAGTTTTGGTAAAATGTCTCCTACTTCCAAATAGACATGTCATTTCTGTCGTGGATTGCACCTTTATATATTTGGGAACTTTTGTTTAATATGTTTAGATATCCCGTGGAGGGCTGAACGAGAGATCTTTGAAACTATGCTTTTATGACGTGGACCAAAGCAGCAAAAAGCACACAATGATTGGATATGTTATTCAGCCACTGAAGGATATCGATTGGTCTTTTGGAAAGCAGGTTGGTGGCATTTGTTGCGCTGCATAAATTATTATGGATCGCTGGATAGTGTAGTGAGAACCAAACCTTTGCCTTAGTGAAATGAGCTGTGACAGCTTTGTTTGCCATGATGTGCATAGACTCTACTATTTGTACATGTACACGACATATACTCGAGACATTTTAAAACCCGATATAAAATGCATTTTTTGTACTCAAGCCGTATACTAAAAACTTGAAACTCTGTACTACGACGCATTCACTCCGGAGATAATATAATATTGCTGCATAAACAAAATAATTGGCAATTATCGGTCGAACCTTGAATCATTTTTGTTAGCCGCATTGCCTTTTAATAGCTAAAACTACTCTACCACTACCAGCTCCCATTCGTTCAAAACATCGCTTATGGCTTCCATTGTCAAAAACAAAGTAATTTTTATCTTCAAATATCTAAACTCGTTTTGAACATTGGTGAGATGAAATCTAAATCAATATTGTGAAGCTATACTCAAACCTACTAGAATATATTACATTTGTTGGAAAGATTAGAGTATGGAACCGTTTCCATTTCAAGTACGCTGTGTGTGTATGATTGGGTTTTATTGACATTTGCCATTTCGTTGTTATAATGGGTGTAAATTATGTTACGTATAATGAAATCGATTTTGAAATTAGACATTTACCTCTATGCTTTTTTGAGTTATAGACAACAGAATTTCTGCATGAATTAGATACTACTGCCAATAGGAGTAGAAATAGTACGTAGCAATTCGCACATCGTTGTTCTCGCATTCTCTCTCTACCCATGTTCATCAGTAAAATCATTATTGATGATGACACACGTGCCTATAGGATTACTTATATGCGAACGTAGTTTTACAGTTTCTGAATAGTGAAAGAAGATAGAAAACCATATTTGATAGATAGTATGTGTAGCATAGTTAATAAAAGCAATCAGTTAATTGATGCATTGCTACAAGCAATAAGCCTATCAAGGGTGTGTGACCTTAACCTAGGCTGACAATTTTCTTTTCCCAGTGCTATGTCAAATATTTGAATAGCGCAGAAATATTTTGACGTTCATTTATGTGATAATGAGAGTGTAATTTTCATTTAGAAAACCACATATAGGCCATGCGAACTTTAAAACTGACATCCTTTGATTTGAATAGTGATTAGTCAGGCTGAATCATACTGAAGTATTCTATTTCGAAGTTTGTAGGTTAGGAGATGATGATGAAACAATGAGACACAATATTATATCTCTGCTAGAATTGTACAAAGGTTTTGACAGGCTAGTAATCAAAACCACATCATACAATTGTGTCATCAAAGTTGGTAACTTTCACATGTTTGAGGTTTCCTACTAAACTCTACCTGATAGAATCGACGGTTATGTAAGCAGCTATCATGCTATTTACAGGCAGTAATAACCTAATGGTATCTGTGCTGTCCGTGATTGTGTGGGGATATCTTAATGGCATAAGAGTGTATAGTGTTATTGACAAATAAATTACATTGAATTTAGCTTTGATATTCATCATCGAATAGAAAAATTAGTCCTTGAACTCCCAATGTAATTAATTATACAGAGCCTTGTAACTCCTCCGTTTTTAGTTAATGTTCTTTATTTTCAACGTGATACGTCATGCTAGAAGATAAATATAGGTTTTGAGATCCGCCTTTCATCTATTCTAAGAAACTTGTCATTTACAGCTAACTATTGCTATCTTAATCCCCACAACCATGCACCACATAGCCAATAACCTACACTTTGTACTGAAGATTTCAGCAATAGCTAGTAGGTACTGGGTTGGGTACATATGTGTAATAATTCTGTAAGTGTATATGTAGTGTATGGCTGAATTTGTTTGGTTAGCCTCAGTGTAGGCGTCAAAGAAAATTGCCAAATTAATTCATTAATTTTCCTTCTGTCTGCCTCTTTGATGTATCAAAAGGATAAGCCACAACAGTTTCCTGATTACATGCATCTGTTGAATACATTAAATAATTACTTAGTTTTAGTTCATAGAGTTACACATCTGTGTAATTGTGGATAACCTCTAGTTAACTTTGTGTTTTATGACATACTTAATGTACATGTAATTAGAACAGACAAACATTTTGTGGTACATATACCTATGGACTACATACTTGCATTCGGCTTGCTACGATCATCCAAATAATTATTTAATATTTAGTAAGGAAGATAGATCTCTGTTATTGTACGTATTCACTGTTCATGTTATCACTATTTGCAAAGGAATTTCATTTTAATAATCTGGTTCCATATGATGAAAATAAACATCACAATTCGAGAGGTGAATGTCATGGGAAGTGGATTTAGTTATCTGTAAACTGACTGAAGTACTGGGAAAGTGAAAGTTTGGAACCCTCAGAATTCCTCTGATGGTACTCCAAGTTAAATACTGATACTTAACTATATTAATATTGTATTCCAAATTGCGACGCTGTTTTCCGTAGCAGGCAATTTTCCATTTGGGTAAATGTTGGCTAATTGGCTAACCTAAACGCAATTACGTACATGTATTTCAATTTAAAGGATGAAAATTGCCAATAGTGCAACTGTACCGCAACCACGAACTGTTTGAAACATCAAGTAAATTCATTAGCTTGGACAAGTCTAAGCTAAGGTAGATGCTGAGTCTATAGTCAATGATGCAATTGCAATGTCTTGTTAACGTTGTAATCACATTTTCTCCCACAGGTGTTTAAGGAAGATTTGCTGCGGGAGATTGGTGAGCTGTCACCTAATATTGGGGAAGTCCTAGTGTCACTCTGCTTTAATGGGAACATTTCGCGGCTAACTGTGACCATCTTTGAAGCCAAAGGGATCAAAGTAAGTTTATGTATTCCACTTAAACAACAATTTTCACTTACTTTCTCATTTAAATCAGGATGACACTAAAGAAAGGCCCCTGGGTAAACATTTCACTGTAAGAGACAACTTGTTCTGCCTTTGAAACTACGAGGGGCCTAAGAGTGTGTGAGCCGTTAAAATGCTGTTAACCTTTCTTTACTTGAGAGAACTGCAGAGTCTATGCTTTATTCTCTGACCTAATCCTGGTAGAAAAAGAAAGTTGGAAAGCCTTGTGTATTTGTAGAAATATTATTAAGTTTACATTAGTACTATTTCTTTTATTTGGACTCTATATATATAGGCTTCTCATTCACAAATAAAGCTGCAGCTCATTCAACTAGGAAATAAAAGCAACCTTAACCTTTTTATGCGGCATTTGATTTCATAGAATGCTCATAGGTTTCCATTTGCAAAGGATGTAGGGGGCTTTAGAACAGTAGAACCGAATTCGCTATGGAACATACTTCCTACAATAAAAATAAGTAGGTTACTCATAAGTTTGTAGCATCCTCGCCCTTGACCTTGTCCTACAGTTTTTCTCCTTTCACGGTGAAGCCTATTATTATATTATTATGTCCTATTGCTTTCCAATACGAAGGGTGCTTAATTAATTATGTATCTTTGCAAGTTGGGACCAATATAAAAATGCTATTGTTCGTAAACGATCTAGTTTGCTAGTCATTCAGCTCTTATAAGCACATGATAGATGTAAGTAATTGCTTTGATTCCTCAGAAATCCTTTTTTTGTGTCGTGAATAAAAGATTTCTGTGCTCCCTTTTAGTATTGTTGGTTTTTATACAATAAGCGCACACTTCTATTGAAAAGATAGGAGTCTTACAACGACTTTCTCTTTCATACATTGTTCTGCAACTAGAAAAGAATTTTATGCCTTCTCTTAGAAAATGATTTTATTGCATAACCTTAACTAAATGGAACATCCATTTTATAACAAGAACATTACAGGTCTTTTATCGGCAGCTGGTTATAAGTATACCTTTTGTAAGAAAACATGGGGAAGTGTGATACATAGGAAGAAATGGGAATTGTCTATTCAATAGTCGTTAGACTCGTTAGTGCTAATTTGTACCATTAATGTACCATACTATACTATTCTGAGATATTAATTAAATGTTTTTTGTTATCAGTCAAGGGAGGCAGCATCAGGATTGTATGCCAAGATTTCGCTAACACAGCACACTAAATGCGTGAAAACCAAGAAAACTGCATCTGTCCCGGTATGATATTTTTGTTTACAGTTATATAACTTACATCATTAAGCAATGTTTTCAGCACAGACTTGTGGTATTACGTCCTTCTCATTGTCAGTAGTTTGGACTTTTATGCAAGTAATAAAACATGAAAGGAAAAGGAAAGAAAACAGAATCTCTTTGCTACCGCATTAAACAGAGGCAGTAAAATTCAGTGAAAGTATTTTTCCTACTCGAAATCTAATCCAGTCTAATCTGAGCAAAAGCTACCACGAATTGATTCTCAGTAACCGTCCAGCATTTTCAGAGAGATGGATTTACAAAGAAACTGCTCTTTTCAGTTGTACGAAGTATAAACTATAGACTCTGTTTATCTCTAATTAATTCACATGAAAACGTTTCAAGCATGAGTTCTATTGGAAGGATTCTTAAACACATAATCTGCACAACTCATTTCATAACATCTATATCTACTCATGCTCGAAGCTGTTTTAGTTCAAATTCTCGTTATAGGACTAAATGTGACAATAAAACAAACCATTGCTTAGTTCCAACTAGGGCATCCTTTCTATTATCAAATTATATATTAATTAGTAATCTCTAGAAGTTCGACGAATTGTTTACTGTAGTTAGCTAATCAGTTCAAATTAACAAATGATTATTCCAGCTTAAACTTAAATCATTCTAGTGGATCTAGGAAGATAGGGATTTAGAATTTAATGATTAGCTAGAATTAGAAAAACTGGTTATACAATTAGTTACGACATGTACAGTGGGTGTAGAAAATACCACTTTCTCTTTCTTCATGCTAACTCCAAACGCAACTTTCACCAATATTTCAACATCATGAATAATCAGGATACATTTTTCCTGTTTTAACATTTTCATGCATATACAGCTTTGCTGCTGAATTTTTACTATATAATCGAAAAGAAATGAAAAAAGTAAGGGTTAAAGTTTTGTATGAAGCTTGGGTATTAAAGAAAAAGTGGTTATGGCTATTAGTTTACTACTCACACTGTATAGATCAACATTCGGGGTAAATGAATGAAAGGGGAAACCATCAAGCTACAGTAATGATTTTTCCTATAGTTAAGCTTACTTATTTCAATAATTACAAACTCATTTGTTCACTTCATAAAGTCAAATATTTGCTTGTTACAGTTGCTGGGTTGTCGCTCAAGTTTCAATGAGAGCTTTAATTTCAAGCTACCAGTGGAAATGTTGGATACTGCCAGTATTTCGATCCAATTGATGTACGCCCAGCCGGGTTATAACAAAGGTATATTCCAGGGTACGCACGCTGTCAATATTTTCTCTTCTTTCACTGTCTTTTCACGCCTCGTACACAACCTCTCCTTTACACTCTTCTCCAATGAACATCATTAAGTCCCTCCCTAGTCTTTCTCCAAGAAAAACATAGGAGAAAGCTGAAACTCGTCCTGGAATATGTAACTGTGTCATTCTTGGTCTTTCGTAATCTGTCTATTCTCGTCATGTTGTTTTCTTCACTGTCTCTGTCGTTGTCTATCTTTGCCTCATCGCTATTTGATATTAATACTGTTTCTAGATGTTTCAACTCAACTATTTCCATATAGCATGTAAAATGTACGTCATATGAATCTGTCAGTTAAATACGTAGTACTCTTACAGACTTTTTTTACTAGCCTTGAATAATTACAGTTACCTTGACCATTCACAATGACGTGATATCGTATGACGATCGTTGACAACTGCCAATTAGGCTTTAAATGATTAACTTCCCTTACCTGCATCTCCGGGAAATTTTCTTCCAAATTCACGTAATTTTGTAGAACAAACTCTTGTAATAACCTTTTGACATCGGAGATACAAAGATTGTAAACGTGAGATTGTTAGATGTAACGTATAATTTACAGTGGGCGAATGACGCAAATGATGAAACTCACTTTTCACGTTTCTGTAAGCATTTTTTGTTATGAAAAAATGTACATTACAGATATATTACAGTCATTATAAATCTGTATCTAGTCAGTGTGAAAGGCATGAAATTGACATTTAAAAATGTAGACAACAATGTCTCCTCTTTTCATAACCATTATAGTAAATATAATAATATGGAACTGAAAGAGATTTTCTCAGAAGCTGATGGCTAGCCATTTATATCAAGCTGCTTGCACGTTTTCCAATTTAACGTCAAAAAAATATTGAAATACATGTTATACATATATACTTAAAATTATCAGGGAATGGAGGGTACAATCGGATATTTATTGGCCTATGAAAAACAACACCAAGTTGTTTGTTTTTTTAGTTTCTTTAATCATCATGCCAGTAAACAACTTTTCACACGTACACGATTGTGTGGGCGTAACTATAAATAAAAGTCTACCATTTAGATTTTTACTGGAGTTTATTCAAGTGATCTTATTTGTTTGCAGATCAATCTGCCGGGCGAATTGTCCTTGGATCCTTTATGTTTGCAAGAGGAAAGGGTTTAGACCACTGGACGGAAATGCTATCGAAGCAAAAAGAACAGATACAATATTGGCATGCAGTTTCAGAATAATCCGAAAGCGTACGAACCCTAAACAGGCTACTAATGTCTAAATTATACAACTACTAATAATACCTATCTGATCAGATTTGTAAAATAAACTGTACTGTAATTATGATTCAGACCGGACACTATTCTGACATACGAAATTGTAAGGGGAGACTTAGATATCTAATATCTAACGTTAGGCTCGAATAATGTTACATAATAACTTAATCACGATGTCAAAGAAAGGAGCAAATTAAGAACATCAAAGAACAGCAATCAGAATCTGATAGTTGATCTCAATTACCATTTCTCCTTTAAATGTAAATTTCACTACAGACATTTCACTCTGACCTCAAAACCTCAATCGTGGAAACTCTTCCTGGTACCAAATACCAAACTCATCAGTATTGTTTACAAAGAGAAAATATAAAATGAAAGTTGATCCAAGTCATGAAATGCAAGACCAGAAAAACTCCTGGAACTTAAGAAACGTAATTAACTAACAGTAAAATAGTATGTCAATTTTATGTTGATGTCATACGTTAAAAGTGCGTAGGTGAAAAACAGATACTACACTTACGCCTACGTCTTCGTTTTGGTTACAAGTATTACTATAGTTGATGTTGATGACATCAGTCCATGATAGCAGAAGAGTTGAGATCTTAGGAGTTCGATGCAATGATGTAGCAGCGTTCTTGTTTTAAGTTACAGAGACTTCACCATAATAGAATTATGTAGCAATACTGTTGATGATGAAATATCTGTAGCGTGCTATAATTGATAGTAAAAATTCAATATTTAGTGTTTTTATTTTAGTAATTTTTTGCAGAATAAGATCGTAGTTGAATTTTAACTGGGAGTATAGAGGATCCTGCAAGGAAGAAAATGGAACATGGAACGATGTTAATGTATTCTCCGAATTTCATGTAAATTACCTTTTTAGACCATGATACCTAAAAGTGTCAGATTAATGTTATTCTAAAGAATCTGGTTAAGCATTGAGACATCGACATCAATCATTATGTCTTCTATATGGTACCAAACCCATAACTAACTAACAATATCCCCTTCTGACATTCCTTAAAGCCCCTATATATTACAGAAGACCTATAACCTAGCTCGTGCGGTGACTTTACTAATATCGTGGTCGTATATTCATTTCGCAATTCAGAGATAGTGTTGTTAATTATTGTAATATTCATACTTAGCTGTACTACTATAGTTATTGCAATTTTTGACAATGACATGTTTCGATGTGTAAATGTACTCAGCGTCTTGTCGTTAATGTTGTCTTTATCGTTCGTATTTATCATTGTAAATTGTCCATCTCGGATAGATATTTTAGGTTGTCTCAACTGTTCCATGATGAGCATACTTGAAATCGCGTAAATACATGTAAAATTCATGATGTTATTCTTATTACTAATAATATTATGTACTAAATGTTGTACTTCAGTAAGTACTGTACTTGTACCTGTTAGCACGATATCAGGTCCTATGTGTAATTGAAGTTGATGTCATTATATTTAGCTTGAAAACTAATGTTAGTTGTAAAAGCATGTAAAAGCAACTCTGACTATAAACTCGCTTTTGCACAAAATGTCGTAGCTGGGAAATTGTCCTAAAATGACAAAAATAAGAGAACTTAATCTTGCGTTATGTGAACTTGGAGTGTGATGCGTGCTATATTAACTTAATGTATGTTTCAATATAACTCTTAACTGTCCATCTATGTATGTGCAAAATTACTCTTAACTGGCAGTATCTATGTATTTTCAACTGTCCATTAATCATTTTTAATTTAGGTGTTTTAAATGGAAGAATTTGGTCATTTTGAAAGTTGCATAAGCAAAAAAATCAAAAATGTGGCTAATCATGAGAAATGCCTATTTATGTTATACGAATTGCTAGCTGTTTTTAATTGTCGTATAGGAATTTAGAACCTGAAACGGCGAATTGTTTCCAGCAAAATTTGCAATCGTAAAATGCATATGACTCTGACTTCGCATTGACATTCATAAGGTGTGCTTACTCAAAATGTATTTCTAATTATATAAATTGTGTGAATGTCTATTTACATCTACCAAAGCCTGATTATAATGTGTACATGAACTAGTATGCTAAAAAATCAGAGTTTATTATGTTAAACAGTGTCATGTAAGTAATGTACATGTTTATGTATACTTATAAGTACCTAATATGTATTACCATGTATAAAATTGCATTGATGATAATGCATTGTGCAGTAATTGCAGTATTTGCTAACTCGTATAAAAAGATGAGATTATCTTAACTGGGAGTAATTTGAAGGAGATATTTTATCTGTACTTCAAATACAGTATGGCAATTTGTGTTGCAAAGTTATCTGTGGTCTATTTAATGTAATTCAGACATAATATTGTATTATATGATAGCATAGTAGCTATTTACTTACTGTACATAAGCATCGTAGCTTGTGTGTGTAATTTGGTATGGTATAATATTGCACAACACTTTGAGATACTTGGTAAAGTTATAAATTGCATCTTGTGTAGGTGTGTTTGTGTTAATTGTTTGTTATTAAATAAGGCAGCTTGAAGGGTTCTTCTAGCTGTAAATCGGTACGATGCTGGTGAATGTAATTAAACTGCATAAGTTGCGATAATCAATGGATTGTCTATATATCCGTTTATCGTAGCGAATGCTAGTAGAAACAGTGCATAATTTTAGCATTAAAACATTATATAACCTATGAATGCATGACTAATCGTAACTTAATCTTTAGTGTGATGGATTTAATAGTATTATGGAAGAAAGTATATTACGAGGATATATGAATGTATATTTGTGTGCAGAGAATTTCTTGTTAACTATATGTAAAAATATTATAAATATGTACCTAAAAAAGCGGATGAGTGATTGAGAGAGTATGTGCCTAAGCGGAGAGTCTGCAAGGTCCAATTATAATGCCAATCTGCCAATTTTACATGAATGGTTTATGTATGTTTTTCCTATTTTATAAACCAATGCGTATAATTGCATTGTACAACTCAATTAATTCATTACACATCAGAAGCCATCCTTCCTTTGGCCAGATGGAATTTTTCCATTAATTTAATACTAATTGCCATCTGCAGGCAAATAAACTTATCGTGATCACACAGCCAGGCACCTTACTTAATTATATAAGCCACTCTTGTCAGGCAGACGTAGTTTTAATTTAACTTAATTGGAATCTACTACGTGCATTCGTTGAAGGAAAGTCTCTATAAGGCACTCCATATCTTTTGATTGGTATACATAGTTGGAGAAAATATTATATTAGAAGTGGAATGTCATATTTCCAGAATGAGTATTCAAAAGTGTGTATGAAATACTGCGAGCAACAACGCTACAGTTAATTTATGCAATTAAAATTTAACAATTTACTTTCTCTCGTGTTTGCCTCTCTGCTGTCTGTATTCAATTACTTTAGAAGATAGAAAGGATGTAAGGAGGTTATTATGTAAGCTAGACTCTATCCTTCCTGCAAGTAAATTCAATTAGTACTGGCAAGTAACTAATACACACAAATTAGTAAGTGTCGCGTACTGAAATTGTCTCTAAGTGTTAAGCATTTAGCTTATTTTACTATTATTTGATTATAACGTCTACCTAATGAGTGTTTACTTTAGATTAGACATTTTCTCCCATTTGTATTATACAAACAGGATTATGTTGCGTCCGTAATGGTTATTCCAGATACTTTCTTGTTAGATCTGTACTACGTGCATGCAAGCATGTACCTACTTAAATGGTTATGTACACAATTCGTGACTCTTGACACTTTGACTTTGGATAGTCCACAGGCCATCGTCCTCCAAAGCCAATTCAGCAGAATTTTAAATCCTTACACAGACATCGCACATTAAATATTCAAAATATACTTCAAGTATCATACTCATCCTTTACCTAACTTCGTATACTTAAATAAATATTTTCTTTAAAATGTAACAGTTCTAGTTAAGTTGTTATAAAAAGTTAGTGTAATGATCCAGTTCTGCTGGCTCTTAGCAAAATGGTCTCAATACTAGAAGTAGAAATAATAATCGCCATATAGTAGATGTATTTTATACATGTTCTACTTAAATGAAAAGTTACACTTCGTATGCATGAAAATTGAGAATTTATTGCTGTATTCGCATGCTTTAATTAATGACTAAATAAAACGTATAATCATACTCAATGGTAGAACCAATTAGATTATGTAAGTGCAGATATTGTGATAATTGCGTTTGTGTGTTTCGCTATAAGTACACACCTAGCTATACACTTACCTATAGCCATCCTATTCAATCCATCTCCCTGTAGGAGAATTCCCAAGTTTAAAGATTAATAATTACCATCATCACAGTCTAAATAGAAGATAACCGAAAACAGAATTGTGTTAAATGCTATGTTTGCCTATTGTGCATGTAAGACAAATGTGTATCTGTATTGACCTAATTCTGTACCGTGTATATAAATGTATAATACTACTGTACTTCGTGTTTTTGTTCCCCAATTTAATGGCAGCCATTATCTAATTACAACAATCTGACTCAACGTGCCCCGAGAATGATTCCTTATAGACATTGAAATTTTAAAGATGCATATGTATATGGATATATCTAAACCCCTACACATATTCGTCTCCATTTATGTATGCATGTAGTATGAATATATGGCTAGTAATTTTAAATCGTGTTATGCCATTTGTATTTAACTACTTAATGTCTCTACAATTGCAGTATATTTTGTTAGAAGTTACTTTTCTGGAGCCTTCCTTAAAGATGCTGAGTGTACGGAGGAATGGTTCACATTGCTTTACTGTTGTTTTTTGTGTTGCAGATTTATTTCAAATGTTCAATATATTTTTTATAAATATCACTTACAAAAATAACGAATTCTTAAGTCGTTAAGTCAATTTTTTTGCATTTACCTTCTCAATTTTAACACTTAGCTGCTTCATATTTCCTCTACAAAATGTTGAAAATCACAGTTTCATTATCTATCATTTAAGGTGTCGTGTAGTTGATAATAGTTAAATTACTACAACCTATTAACTGGGTATTTCCTTCATTTAATTATTATTATCGCATACCTATACCGTTATCTATAAAGTTATTAGCTGATATTATAAATTGTAAGTGGACACTATATATAAATATACAGCTGGTATATAGATTATAAATAGAAACCTATATTGGTTGTCTTGTATATAGGATAAGTATTCATAAATTATAACGTGTGTATCATTTTCTGCTTGAGAAATAAAATTTGAAAATATTGAAAACGAGCACTCTCTTACTGTTGGATTTATTCAGAGTAGTTATCTTCTCTGTATACGTTTGTTTTTCCCTCTGTCGATCTGTCTGTCTGTCAGGAAATCCCTGCACGGAAATCCATGTAGGATAACTTTCGAAAAGTTTAAGTTACACTGACTTAAACTGTTCAATTTTCATGGTATAATTTACAGGTAAATAGGAAGTCCGAGTTTGTAAAAGCAAAATCAGTCACACCCCCTAACTGAGCGACGTTCAAAAATTAAAAATAGCTAAAAATCAAAGTAGATTCGGTTCTATTAGTCCGTTCTTCTAGACTCACGATAACTCTTTTTGGCATTTACGGCAATTTATGGCTTATCGCATTTACTGCAATTTACTGCTTACGACATTTCCAACGACACGATTTTCCAATTTGGAATTTTGAATAGGTGCTAATATCCTTATTCTCTTGGAAGAGCTACCTTTCGCGCATATAAACAAGGCACAAACCTATTAACGAACCTACAACTGAAAATTGACCTTCTATGTGTAAATGCTGGATAGCAGTAATAAATATATTATGTTCTTAATAAACCCACTAGGTTTTTTTATTACATGACTTAGGTACAGTGACCGGTTAGTAAGCAATAATGTTCTATTTTAAAACTGTCCCTTTGAATCTAATGACCACGACTTTCTCGTTTTCATATACAGAACTTAGGCGAGGATACCTTGACCCTTAAAACTCATTAGTGCTAAGGACCCTTTTTAATGACCATAATGTGTTGCAAAAAATAGGTTTCCATTTTCTACCCTGCATTGGAGTCCTTCCTGATAAACTTATTCTGTTTATCATTTTAGTCTTCAAAATAAACTCCGACTGAAGATATACTATTCAAGAAACATTCTTTTAAAAATTTATTTGAAATGCTTCTTTTAACAGTTGTAGTACTTTCAGCCCAAGTCTCATCTGGGCTGTGTGGAGTAGCAACAGCATGGGAAGACTTTTGGAGTGCATCTTGTGAATTCTCAACCGTTGTATCGAGGTCCAGAAGATCAGTTCCAGAAGAGCCTAACCATAACGATCCTCATGGACTCTTTCAATATTTCTACCCTTTAGGTGATACTAAAGAGGAGGATCTGCTCAAAACCTCAGGGAGGGCGTCGGATGTGCATCCACATTCTCTATCTAATTGGTTAGACGACCTTGTGGACTTGTGGCAGTCTGAGTGTCATCATCGCCATAAGAGATCACTTGGTAATTAGAAAGCAATAGTAATTTGAAGCAATAATTTTTGAAAAATGAAATATTTAAAATAAATACAAAGCGTATTTGCTAGGCATGAGCAGTTCAATGGGAGTGGGGCGAAAATCCATTTTAAGTAATATTGTACGAAGTGTTATAAGAAAATATTTTTGTTTCGAATTACAGGGGACGAAGAAGGAAGATCTTCCGGCTGGAGTATGTTCCGTAGAAATGTAACAAATTCCGAAGATGCAGAAAATAGCGGGGAAGAAGGTGAAAGTTCTGCGATATCTTCTAGTTCCTCTGATGGGAAAGAGAAGATAGGAGGATCAGGTGTGGGTGGGGCGGCAGCTAAAGACGACACGGCGTTTTTTGCATCGTACGGAGGGGATGTCGAATATTTCTTCCCCTTAGTATCAATGGGCATTCCTTTTGACGGCGAAATTTCATTGCTAGGCTTTCACGGTTTCAAAGGTCTTTTCCCTTACAAATAATACTCTGCACAGTATTTGTAGTATGTATCTGTAAGGAGCCATTCGAACATGGATAATATACATTTATTATATATTTATCTACCAATGTGTCTGTATTTACAAATCCTTATATTTAATCGGATATAGAATTTTTGTGTACTTATTTTGTAGGAATAATTTTTATTTAAGATTTACGGGTGGCCTGTGGTCTACTAACTATTTTTGAAAAATCTTTCTTAGATGAGCAAATATTGCATACTATATACAATGACACAATGACAGAATTATGGTCATTAAGTATGATATTAAATAAATAGCAATGCCTATACTAATGCAAAAGTTTAAAAAAGTTATTATTATTATTATTTTTAATGAAGTCATCAAAAACACAACCTAGTCTTTCTTTGATATTATGATTGCTGTATATGTGGTCGTGATTCGTTCAGAGTTCAGAGTTCAGCTTTATTCAAGTGACAAGATAGGCCCTTCAATTACACGAATCGAAATCGGTGATAGTCGTGGTCTCGCACACACTCGCATCTCTTTATCCCAAATTGAGGGTTCTCTTATATGGTATCCCATTGATAACTTGGTATTGTATTGAGACATTTGTTATGCTAATGGAGTACCTTAAGAATCTTGTTATTTTAGGTCCATTTCATTACTACTAAATTACTACACCATTATGATTTAATTCATTTAATAAATTCCAGAAAATGACTCTACACTCCACATTAGAAAGCTACGTAGATTATAATAGGTATGATAATTGTGACTGACCATAAAGGCAGCATTTTGTGCATTCTTTTCTATAATTTTACTCAATAAAACACATTTCATGTCAGGAAATACCTGTATTAAACACCTAAGGTACATTTAAAAGCGACTCACATCAAGTGCACAATAGTTGTATACTTGTCATCATAGTTTGCACTACACAGTATAAACTACAATCGAACACCGCAACGAAGGTATTTAATTTGTATTTAGTATTGATTTGTATATACAATTTTGCGGTAGATTCTCAGATTATTTGCTAAATAATTGTATGATTGTTGTACATATTATGGTTGCTTTTTGCTAGATTAATACACTTGAAATGAATAGATGCTAATTGCATCCTAAATTGAAATTATTCATTATTCGACATTCGAGTAGAATAAGGTGTAGGCACAAAATGCCAACGAATAATAAGAACACTAAAAGTTGTATAGGAATCTTCAGATGATTGCTTTACTACCCTTGACTGTTCTATCTATTTAAAGAAATAAAGATATCTTATACATACTTAAATACATATACATCTCTGCAATCACAAAAATCAGACCACGTCATCATGAGACAACTGGATCTGTTCACTTTTAGGTTCCATAAGTTAGTTACTACTTTAGTTAGGCCCATATATGTTTGATGACATCTTTTAGGCCATATGTTGGCATTCTTGACATCTAAGTGGTAGCAACATTGAATTGAGGGAGTATGATTTGTAGTATTTTAATATTTTGGCTAATGTCAAAATTATTGCTTTATAGGTGACATAAGTAAAGGTTCATTTGATTGAACATTTGAATCTTGAATGTTCTCATAGTACTTGCTATGCATTATTATATTATTATGCTACAATACTTGCGTACAGAATTGTAAAATCTTCCCATGCATTATTTAAACGTAAATTACAGGAAAAACTGTCCGTATTTGTCCTTGCAATGCATGCTGCGATGCTAACGCTGCTGTTTACCTACTATACGTTACGTGTCACTGCTACGTATTCATTTGACACAAAAATGAATCTTTCAAATGCTACACTAGTGGTAATAATAGTAAACAATTACTTGAGGATTTATTTCGTTTAGATATTGCATAGGTTGATGGAAACTAGGACAAACACATAGAGCCAAGCAGAATGTAACAGACATTTATTTACGGTCTCCGTTAGTCTCATCACTTACAAGTACAGTGTACTGTAGAGTTCATGTTTATATGCTATAAGATATCTATACGCATTTTGTACACACAGAGGTTGGTTGCGACTTTCCAGTCAGATAATATGACTTTGCACGCAAAACCCATATAAGATTATAAGAGGTTCGTTCGTATACGTATATGAAGTATCTACCTACCCAGAAAAATGTACATAAGCAAGGCAGCTAAAGTAGAAGCGGCCATGAACGTTCCTCTCGTAGTCACGTAGACCCTGTCTCACTTTTCCTATGTCCACGGCATGTTTCCCATAGAAAAGCATTGAAAAGCTGTAGACCTCAGCTGTTACGAACTCTTTCCTTCTGCAGCCAAGTTCCAGGGTAGTCAGTCCTATTCCCGTGGCCAATTCACTGTAAAAAGGTTCAGTTTGTAGGAAAATATCCATGGAACTGAAGACAAGGCTTCTTTGATTCTAAAAACTAATACCTCTTGACGAGAATTATAAGAATCGCTTATAGTCCGTGTTGTGGTATTAAAGAATTTAAACAAAATCCACTATTTCTCAGGTAAAAAAGCTTTCGTTGAATTCCTTTAACCCTATTTACCTATTTGGGAAAGAGAAACTCAGGTGGAAACAGAAATAGAATTTTGTAACAATAGAATTTCCAATTTTAGACAGGAGACACACGTGGGCAGAGTAAGTTCAAGCACCGGACCACCATTACTCTCTCAAAGAAAAAACTAACACAGTTCATCCCTATTTTACTCTGCAGATTGATTGAAGGCCACGACAGGAAAACGAGAGCAGATTTAATCAACTGATTGACAGCTAGCGGCGTGAAGCACATTTCTAGTTATTTTCTTAAAGAAAATTGAAACCACGAGGACCATAGATATACATCGGTACAACTAAACGGAAGAGACTAAATTTTTCATAAAATCGAAGATGGGCAACAATCGTCAAGTGCTCAAGGATAATATCCAAACTGATCTTCAGAAGAAAATTAGAACCGCAGAATCCATCCTGTCTGATTTAAAGGAGGCAGTTGCATCCGTGGAAAAGAACTCAGCAGAGGTAAAATGAAACTACAATACACATTTATATTTTTGTTGTATTTATGATACACCGAAAATTGCAATGTAGAAGAATTTAGGATTATTTAATAAAATATTCATCATGTAGTTTAATCAGGTGCAAATGCAATACAATGAACAAGTACAGAGTACCGCCTATTCACTATTGCTCCATTCACGTTAGGTTAGGTTAGTGTAAAACAAATCCACTATAATAATATGCAAAATCTCAAGTTACAGGATAAAATTAAACAAAATGTGGTTGTGTAGGTCAGTAAGGCATTATATTGTATTTGGTTTTTTAAATCCATGAATATAAAGGAATGGCATTTCTGTTACATTTTTTGCATCTATTAATGGGGATCAATTTTAATGGTCTGACCGATACCATTGACCTTTTATCCTTCACAATTTCAGGTCTCATGCTTAGAAATTACACTATTGCTTGTCAAGTTGAAGTTTACAAGTGCATAGATTAGATAAAAGGATGCTATTTAATGGGTCAATGAAATAATTTAAATAGTCAATGAATAATGATTTAATCGGTAAATGCTGAAGATTTAAATGGAGATAATTTGAAAAAGTCAATACAAACGCTGAATGGGTAAATGGCAGTTGGTTTTACATAGAAACCTTAGAGCATACCCAAAAAACAGTAAGAGACGGCCGTCTGAGAGTTTGGGATAGCAAAATTATGTCAATTTGTTGAACGATAAGACCAAGGTTGAGGTTAGGTGTTAAAGTGAAGGGAAGTAAACGACATAATTCTCCACTATTTTCCACTCCCTGGGCCAGTAACCACACTATCTTCCAATGGCTTCACAATTAATTTATAGTTCCAATTCGGAAACCGAAAACAGTCCCCCGAAGAAAATTTCACTGTGATCACGGCAATATCTCTCAACTGCCCTGTAGTTGGAACAGCGATATTTTTTGGAATATCATAAGCGAACAAATAACGACAATATAGTTAACACAAGTGACATGACATAATATTGCCGTGATCACAGTGAAATTTTCTTCGGGGGACTGTTTTCGGTTTCCGAATTGGAACTATAAATTAATTGTGAAGCCATTGGAAGATAGTGTGGTTACTGGCCCAGGGAGTGGAAAATAGTGGAGAATTATGTCGTTTACTTCCCTTCACTTTAACACCTAACCTCAACCTTGGTCTTATCGTTCAACAAATTGACATAATTTTGCTATCCCAAACTCTCAGACGGCCGTCTCTTACTGTTTTTTGGGTATGCTCTAAGGTTTCTATGTAAAACCAACTGCCATTTACCCATTCAGCGTTTGTATTGACTTTTTCAAATTATCTCCATTTAAATCTTCAGCATTTACCGATTAAATCATTATTCATTGACTATTTAAATTATTTCATTGACCCGTTAAATATATTCCTAGATAAAATTCCACAAAATGTCATTCCTGTTTTTAAATGGCCAATAATCAAAGATAATAATAAAAGATATAAGTATAATAATATGCAATAATGGTTTAGGACATTACATATGCAGTTAAATACAGTATAAATGCATATAATATACGTTTAGATGCACTGTAACTTTAATGAAGGAAATTATGTTCAGCTATATATTTAATTGTAGTTCACATTTACGCAACCGAGAAGTGTATAGGATTGCTAGGTTATACCAGACAAGATTCAGATAGATATTTTATAACAAATATACATATTTGAATCTATTGTATAGTAGGGCTGGCTGCTTTATGCAATATCAAATGAAAAATAAACTTCCGTCAAATTGTGATGTAAAGTGTGGAGTCAATCAGCTCGATAAAATACCGTTAGCCTCGATAATGCATTTAACTTTGATTAAAGCAATAAAGCAACTCTTGCTTAATATTTTTTGTTGATGACGCTCAGAAACAGCTATGATTATGACATACTATATGGCCTACTATGCCTAGACCGGCTAGACTCTATAGTAGTAATGCCATGAATGGCAGTTACGGTATTACGAAATACGAAAATTATGAAATCTGCAACTACTATTTTTTTACTTGTAAGATTTAAAAATAATACTTTTATGGTCTAAATAATTATTTATATTTTCTATATGTAGAGCAAATTGGATCTTCAAGAACGAGTGGATACTCTTCAACAGCGTTTGACACTCCGCAAGTTGGACATTACTCGACAAATTGATTTACTCTGCAACACACAGATTAACACGTTACAGGTTTGTGACTTGGAGATCTTATTAATTCTATAAAATGTTAAAAAGTTACAGAAGCCATAATGAATAACCAGGACTTTTTGTTAACCTTTGATCCCTAATTTAAAACAAATATTTAACCTTTAGGAAGGAATCCGTTCCACATACATTGCACTTGGAAGCCTACAGAGCACATTATCTCATCTCGATTCTTTCGACCACGGCCAGCTTGTCAATTTGCGCGTACCAGATTTGTCATGGTAAGATATGTACAGTATCATTTTGATGACTGATTATTGTCACTATCGGGTCAAAGTTCCTGTAGTATTAGCTAGTATGCAGTGTATTTGTGTATCAGGTTACCTCTTCAGGATGTTTGAGAAATGAAAATTCACTTTTTTCATTTGTGGATCTAAATTGGACGATTTAGATCCACAGCCAAATCTGCACTCAAAGCTATATAGCTGTATGTACCCAATGGCAACCAACCTTTGGGTCATAGTATTCATAAGTCAAAACTGAGAGCTGATTTGGCTGTGGATCTAAATCGTCCAATTTAGATCCACAAATGAAAAAAGTGAATTTTCATTTTTCAAACATTCTGAAGAGGTAACCTGATACTCAAATCACTATAGCTACAGCAACTTTGCTATCGGGTATTCAATACAAAATGTTAATTCTCATTGGAACCAAAACTGCTAGGTGGGTAGCTTTTAATGCACTAAAGCTCCAAAGCTGCAAGAACTCAGCGTTTTTGTACATTGTGTACACACTTAAAAGTATGATGTATAGTTAGCTATGCAGTATTCAATATTCAATACCATGTCAGAATCTTAGAATAATGTATTACAATTTATATTATCAATTACACTATTGAACAGCCAGATAAAGCATTAATAATTAGTTTTTAATCAAAGGTAGATAAGAAAGATTACTGAAAGATAATATGGATACTCTGATTACAATGAAACACATTCATATCTATGACATGACATGGTATGATTTTACCTGTAAGTACGAAGCAATGGTCATAATGTATACTTATATAGTAGTCGTAGTTAATAAATATGTATTTAGGTTAAAGTTAACTGTTTTATTAAAAGTAAAACATCTGATACGATTCGTGTCACGAAAATAGCCCTAAAATCATGAAAAATATATTTCTTTTCATTGGATTGGAGTTATATGCTGAAAACATATAATTTGGAGACTCAACCCTCATTTCTTCACTTTTATTTTTAAACCAATATTTTTTTGTCTTGATATCTTTAAAGTTTAATCACTAGGAATTTTAAGATAATCTTAAAATAGAAAACGAGACTGTGTTAAACAATTATGCTTACTTTTGTAAAGACTTGTCTTGCTACTCTCTATACATACCATTCTTATCAATCACATGCGTCTCATTTGTTTGGATTTCGTAATCCTTCATTCAAAGAAAACTTTGTTTACTCCCCCGAGGTATCTTTGCCTTTTTTGCTTAAACTGTGTTAAAGTTACATTAATCTTTATGGCTATGTAATAGACAATTTCACTTAAGGACTTAAGGATGCATACCTTCATGTTTTACTAAACTTTGTTACTTATGATTTATGAACAACTACGGTCTACTGTTTTTGTCGGTTTATCTAGCAATTTATTAAGGAATAATGATTAAGCGTACTTAAGTAGGTAATTTTTTACAGAAGCTAATTCTTTAATTAGTTGATTCATTATTTATTATGTTTGTTCCAGGATGCAAAATGTCACAACTCCTCCACCATTGGAAACACAACTAGACAGTTTGAAGCTGAAGGAAGAAATTGATAACTGGGGTAGCGTGAGTGCCAAAGGATTCAAAGGCTTGGTTGATGTTGGCAGTTCTGTCTCTATGCCTCAAAGGTATTATAAAAGAGATTTTCAAATATTTAAATGAAAAGCAGTAAATTATAACTAAATTTTTAACTCAGATTTGTGGAATACAGTGCTGGACGGTCAGAGGAAGAGCCCATGTGCCATAAATCATTGTCTGCTGGATCAACTTCCAGTAAAACTTTCAAGACTCAGCAGAAATTGCAAACCCTAAGTACTCCTAAGCACACCGCTGATAATTCAAATGAAACTGTCTTCATGCCTCAAAGGGTATGTAGGAAATAACGCATAAAATCTAAATAATTACTACATATAGGTATTATAGTATAGAAAAATTGACATCTTTTGTTATAAACTTAGAATTGCAGTTCGCCATGGCTTCTAGAGCAGTGGCTGGATGAAATCAAATCAGAGTCTCCTGTCGAAAACGATGATTTTGAATTTGTTTCATTTGACACTGATCGGACTATCGTAGCACCAAAAGCACAAGAGGTAATTAAATCATTTTATATGTAAAAAAATTCCTGATTTTGGAAATCTTCTGTTTAATGGCTTACTCTAAACCGAAAAAATCAAATCAAACCGAAATCAAAGTACACATCTTACCACGTCACCATAAATCACCTTAATTTTGTCAAATTATTTGCATTGTATTTTAATGCTGTAAAAAAGTATTTCACTGTTAAGCTTACTAGGTACCTTTAAGTGACGCATTTAAATGACCTAGCAAAATTACTAATAATCTCTCTGAGTGAAAAGATGAAACATTCAATACTTATAGTTTTCGTAAGGTAATTGTTGTATAAATTTTTATATCATGTGTTTATGCATTTTTTAGAATATTGTCGCAGCACCTGATGCCGATATGATTGACGGAACAAACGTTACTGAAGATGGTTCTAGTATAGTTTGTATTGAAAAGGAAGAACCTGTTTTGCAAAACAAGAGCAGCGACTTGTCACAATGGTTAAAGCCAAAGAAGATTTCAGCAATTCCCACATCATCTCCGTCGTCGTCAAAAGAAATAGTTGCTGCCCCAGTACAAGTAGGCAATAAGCGACCTAGTGCAACAGATAATTCTTTCATTGACTTTCCGTGTCTTAGACTGGACCCCAATTGTTGGATCAGGGAAAAGAAAAATAGAAGATGTTTCAGCACAGATCTCCGGATTAGTGTTAGTCAAAAAGAGATAATTCCACCTACATATGCTCTTCCTAATCCCTTTTGGTTAAAACGGTTTTGTCCAAATTCAAACTAAATTGGATGTTCATCTAACAATTTAATTCGTTGTCGGACTCAACAAGTCAATTAAAATCGAAATTGTAAAGTTTAGTTTTTACTCATCGTTGGTTCAGCCGTCGGCAAAAAAAGGGGAACTAATATGTATTTACGATGTCCCTTCCTTCAGAGCTTTTCATTGCTTTTATTGTAAACTCCTATCGCAACTAGGAACTTTTAATCATGTATGTTTTACTAATTATGATAGAAATTAATCTATGCACTGTTACACAATATTTTATCTAAGTTTAGGTCATCAAATTCGATTTATACTTAATGGTCATATGTAAGAAATATAAATTACTTTTGCTTAATTTTGGAGTATGTTTGTCCGGAAACTTATTTTATTTGAAACATCATTTTAATTAGAAATTAGTCCAACTAAGAATACAAATATTCTTTATGCATGGAAGTTATGGTTAAAAATTATTTTCCTAGACAGAATTTTTTTCATTAGACTTCCTCTACTACTTATTCTACTAAAATACTAAGATGTTCGTAAGTATGATAAGACTATAAATATCACACAACAAAATAACTAAGGAATCCAATACAATACAAACTAGTCTTTAGATCATATAAAAGTAAATAGATATAATTACCAAGGATGGTAATGTCATCTGCGATAGTTTGATTCACGCCTGCTTTGTTTTATCATTTTTAATCTTCCACGGACACAGACGCCCTTTGGACTGTTAACATAGGATACAGGGGCAAGGTACTAAGCTAATAATAGGTACATAAATCCATGAGCCAATATATATGTAAATATCATATCATATGAGTTACTTTTTGCAATATAAATTGTGCTTTACTCGTAGACATTCGTGTAACGGCCTATAGTTTTTTGACGATAACGTTGTGTAAGTAATTAATAAACTGATAATAGTGTAAAATAATGATGTAAATGATATGCGAAACGCATAGATCCATTTATATCGATGTTTCAATTAGCAGAATGACTTTAATGGATATCATCTCAATATTTTTAGTGGTCTTGCTGGAAGGGTAATGATTGTTTTCAATTATCTTTACGTAATATTTTTATGGTCTTTACATAAGCCCAAGCTAAAGTCCATGTACAATCTCCTTTCATTGATCTAGAAATAAAATGAAAAAACTGTTATGCAAACTAAGCACATTTTATAAACAACTCTTGAATCCCTTTGCATAGATTGGCAATATTGGCAATTTAATGGTTCGTTAGACTTGGTGGCAGTAATAGAAGTGGTGTGTAATGTTAAGTGATGTGTAAGCATAATTTTTGGATTTAAACTGTGCTATAACTAGCCTGTCCTTATCTTAACATCCTATCAGATATCCTAACAGATTCATTTTGGCAACTTTGTTTCGCGAATATCTTTCATTCGCAAAGCATAGGTGTGAACTATGAACCTTTTGGACTGGATGCATTGGGATTCCTAGCTGCTATACTCACTGCAGCAGCGTAACTGATAACTGTTTACTAACCCCTCCTCCCATAATTGAGTCATTAAGTTCATTATTTTGTTCCCAACAGGGTGTCATTTGGGACAATAGGAAATTATAGTGTTAAAAGTTACAGCCTCCTAAACCTCTAATTAGTAACACGACAGATTTGAATTCCTTGTCGCTCACTAATCCAATATATATCTGATTATAACACACAATACGTGTCCATAGTCCATTTAGACCTTTATATAGTAGTATGCAGTTAAATACAATATGATTAGGAGATAAAATATCATTTTGCCATTATCTACTTGGAGCACACCTAGCCAGTAATTTAATTGGGTGCAGAGTAACAGGCCTTCTTAGCAGTCGTATGGAAGTAACGCTACAAAACAGATTCAACTAATTATGAAAATGCATCAATGAAAATCCAAGTTCAAGGATGGGTGAGTAATCCTATTGAGAATGTAGACCAGTGAGGATTAATTGACCAATGTTTAACAGTATGAAGCAGCCAATTATAAATGTAAAACAAATAAAATCGACCTTCACAAAGAATTTATTTTAATAAAGCAGAGATAGCGAAGCTTAACCGATAGTGATTTATGTTTGCTATTTGTAGCGTCTGCCTTTATGTAACTCATGCAAAATCACTATGCATGTCTGTATCTAAAAGTACTAAGCTGAATAGGGTTTGAATATGTGTAGTTATCATATGAAAAAATAAATGTGGCGAGTAGACAGACAAATATTGGAGCTAGAGTGGTATTCCCTAGTGGTAAGCAAAGTATTGTCGTTGTCATTGTGTGCTTTGTAGATATGGGATAGGCATTTACAATAATATATAAGCAAAAGTGTTAAAAAATGGCTGTCGAGTGTCGGACCATACAAAGTTGCAAGTTTGTACACATGAGTAACAGTTAGATAACATTTAGCAATAAAGTGCCTTGACGTACGCACTTGCATAATTATTGAAGGATTTCCCAACGTCACGACAATAAAAGATTTTTGCTCTTCAACAGTTAATCGATTATTGTGTGATAGGTTCATAAGTCAAATTATATTTAGGATGCAACCCGTTATACGTTATGCATAGTATAAAGAGATTTTGTGGAATGCAATCTAGAACAGCTACAACCCAAGACATCATTTATGCATGTTGTAGTAATTAAATTAATAATTAAAAACGTAAAGTAAATTGCAAGAGTCCTGAGTTTTCCTAGTACAAATATTTGTGGATGCACGTTTTGATGATTGATGAGAGATAATTGCATTTTAGATTTGAATATTATCTACATTTCAATCTCTAAGTTATTACAAAGATGTGTCAAAGGATTTGTTAACTTTCATCTGCTTTAGGTTGCTTACTGCTTTTGGAATTAAATCAATTCTTCCCGACTTCACCCGTGAGATTGGACCAAATTGCCCCTTGTGTATAAATATTTATATACGTGTAATCAAGAACTGCAAAATGCTATGAATACCTCAATTTGGCAAGCTCTTCAAAAGTACTGCGCAAATTTTAAGCTGCCGGTTGCTATTTAATTTCTCTAAGTATTCCATGATTCTCGGGGAATTGGGTAAAGTATGAATATACTGTCAGGTGTTGACATATTGACAATGTAGTCATATCTGAACATGACAGGTGCTTTCAGGCAGAGGTTCTCCCGGAGCAGGTGTAAATGCGTGAAGTACTGTTTACATGTAATGCGCAGAGAGATGAATACATATCTTTTCTAATAATTGCTTACCTAGGTTCATAACGATGGAAAGCATTTTGTGGTTTCTCCCGAAATAGAATTATTTATTTCGTTTGAAAGGGATTTGTAAATCGTTTGATCATGTAGCATCAATGGGACATTAAAGGAACATATATTTGGCAGAAATAATCAGTGACAAGAGAATCACGAACAAAGTATTAAAGTCTGAAAGTCATGTACAACAAATCTAGTAGTTCCAGCTCCGGGTTCATTATTCATCAAGTCGATAAGCTGATAGCAATGCTGAGTAAACATTTATTTATGTTACAAGTCTTGCCTATCACAGCAAGAGATCTGGTTAGGGCGATATGCTATAGGATTTTAATTACTTCTTTAGCCCGCCCAAGTTAGCTTTGTCAGTAAAATCTGTCATAGCCCAAAATAATCCTACTTTGTTATTCATTATTTCCAGTTTCCACTATGAAATGTACGTTTATAGTCTGCAAACAAATTTGCTTCAAGATTTTGTGCTTTTGCTAAAAATAAAATTCAATCAATAAAATATTGTTTTTCACTCTCACTCTCGGGTGGGCTTTTATTCTTACAGTCTTATTTTGCTACATCATATTCAGTCATAAAAATTTCGTCCTTTACAGTAGGATAGTAGTAATTTGTTTTTGCTTACGAGAGTACTACATCACATTCTGCTTACATTCAATTGGCATAATAATTTGTAGGTACACATAAATCCTATCTCTGCAATGTTACAAAACTGAAGCAAGGGATTTGATACATGTTTGTTATGCGGTTCCATTAACAGAGTTGAATACAGATTCCACGCTATCAGATAGATGTATGGAATAATACTTATGATTAGCAAACATTTATTAGTATCTATTATGTAGTATCTGGATGGTGGATATTCACACTGAATTTTGTCGTTGTTTTCCATTAGCATACTGTATAGCAACATTGTTCGTAGAATATAGAGAACAGCCTACAGGATACTTTAGGTTATGTTTTAACATGTCAAAAATAAAGAAAACATGTATATAGACTCAACTCTTCTAGCTGCCATTTATTACAGAGCTTTACTGTGACAGTCCTCCAGCAGATATAATCTATCCAAATTTTGCATATTTATTAATAAACTCAGTCAAACAAAAGTCAGTTTCACTTGGGACAGGAAACTGTAACCTAGTAGTCTCTCATTCTCCCTACGCTTCCCATTTTCTGAATATTGATTTCTTTCATGCAACTCTTTCCTACTGTGACGGCTTTGTACATGTCAAGAATCAAGATTACATTCCTTGGATTTCATTCTTCTTCGTATATAACCCATGAACTAAAGGTGAGCCCTGTTTCTAGAATACACAGCTTAATAAAAACAAAACGTTTTTCGTCGTGTAGAAATACAATTGATTTGTATGAATTTTGAATGGCATTGAGATACATGAGACTATTTTTATAAAGATAGTTAACAATATTATGTAAAGTTGAGAAATTGAGACTTTATTTGTGTGGCACGTGTATTTAGGTGAATCTGTTGATGGTAGATTTAAATATGCGAAAATGTCTCTGAATAGAATAGCTGATAACACATTCATTTTACTTTGTATTTATTAGCAGTATAGCAAGTATTCTACCTTTGCCCCTAAATAGGAAAGGCAGTTGCGAAATAATCGATGTATGCCAATTTTCTTGTGTTATTGGTTCTCATGCATGACAGTGAGCTCAATTTACATATAAAAGGATGGTAAAAGTAAAATTAGTTATTTGAGTGAAATAATAGCCAAGATAGGATCATCCATCCTCTCAAATTGTGTCCCCCCTATGCGAAGTTAGGATACATTTGAATGAATTCATTGTGTAGAGTAATGCGAATTATGTAGTTTACTCTTTGTACTGTTTACAATAATTGGGTCTCCTTTAATTCTTGTACCACGTATTTGTAGTCCAATAAATTTTACGTACAATCTACCTTACAAAGTATTTACGATCAGATATTCATGCAAATTAAGACAGTGCAAGTTATCTGTATGGATTTAGGCATTGAGGACACTAAATTCTCCTTTCGTCCCAACAAATAGTTGCCTTTAAGTTCATTGTCTTGCTCGCTAATTTGTAAGCAAGGTAAATAACCAAACATTAGTTACCTATTTAACTTGTTTCATAACTTCACTCTACAAAGTAGAAGTGTTAGTCATGAACTCAATATGCGAGCGAAGTGTACAGATGCATTTTATCGAGGTCATACCGGTCATGACTGTGACTCTTCGATTAACATTTGCTTTACTCTCGCTTATTCTTAAAAATGTGTCATCTACACACATTTACTCTCCATTTCCACTTTTTAAGGATTAGATCAAAACCTTTGCTTATAAATTGAATACAACCCAATTTTACCTATAAAGAAGATATTCAGGTGTTGTCTTCCATTTTTTTGTATTTAAGTCATATTTTGTGTATAGTAGCAATAATAGCATGTATTAATAAAGAATAGAACCGTTTGGTGGAATAGACATAAAAAATGAGCTAAGAATATCATTGTTGTCTAATTGAGATTTTCCTCTAGCGCAATTGATAATAAATTGAGGCAGTGCAGGTATAGGAAATGTAATTAGGAAGTATTGAATCAAATATTAAATCGGACAGGTACCACTGAGCATGAGTTGCGAAATAAAATACAGATATGAGTTCCATGTAGGCGTAGCTTTGTAAATCTGACTCCAGGCATGACGTTTCAATTTGGTAGAAGATTTCATTGAGTAGTAGGAGGTAGAATATGTTTATTTCCCAACTTTCATCTTCCCAGACTCTCGGATCGCCGACTTTCCGGCTCTCTCGTAATAATGTTCCATAGAGGAAGTCTACAACGCACAATACCGAAGTTGAATCCGACGAATGCCGACTGCGACGACCACGACTCGGATGAACTTCAAAAGGCTAGAGAGGTCGTCTAGTTTCTTGTGTTTTTCATCACTGTTCCCAGGAGTAGACTGTTACTACTAAACGCTGTATATTTCCTCCCATATAGTCAGTACCATTCTATATATCTATCTAGATATCATACATACAGAATACTTTTTCTTTCGTTGAGTCAGTCTACAATTCGGACAACCACCCGGTCTTTGCTCCCGTTCCAGTTGCACCGACGGTTTTCCATTTTTTTCTAAACTATAATATTTCAATTCCTACTTACGTTTACGCAGAAGTGCTTTGTGGTTTCTCTATTAGTATCGTTTAGTCATTAGTAATTCAAACGAACCAGATTGAAGAATATTTCAAAGAATTGCAATTCCAGACAGTCTACTCTAGATTCCTAGCTTCTATGTCTACATTCGTTTGCGCCTTCAGTTTTGCGTTGACTGAGTAATAATCTATAAGCTCAACTCTTTTGCTGTACTAGAGCTCACCCACTCTGTACTTGTAATTACATCGATTAAATTATAGCTAACAAGTTCACTCAAATTATAAATTGTGTAGCATAAAATCCCATTAGTCTTGTAAGGTTCTTTAGACTTTTTCTTTTTGTGTAGATAAATGACACAGTTAATGTAGGAGCAGATATGTAGCTATACACGGAAATAATTTTCCATTTCAGTTGACAGGTGCATTAAGCTGTCGGTGTGCACTATACAAAGAAATCTCATATTATACCTTTTTTGTTATCTAGAACATTAAGTTATTGATTTCTATTCAGTTACAACCCAGAACAAGAACTTCTTTATTAGGGTAGTTTTTTATTTTTGCTACATGCACAATCAGAAGAGCAATTTTTTCTTGGAGTATTGATTCCAGTACTCCCTTGTTGGTTTTATTGCGATGCAATTCACGATGTACATCAGTAGGACAACTACTACTACTTTTCCAAAGGGACAGATGTCCCTTCATCACACACGGCATTTATAGTTCACAGCCCCAGTTCTACAATTAAAACGGAAGAATAGAGGCTGCCATTTGCCTAGGTAAGTATAAAAGTATAATCTATTCTCATGATTATAAGAAATCTTTAGATATTTGTTGCTTTTGGTATTTTGCAGAGTAATCCTTTAGTGCTAATTTAAATTCCGCATCCTTTTCGCTGTCTATTCAACTTTTTGTCAGGAAATCATACGTTTTCTCAAATCAATACTTGTTTTTGTACTTTGTACGAGAGTAGAAAGTGCGTAGCGGTACCGGGTTACATGCGTGACGCCGTATACCACCCCACAGCTATATCCTTAAACCCTATATACCGTATAATTTCAGTAGGTTTAAAATAATTTAGTAAGCTATAATATATACAATCTGTATATACTAGTAACTATAATAAATTTCTATGAGTACAATAAAACGTTTTGATTTTTTAAATTCCAAAGTTTTTCAAGATATGGGAAAATCCTGCAGATTAAATTCTGCTCTGTTTTTGTTCCGGTATATGTAAATTGTCTTAAGTTTAGCGAAGCAGATAAAAGTCTTGCCTGAACGGAGTATTGTCATTAGCCTTTTTTGAGCTTGATTCTCAGGTACTTAGGGAGTAGACATTGTATAATTCTGAAGAATGAACTTTCTAACGATATTAGTAAGGACAATCGATCTGCATTGTGCAGTCATTACGTACTATTCCCAAATTCCCTACATAGTTCGTCTCAAACGTGTACTATGTTTCTTTATGTGTGTGTACCTGTTGTAGTAGTAATCCGAATGCAAACGTAATATGTGAGTAGACATTTGCGTATATCTAAGTCACTCTGTTTACTTTGTTTGGTTGCTGGGCTGTTATAGATGCATGAAGGTTGTAGCTGTCTGTAGGGATACAGCGTTTAGTAGTAAACACTCAATCAAAAACGGAGAGTGAATGGGGGACCTATATTTATTTAAAGTAAAGAATACTGTTGCATGTGGTTGTCGAAACAGAAAGGTTTAGCTACATATCCAAGTACATTTGGCAGGCGAGGCACAATTACAGTTGACAGTATCATCGCATGTAGTCAAAATTTGTGCCAAATCCCAACCTCCTTATTCTTTAGGTGATAGGCAATTAACGGTAAATTGTTTTAAATATACATTTAAGGCAGTTTAGTTTTAAGTTCTTAGTAGGATCTTGCTCTGTGCGTAGGGAACAGTAGAGAATGTAGGGAAGTTTTATAATCACACTTAGAGCATTGTAAAAATAATCTGTCTTTCGTATGCTACAAGAGTTTCAATCTACAACAGCGAGGATATTCTAAAGATTTCTCGGCACAACTTATCTTTTTATACATCAGTTGTTCTTTAGCACTCGTCAAAGTTGCATTGCATCATTTTAGACTACGAACAACCTACGTTTTCATTTACACGACAAAGGCAGATTGTTAAGTTACAACGAAGCATATAACTCAACGGAAATTTTGTGCGATCACCGTCCGGTTGAAGTATAAGTCATCCGGATATTTGCATGCTTACGTCATTCGTGGTAGGCATATAGATAACATCATCCGATCAACCCACACACACGGGTCTCTCTATAGTCGACAGTGACCGAAATCAATAAGAAACCGGGTTGGCGGGAGGCATTCAAAATTAGGGTGTAGAATCGGCTCTTAAACTACCCGAATGTGACATATCGTCCGAAATCTGATTATCAGCAATTGAGAGTTAATATAAGTAAGTATGATTCTTAAGTAGCAAGAGACGGATGCCTCATCCTCTGGTGTTGTTATTGTTATACAATGTGTAGTGAAATTCTCCTGCATGCACCTGGATATATTTAACTCCGTCCTCTGTACAGCAAACAAGTCTGTTTTATAAATTCAATCCCTATTTGTTCACCCATTGGACTCACATAGTAAGCAAATTCTTTTCACAATTCATTTCATTCTCATCATAATCCAGATACGTGGTTTTGTGAGAAGTCGTGTTTTCACTCTTGTTTTTAATCAATTTTTTATATCATGCTCTGGTTTGTGTCATTTTATCCACAACTGCTAGACGATTTCCTTTCATGCACATTTACTAAAGAATCAAAATAGCCTATTGTTTAGAGTACACACAGGTGTTACCTTTAAGGCATATATAATAATATTACATCTATTCATAAATAAGTAGACGGGGTGTCTACTTATTTATGAATAGACCTGTCTCTAGTCGCTAGTACTTATAGCCACTCTACATCATGTTAAAATAAATTAAGTATAGTAGATTTATTATAGGAACATATTATAGGAATAGGTATCTCTTCAAATATCTAAGTAAAGGAAACCGTCACTGAACTTTCAGTTGCCAAAAATGATCTAGAGGTTTATATCTGTTTCAACCCATTTTCTCATCTTGCTCCTATAGCACACTGAAATGATTAAAATATATCAAAGTAATATTTTTGATTTTAATCCTTGTATCACTAATCAACGAACGTATAGTAGATCTCAATCATATACAATTGTGATATTTTATACATACGGAGAAAGAAAGATGAGAAAGAAAGATTGGTTTTGGTATAATGCTTCTAGGTTAAGTTGTTTCTTTTATTCAATCTAATCATGCAAATACAAAACTTCCCTATGATATTGAGTTCTTGTTTTCAGGTTGGTTAAGAATAAATTTATTTCCTCCATTGCAAAAAATATTAATATGAAAGTTTAAGCCAATTTGCAAACTTCGTGGATAAAAACCCAAATTAGCATAAAAATGACGCACGTATTGTATAGAGAGGGGACTGGAGTTAAGTATTTCAAGGGCAAAAGAAAACAAATTTCTTTTATATAGTGACTTTTCAATGCGCAGTAGAAATATGTATATTAGATTTAAATACACCCATGTCCATGAAGTGCATGTTCAGATTGCTCACAAAAATAAACTGCAGTTTAATATTAAGAGCACTGGATTAACAATCTACTACCTAAATGCTAGTTCAAACTTAGTAGATGCGACCTCGCACGTTTTGAAGTGGTCGTATTTATTTAAATGCAGTCATCCAATTTTTGCTTATTACGTAATTCATCTCCATTTTGCATGTACCTGGCTCTAATTCTGAGTTTCAGGAGTTCTCAATTTGGACGGCAGTGGCAATAATACCTAACTAATTACTATTATGGTGTCGTTTCGTTTAGGCTATTCGTGACTGATTTCCTTGGGGAACTTCATATGCCAAAAGATTTGAGAGAACAGTAATTCCTAGAGAAAACATTCCATAGCCAAAGAGGACATAATGGGAGGAGCAGGTCAACTGAGAATGCCAACAGCTTACACGGGGATGGAAGTCGTCACTTTACCCAACTACACCACAATTTTAGACTTTGAATGGAATTTTGACCATTTGCATTCTAAGCAATGGATGGAGGAGAATTGGACAGTTAGTTTCTATTATATTGGCGTTTACATGATTTTTATCTTTGCTGGTCAACACTGGATGCAAAGCAGACCACGCTTTGAACTTCGAGGCGCTTTGGCTTTATGGAATTTCCTTCTCGCCGGGTTCTCCATTCTTGGCACTTACAGAACATTACCTGAAATCTTCTACATTCTCAACAGAAAAAATGGATTCCATCATTCTGTTTGTTTTCCAAGGTTTGTACCCATTTATTCTCAATGCTGTAGTCATATTTATGAAAGCCGAGAAAATCAATTAGTCATATCAGTAACCTAATTTCATTTCAAATTGAAGGAAAAAGTACATTTTTGCATTGAAGTGATAAATCACGATATGTATAAACTCCGTAATATTTAGCATCAGAAACCAACATGTACCAAAATCATACAAGCAAAATGTTTGGCACATTTGCTTGCATTTGCAAACAATACAGAAAGGAAGAAACAAGGGAATACACGAAAAGTTTTTAACATCATTTCATAGTACACTTTTTAACTTTTTCAATAGTAAATTAATTTCATACCAACTCACTATTAACTATTTCTATCTTGTAGGACATTTTTCTATTACATTCTATACAGGTTTCTTTACTTCAATGTGAGGGTAATTTAATTCTGCCCTAGTGATATGTTTTGGGATACTAAATGCCCCAATAGCTAAATCATTGCCACCAATTGGTAGAATACATGTACGAGTTCTCCTTTGCAATTTCAGAAGCGAAGAAGTGATATAACTTACCAGACCACTTGCATTTTCGGCTCTCGTAATTGGCAGGGCATACTTCTGAGATTAGTAATCATGCATGTTTAGCACTTCCATAGCGAAGAAGAAGATAAGGCATGTTTAGGTAGGTCTTTGTTAGATTTTGTAGGTGTGTGTCGCACTTGGTTGCATGTTTTATGCTTGTAGGAGCGAAACACTTGTCCTACTGTTCTTTGTCTGACTGGACTTATTAGTATTTGCATGTATGTTATAGGAAGTTTTGTTTCATACAGTTAGGTATTTGTAACCTTGCTTATCCTTGCATTAATGCAAAAGCCAGCATATTAAAAGATTATGAAATGCTTGTCATTATCACTTTGAAGTTGAAGTGCATTTAAACGCTTACTCTATCTCATATTACATGTCCTGAGATTGATACTTAAACTGCCGCAGCAAGAAACTCAAGTAAAATGCAAAGGGGTGCAATTTTTCTTGCAAGATGTTGTTTCGATGAGGTTGTTAAGTTTGTAGTCTATGTCATCGGGGACACGTTTCAGCTTAAGTCATCAGTAAATAGATCTTTTGTGACAAGTGCTGATAAGATGAAAAGTGTCAACTATGGGTCTCGCATATTAAATAGCTTGCAAATAGCATAGGCAAAAATTAACATTAAAAAATGGCGTTGTTGGTTTGTATAAGTATAAACTGGGATAGAAAATGGATTTATGTCTACAATTGTATGCAAGTATTATTACTACAATATAAAAATGTCTAATGAAAATGTAAATTGGGATTTCAGCTACGAGCACAATTCAGTATGGGCATTTTGGGCATGGACGTTTGTGTTATCTAAAGTCCTGGAATTAGGAGACACAGTTTTCATCGTATTGCGAAAACAGCCGTTGATATTTCTGCACTGGTACCACCACATTACAGTGCTGCTGTACTCTTGGTACTCGTACTCGGAGTACATCGCTCCAGCGAGATGGTACATCGTGGTCAATTTCTTCATCCATTCCTTTATGTACACTTACTACGGACTCAAAGCTCTACGCTACAGAATACCGAAACCGATCTCCGTGGTCATCACAAGTCTTCAGCTGTTGCAAATGATTGTCGGTGTGATTGTGAATGTCCATGCGTACCAATCCAAGCAGAACGGAGTCGCATGCGATGTCAGCGATCGTAATATCAATTTGTGTTTGGTAATGTACTCCTCTTACTTTCTGTTATTTGCTCGATTTTTCTACAAAGCTTATTTGACCAAAAAACCAGGAGGTCTTGGAAAAGGAAAATTAGAATAATAATAGCTAGAACTATGTGTAATTCCCCAGATACATAGTTTTTATTTTACTATACTTTTACTCTCATTTACGTCCGATTTTTGGAATGTATTGTGTTGTGTATAGAAACAGATATTATTCTACATATTTACGTACATACTATATTTATGTATGTGGTAAATAGTAGATAGTAATTACCAATAAGTATAAATACCAGTAACGTTTAGATGTAGAATTGTATGTACAAGTACACATATTTAGTTGTGGACATTACTTACGTATAGCTAGTAGGATTAGTTAATATTGTAAGCGTTTGCATGTTTACCTATGCGATTCGATGTAAATATACATTCACTCTGTCATGCAGAGAGTACAGTCATCATTACCAAGCAATGGTACACATATAGTGTGCCAGATTTTAGATTAACATAAGCAAAAGTTGTTGCATCGATCTTTTAACACATGGAGTCTTCTTTTACAATACCATTTTTGTTAGCTTTATTCAAATAGGATATTATTTTCTAAGATATTCTGCCATTTTAATTTCTTCCCGAGCTGTACTGAACAATGTAAGCCATACCTTAATTGAGTTATGCAATAACGTAATTACTTATTTTGACGAAGTATGAAAATACATTTTAATATGTTTATAATTTGTAAAAGTGGGTAAGTAGACCTATAGTGCACATGTTACATGCATAACCCACAAAAATGTATTTATTTATGATAATGAGGATTTAAGAAGGCATGGAAAGGTGATTTTGCAACAAGTTGCAATGCACACACAGAAAACCAGTCAGGGACGAAACCAAGTCATATGCAGATGCACTCACACTCACTCGTAGTTTATCTAATATTGTGGGGCTTGTTAAATAATATTAGGAGAGCAAGTCACTACTTGACCTGTAAATAGTTCACTGTAGATCTATCTACCTTGCTTATTTACGTCAACATTAATATTATGTCCTTTCCAAATTGCCCAACTTTGGTCAGCACCAAATGAGGTTTCTACTATCTGCACACGGAGTAACAGTAGGAGGGTCAGTTATTATGGAGTACAAAAACAAAAGGAATGCTGTATGGCGTTCTATCTAGTATTTCACTCTGTCCACAAACAAATTGGTCATGACTATGACCTTTACGTACTTCAGTACTCTACTACTGATAATTCTAGTAAAACATGCCCCATTTTCATGACAATAGTAAACAAAAGTGTCGAAACACTTGTAACTCTTGGACTTGAACCTATAATTTTATTAGTGTTGGGCAATTTGCTTACAAGGTATCCAAAAATACAAACATACTTACCTTTAGCAAAGATTTTTGGGTTTATTATATCAAACTACATAATCTAAAGATATTAATCCTGTTTAGAAAAGAACCTAAAATATAAAACAGCCAAATTAAGTTATGTGATCATTCACCAAACAGTAGTTTAGCGACAATCAATAACTATTGTCCTGTTTAGTAAACTCAAAATATTATACTAGTAAAACTTGTACAGTAAATTCCGCGAATGCCAACTTGCTGCTCTACAGATATTATATCAAATGATTCAATTAATCATTTATTCTGGTTTGCCATTTCGAAAGGACACAATTATGTTAAATTTTCATGCGTATCAAAAAGAGTTATCTAGTAATGTGTAATAGATACCATTGGTGAAGTTAAAGTTGTCATTTAATTTATTGTGTTAATTAATTTTAGAGAATTGTCTTGTCATCTTGTAGTCATTTTAATATCTTTAACCTTCACTTTGACTCATTCAACATGGTTGTATCAATTCAATATGTAAATCTAATATTTTACAGATATTTATTAGATCTGCTATACTTCCGTGGATCAGACTGATCAGAAGTATGAGTCTTACCCAAAATATTTAGGTATCTATTTTTTATGTTAGAAGTTTCCCTAAATGCGCTGCATAAATGCGTAAAAGGCCTGTTGTTGCCTTAAGCATAGAAGAGATTGGTCGGAGTAGGAGAGGAAGTTGATCTCACGTTTTGCTTCTTATATAATAATTCCTTCTTTAAGATCCCAGATTCTTTTGTTCAAGTGGCAACTTTCTTGAAACCTCCGCACAGCTCTTAAATAGATGTCTGTATTGAGTGATTGCTTTCCAAAGTAGATTATAATGGAGTAGCAGCTTCATAATTGTGTTTGGGAAAATGTTTTGGCAAAATCCAATGAACGTTTCACTCTCAAATGCCTAAACATTAAGAAAATGAGCGCAAATAAGCAAGACGCTATAACTATCTCTAATATCTGACATCAATAACAATGCATATAGAATCTACGTACAAATGCATTGTATATACTATGAGATATTTACAAAAGAAGAGAGAGGGTGAAACCAAAACAGTCAGTATGCTCTAAATAAAACGAACAATGACAGCCAAATAGCCATTTAACTCTTTGAAAGGTATTTTTAAGAGTTAAAAGTAAAAGTGCACAAACAATTTTAACTAACAAGGTAAGTAGGGTTGTATAATGCACAACGTCTAACCACTCTGCATTTACAGATGCAATAACTCCCTAAAGACATGTAGCAAGTGGAGGCAGAAATTATGTTATAGGATCGACATTAAAAGTAAATGAACCTTTAATCGCTGTGTTCAGTCAGATACCACAACTACACCCCAAACAAATGAGTTCATCTATATAGGGAAGTACATAGATAGTATAGAATCCTAAATCTGTCAGGACATCCTACATAGCATCTCATTTCAATTAGCTATTTTCTAATAAACAATGACACAGGTAGAAATTAAGATAAAGTGCATATTTGATTACAATTTTGCATTCTGAATTTGCAAAATTACACCCAATACTGCAAATGAATGCCGTTTGACTCCGTGAAGCAAGATAATTGCCTTTATTGCCACATTGTAACAAATACACATGCTACTGACACAAATATATAAACATTCTACACAAGTTCAACTGGGTGTGTATGTGCATAGGTATTAAAGTCGTACTGTTTGTGTGGGTACATTTGGAAGTGGATGAAACTTGAACGCTTGAAACTCTACCACAATGCTCCTTCAACAAAAATAATTTGCTTTGCTCTACACTATTACAGGATTATTTATTTTTTGCATGTTTACCGCAGTATGTATGTAAAAGATAGAAAATAGGGATCCATGTGTGTTATTTGGAGTTGGGACTGTATGTGTACTTAACATAAGTAAGTTTGTGAGCATCAAAAATAAACCTAAATAGGTAGTAGTAATATTTATAAAGTACGATATAATATACCTATTAAACTAGTAATAATTAACTGACAAGTTATCCCTTGCTGGGTGCAGGTTACCTACAACGTAATATTTAACATAATTATGCAGTATAAATTACTACATAATTATTATACCTGTAATATAGATAAGTATCCATACGAATTAGTGTCTAGTGAATAGCATATACCATAACATCTAACAACTCTTTCTGTCTTTATACTATTCTTGGGCGGAAATCTGGAATTTATCACAACTCTAAAAATACTCCTTTAAATTCCATTCTTATTATAAGTTTACTGTGCTGCGTAGTACACTCCGATGTCTATGTATGTACAGACTTAGTCTAGGGGCATTTTGATTTGAGACAATTTTAAAAAGACTCTACAAACATCCGTTACCTATGTAAAGAATCTACATTTTCTGAGTCTACAGCACATACTTATTATTAAACTGACAATTAAATCCTTCTGGATACGTCACTAATGCCTATTTCCTTCATAAACTCAAAGAAAAGGTTAATTGATAATTAATTCATTTATATTCATAAATTCATTTGATTGAGATTTATACTTACAAATTATTCGAAATTAATTAGCAAAATTACGATTGTGTTCTACATGTGAGTACTAATATCAGATTAATTTTTCAAAAACTATTAATGAAATAGATATTGCACTGGTTAATTGTGAAGGCCTGAATTTGGTAAAATTTGTCTACTTAGACTTGGCTAAGTCAAGAAAGGTGACTTGTACGAATGATTATAGGTTTTAGCTATAATGATAGGAAATTAGGTTTCTCGTTTTCTCTTAGCACTCAAATCGTTCTGTCTCACCTATTATATAGGGATTCAGTTATTAGAAGAAGTGTATCTATGTATGTATGTAGTTTGGATATTCAAGATTGGGTAGTAAGTACTATTATTGTGCACAAGTTTTATGAAAATCTCAAAAGTGCATTGCTGGCACTGCACTGTTATTAATTATTCTGTGCATGTGCAGAACGATTTTGATACTGATGTATTCTCTAATTCTAAAGGTTTTTTCTAAAAGTAGGTAGACATACTTTTTAGTACTATCTCAGCTTAAATGATGCTGAAAATGATACACTCAGCATTTAAGTTGGTGAATATTATAGGGATTTGAGTGGTCCTTTCATTGCGTAGTCGACATTCGACAACCTACACCCATTCAGACCTTAACCTTTCTACAAACTGTACAACATCTGAAATGTATGTCATTCTCATCTGAATGATTAGATAAGTGTTGAATATCTGTGGAGTGCACTGTCAGCTCTCACGCATGGTTATGAAACTTTGGTGCTTTTGTTTATCTAATCATTAGCGTTTACATCAATTCCAATGCGGAGAGTTATTTTAACTAGCGATTTAAAAAAATAGTGTAGGTACTTTAATTTGAATTTAACGGAGCAGATTAAAAAGTTGACCAGAAATACAAGAAGATACATGAACATACATCAGTGACAACCATAACTATCAGATATTACTATTTATATGATACTAGCAAAATATAAATACTTGTAAATAGTTATGTGAAGTAAATCTATCATTATTTACTCTTATTACTGTGACTGTGGATTAATTACTGTATGAATACTAAAAACACTGTGCATTTAGAGTATATTATAATACCTACTTTAGTAAATAAGTAACATTCTTCATCACACCTCCAAAGACAGCATCATAACATTATGGGCTTGTAAAAAGAGTGAAAATCTATTATAAATGCATGTAGTTGAGAATGTGAAAACAAATTATTGTCATTTCATGAATGTAGAATACTAGACACCTCGGTGAATTGTAACTGACTTTAGAAAAACACGCAACATTATTATGATAATTGTAATGTAAAGTTTAGGTAAAAGTCTCTGTCCATAGCCAAAATTCAATAGATGGAATTGAGAAAATTTATACATAAAGATTGTATTCATTAAAATTCATAAATTTTGAATTATTGACCAGTTAACTTCGATTGCATGCAAAATGCATCTATAGATATTGATTGAGTACATGAAAAGTTTAAATTCAAAATGTACTCTAATACAGATAATATGTAATCTATATTAAAAATAAATTGGGTTGAGTATTATTGTGAAGCATTTTAGCCATGAAACATAAGTAATGTTCAATTTGATGTAAATTATTCAAAGATATAATAAATTGCAAAACTAACTTTGCAAATCTATTAGTAAAATACGCAGTCTTTATTGATTATTATTAACCTGCATCAAAACTATTAGTATTACTTCATAAGCGGCGTGATGCAAAATTTATAAAAAGGTAAAATATAACCCAAAGTTATGAAATATAAAGGGTTAGTTTTCTCTTGGTACCAAAAGTTCTTGAGGAAGAGGCGTAAATGTTGGGTCTGTTTTTGCAGGAACATCCACTAATCCATTAGCCACCAGAGACAACCATACACTTCTGCAATTTGAACCATTTGCAATGCATCTGAGAAGCTTTTCTGCAGCTTCCTTTTGAAATAAAAACACAATTTAAGTTTTTGTTACTTCATGCATAAGAATACAGAGCAGATGAAATAATTTTGCAATTCAGATAAAGTTTTCTTTAAATGTCTTACCCTCAAATTTTTATGCTGCTCCGAATCCAGGTACAGAATTGCCCCATCAACTACTTTCATTAAATCATCTTCTGAGACGTCAATGGAGTCGCATAGTTGTGCCATTCCCTGTGAAACGCATTAACCATTGTTAATCTTGACATGAGAATGGACTGACCATATAGCGATAATTTCTCAAGGCACATAACAATTTTTATACTATTTTATTACTAGGTATTAATAAGAAATAGTATGTACACCTGTAAAACTGTCAATTGCAGTTTGTAGCCTTGAGTGTATGTATAATACTGTCGGAATTTGTTTTTCACTTTTTTACTTTCTCCGGCTAATGCAATTAATAAAGCCGACAGTTTTGGAAAAACTTCTTCTGAAGTCCGCTTACGAAGAAAAGATCCGCATGCAGTGCACATTGTTAGTAGAAGCTCAAACGACTTACGTACCACTACATAATCCTTTTCAGATAATCTAAAAAAATAAGAAAAAGTTAGACTACACTATTACACAAGATATAATTTTTGGTAAAATCCCATAACAGATTAAGAATATTATTTAACTTTATGAAAATGATTACTGGGTTTGTATACCTTGGCACTAAATTTTGCCAAATAGTGTGACCTAGTGGCAAAAGGGTATTCTCGTGATGTCTAAGAATTATAACACCTTTAATAAGGCAGTCGATTGCCACTAGTCGAACTGTTCGTTCCTCATTAGGTAAAAAGTTTAAGACACGACGAGTTATGCGTAACACTAAATTTAGATCTTTATTTAAAGGTTCTTCAGCTTCATCGTAATCTTTTCTTTGCATATTATCAGAATCTTCTAGGGTTGGATCTGCATCGTTCGAATCTTCTTCCATACTAAGGCCAACAGAAGTTTGATAATCAATCAACTTCATGTATAAACTTTTTGTTGCAGCGACGTCGCGTTTGTGTGTCGATTGAGAGGTGCTTATGGCGTTGCTCTCTTGGTTTTTCTGATTTTGAAACCATAATGAAGATATAAATGAAAAAAATATTTTTGCATATATCAATTGCATAAATCCTCCATTAAATTCGTCGCAACTTTTTTCAAAAATTTGATCAACTAATTCAATAAAAACTTCAGAACTAAAGTTAAAATGTTCTGCAAGAAAGAGAAGGGCATTTGGGCAGTTTGGATGCACTGAAAGGTTGGAAATTCGAACACTAAGTTCGCTCATAATAAGGTCAATATTTTCCGTCATTAATGTAGTTATAGAACCATTAGTTTCTGGGATAGAATCGGCTATTTCTTGCAAGCATCGCGACGCTACAGTACTAACAATAGCCGAATCCTTTGTTCCGGAATTTTCAATTAACGTATAGAGAGAAACAGGTAGGACGTAACTCGGGCTTATCAGAGTTAATACGGTTATACCTTCTAAAAATAAGGCTTTCTTCTTTTCTGCTTGAGATTGAAAATTGGGGCTTTCTTCTGATACTGTACAGATTGCTATTTCAGTCGAGTCGGAATCCAAAACAGAGATATACATCGTCGAAAGATTAAGTACTTGATATGGTTCTAACATTGTGAATGAATGTTCATCCTCAACGGGTAAAGCCTTACAGTAGGCCCGAAGGATTTCGTTGAAGCAAAATATTGTTCCATTTGATATTGAGCTACTATTTGAACCTCGATCGAAGTCAGAAAAATAAGAAATAAATTCGTCTATGATGTCGTCTAAATTTGCAGCAATAAAAATGTTATGGCACGCTTTAGAACAAATACGAACTAGAGGATCACTTCCAACTCCATTGTCACAGTCTGTAAAACTTCTCAATGACAAACAATGAGACGCTAATGTTGATATCACAGGAAAATACGCCTGCAGTTCTGTGAAATTAATTCGCACAAAACATAGCAGAGATGCAACTTGCTTCAATGCAAGGAAACAAGAGTTGGTATCATTATTTTTATGCAGTAAAATTGACCGTTTTGTAAGCGTCATAAGCTGCTCAAAATTACAAGCAAATAAGGTCTTGTCTGAAAACGAACTCAGAAAAGAATTTGCATTCTTCAGTATCAGCAAATCATCGTCACTTCTCAAAATCCAAACATTTTTCCATAGGATTTCTACACAATGAGGAAGCTTTCTGTAAACCAAAGAAGAAAAATAAAGGCTGAAGAAAAATGTAATATAAATAGTTTTGTAAAACATCTCATCAATTCCATTAATTCGAGGGGATAATATATTAATGGTAAATATAAAATTTCTCACTCTGTAATAAATGGGATCAGTTCAATACTTAATTCCAGTAGTGCTTTACGGAAATGCGTTGATTCATGAATCATTAGCTCTTCACTGAGCATTTCCACTACCAGCGTTAAGTTTTGATCAGCTTGGACAAGTTTTTCTGCCCTTGCATGACTGATACATACTCTAATGGTTAGTCCCAGAACGCGAATTGAACTCTATGACAAAAAATTGAAAAATTGTACAATAGGAAGTGAATAAAAATAAAATATTGTGAAGTAAAAACTGAACAATCAATTGAAATAATGTAGTAACTTACTAAAACAATCTTCTTCCTCACTCGGCCTACTTTAGTTGAACAAGTTTTTCTCAGGCTCGAAATAATACCGGGGAAAAAGGCGAACAATTGGTTACATGCTGTCTCTTTTCCAGCACAACTCACCACAAGAATTTCCAAAATTTGCAAAGATTGTAAGCTATAAAAAAATTAATAAAGAAGTCTATTATTGTTTCCTATGTGCCATGTTCCTTTATGAATGGAAATACTTCCTTACCGTATTTTTAGCAACGTGTCATAATTAATCAGCTCCAGTAATATAAAAATAAAAAATCCAACTACTTTGATTCTCCCTTCATTGAATAAATTATCAAAATGAAGATCCAAACTACTTTTCAAAAGAGTCAGAGTACACGTTATTATTAAATCCAATTCTTGCTCACATAGCTTTTTGTTCACTGCAACACAAAAGGTTATTAAAATATTTATTAAAATATATATAGATATTAGCACTTTAAATTGACTCTAATAATTCATTGAAAACATCTCACCCACAGTTGGGTCATCGGCTGACACAAGAGCAACGTTTAGTCTTTGAAATAATTCCACAAATAAGTCAAATGACCTTAGTTTTGATTTTTCCAAAATTTTAGCCAGACAAGAGAACAGGCATATTCTTTCCTTTTCCCTGTTGGAGAAAAAGTTCAAGTTATGCAGTTCTATTATATTTGTAGTAAACAGTCAAATTAAATGCTCATGATGAGATATTAGATATAACTTACTTCAGTTTACTTAAAAATTTCAAGTGAACGGCAATAGGAAAAACGACGTATTCACAAATATTGCCATCTAAGTGACTTACTTTATCTAAAATTTTAGAAAATTCCTCCAAATTAGTTTCATTTGGATTGCGCAAAATATTCGAGCAAAAGGGTTTTAAAAGTAAAAATTCTTTCGATTCTTCTGCTCCTGAAAGTTCGTTTTCACAAGCCATATTCTAAAATTTAACTGTAGCTTATTATTATATATTTATTTTAAATTCAGGACTTATTTTATACATCAACCTGACCAACCAACTCTCTAACTCATGTCCTCATCTTCATTTCTTGTAAACCGAAAAGTTGAATATTTGCCGCGCCTACATCACAACAATCTCATTTGCTCTGACGCTCGGGAAAAACTTTTACTTGTAACTTTCACTTTATCCATCTAAAGTGGTAGTAAAACTTTCACTTTAAAATGATCGATTTCAATGGATCCTATCGTCAAGTATCGTCTCTTCCCCAGAAAGTTTTGATTTTATAGGAAGCCTCAATAATGAAAAAGTTAAAAATCATCGAATATTGCTGTAATAAAAATCAATGCCAATTTTGACTATATGACCATAATAATATTAATGATATTCTGACTTGAACCAACATTTATAATGATAAAATCTATAATTTGTGCTGTAGCATTAATTTGAATAAAATAAAATTACAAGACCTGATATGAGGACTAAAGAAAAAAGCCGGCTAATTTTTCTTCGTGAAACACGGGTGTGAAAGTTGTTACAAGTAAAAGTTATAGCATCAAATGACAAGATTCGTATCAAATGATACTGGAAGGAAAGTGTTCAGTGAGATTACAGGCTGAATGAAACTACCTTGAGATACTTAAAAACGATTCTTAATGTTTAGCAATCACCTCCTAAACACATAGTACACTAATCAGACGTTTGGTAATAACGAATAAGTTATTTTATTATTTCAAATAGCGTACTGTGTTTTAAACACAAACACTACACGTCACACTACTATATACAGTAGTATACCCAAAAAAGACAGGTTGTGCGCTTATTTAATGGTAGATTAACTACTCAAAACAAAGTCAATTTAGTACTAATACTAATCTAAACATATAACATAGTATGTACTGTCTGTTCTGTACAGTTTTTTACATTTAAATATTACAATAGTAACAAAATATATAATAGTCATCAGTTAAAATAATATTTTTTAAATTTGCTTGGATATAACTATATTTATGCCATGCTACGTAATATATCTTTGAAAGATGACACTACTGCTACTGATCTGATACAACGATAACTAATCAATCCCTTACAGTAGACAAATGGAAATTTTATTTTCAGTAAAATTCTTATTTTTACTATCCAATTATTTGTTCCACAAGGTGCTTAAGTTTAAGTCCTTCAAGGATATACAACAGGTCAGCTACAGTTGCATCTTCTTTCTCTTGTTCCGTCCACAGTTTTAGCATATAGGCTCCTCCTCCTTCTTTATGCTCATCGGCAAAAAATAATATCTTCAAAACCAAAGCACAATTAGCAACATTTTCTCATAAGAACAGAAGAATAAAAATCACAATGACTATTTAAATAAAGGCCTTACTTCGTCATCTGAAAACCCAAGTTTGGGGGCAACTTTTTTCCATTCTGTTCCTAATGCTTTTCCTAAAGCATTTTGTTCTTCTTCGGTTAGATTTCGTACTTTCTCTGACACTTCTCCCTCTTCTTCGCCGCTATCGGAATCTTTACCATCAGGGCGAAGTATTTCGTCATCGTCCGCACCTCCTTCCATTACCTGTTCACCTTCTACAGGAGCATCTCCATCGTCGTTTTCATTTTCTACTGGAATTTCATTACTATGTTTTGGTTCCATTGGCTTTCCTGTAACGTCGTCTTCAGTTTCTTCTTTTATTACCGGTGTTTCCATATCTATTGCTATCTTTTTTAGAACGAACTCTAAATAATTTTGCAATGGATGAATTGGGGAACCACCAAACATTTGAAAAAAATATGGACTTCTTCGAGCTAAAAGTCGTAACGCCCTCCATCCAAAGTTTGCATTTCCCAAAACTCTGTAAAAATTTTACAATACAAATTATGCAAAATATCTATCGACGAAAAATCATACTTCAAAATATTAAATCTTACTTTTTAGGTTTTACTTCACGCTTGGAAGGATCTAAAATAACTGCAGGAGGAGTTGGTTCTGGATCCAACTCTTTCATGGCATCGACAAAGAAAGTTTCGATAGGAGGCATGAAATCTCTTCCCTTAGACCTACAGGCTTCTAAGTTATTGGGGCATATATTCCAAAGTCTAGACAATTCGGAACTGAAATAGAGCATTTTGTTAGTCATTTGCATTTGAATTCATTTAAAAGGACACAATTTAATACATAGTTTAATAATATTTTGACATACTTTCCGAGATCAAATTTATTATTGACAAATGCATCTTGCAGAACATCCCCTAATTCCTTTCGAATCTTCTTTTTAGGCCTTTTATTTATCGCTTCCTCTAATTGAGAACCGAGTTCATCGCCACCTCTACCACTAATTTTTTTGTCCTTTTCTTCCTCTCCCTCCGTTTTCTCGTCTTTGTTTTCAATAGAATCCGGGGCCATCACAGTTGACACAACAGGTTTTTTAAATGGTTGACACCCATCATTTTTCCACTTGTTCCATAGCTCTTCCCTCTATAAAAATAATAATAATAAATAACTGGAAAGATTTGGGATTACAAGCATTGTTTACCAAAATAATACCGATCATTTTTCTTTCACCAACAAACCGTAAAACAGTATATCACCTTCATAATATGTTGAATAGAGTAAACGAATTGTGGGCCATTTGGTGGAATTTCTGCCATAAGCTCATAGATTTTGTCTGTGGCTTTACGCACGTACTCATGTTGTTCTTCACTTAAAGACTGACTTTCACTAAAATTTAATATTATTAGTATATTATTACATCATATCAGTTTAATGAATCTTTTTTTAAATTTAAATTTGAATACATTAGAAAAATCCTGAAAATACTTACGTTTTAAACTTGACGGACAAAGTCAAGTATTGCAATATGATAATAATTTGGACCAAAAAGTACCGCCGAAAACTAGGGTCCCCCATTTGCAATTCCAGTAACCGACGATTTGTCAAATATTTTGCAAAATATAGTTTTTCATCTCCTAGTTTCGGTATTGTAGTTAAAGACGAAAGGTTCTTTTCAAGTCTATCCGGCCGACTAATAGATGGTACATCCTCCAACTTAAAGTATGAAAAGGCTCCCAATACGTCTTGGGTGTACTATTATTGGTAAATAAACTTTGGTCATTTATCGATAACTGATTCGGCTACACTACGAGGTACATAAAATTATTACTCCAAATAAAAAAAATCGTTCCTTACCATTGTAAATGTTTTCCAAGCTATCTTGTTATAGCACTGATTTGGATTTCGGAAAAAATCTTGAAGCGACCAAAACTTCACATACAGATTATAATCTACTTTAAGCCGATTCTTCTTTTCTTCTTGCGTCAGTGAAACAATTTTATCTAAACCAGGTATACTGATACTCATTCCTTCAAACAATTTATCATCCATGTCTTCAGTAATTTCCATTTTGTCATCAGGATCATCTGACCCATCCCCCGTTTTGTATGTTGTAATATTTTCCGAATTAAACTCGGACATTATATTTAGCCCGGATCGTTCAGAAAATGGAAAATAATTGGCCAAGAAAATAAGAATTCGTCCACAAAAAATGGTATTTTGAGCCCTAGAATGGCGCCGTAGTAAATCTGAATAAACCATAAACCGTTTACGATTCGCCTTTAAAACCCTTAAAATAATATTCTTAGTTTTTATTTTTTAAATTTAATTATAAAAGTCAATTACCATTGCACATACGAAGAACAACATTTTTCCCTGAATTGAGAAAAAATGGCTCCTTCCAAACGTCAAGTCGTTGCTCAACAAATTCAAAAACAATTTCACAGTCTTGCAAGTTGCTCAATTCTACTAGATCTGTAATTAGAGAGATGGGCAGAGAGGCAGTAGATATTTCTTCCCGTGCTAGCAGTATACTCAATTCCAAAAACGTTGGCCAACTTTCTTTAAAAGGAAGAACAGAATCAAGAAAATAATCTCTCATTAATTGATCCACCAATATTCGTTTTTCGTTTATTTCTCTGAAACAAGAAAATACACATATAATTAAAATTGGCTCCATTATTAGTCACTAATAATGTATAAAATGCGAGCGACATAAAATAGCGTCATAAAAAGCGAGCGACAGTAGTGGGTAAAAAGATAGAAAATTGATTTTAAAAAAAGAATTTTTCTCTTACTCGTCATCTAAAGCATGGTAAAGACTGCGAAACTCGTCTATATCAGTGCTATTAAAATCGCTTTCGCCATTGCTTAGTACAGACGAAAATAGACTCTGTAAGACATAAATATAGCACACCGTTCAGAATTATTATCTCCTTAAAAAATCAAAAATTACAATTATTTCCTAATAAATTAATAATAACTTACAAAAAACTTAGTTTTCGTAGCCAAAAATCCTCCCACATCTTTTTTATCGGACAAAATATGTACACCATCTTCCCTTGTAGTAACTGAATTGTTTTTATTACTTGGTGTAGACACAGTAACTTGGCGTGTTACTTTAACTGGTGAACTTGAATTCGATGTTGAGGATCTCTTAACTTTCCTTGGAGATTCTACATCGGTTGAGCTGGGGGTTACATTCCGCTTTGGCATGATGGCAATCGTCTATGCAAAAATGAGAGCATTAACTTTATCATCTGCTTGCATCATTAACATCCATTATCGTTAGCAAATGTGGAACGATATTCTATGTTCTATCGCTGATTTAAAATCAAGCGAACCAAAAATTCTTTATTTGCATTTACAAAAAAATAAAGGGTGCAGTCAGTACATGTTTACCAGTTTACAGGTTATGAGCCTCGTTCATCGTTTACTTTAACTAAATCGTAACTTACTTATGCCTTATGATTAAAAATAACAAATTCTTCGATCCCTGAAGTCTCAGAAGACTGGAGGTTATTCTAAATAGTTAGCAGTTAAACATTATAGGATATAAAAGCAACCATCAAATGATCGAAGCCTTAGTTTTTTACTACCATGCCCAAGGAAGATAGATATCATAGGCCTTCTTTCTCTTTCAGCCGCCCTTCACCCTTGATTTGCAGTTGTTTAATTTAATACCTGTGATTTTGAAAATTAGCGGTTCTTCGGGGGGTCTTGAATGAATCCGGTTTTAATTGAATGGAATTGAATGGATTCCGGTTTCGGATACCCTTTTGCCTTTGACTTGAACCTCACTTTTATGTTGTGTCGTTTTGTGACATGACATGTATGGGAGGATGTAGTGGACTGGTCACTGGACAGTGGTACATGGTACAGTGAACTTGTATTGTGTGTGATTGGAAAGGAAGGAAAGTTAAGAAAGATAGCCGATAAGCTGGTTCCAAACAAATTAAATTTAGAGCCAAATTTATCACGTAGGTGTCGTCTGACCGTCTGACACCACAAGCAAAAAATTCGCGCCTGTTTGAATGGGATGAAAATAAAATTACATTATACTGCACTACTCTCATCAGGTCCCAGCCCCATCTCAAGCCGCCGCCGCCGTTGAAACATTAATACAACTAGCATAATCATCATAATTGACCTTTGTACGATTATAAGTCTTCTAGCGGATGTGGAAATCCCTACGCAACATTTTGCACTGAAAACTGATTTTTTACATTCACATCTACTTCAGTGCAGCATCTGTCAGGCACAGTAAGTTGTGTATATAGATTTCCGCATCCGCTAGAAAACTTATAATCCTACAATCGTTGAATGAAATAATTATTGTGGCATGCAAAACCTGCCATACCGCGCACAGGTAAAATGCCACAAAATTGCAATTAATGTTTTCAATAATGTACCCCAACGCATACCTTCATGTGCTAAATTTAGTACATGAAGGTATGCTTTGGGCTACATTATTGAAAACATTAATTATGTGAGCCTGAGCCTTTTCCACGCACGGCCGCTTGCGAGGTTAGAGCGTCGAGAACGACCCGCCAAAAGTGAAATATCATCAGATATCATGCCACAAAATTATTCAATTATGATCATCATACATGAACATGATACGGTGGCTTTGATTATTAAGTAGCGGAGTTACTTTATAGCCATGACCAATCTGTCTGTCCGTCCATTAGCGCGGAGTGAGGACATGAGTGGAGTGAGGGTAATACACACAAGCACAGCAGGGCTAGGTGGGGCCATGTAACGTTTTGGTCGCGGTAGAAAGAGGAGGCGGATTCTTAACTTTTAAAGTACCTAACCTTTTAAATATGCCAATTTCAAATTGCTATAACGTGAGCATCTCTGGTAGTCGCTCCTTGTAACTTACATATATGGTTAATTAGAACAAGACAATTCTACTGATGTATATAATATTATAGTTCCAGGTTGAACCAGTGAACGTCAAAAAACCGATAGGAAAAATTTAAGTAGGGGACTGCATGGTTAAGCAATGGAAAAGTACTATGGTCAGCTGTGGTATAACTGACCTCCCGTCCCTACTAACTAGCCCTGCACAGTGTGAGTGTGGGGAGTAAAGGAGTGTAAGCGTTGAAGAATTAGGTCAAAGGACAAGATCTTTTACATCACCTTGAGGCAGAGATGCAAGACCAAGTCTCTGATGTAGTTGTATAAAGCTCTGAAAGTTGTGAGCTGCTGAATGAGCACGAACACTCATATTGCTCATTTTCTTGTGCTGTCGCAGGGTTTGGTTAGGTTGTATGGATGTCAAATACTTTTGGCGTGGTACTGAGAGCATGAAAAAAAAAATCCAGGGTTTTTGGCTTTTCATGCCCTGTGAACTGGAACGGTTCTCCAGCCGCCGGTTCTAAATCCCTCAGCTGTGTACTGTTTTGTATTTTTTTCTTGCGCAAGTGCCAAAGTAGTTATTGCATTGCCTGGCTGATGTTGCATCAAACGCCAACTGTAATACAACCTGTGCAACAGTGCATCTGTTACTACAATTACATGGCTTAGCAGCACCAGCAAGCGCAGCCGATTTGGGCTGAGTTCATTTTGTATTCTATGACGTTACGTTGGCTAGGCTGTGGTCAGTGTTGTAAATTAATCGTCTTAAATGGCTGAAAATGAAATTTCATTATTTTATTTGTCTACTTTAAATCATACTACATAGCTAATAAATTGGTATGTTATATGGCCTTAACATTGCATGGTACAAATTTCAAAACTAATATTTTTACTTTATTTAGTCTATTTTAGCCATTTTGGTCAGGTAAGTAAAATCATTTTTAGCCGGCTGAAATGGATCACTGGCTGTGCTCCGACTCAGAGCGAGGAAACCTACCACCGAACAGTAGAGAAAGAAATTAGCGTTGGCATTGGCTCTCGACCGCTCGTTGTTGTTGCCCGCTGATACTGCACATCCTGCCTGAGCTGACTGCTGTTCATAAATACGAATATTAAAGATCTTCATTCTCTGACAACTGGACACTTTTGAGTACTATTGCTGTTTGATATTCAACATTATTGCCAACTAATTATTCGATTTGCGAACAAGTAAAGCCAACTTTTACGCGTAAGATCCTAAAATTTCAACTATTTTTATTGTTTAAGTAGCGAGTGCTGACTGAGGTTCTGTAGAAAAGGCAATGTTAGTGCTGCGCGGCCATTATAGTCGTAATTACATTTTGTAAATTTCTCCCGTCATGAGGTATAGAGGTTTCCCACAATGGTGACCGGTCACCAAATTAGTATGCATAGGTATTGAAATGACTCTAATATCTGTCTGTGTTATGCTGGAATTGTTGGAAACGTCTATTATTGACAAATTGACATTAAATTTAGTGTTGAATTGATGGTTGAGATATTATTAGTCATCGTCATCACCATCAGTTTTAGTAGAAGTGGAAATTCATGGAATACAGTCCCAGTAGGGTCGTCGTGTTCGAAAGTCCAAATATAATTTCAAGTGTCAAGGATCGAGTCGAGAGTAAAGACAAGTTCATAGAACAATATATTTATTTATTTCTTAAGTCATAAAGTTGAAAGTTGAATGAAACTGCAAGCGTAAGTCAATAAATGATAAATATCCCTACATTTAATTTCCTTGATTATGCAATGTTTTGAAACCAGCAATCAGCTATTCTAGTAGTAGATTAGATAAGGTAGATAGCAATGGCAGAAGTCGTTATTTTGTGTTTTATAGTATTTATTTTGATTGGATGGACAGGGATGGTATCCTGTCACCTGTGTCAAGCCATAAGTGGCAAGTCAAGTCACGATGTCATGAAACTGTTTTTTAGTTTACCTTTAGTTAAAAAATCAAAAAACTGCCTTGATTGCATTGGAAATAATGATTGACTGACGTTCAAAATTTACTGCTGAATTACATTGTAAAAGCGAGGCAAATTGACTTCTACTGGCACAGGATTTAGAACATTACCATCTCTATATCCTACAACTACAACCAGAGCTGTGGTCTTTTCAAATTTTTACCAGGGGCCTGGGTACTTGGGTAGTAAAAAGTAAAATAGTAATTGAAATCAGACAAAAGTATAGTATAGTAGAATAGAATATTGGATGCATTATGTAAGACGAATAATCAATGATGAAGTTGTCGCCATTTTGCAGGAACAAAATGCCTAACATCAAGCTTCAAAGTTCGGATGGAGAAATTTTCGAAGTTGACGTTCAAATTGCCCGATGCTCTTTGACAATTAAAACCATGTTGGAAGATCTAGGAATGGAGGAAGGCGAGGAAGAGGTCATTCCTCTACCCAATGTCAATTCGGCTATTTTGAGGAAGGTGATCTTATGGGCAACTCACCACAAGGTACAGCACATGCACTTAATACAATATTACGTAATTTCCATTTCCATAAGATTTTTACTTAAAAAATGTTGGATCGGGTGTTTTAATTGTTAATTTATTATGAAGGATGATGCTCCTCCTTCTGAGGATGACGAAAGCAAGGAGAAGAGAACTGATGACATCAGTTCTTGGGACGCAGACTTCCTTAAGGTGGATCAAGGGACATTGTTTGAACTGATCTTGGTAATTAAAGTTTAAATTTTTGTAATATTAAACATAGATTATAGATTTTTAAATTACATTTCTGGAAGTATAAATATTATGTTAAGGTTGCTCATCACGCCTGCATAGCAACCGCATGGGCCTATCTAAATGCGTGTTAAAAAATGCTTTATATCAAGCTTTATTCCTCCCGAAGATTACGACCGATTTTTATGAGACTTACATTTTTGGAATCCTGGACTATCGAGGAACACAGGAGGGCGGATGGACTTTTGATATTATTGCTATGCAGGCGTGATGAGCAACCTTAATAGTAGGAAATTAGGAATAGACCATTGGACTTAAAATGTTTAACATTTTAAATTTTAAATCGGTTTTATAATCAATGCAGGCCGCTAACTACTTGGACATTAAGGGTCTCTTGGATGTTACCTGCAAAACCGTTGCAAATATGATCAAAGGGAAGACCCCTGAGGAAATTCGTAAGACCTTCAACATTAAGAACGACTTCACTCCTGCTGAGGAAGAGCAGGTTCGAAAGGAAAACGAATGGTGTGAAGAGAAGTGAAGGAATGAAGTTGCGAGTCAACCGGATTATTTTACTTTTACTTACGTGTTTACCATCTTATAAATTAAGTTTACTACTTACCTTTAAGATTTAAATACTGACGTATTCCATTAGTATTCTTTATTATTTGCAATCAAAGCGCTATTAATTAGATGTAACAACAATTTACCCCCCATTTTGATGGTATGAAAGATAAAAATAGTAATAGAAAAGGAAAGTTTTTTGTCGTTGATGTTGATACCCTCAGTAAGTAAAATTAACGTATGCTTATACATGACGCGAAGCAATTTATTTGCTATAATATTAATCAAGAAACCATACTTGCTCTGTAGAGCAAAAATAAATAATCGAAATCTTAGTACTTATAGCAATCTCAGCAATGTACCGTACGCAGTACACGTCGTACAGATTACTAAAGTGTCATTTCATTTATTTACCATTAAATGTTTCCTAAATTGTAACGTACAAATATCATGATTGTGGTACATTAGTCTAAAATTGCTTATAATAATCTAAGTAAAGATTTGGTGGCTAATAAACATTGTACCGTATTCATAATGTATACTTGTTTTTTCATGGTCCTTACTTTTCATAATGTCATATTACCGTATACATAGTTTCCAAAATTTCAGAGATATACGTATAAACATTATCCATATCCTTGACTTTATTATGGCGTTCATATTCAGTTCAATTCATAGTATTAAATGGTTCAGTACGAATAAGGCCCACAGACTTAGGAAACTACAGACTCGACTCACAGACTTAGGAGTTAAAGTTCAATTTATTTTAGCAATTTACAGCCGTATACGGCCTGCACTTTTAAACCGTGACATTCAGGTTCCGGCGAAGGTATTTTAAGTTTTTGTCTCTGCTGAAGTAGAGATTTTTTGTTTTAATTCATACTTCTAGCTTAACTGTGCTGTGCCAGTCACGAAATATCATCTCAGAAATGGGAACATGTTTATGCTTTGATGTGCCAAGTACCTAAGCTAAACAGATATGTTAATAAAAACTTGCGATTAGTTAGTAGAATTGCGTACATCTTCATTTGCAAAGCGAGAAAAAAAGGTTGTAGATAGATGCACGAAGTACGCAGGGCAATCAGCTTTATCAATATTGACAAGAAACTATAAACACGATTTCAATCCACCTGTGAAATAGAGATCACTCTTATCTACTTCGTATCAGAATGATCCAATTAAGTCGTCACGCGCTTTTACAAAGACTCAAGTGCATATACAATGACATTTTAATCTCGATTGGAAACATTTGCTATAAAAAGATTAATTGTATATAAATAGCCTCTAATAATGACCTGGGTATATCTATATATATCTATTCGATTGAGTTAATTTTGTATAAATAATAGTAAAGTCTAAAATATGCTTGATTCTTCATCGCAAATGTTTTCTGTCATGTCATTGTAACCGAGAAGTTGATAAAAATCATTATTATGATAAACTATGAATGAGAAATCGGGGATTCTTTTAATTACATTAATTCATTAAACAGAACTGGCTCGGCTCTTCTCTAAGGAATCCTTTTATATCCAACAAACTTAGGACAGGACTACTAATAAACCTTTACGGACTCTATATAGGAAAATTAAAATTCTACCCTACTTTTGGAGTTGTCAATGTCATTATCACAATGCCCCTTTGATGAAAAATTGCTTATAAGATGTTGCATTTATTTATATGAAATCCGATAAGATGTTGAGTCTGAGGGTAATAATTGTTATGATACTGATACATTGTTGTTGACATTAATTCGCTGTTTTGTCTCTGGGTGTGGTGGTGTTTAAAATGTTAAATGGGGTTATGAAGTGGATCTGTTTAGTATAAAACGGTCCATTTCTTGAATCAAATCATCAGTTTCTCATTTCTCCTTCTTGAACATCTTTGTTTTATTGCCCCTCTCTGTTAAAATTATTCCCTTGATTTGAGACAACTGGAGCAGAATAAAAAGCTGCTCTTGACTTTGCGGTTAGAAAATTTTGAACCATAAAAAAGTGCAAAGATGCGAAATGGTCATAGTTGTATGATATTTTGTGGTGTTCTTGTCTGTTTCCTGTCTTCAGTCTTTGGATCTTATGATGCCGGATATGGAGTCCATGCTGGTATAGTAATATCGTTCATTTACCATCTCATTTTGTTTATATCAATTATCTTTCCGTAAAGGATTTGTTTTCTATAAATCAATTGTGATTGGCCAACCTGTCATTAAATAGATCAAAAGTATTTTATAGAAACATAACAGTAAAATTACTATTATCTTAATACATTATCATTATGCTTGTGATTTCATTTAACAAAATATATTTTGAAAAATGATTAGCATATATTTAAGTACAAATATCATCATTATTATTGTGAGGGCAAGTTGGCTACACTTTTGATTATTTTTTGAAAGATAATACTTATGAAGCGTCTTATGCCGCCCCACCCGTAGTACATGGACAACATGGACATGGCCACAGTGCTGGATCTTATTACCATTACCACGTCCCGTTAGTTGGCCAACAACAGTACCACCATCAACCTTATCATCATCAGCAATCTGGTCACGAGTTGTATTATCTTTTGCCCCTGTTGCTCCTCCTAGCACTTCCTCTTCTTTTCCTTCCTTTGTTACCATTGTTGTTGCTTCCTCTTGGCCTGTCCCTACTAGCCCTACTTATGCCAGGAGGAATGATGATGATGATGATGATGATGATGATGATGCCCATGATGAGTCCTCCTGGAGTTAGAGATGGCATTGCTGGACGAGCTGCTACGGAAATGAGATCCATTGGTGAACTTGTTCTTCAAGATGTTTCATCATTGGCCTCTAAATATGCACGGTATGTATTTTGCTAACATGAATTTTAATCTAGTCTCAAGATATTTAAATATTTTAAAAGGATAATTGGATTTTTTTCAGTTCTTTGGATCTGGACAAATGTCCTGAAAGAATTGCCTGTGAATTGGGATTAGTTTTGTTTCCTGCCAATTCGAGCCAATCGCTAACTGCAAAGTCTTTCATGAACTACATTGTTGAACAGGCGATGCCGAAGGGGAAAACTAAGAAACTGTTCCGTAGTTACAGAGATGCGTTCTGGATTGGATCTAGCTCAAACAACTGCACTGCATATCAGTGTCAACCGACATTCCGCATATTTCAAGACAGTGTCCATGCTAAATATTTTCCTCAAGACCAATCTCAAGTTCAATACGCACAGACAATTTATCCAAATTCGGACACGACCACCTATAGTAACTCTAGTAGCGGTGCCATTTATGATTCAAATGGCTCATCTGCTCCTAATACTAATACTAAAGGCAACCTTCAAGACGAAAAGGCAATTTACTCAAACTACTACACACAGTACCAATACCAGTTGGGGAACACCAACTATACTTACACAAAAGCAGATGAGAAAATTGCCAAGGCTTACTACGACTACTATGCCGATAATATGCTTCTATCTTCTAGCTCTAAGGTGAAGGAAGTTAAACCTGGAAAAGGCAAAAGCAAAATCAAGGTTTACACGAACAAACTTTACGGTGCTTTTGGCACACCTACAATGAAAGCGTAAAAAATCACTGATAAGAGGAATACAATATTTTCCCCTTACCTGCAATTGACTAAACTGTAAATTTCTGACGATTAATTGACTACATGTAACAATGACGGGACAAAGAAATTGTACAAAATAATCATCAGCTAATCTTTCCTTGACTGACTGACTGACTGATGAACTGACTTTGGCCATATATTATATCCATAGGTATAGTTCTTTACGACAGCTTTCTCTACAAAAGCTTTTGACGTGTTCACTTTCTTACGGACAGACTTTGGACAAAATGAATATTAAATAGATGAACATAGTACTACTTGCAAGGACTGTACTTACTACTTCCCAAATTTATTTGACATAGCGACTTACGACGAGACATTACTGACTATAAGGACGTTTGGACATTTTTTGGACAACATGGTTTTTATTTTGTTTTCTCTAGAAAAATATTTTGTTTTTGTTTCGTGTTTACAATATGTAGAATACGCGTAAAATGTTTAGTTCTTGAAAAGCTACTACGGATGTATTTTGTATTTACTAAATTATACAATATTTTTGTTTTTAATAAAATCATTATTTATGTGGAAGAAAAGTATCTTAATTCGGCTAATAGATTTTAGATTAGAATGGTAATAATTTAGGGCTATAAACATATTTCCATGTCATAAGCCACAATTTAGGCAGCTATAGTTAAGCTTTACATTCAACAAAATCCAAAATTTAAAAAAATACTACACAGTAAATTCCTGAATATATTTTAATGTCTAACCATTCAATAAAATTCTGCATATTGAAAGCGAGCTGCAGCTTCATTGTATGTGACAGCTTGAAATTAATTTAAATACATACGAGTTTGAATTGGTTTAACCCTTGTTGAGTTGTAGTTGTAACACAGCAAACACCTACTTTCAATTTAATCTAGCCGAACTCTTTTAGATTGTTACAAAAACACACATAGGCCAAGAGGCAGCTGCATGCAAGATTAAATTCAATTCCTAGTTGCAGATGTCAATTAAAATATTATTTACGCAATGTAATACATACACAAATCTCATTTTTGTTTTGTTGTGTACGTCATGTCTTCATGAATGACTAATGTTAATTTATAATTTTTATAGCCATTTTTTGAACTTTCAAAAATATTATATATTTTAAACCATAAAATATTCTTAAGACAATATTGAGACGTTTCTTGGAATAATGGTTTTGTATATGGGATCTATATAAGATTGTTACATCATTACATTTTGTACATACAGATGCTGTTAAATTAGATATTGGAATTAACTTGTACACACATTTGGTGTCCAATATATATTAGTGTACAATAGTTTTAAATCTAGCTACCGGTTCAATCTGATGTTTTCTATTCTCTATTCCCTTATATGCTCTCGAGAGCATACTTAGTTGATATTATATTCGTAATTTAAAATCTTCTTTAAATCTTTTGTATCCATAAATGAGGACCATTTTTGCTGAAAACCAAGTGTATTTATATTTATTATTATGTTTTCGTCGAAACGAATTTATGCACTAAACATATGCATTATATTATATAACAACATATCAGTTTATTATGTGTTTAGTCTTCATGTACACATTTATAGTTACTGGTTACATACCTATAGGTAAGTAAGTTGAACTTTGTACAAATATGTAGTGTTTGTGCGTATAGTATTCACAGAATTCATTTCATTGTTTTGGCTATTGCTATTTTATGGGTTTTACATCCATTGTGCAAGTGTTGTGACTGCATTTACGGGATCTATATTATTTCTTGAATCATGCGTTACATGCCTGATATGAACTTTAGCTATGGGAGATATTTGCTGCATGTGTCATTATAATATAAGTTGAGTAAGTTGTAGACGTGGAGTATTTTATATCGCATATGATTTGGCAGCTGTGGAAATTAAAGGATATATACAAAAACAATTCGTGGAAAATTTAGGTCATAAAAGCAAAGTTAAATAGCATTTTCTAGGATCCATTACAATTGCAGTGTTCTAAGAAAGCGCACTAGAAAATTGGGTTGGGCTGTTACAGTTGATGATGTTAAACTTTTAGCATCTATTTACTTATGTTTACCAAGAAAGACTATTAATCAAGAACTCGCATGTATAATACCGGCAGTATGTAATTGTAATTACCTTATTGTAATTATATAATTGTAATTATGTAATTGTGTAATTATGTAATAATGTGTAAGTAATTATGTAATTGTAATTGTAATTGTATTCAAGTTTACCAAGCCCAATGGTCTACAATGCTTAGAATTAGACTGAATATCATTCACCGAGGGGAATATGGAAAATTACAGAGAAGATTGTACTATAGGCTAGCTTGCCTGTCCTTCCTTAACCATACATGCACCGAATTTTTCAGGAAAAATATGAATAACAATTTTGTTTGTTTGGCTGAGATGCAATTAATACCATCTAAACATGGTCACATTTTATAATAAGTATTCAGCTCTGTTATGGTTATGGATAAATACATTCTTGTGTAAGTACATGTTGTCTCCATATATGGAAATACTTATTTTTTTAAAATATAAAACATTAACCAAATCAATATCCAAACGTGTAGTTAAACTAATGTTCTTAATTTCATCCGATGCAATTGATCGTAAACAATTTCTTACTCCATTCCATTTCCCAAGGTGTATGACCTACCTAGGTATATGTATTTCTATTCTCTGTCATCTGTTGATGTTTCAATGTTTTTGGGAAATGGACCCGTGGTCGTACATGTATACTTTTGGTCATCGCACAGATTGAGGTGACAGTGACAGTAACTTAAAATAGCAATACTTATTGCATGTAAGCATCATCATGAGTTTCAGGAGTGATAAGCATGAAAAAAATTAGTGTGTATAGCTATTTACCAGCAGTACACAAACAATTTTAAACACCTTATAAAAGGTCGGCGAACAATTTACTTAAACCATCATTTTACATTTTGAAACTTGTCGCATTTCTGGACATAACAATCACGTCAATCTTAAAGATTGTCTTTTTACGATTATAGCATCTGTAAAACTGTAAGTAATATTTTGGAGTTCATCGCATATCTAATAAAAATAGCACAGAACAACATTTCTCATAAAATCTTGCTCTAATCTTCAAACATCTTAATGGACATCGCCTTTTATAAGGTATTTTTGTAAGAATTTTATAAACGCTGATAACTATCTAGGTAGTACAACAGGTATGCTACATAATAGTAATTATTTATCCTTACAATTTAATTTTTATACAAATTATTTTCCATTAAAATATTTTAGTAGGTAAGGGTCCGAGTATCATGTTCTCAAATCTCTATCTCTCTGTAAAGCACAAATAATTTGGAATTTATCCAAAGCATGCCAGAAAACAGGATTAAATTGTATAGGACGAAAGGATCTTTAGGATGTTACTCTGAATGCTTGTAGTATACACATACGGATATCATAGGATTTACTTTTCTAAAAATAGTAAACCTAGACCCACTAACTGAATTGGCAAAATGCACTTTTTTGACATGTTAGAGTCCGTTGTGTCTTTGGTGTGTAAATATGACCTGCCATAAAGTGCCATTCAGTAGTTACTAAGTTAAATTATGGGTATTTTATTACATGTTTTTCATTTTCAAAATATTTCTCATTTTGCAAACCAAAGTTACATAAACAGAACGTAAGTTATGTTGGTTTAAATGTTATAATTATAATGTTTATTTTTCATTTTCGGTAGACGAACAAAGAAAAATGGGTATCTACGAGTTGGTTAAATATCGAGACTGTTGGAAAAGGAAACCTGTCGAAAATCAGGATAACGAACTTCAGTGTAACAGCGGACAAAATATCTTGTAATATTCTTGCATTTTAATGTTCTTGATCTATGAACTATAAATAAGAATTGTCTGGCAAATAATGATCCCTGGCAATTGAGATGTTTTTATTATATTTTCGCAGAGAGAAATTCACAGATTCATCTGGGAACTGGAAATGGACAGTCAAAAGTGTGATTGAATTTCATTACAGTGTAGAAAGAGTCAGGGATATATTTTCTAATGAATCAAAAGCTCTTCTTGCCAGTCCATTGAATTCGGATAGTAGTGCATTAGTGATAGATGCAGATGCAGGAAACTTTGTACAACTTAGAAGAATCGTCTTCGTAGATCAGAATGTCTATGAAATTTACCAGGAGAAAATAAATGCATATTTTAAGAACCATAACGTTAGCGTAAAAATTGTTTCCTTTGAGACATCTGAGGAGACAAAGAATGTGGCGAATCTCTTGTTTGTTCTGGAAGAAATTGAAAAATTTGGACCTGACAGGAGAAATGAACCAATTATTGCCATTGGTGGGGGTGTTTGTTTGGATATTGTAGGCTTGGCGGCGACTCTTTACAGAAGACGCACTCCATATATCCGAATTCCGACAACCTTGTTGGCCTTAGTTGATGCTTCAGTAGGAGCAAAGACCGGAGTCAATTTTCTTAATGGGAAAAACAAACTTGGAGCTTATGTGCCTCCCTTTGCAGTTTTTCTTGATTCTTCGTTCCTGAAAACTCTTCCTCCGCGTCAATTGAGCAATGGAATGGGAGAAATCCTTAAAGTAAATCTATTTCAATTTTCCATAGATTTATCAGAATATCATAAGCTAAAATTGTTTTGCTTTTCAGATGGCTCTTGTGAAAAGTAAACCATTATTTGACCTTTTAGACACTTCAGGAGAAGCGTTTATTAATTCAAAGTTTCAGACTAACGAATCAGATATAGTTATTCAAATCGCAATTGAGACCATGTTAGAAGAGCTAGTTCCTAATTTGTGGGAAGATGACCTGGACCGTCTAGTGGATTTTGGCCATGTAATCAGTCCTATTTTGGAAATGGTTAGTAAAACATTCTATATATTATGAATGGCGGACTTTGAACCTTTTTACAATGTTTGGAACATTATAGGAAGCTCTACCAGCGCTTTTACATGGAGAGGCAGTCAACATCGATATGACCTTTATGTGTATCCTTAGTTCGGTTATGGGGCATCTGACACAAGAAGAACTACTCAAGATAATCAGGTGCATGAAAAGTTTGCAGCTTCCTGTTTATCACCCTCAATGCAGCCGTGCTTTGATTGACAAATCTTTCAAAAGTCGATTGAAGCACGGAAATGGAAACTTACGCTTACCTATACCATTTTCCATTGGACAAGCCAGTAAGTAGCTTAAGAGAGTTAAAATAAAATATATACATAGTACTAGTACATAATGAATACATTTTAAAATTGGGTAATTTATTTTCATAGAAATTGTCAATACTCTTTCTGACGAGGATTTGGTAACTGCTTTTCATCGGTGGCAAGATTTATACGGATGTGAATCATAATCATGAGGAATTTCGTAATGAGTAAATGAGCAACATCCAGAAAATGATGTTTGAACTTTATAGCTAAAAAGCTAATTAGCATTAAAGTAAAAGAATTAGAGTTGCTCATTCTTTATAATAAATATTATTATTCATTCCAGTATCCAGCATTCCTGTCAATATCCACAATGAATTATTTGACATTGGTAACAGTTGTAGATCAGACGCTTATTTAGTAAATGATGAGAAAACAAATGTTATGTACTGTTTTCCATAAGTTAAAAATGCGAATTAATTCTGAAAGGAAATCATTGACCATATTCACACTCTATAGTTGACATTGATACAGCTAACATAGGAATTATAGGAAGATATATAGGAAATAACTATATAGAAAATATTTCCTATATAGGATATGTAGGAAATAATAATAAGGAAGATAGGAAATATAACATAGGAAGAAAAGGTAATTCCAATAACAGAAACAGAAGTAAACCGTTGTAATGCAATGGTATTTTAGAAAATTATCTTATTCTAAATCATATTAATTCTAGGTTATTATTTATCATGCAATTCCATTGAAAATTGATATGGGAGAAAACAAGTTTGATTTAGTTTTAGTATTGAAGCCCATGCAGAACCTTTGTCACTTTGTCTTAGTTTAGTACAAGAAATTGTGCATGCAAGTGCCGTTTATGCATGGGCGATGACGATATTGCCATGCATGTTAATGTCTATGTAAATAGGGTAAACTAGAATACATACTACAGCCATCATCCGGGAAAATAAAATCAATTAGACTATTACCAAACGAGAGTATTATCAGATTATCACTTACTAGGTACCAGCTGCAAATAATATTTACTCAACGCACATGCAACGCTATATCAGTCCTAATTTGAAATATCTCCTGTATATGCATGGGCATCATTACAAGGCTTTTTACGTATACAATGCATGATTGTATTGTACTAGGCCCTTAGTACTCCTATTGAATTACAAGATTTGTGCGTCAATATTTGGTTTCGAAACATTCTTATCCCAGAGTGTAATTCATTATTATTATTTCATATAATATGCCTCGCGCTTGCGCATTTAGGCTTTCCCTACCAGACATACATAGATAGGTTGGTAAATTTATTGCTTTATCTCAGACTGTGGTTATATACTAGAACTAGTCCACCATAGCTACTATTGAATTTCGAAAGATTCACGTGTTATCATTTTGGTTGAATTTCAAAATGAGTTAATACTAACCCAGAACGTAGTTAATTTCTGTGTCATATGCATTTTCCTGATAGACCCACCAACCCATACATACATACATAGATTTAATAGGTAGGTAAAATTATTGCTTTTTCAAGTATACGATTATAATATAGATATGGTTATTGTGGTGTTTTCATAGTATGATTATGTCGTAATACATTGAGTCACTATTGATTGTATTGATCATGTATCTATATTCAATCTCCATGTGTGACTGCTACTTTCATGTATATTTATATAGCTACTGCCTACTATGATATAATTACTAGCTCTCCACATATGTATGCATGTTTTGAAAGCAATATCTTCGGAAACTACGTCTACGCTGCTGACATCGTTTTCAAGGTCTTTTACAACTTAGCTTCTCATCTTGTAAAATGGAAAATTTTGTGTCTACGTGCAACGCAACGTTTCATCGCATGAATGAACATATAAAAGTTGACAGGGTATAGAGCCGGCTTCATTTATAGCTTCAACTACACACTACACCTGCATTGATGCATTCGGTACAGTCTATTTAGGATTGCCTTGATATTCCAGCTTTCCTGATTAATGCGAACGCTCTTCTTGCTGTGTGCAACAATAATATATTTTATATCAACCTTCCTGCATACTTACTTATCTACAAAACCTCATCAGTTGTCTCTACTATATACTACCTGTAGTCTTTGACAATGAAGGGTAATCAAAGCTCAAGCGATGCTAATCAAGGTAAGAAAAATAAAATTTTATTTCTTAATAGTAAGTTAAGTTATGAAATTTAATTTCAATTTCTGACTATATTTAAACACCTATAGTGAGACCAGGAGGACCCTCCGGCGTGTTGGCAGAAGAGTTGGAGGAAGCTATGGCCATAAATAAAGATCCTAAAGTAGCTACAAAGCTTCAACATTGTCATGATATAGTAACAAAAATGGACTCCTATCTCATGAGTACTTGTCCACCTGAATCTGAATTGCGAGAACAAATTTGGAAGGACCATTTCAGCGAAAACTGGGAGGAAAATCATCGAAAAGGGCTAACTCCATTTTCTGATCCCTTAGGCATGATCAGTGGCAACTATGAAGGTATGGAATACATAATTCTCAGAGCACGACAGATCTCTGGGATGTGGGAGACACATTTTTCAAAAACATTTTGTATGTAACTATTTTTTCTATTGTAATTGTAGGACAATTTCTTCGTATGATGGCAGAATTATGTAAGTCCATTGCAAGATTTTATGTAATTATTATTTCTATTATAGGACAATTTCTTCGTATGATGGCCGAATTATGTAAGTCCAAGAGGATCTTAGAGATTGGTTTGCTATCCGGTTACAGCGCTGTCGCTCTTTCCGAATCTCCGTATTGTGTAAGCCTCTTACAAAGACGTCAATAGTTCACTTTTATACATCAGTTGAGGTTTAATGAAGGAAACCGTTATTTATAATGTTTATTCAGTATCAGTAGTATCATATAAAGATGATTGGGAATCTGGCTTTTTTTACATTATGAGACATATATAAATATACAGGAAGAGCTAGTAGCTCTTGAAATTGTCCCTTTCATGGCGCAGTATACTAAAGAACACATTTCTGGTTCTCCAGTGGAAAAGAAAATACGCATATTGGTCGGTCCTGCTTCTGACTCGTTAGTGCAGTTAAAAGATGAAGGAATAAAATTTGATATGGTCTTCATTGATGCTGACAAAGGGGGTTACATAAACTACTATAAGGTTCCACTTATTTTTTCACATTCTTCGAAGTGACTTGCATCCAAATTATTAACGAATAAATGTTGTGCATTGAAGTATTTTACTGATAGTATGTCTTGCATTCATTATAACGACAAAATATGAATCAAGTAAATTCATTAACTTCTCTATTGTCTCAATAGTATATAATGGACAATGATTTGCTTGACAAATCGGGGGTTATCCTGTGCGACAATGTCCTGTGGTATACCGATGCCTACTTAAAACAAACTACAGCTGCAGGCAAAGCCATTTATGAGTTTGTACAGTTCGTCAAAAATGATGATCGCGTGACACAGGTAAAGATCTTCAATTTTTATTATGTCAATTTTTGACTCAGTCAAATCTTGCCTTGCATGCAATAAATAATAATATGATTTTAAAGCTTTGTTCAGTATCTTTATATAACTGCCCTTACGGAAAAGTCGCCATAGATATCTTGTAAGAAATTGTGTGATAATGGAGGCCAATTCCACATAAGTTTCTTACAAGTAACTTATAAGATCTTACAAGTCACTTGTATGAAAATTGTAAGCATTTTGTATATTTCTAGCAAGAATTTTAGCATTTGCTTATATGAATCATGAAAGACATTATTGCAGGATGAATATCTCCTAAACCATTTCTCGCAGTCCACTAAATTCAATTCCCATGGTAACATAAATATTTGTTTAAGAATGTCATGTTTTCGTCATAATTTTATTTTTGTTCCGTGAACACAAACGACATAGAAAATAGAAGCAGTCGCAATTTTCAAATTCCAAAGTTCTTTTCTTGACTTAGGTCTTTGGCAGACTCCAAAAGTACTGCAACTGCATTATCTCGATTTAGAAGTTACTCAATTTAGTCGGAAATGTACTACCGATCGGGTGGACTTATCCTATAGGCAACATTACACCTAACATCCTTTCTATTCAAAAAACCGCAAGAGTCAGGTTAATATACCACGGGGTTTAACTACCAATGAATCCTTCCACAAACTTTCATTCAAATTCGTCTGGTAGATTTTGAGAAAATTTGAATCCAGCATCCAGAAAACAAATCAACATTTTAGAAAATTATCAATAACTGGAACTATACATTTAACAAATAAGGTTTTACAGACCGACGTAATGTCTTGAAAGTCAATTGAAAGTAATGAAAGTAGTTTCCACTCCTACTCCGATCTATATGATAGTAACTGACTCTTACACGTTTGAATAAAAAGGATGTCAGGTGTAATGTGACCTATAGGATAAGTCCACCCGGTCGGTATACACTTCCGATGAAACGCTATTGAGTCACTTTTAATTGGAGATAATGCAGTTGCAGTACTTTTGGAGCCGAAGACCTAAGACAAGAAAGAACTTGGGAATTTAAAATTGCGACCGCTGACTGATAGCAAATTGTATTTTCTATTTCCTTTCTGTTCAAGGGACAAAATGATGACGAAAACATGAAATTTCCAAACAAATATTTATGTTACCATGGGAATTAAATTTAGTGGACTGCGAGAAATGGTTTTGGAGATTGCAAACTTGCATATTTTCAGGATGTAAGATTAAAATACGATGAACTTACAAGTTGAATGTAATATCAATACAAGATTCATATGAGAAGTAATGAACATGGCCAGTCGTACAACAATCTTATAAGATCTATTGTAGAACTTATAAGATTTTTGCGTAAGGGTGTATATAAATGTTTAACTCTATATAAATGCCTTCCTTATGGTATAACGGATTAAAGCAAAATAATGATATTAAAATGTGTATATTATTTCGACCAGGTTATTTGTCCAGTACGTGATGGCGTTTTGATGATAAAGCACAAAATATAGTCTCGTCAAAAACCATTAAAAATCTCCTGTTGATACATTTATATTTTCGAGTCTTCAGTGTTTCTTTCCCAGAAATTAATCGACTATTCTTATTTCACATTCCCTTATGTTACAATCTTAATTTGTCTAGTGTATAATAGTACGTAAATTGTGTTGAAATTCTGAGTATAAGATAAAACTCGGATTGAATTGTAAAGAACTAGTTTATTTTATTTATTTATTATTATTTTTTAAAACAAAAAATGCAGAAAGGGCGCGAGAGGGTCTAATTTTGGGTCATTACCAGCTTCTCAAAAGGTTTCATAACGATCGATAGAAAACTCTGTACAACTTCGAAGAATCGTCTTCGTAGATCAGGTTGTCTTTGAAATTTACCAGAAGAAAATAGAAGAATATTTTGAAGCCCATGATGTGGACATCAAAATTATTTCCATTGAGGCAACTGAAAAGACGAAGAATATGGCAAATCTCTTGTTTGTTCTGGAAGAAATTGAAAAATTTGGACCTGACAGAAGAAATGAACTCATTATTGCCATTGGTGGGGGTGTTTGTCTCGATGTTGTGGGCTTAGCAGATCTGTATAAAGTATTTTACGTAAAGGAATTTCAAAAGCTAATTAGCATTAAGATAAAAGAGTTAGATGTGCTCATTCATTATATTATTATTCATTCCAACATTCCTGTCAACATCTACAATGAATTATTTGACATTTGTAACAGTTGTAGATCAAGCTTATTTAGTAAATGATGAGAAAACAAATGTTATGTACAGTTTTCCATGAGTTAAAAGTGCGAATTAATTCTGAAAGGAAATGATTGACCATATCCACATTGTAGCTGTTGTCAGCACAGTTAGCAGTTGACACAGCTAACATAAAAAATAATATGTTTAGACTGTACGTTATACACATCCTGTACGGTATACGGTAAACAGAAATGAGAATTGGCTTGAAAAGAAAAGGTAGTCCCAATCCAATAACAATAACAGAGTTAAACCGTTGTAATGGTATTTTAGAAAATTATATTCCAAAACAAATTAATTCTATTCATCATACAAGTCCATTGGAAAATTTGATATGGGAGAAAAAAGTTTGATTTAGTTAATGTAACGAAACCTTTGTTACGTTGTCTTAGTTTGGTACAAGAAACTACCTAGTGCATGCAAGTGCCGTTTGTGAGTGGACGAGGACCATAATATTGTCATGCATGTTAATATCTATGTAAATAAGGTAATATCCAATATCCTAACACACTAGAATACATTTGCCATCATACATGAAAATAAAATCATTTTGAATATTACCAAACAAGCGAGAGAGTATCAGATTATCACTTACTGGATACCAGCTGCAAATAATATTTACGCAATCCACACAATGCTTATCAGTCTTTTGAAATATCTCCTGTATATGCATGGGCATCATTACAAGGTTTTATGCGTACAGTGCATGTTTGTATATACTGTATTGGTGTTTTCATGGCATGATTATGTAATACATTATTGAGTCACTATTGATCATGTATCTATATTCATTCTCTATGTGTGACTGCTATCTATATTTATAAAGCTACTGCCTAATATGATATAATTACTAGCTCTCCACTTATGTAGGCATGTTTTAAAAGGAGTATCTTCGTAAACTGCGTCTACCCTCCTGACATCGTTTTCAAGGTCTTTTACCACTTAGCTTCTCATCTTATAAAAAGGAAACTTTTATGCCTACGTGCAACGTTTCATCGCATGAATCCACATATAAAAGTTGAGACAAGGTATGGAGCCGGCTTCATTTATAGCTTTCAAGTGCACCTGCATTGCTGCATTCAGTAAAATCCATTTAGGATTGCCTTGAAATTCCAGCCTTCTTGCTGTATCCAATAATATATTTTCCATCACATCCGTTGCAATATACTGTAATAATACTCTCAATAATCAGCAGTTGTCTCAACTACCTGTAATCTTTGGCAATGAAGGATATTCAAAGCTCAAGCGATGCTAAAAAAGGTAAGAAAAATAAAGTTTTATTACTTAATAGTAAGTAAAGTTATGGAATTTAATTTCAATTTCTGACTATATTTAAACACCTAGCAGTGAGACAAGCAGGACCCTCCGGCGTGTTGGCAGAAGAGTTAGAGGAAGCTATGGCCATAAATAAAGATCCTACAGTAGCTACAAAGCTTCAACATTGTCATGATATAGTAACGAAAATGGACTCCTATCTCATGAGTACTTGTCCACCTGAAACTGAATTGCGAGAAAAAATTTGGAAGGATCATTTCAGCGAAAACTGGGAGGAAAATCATCGAAAAGGGCTAACTCCATTTTCTAATCCCTTACCCATGATCAGTGGCAACTATGAAGGTATGGAATGCATAATGCTCAGAGCAGGACAGATCTCTGGGATGTGGGAGGCACATTTTTCTAAAAACATTTTGTATGTAATTATTATTTCTATTATAGGACAATTTCTTCGTATGATGGCAGAATTATTAAAGTCCAAGAAGATCTTAGAGATTGGTTTGTTATCCGGTTACAGCGCTGTCGCTCTTTCCGAATCTCCGTATTGTGTAAGTCTCTTACAAAAAAGATGTCAATAGTTCACTACTAAGCATCAGTAGAGTTGTAATGCTGGAAACCATTATTATTCATAATGATTATTCAATATCAGTAAATATATCATATAATACAATATCATATAAAGAGTTGATTGGTAATCTGGATTTTACATGATGAGACTTTAATACGATTTATATAGGAAGAGCTAGTAGCTCTTGAAATCGTCCCTTTCATGGCGCAATATACTAAAGAACACATTTCTGGTACTCCGGTGGAAAAGAAAATACGCATATTGGTCGGTCCTGCTTCTGACTCGTTAGTGCAGTTAAAAGATGAAGGAATAAAATTTGATTTGGTCTTCATTGATGCTGACAAAGGGGGTTACATAAACTACTATAAGGTTCCACTTATTTTTTCATTCTTGTGATTTACATTCAAATTATCGTATTAACGAATATTGAAAAATGTTGTGCATTGAAGTATATTATACTAACATTTATTCTACACAATATGATACAAGTAAATTCATTAGTTTCTTAATTTTCTCAATAGTATATAATGGACAATAATATGCTTGACAAATCGGGGGTCATCCTGTGCGACAATGTCTTGTTTTATTCTGATGCCTACTTAAAACAAGCTACAGCTGCTGGCAAAGCCATTTATGAGTTTGTGCAGTTCATCAAAAATGATGATCGTGTGACACAGGTAAAGATTTTAAATTTTTATAATCTTTCAGTTTCAGTCAGTCAAATCAAATCAATCTTGCATCAAATCAATGAACACTATGATTTTAAAGCTTTGTACAGTATTATATAATGTAACTATCATAGTCTATGTATGTATATCCAATGGGATTGAACAAAATCCTATTTGAAACCATGCAAGGAATACAACTCTATTAATAGATGCTCTTTAGGGTGTGAGATTTTCTTCGACAAGCAAAATAGACAATTTACTATATCTTAGTATAAAACCCGTAGAAAGAAAATGCGTACCTATGGTATACGGATTGTGACATCGTGGCCTTGAACCTTAAGGCATTAAGTGTAATAACTAAAGATAAAATAATATTATTTTGACCAGGTTATTTGCCCAGTACGTGATGGCGTTATGATGATAAAATACAAAATATAGTCTCGTCAAAAACCATTAAAAATCTCCTGTTGCTACACTTATATTTTCGAGTCTTCAGTGTTTCTGTCCCAGATTAATCGCCTATTCTTAATTCTTATTTCACATTCCCTTATGTTACGATCTTACTTTGTCTAGTGTATAATAGTACGTAAATTGTGTTGAAATTTTGAGTATAAAATAAATCTCGAATTGAATTGTAAAGAACTCGCTTTATTATTTTTAAAAACAAAAAATGCAAAAACGAAGCCCAAGAGACTCTAAGTTTGGGTCATTAGCAGCTCCTCTAAAAGTTCATAATGATCGGTGGAAAAACTGTAAGAGGAGATAGTGAACATGATTTCCAAAATTGCCCATACTCTTTACACGTAAAAATCTGCCTTTAAAAAATCATAAAACGATATCTATGAAACCGAGCGTTATGGAAATGATCATTTGAGTTTCTGACTATGAGATGCACATGCAGTAAAAATCTAATGGTAATTAGAGGTACTTGAATTGCTAATATTATAGTGATTCGACTTTGTGGACAGTAGGAGTCGAAGGTCTTATAGGTGAGGCTGGCGCGTGCAAAGACGATTCTGCCTAATATCTTTCTAAATTCTTTTCTTGCCTCGCTTATTACCACAGAACATGGGTCATTGACATAATCAAATAACCTGATTAGTTGTGTTCTGATTAGCTTTAACGCTCCACATTACCTCCGGCTGTCTTGTGCTACCTGTCTACCATGGCCATCTCCTTTCCACTCCGTCTAAACTGAAATTGCTATAAATTCTACGGCTCTTCTGCCTAAGACTTTAGATCCGATCCGCCTTTAGTGTCGTAAGGAACTCTTAATTCTATCTTGCTTTAGTGCAATTTACCCTGCTGTAGTGCTAGCTTACTCTATATCCTATCCTTCCTTCTATCTTGCATTTTACTTGTACATTTTAACTAAATATGATTTGGCTATAATTGGTTCTTTATCACTAAATTTTTACAGCCAAACTATAAGTACTCGAACCAATTTTGATTTCCTTCAATTCAACTGCACCTTTCTTTCTTCTTCTATCTTTCTGTAAGTCTGGCATAATTCATAAACCACCAAGGCTTTACAAAGTGTTCCTGCATTGCTGTATTCAGTAAAATCCATTTAGGATTACTTTCACATTCCAGCTTTCCTGAATAATGATTACTAGAGAGTTGCACGGGCTCAAGCTGCCCTTACGGGTTACGGCCCGGCCCGTACGGGCATGGGCGGGTTCGGGCCGTAAAAAGCCAGTGCAACTCTCTAATAAAAGCGTACTTGTTGCTGTAAATAATATATTTTCCATCAACTCTCTGGCAAGTTCTGACATTCTCTAAATTGTCTCTACTACCTGTGACCTGTAATCTTTGACAATGAGGGATGAAGAAATCTTACGCGATACTCCAAAAGGTAAGAAACATGAAGTTTTATTTCTTTTGATAGTAAGTTATGGAATTGAATTTCAATTTGTGACTGTTATCTTTAAACACCTAAAGCGACTCCAGCAGGGCCCTCCGGTGTGTTGGAAAATGAGTTGAAGGAAGCTATAGCCATAAATAAAGATCCCACAGTGGCTACAAAACTTCAACATTGTCATGACATAGTAGCAAAACTGGACTCCTATCTCATGAGTACTTGTCCACCTGAATCTGAATTGCGAGGAAAAATTTGGAATGACCATTTCAGCGAAAACTGGGAGGAAAATCATTCGAAAGGGTTAACTCCATTTGCCAATCCCTTACCCATGATCAGTGGCAACTATGAAGGTATATATATGGAGTGTATATAATACTCAGAGCAGAATATAGATCTCCAGATGTGAGAGACACATTTTTCAAAAACATTATATTATGTAATCATTATTTCTATTATAGGACAATTTCTTCGTATGATGGCAGAATTATGTAAGTCCAAGAGGATCTTAGAGATTGGTTTGCTGTCCGGTTACAGCGCTGTCGCTCTTTCCGAATCTCCGTATTGTGTAAGCCTCTTACTACAAAGACGTCAATAGTTCACTAATCACTTTTATGCATCAGTAGAGTTGTAATGCTGGAGATAATGATTATTAGAATCAATGGTGTATGGTATCATATAAAGTTAATTTGGGTTCGGACATTTACATGATGAGACTTTTATACGATTTATATAGGAAGAGCTAGTAGCTCTAGAAATCGTACCTTTCATGGCGGAATATACTAAAGAACACATTTCTGGTACTCCGATGGAAAAGAAAATACGCATACTGATCGGTCCTGCATCTGACTCGTTAGTGCAGCTAAAAGATGAAGGGAAATTTGACATGGTCTTCATTGACGCTGACAAAGAGGGTTATATAAACTACTATAAGGTTTCACTTATTTTTTTAACATTCTTATTTGACTTAATGACAATTGCTACCAAACTTTCATATTAACAATAACAAATACTGATAAATGTTGTGCTTTGAACTTTCACATATTTTTATATCAAGAAAATATGAATCAAGTAAATTCATTAATGTCTTAATTTTCTCTATAGTATATAATGGACAATGATTTGCTTGAGATATCGGGGGTGATCCTGTGCGACAATGTCCTATGGTATTCCGATGCCTACTTAGAACAATCTACAGCGGCAGGCAAAGCCATTTATGAGTTTGTACAATTCGTCAAAAATGATGAACGTGTGACACAGGTAAAGATCTTCTATTTTTATTATGATAATCTTTCATGCGGTCAAATCTTGGTTTTCCTTCGATAAGCAAAATAGACAATAGTACATTGTATATAGCCTATATAACTTAACCTAGTCCTTGAGGCATATTTCGGTGCAATTAATGGAATAATTTATGACTAAAATTATGTGAATAATATTTTGTTCAGGTTATTTGTCCAGTACGGGATGGCGTTTTGATGATAAAGCACAAAGCATAGTCTCGTCAAAAAAATGGAAATATCCGTGATTGGAAAATTTTATATATTTTATACTTTGATGCATTTATGTTTTCGGGTCTTCAGTGTTTATGTATCCCAGAATTAATCGCCTATTCTTATTTCCTTATGTTACAAACTTAACTTGTCTAGTGTATAGTATGTAAATTGTGTTGAAATTTTTTAAAATAGCACCAAAAATAAATTTTGGATTGGATTGTAAGCAACTCGAGTTAACTTTGTTAAAAACCACTTTATTTGGCTACACAAAAAAATAATGTCCGTAATAATTATTATCGTAGTCCTCTTATGATTTCTTAGTTAGCTTTCAAAGCAGAATGTCCATATATACATACGTACAACAATATGTAATAATTATACAATAGCACAGCATAATTCTTTAAGTTTAATTTGAATAATAATATATTATATGTTAGATTATAAGATGATTATTGATATACTTAAATTCTATGATACAAATGCTACAAAGAAACAACTATTCATTTAGTCAACATGATACAGTTGTTGTGTACTTATAGGAGCAGAGTAAATAACGCATTACAATTCTCATGTATTTGTCATTTTTCACATTTCATACGTATCGGTTATAATGACTATTCCGGAGTTGTTCAGAATAACTCCCCCACAGTTCAACCCAAACATTTTCCTACAATGACGGATTTCTTTGTTTTTATTTTTTCCGTACAATACAGATTTCCTTCGAGTTGATGTTTGAAAGTCAGTCAGATATTTTAACAACATGTGATGTGTACCGAGTTCCTCATTTAGAAACGGAATTAATTTGAATTGAACTTTTGGTTCACAGCTAAACTCAATAATTTCAATTAATCAATACATAAAGAAAGTACTTAATGTAATGAGACATCTGTAGTTCCATTTTCCATTGTAATTTCTACGTACAATCTCTTTTAGACTGTCAGAATGAAACTAAATATTGATAAGACACAATACACTAATAGCGTCGTAGATACATGTTTCAGTACTAATGGACAACTTAATAGTTCTATATAGATTACAATAAGTATACTGTATGTATATAATAAGACCGTTTCGTATCTGACTGTCCTGAACATGAATAACATACAAAATCACACTAATATTTTCATTTTCTACTATAAAGCAGGTCTCCACTACAATAAATAGAACATAATAATGTTAGAAATTAGAATTGAATAATAATAGTGCATTCTTTAGTAGTATTAGGCAAATACCTATGTAGAACATTATAAATAGTTAATACAAGGTTTCCTATAGTAGTAATACACATTACACACAATAGTATACGTATCTTTATGGATGTACTTTACGTATCAATAAATTAATTATAATATTAAGTATTATTAACTAAACATAGTTTGTGAAACGCTGTTTATTCATGTAACACGTAAGTGAAATCATGAATAGACAATTCTCTATATTAAATAGGTGTGTTATTTTGTTAGCATCACATTAACCAAATACATTAAGAAAATTATGTTGACTTAAGGTGTTGGTGAAGGAAAACAAATTATGAGATACAAAAGTCAATCCTCGTCTAATGCTATAGCTAACATATATTTTTAGAGATAAATACTGTACATATCAAACTAAACTGCACAACTAACGAAATAAATAATTTAATCCAATATGCAATCTTCTAATTAGAAACCAAGCTATTTAGAGCAAACCTTTGTAAATAACCAAAACCTACATTCTACGATATGTGAATTATCTATAAATAAATTGGGCTTAAATGCTACTTCCTAATTTCACAAATGCAATTCTACGTATTCGCCGGAAGTATAAGGTTTAACCTAGCCAAGAACATAATAAATGAAGAAATTATGCACACCTTAGTTCCTTTAAGATAAAGCATATAATTACGTGTGATCCTAACTAAAGATTTGTCTGAAAGTCTAGAGAAGAATTCATTTCAACAATCTATTTGTGTAAGCCATCTCACCGTTATATTGCCTATATAGATTATATCCCTACCTATACTCTGTAATGCAGAATATATACATGAGTTAGCCAAGATTGTTTAACCTTTAGTCCTTTTCTTGGAGTAGCTTCCTTAGCTTTTTATTTATATAATAAAATACAATGTACCTGTTCTGTAGTGTAGCTCTTATTTTTGCGGTGCAAAATTACTAACAATTAAGTATCGATGCTACGTGGTATATTTACCTGCGGAGTTATAACAGTAACAATTATTACTAACCTGATAATAAATTGTCATATCATTCCTTTCCTAACCCTTTAAAATTACCTATTTATTATTATTACTTGTGGTACTAATAGCTATAAGTATATATATCAAACTGCCTCCACTCTTCCCACTACGACACAATTGTGTGAGTGATGCATATTTAATGACCTACTTATTTAAGGAACACTATAGACCAACAAGTTTTCAAGAAGACCACATTCGATAGTTCATTCCCTAAGAACTTTAGATAGAACACAGCCATGTATTTAGGCTTTACTTGTAGGCTAAATCATTTCGTATTGCTTATAGCATAACCCTAATGTTTGCATAGATAACGTTCGTTTGGGGCAAATTGCGCCTGATTGCTAAAATGAATTACTATTGCATAAACTGCATAAGACATGGATCGTTTTCTTTGATAATAATTTAGCTGTATGATTAATATGAACTATATATCTGACAGTAAGATGGATGAAGCTTAAGTCAGGTCAACAATTATAATTTTTGAAATTTGACATGCAAATTCACAATGTATGCACCCTGCCACGATACAAAATTCTCCAGCCATGTGTTATAACGACTCTCCTACTCAACTCATCGAGTTGTATGAATTTTTATTTATCATTAGCTTAGCTCTAGGAGAGTAAGTTTGATTTTAAGCCACGTCATGGTTCCTAACACCCCACGTTTGATTATACCGTTAGTCTCATAAAGCATTAGGGCCTATAATATGAAAAATCTAACAAAAATTCTACTTGTTGATAGTATATGAATTACATATAAGGCATTTTTGTCGTTGATGGTACGAAAGGGCTAGGGCTTCTACAAATATTATTTATGATATATTTCGTAATCAGAAAGATTCGAGATGTATCGTACTTTTGTTAGAACAAAACCCTAACCCAATTATTACTTGATACTTATCTTTGTTTACAAGAGTATGCTACTTAGAAATACTGTTACTTCGTCAAACTGTCTTTTAAGGTGGAGGATAACGTTTATCCTCTATTGCCTATAGATCCATGTCAGAATTGATAACTACGTAAATGAGCCGATTAGAAATATAAATATTATGAAATTTTTCTTTATAGTTTTTCATTTCAATTTTAAGTGGTCAACAAATCATTTTCTATTACAGCTGAGAGTACATGTAAATGTAAATATATATTGTATTGTTGTATCGCAGTGAATAATTAATTGTAGAACAAATGCAGACAAAAATTATAATCCATTAGTATAAGTACACAAGTAACACGTTCACATTTCATAGACGGACTTAACGGAATAATTCTCTAATCGTATCTTACGTACTGTTTAGAATCATTTGAGTGGTACTATCGTGCAATGAAGATAGGAGCATGATGATTGCTTTGTAATTTAATATAGTTTTTGCTCACATCACCTCACTAACTTGCATTGTACACAGGCAGCTGGGTAGAACAATTAAACAACAATATATATATTTATATGTAGGTAGTCGATAAGTAGGTATAGTCGTCGTACACATACTCTTAAAGTCTAGGGATTTCAATCGTAATTATTTGTGATGTAATCGTATAAAATAATATAATGTATCGACATAACATAACCAACCTCAACAATCATATTCTTTGCATAACCCAGCCATTTTATATGTAAACAATAAGAAATCATCCACGAATTCCTCTAATGTCATTAATTCATTTCAGAAAACCATTGGGCATCTATTATTGTAATAAAATCAAAACAGGTATTACAAAGTACAGACAGAATAACGGCAGTGAAGTAGTAAAATCTGAATATTACTTTTATAGTTTAATACTACAAGCAATTAAGGCATTTTAAAACTAAGTATAATGTCTAGGTATAACACTACATTTCATATTTATAATAGTTTTACTAATCGTCATCGACTAAATGAATGCAAGGTTTTAATAGTTAGTGAATATAAAATTTAAAATTTTCTAAGTTTGTATTTTTCAGACTGCATTACTGATACAGACAATGCAAAAGTTCTTTACTTATTGTTGTAATCTTTTTGAGTTTTATTAGGCAATTTTGCAGTATCAAACTAACAAATTCACCTCGTACTGTACTTTACAGGAATTGCCGCGATGATTTTACTTAAGAAGTAATTGTTTATAGAGAAAAGAACTTCTCATTGTCTCTTTCTCCTGCTCCAATAGAAATAGTAAATCCCTGAGATTGACTCTTTTTAACCTTGGTCTCAACCCCATCTGAAAAACAAATACCAATCAAATGCATCACAGTCAACCCGGAACTGGAACATAACATAAGCTAACAACAAAAACGACGCAATAAAGCTATAAACATGTACATCATATTTCATTGTAATTAAATGTGTAGTAAAACAAACCTGAGGTCTGTTGAGACTATTAGAAGCACCAAGGCCGCCCAGGGAATTCTAAACAGACACAATTATTTATTCACAAACTCATCACAAAATGTCACGCCTATGGGTATAACATCGTGCTAAAGAGTTTCCCCTCCAACGCCTAATAAAGTAATTTCAACTACCTGAGACGTTGTACTTTGAGATCCGGATGGTGTGTCTAATTTCGGTTTTTTTCTTGGACCTATGGCTTGTAAGGCAGTGAGGTTGGCTTCTCTCTGTCTCATTTCTTCCATTGCCACCCTTTGCATCTATTAACATAACAGTTATTAATTACATACTGATAAAATTGTGTAGTAATAATTTAAGCTTAGTTTCCAGTAAATTACTTCTTTGGCTTTAGCTTTAAGTTTGGCTTGCTCGGGGTCTTCCGATTTTGATCGACTCTTAGCAGCTCGCATCATCATTTCACGTTCTTGTTCATCATGCCGCTTCCTTTCTAGCTTGTCTAACTCTTCTAAAAATCTAAGTTGCCCTTTAACATCTTGCGTAACCTCATACCTATCATCCATCTGTAAAAGTAATTTCAATTAATTTAATCATAGACAGTTAATGTTACACTTTAAATACCTAAATCTTTCACGATTCAAAAGGTAGTCCGCATAGGACTTTCACTTTCCTCACGTTAACTTCATACAAAACTTTCACAGACCTTGCACTTGTACTTTCACCCCTATTTTAGTCGACTCGAATTAAATGGATTGGTGAAAATTAGACGAATTACTGAGTGATCGATCATTTAGAAAGTTAACCACCTTTTGAATCGTTTTTCATACCTAACTTTAGAATGTACAGAGTAATTCCAAACTTATTTCAGCTTACCTTTATCACATCAAGTCGGTGTTCTGCAATAACCGACAGTTTCTCCAGTAAATATTTCAACCGTTCTTCAGTTGCGTGAGATATCATTGCTGCTATCTCTGGTGGTGGTTCGTCTAAACCATGTTTCGCAGCTACCGATAAACAATGTTTTAAGTCAAAAACTGCCCAAATAGACTAAATAGCAATGTGAAAAAAATCAAGTAGTCATACCTATTGCCTTAAGTTTTGACTGAAGAGGAATGGACTGCAGAAATATTTCATCTTTACACGACCGAATTTGTGTGCCAACAAACTCTGTCGAACCCATAATTTTCTGCGTCTCTTCGGCTAAATTAACACCACCCATTGCAGCTACATCGTTAATATCGTCATCACCGCTATAAAACATTTAAAAAATCATTACAATTTGAAGATATACAGTTTTCGTGGGAAAAGATACGTCATTTGTAACATAACAAAAGTTTCCTGTATTAAAACAAGATCATTGATGTACCGACATGAACTTAATGTGAAACTACACTAAAATAACCGTATCGCACCTGTACCCAGAGCTGGCGAATGATGCTTTTTTGTCCTTCTCCTTCGTTGTAGATTTAGGCATTGGTGGTTCTCTAGATTTAGAAGCAGGAGTTGAAAGGGTAGATGGGGAGGACGATGCAGAAACACTGCTAGCTGAATTAGACTTGGATTTGGAGGATGCGCTGCTTTTTGCAGGCTGATAAAACAAAAGAGAAAATTAATAATAAAACGGAAAAAAAATTGGAATCGAAATTTAAAAAAATATAAATCAGTATCTTTGCTTACTCTTACCGATGCAAACCTCTGCTGCACAGCAGCAGCAGTTGAACGGGGGATGGGGGCAGAATTTGTAGTAGTAATACTACTCGTTGTCACCGGAGGGGTCTGTGATGAATTCATGGGAGTAATAATTCGAACAGGAGTTGTCGGTACTTGTGGTAGGGGTGGGCGAATCTGCATTCAAAATTAAATTTTAATCACATCATACCTAAAAGGTAAGCAATACATTTAGAGGAATAAAAATGACTCACTTGATTTTGGGGAATTAAGGCGGTTACAGGAGGAGCAGCAGGCACTACTGATGACAATGGAGGTGGCTTGATCCCTTCAATTTTTAGCTCATTTGTTGCTAACGAATGCCGTAAATGAGGTAAACTTTTCTGCATACACAAAACAAAAAGTTGGGTTAAAGTTACGATAAAAGACATCTTGCGTTTTAGTGTAAATTACCTTAAAATCGAACGTTAACCTTAATTTTTAAAGTCCAAATTTGCTAAAAAAATACTAGAAATGTTGCTAATTTTATAATTTAAGGTAAAAAATAAGACACTATGTGGCACTAAACGATTTAGTGTTTGATTTAGTGTCTGACAATATTTTGAATTCTTCGATTTTAAGGTTTTTTTCTCGTGACACTAAAACGCTAGTAACTAATAACTAAAGAAAATGTGATTGGTGTCAAAAGTGGGTTTCATTCTTAAGAACGAACCTACCCTACAAACTACCTACCTTAAGAAAACCAACAAGGCACGGTTGAGGCTGCGAATTAACTTCCTTTTGCAAACGATCTGAGAAATCTTCTGCATTTACTTTTCCGTCTACTAAGCCTTGAATCAGAGATTTAACATTACGAGCAACTTGCTGATTCTGTTTGGCAGATAATTCCAGAAGGAAGGATAGGAAATTTTTGCACTTTATTTTTGCAGTCTCCGCGGACATCTATCTCAAAAAAATGCATAAACATGTAGGTTTTACTGGGAAATGTACACAACTAATTAATAAGCAATTTTGGCAATATCTTGATAATTCTTGTTTCTTGTGTAACTTCTTCATTACATTCATCAATCAATCAATGCCCACCCTCCCCAGGGAATAACTTAAATGTGACAAAACAAGCTCTACTGTTTTATAATAATGAATCATACACAATACACAAAATTGTAGTAATAACCATAAAATTAACAAATGTTAAACGATATAATCCAAATCAGAATAATTATTTTGATGAGGGTTAGTTAAAATAATTCTGAGGTCGACTACCTGGCTAACGGAATTAGCAGTTGCGGCATTGGCATTGGTGGGCGCGGAGGAAGGAGCTGAGGCTTGTGGAACTTGTGGATGCGCCAGCTGTGGCTGCATTGACATTGAAGCAGTCATCCCCACACCACTCTGCTGGTTCCCATCCAAAACAACAATAACAACGTCAACCATCAGAATGAAAATAATACTTTTGGTGAAATGAATAAATCATAAAATTATAAAACTTTTATTTCACTTTCATGCATATCTGTCTACGTAATTAAGTAACTATTCTCTCTACATCACCTCAAATATACTTACAATATGCTAATATTATAATAAAGTGGCCTATGCCTACTGATCATATCACTATGTAATATTCATAATTAAGTGTCAAAATAATCATTGCTTTGTCTTACTCTAGTTCTGGTTGTGTTTACTAACAATATACGATGAAAAATGTAAATTAGTTCAGAACTGGCAGTAATAAACAAATTAGGTGTATTACGACATTTAAGTCTTTGAGAAAGTGGATAATAGTAATAATTATTAGCTCCAACTTATGATGTGCAGAATCGAAAAATCGTGAGTGAACTTTTTATCAACAATTGTATTTTTTTCAAAATACAATTTGAAACGATCGATTTTTTACGCTTTTGGTGGACGAGTTGAGTGAGTTTTACGTGCTTTCACATACATAGACGTCAGACAACAATAGCAGCAAAAACATCAACCCAGCAAATTATCTGTCTTATAAATAATAAATATAAGTTAATAGTTGTTTTTTTAATATTACATGCTGTATATGCATTTTAAATTATAAGTAAGGGAACAAAATCGCGCATTGTTCATCAGCAATTGATTAAACAGTTAATTAAAACAACATAAAAGGTCAAGTTTCGTATTCTTTAGAAACTCATATCTGTTGGACAGTTATTAAGAACGAACATTTAATTTAGCTTCTACAAAGGTAGGAATTCTTTAGTGGATTTAAAACGCACAGCCAATCTGATTAAAAGTAATGAAACGTTAAGTGATAAGTGGTTAATTAAGTTGGATGCAAATGTATTCCACCAAAAACAATAGTTTCTGACTGACCGCAAGACATTGCGGCACAACTGCTTGTAAGTACATAATAATATATACTAATCCTAAAAAATTACTAACTTTTCATTCAATACATAGATTCATTCCATATCATTCCATTCAATAATTCATTCCAAAAATGCACAATAACACAAATCACAATGGACAAGAAACGACAAAACTAAATAAAATAAATAAGTCAAACAAGAACAAGACAGATCACAAGAAAAACAAAAGACAAGGACTGAAGACGATCAAGTGCTTTTTAACAAATAGCTCAAATATGCATGCAACATCGAAAGCAACAATCAAGGCAACAATACAAATCGGGATGAAGAAAGCATCATTATAAGGATTGTAGATTTTATACACGACGGATGCCTTTCGTAATTGATGACACTATTACTAGTTTACTTACACTCTCTAAATATTATACAGTTAGAGAGAGTACTAAAAACTAAACGAGTAGTAAGAGTTAGACGAAAAGAAGCTCTCCGTACAATAAGGATGGGCGATGTTATCAGAAAACAAGTTTTCCAATGAAAAGACATACAAAAAACGAAAACCCGTAAAACAAACTCAATCCCATCCCATTCAAAATCAACCAAAATTCAAATCAAACCAAAAGGAAGTGTTTAAACGAACAAGGTTTCAATTCTAAATTAGGCATCGCCCAAAATGCAAAAAAACGTCGTGGATCCCTTGGCTGATGAAGTTGATTATTTTGTAGTATCATCTGTTTTTATGAAAATCTGTGATCCCTGGTCAATGAGTCACTGACCCAACTCATGAAGAAGTTGAAGAAATGAAGAATTTGCTGAACTTACGACATTGCTGGTGGTAGTCGTGGGCGGGACTGATGGAACATTTTGAAGTCGATACGTTGTGGTATTCGGACTCGCGCTCATTTGTGGATTATTGGGGATGGAAGTGTGAGAAGAGACAGTCGAGGAAGCGATAGGTCTAGTGCTGTTCATATTCGCATTGGTTATGATGGAAGGAGTAACTCCGGAAGTTGACACGACCACTGTAGTGGCAGACACCGGGTTGACTATCGATTGATGTTGTTGTTGCAGACTGATGTGTTGTGAAGTCAACGGAGACGTCGTGCCCCCACTACTAGGCGAGCTGATCGTGTTAATAAAACTATGACTCGGAGTAGAGGTCGTTACAATAGAAGAAGTTACTAGAGGCGACGAGGACATTGGATGGCTAGAACTAGAAAGGGTGGCAATGGAGGGGACAGGTGAGTTTAAGTGATTGGATGGGGAGGAGGATGGAGAGGACATGATAGAGGAAGGGGTGGACAACTGCGGTGCGATGGACATGGACGTGGATGTCGCAGCAGTGGTAGGGACAACAGGAGTGCCAGTTGCGGCAGTGGGTGTCGGTGGCGGCATCCCAACTCTCAGAAGTTGGTATTGCCCATTCTCCGTCTTAACGAGGAGATGATGACCCTGTGTCCCTGGCGGAAGCCCCGGCAAAGCTTGCAGAGTGATTTGCTGCACAACACATACAAAGCACATCCATTAGTCTCCAAAAACTTAAAAATACGTACCGTCCTCATTGTCCTCATCGATTCATCGTACTGGCAACTTGATCCGAACCCGACATACGACTCGTATGATTGTTCGTACCCGTCTCCCTCAAACGGTCCTGGTCTCCCTCTCATTGAATGAACAATGCGCTCTTGAGGAGAAGAAAGATTGGGATTGGGGTGGGAAGGAGTCTGAGCACAAGAGCTATAGGTGCGAGAAACTAGAGACTGATCAAAATAACTTTCACCGCTTTCACCCCTACTACAGCTACTAACATTACTATTATGGCTGACATGACCGCTAGTATTACTATTCGAGTATGCAGCGACGGGGGTTGGAATTGAATAATTCCCTGTTGTACCTGAACCATTATTACTATTACTGCCTTGCTGTTCATAGTGAGCCCTTTGAGGCGTCACTCTACATACTACCGGATTAGTACCGTAAGGAACAATTGAGGACCCAGCACCACTATTGTTATTGTTATTATTATTATTATTACTACCACTACTTCCTACACTACTACTTGATTGATTATGATAATACTGACTCTGACCTTGCCCACTGCTAGGGCCCCTATCATTTTTATATTGTTGAGCATAGTTTGTAATATTTGCCGAGTGATTGCTGTTCGCACTAGATACGTTTTGAATAACCGGACGGATCACTGACTGAGTTGGACCTTGATTTGGATTAGAACTGTGATATTGTGAGTGTGGATACATTGACGGATTAGTAGTAGTAGGAGACTGACTTGTAGGCCTCGTTGGTCCTGGCATGGTGTACCGTTGGTTATTTTGAGGAGGTCGGTTTTGGCTAGATATTGCATAGGGAGGGTAGCTACCCTGACTAGGGTAACTCGGATGGATGGCTGTCGGAGAAAGTTGGGGACGAGTTTGAGATTGCGGAGGATAGTATGGATGTGGCGGGAAAAATCTCTGCTGCGGAACACTCAGAATTTGTTGTTGTGAGCCCGCATGTCTGCTCGGTGAACTTTCTCGAGGGCTTCTCATTGAATTGGGACTGACTGCTGGATGTTTACTTGGGGGAGATTGAGCAATGGACATCCATGCATTCTGGGGACTGTGATATGAAGTTGGGGAAGGCAACTGACTTGGAGCTGTAGGCCGAGTTGGTGACACTTGATGAGCATGATGATGAGAATACGAATTATGAAGATCATACGTAGGATTTGTTACATGAGATCTTGGAGATGTTGACGCTGTCGAATGGGGTTGGGGAGGCACCGGGATCTGACCATGAACAAACGAAGGATGCTTAGCACCAGTTCCACTGTTACTATAATTCCCCATGGCAGATGAAGAGTATGCACAATCCGGAGAAATTGGCGGGACGGACTGAGGCATGCGATTAAATGAATTCGAGCCTTGTGGAGAAACAGCGACACTGCACGAACTAGGAGATGTATAGACTGACGGTTGGGGATTTGGGTTTAAAGGATTATTTGGCATTGGGTAGGGGAATTGTTGAGGCTGAGACATTCTGTAGGCCGGGTTAGGAGCAGGAGCTTTTGCTCTATACGAATGTTGTCCTGTTCCCGTCTCAGCATATGGATAATATTGAGAATACTGTTTAGACTCATGGGGTTGTTGCGGATGGGAAACAGGAGGAGTTGGGCGAGGTACATTACTTGGAATTACAGCAGACATATTCTGGGTAGAAGGCTGAGCTTGACCAGTTATCGGATGGTGCTGATTATATTGTAAAAACTGTGAATGTAATTGAGCATCTGTGGTGAAACACTTTTGGTTAGGATTTTTGTACTCTCTTGATACATTTTGATTATGACTAAGACCGTCGTTTTTGTACGTAGGACTCTGGAGAACAGTCTGATGACTTGGGTGAGGGTTAGTAGGCTGGTGATGGATGGGAGGAACTCGAACTTGAGGCTGCTGAGGATAAGGATTTGAATTTTGAGTGACTTGGTGAGACATACGAATGTGTGGATGTCCCGACAGATTTGTATGAGAGTGGCTCGGATTGTTCAGAGGATTAGACGAAGATGCTGCAGTTTGAGTGTAACAGATAACCGGTGCTGATGCAACATAAGGAGCACGTGTATGGGATTGAATTGCTGAAGGCTGACTTGAAACCACAGATTGATTACCCGTTTGCTGCGGTGTACAAGAAACTAGTTCAGTATGATTTTCTTTTTCACGCTCTGCGGTGCGATTGCATTCCAAATTCGTAATGTTACGGTAGGTTATTGCTGAATCACTACTTTCACTGCTCTTAACATCGCTAGAGTGTTGCTCTTTGTCATTAGGACCAGACGAAGAAGAGAAAGACTCTACCTGTTGATTGCTGATTTGATCTGGCGATTGCAGCTTATCACTTCTTTCACGATTATCTACGGTACAACTAACATCTTTATTAGGACTTGCTTTCTCGCTATCTTTAGAAAGTAACTTTTGATTGTCACTAGGTTTACTATCACTAACTTTTTCATCATTCTTATTGAGAGTACACTTTTCCCCTGACTCGCTTTCAGTCAACTTATTATTTTCAATTTGAACACATTTTTCACTACCGGTATTAGTAACTGCTTTTAGAAATATTACATCGGGGTCAAAATCGTCTGGAGGGAAAGGAGATTTTATAGGAGATGATTCTTTAATAGTACTTTTCTGTGACTCAAAATTACTATCAGGTACAACCTCCAGAGAATCTTTCTCGCTAGTAATAACTGAATCTGTATTTTTGGATTCCAGGACGGGTTTATCAGAAGGTACAGGTAAAATACAAGGTACTGGCTCTTGTTCATTAACGCAGGATTCAAGAGACACATGATCATCCATTGCATCCTCATCCGCTTTCTTATCGAGACTTTCACTTTGGTTGTTCTTAGGACTGTTTTGAGTCTTATCACCGTCATTATCATCATCGACACCTTCAGACTCATGTTTACAACTTTGAATTAATTCTGAGAACTCAGACTCACATTCGTGAACCTAACACAGTTTAGAAACAAAAAAAACGAAAATCGTTTCTATTACATGTATTTACTTTTTGTACATTTGTACTCTAGCGCTAGATAAAACGTAAAATTGGTCTAATAACAATTTTTAAATGTGAATGCACAACAATCAAACTACGTGAGTTTACGACAACTAAATACATTCTTATATTTGAATACAAACATATGAAAAAAATATATTATTGTGACTGAGTGAATTCGATAGGTAACCTACCAGCTACCACATCAAATCTATAGACCTCGCATGAAGTTTAAGCATTGAAATCGCTTTCCAAATGATCCTTAGTTAAAACATCGACGAAACCTGACTGGCTAACCGACAGTTAAAATTAAAACGTACTTAATAATTCATAAGTAGCACCAATTAATTCTTCTACCTACATTTAACTTTTTGTTAAGAACAGTCTGCCACTACTAACTCTACTAAAGAATTCCGCTAACAACCAACTACTAACTTGGGTATCTTTCGGTGGGGCAATGGAGTTGGTTTTGGTTGTCTGTTGTATTAAGCTTTTCAAAACTATAATAATTTGGATGGACCATTAATTGTTAATAAACTCCATAGAAGACACTTTTACATACAAAACCCCAATAAGTAAAAAAATGGTGACCTCAACCAGGGGTACGGATGTAAGTAAGTAAGCATAATATTACGCTAAACTAACCATATTTTTGACCAGATCCACTTAACAAATTTTGATCAAACAAAAACAAAACTAATAATTTATCACCGTCACAGCCGGCTCATTTTCTCAGAAATTACAGTTCTTTTGACTGGATTCAGCTAACCTAGAGCCTAGTACAAATGCCCAATTTTCATAATAATAATGACAATTTCTTCCCTGTGCACCACAAGTAGCTTGAACTCTAATCTGTTTGTACTTTATACAATTTTTTTTATTTCTGACTTCTTATCTTTTCCATTGTTACTGTTATGGTTTACAATTAATTACTATATACCTTGACTGCCTTGTGTCAACTCAAAAGCCTAGGTTCTAAGCCAAGTAAATAAAGTGATCGTTTTACTTTTTTTATAATTAATTAATCCCGTCGTTACCTAAATAATGGGTATTTACTTTAGGAATACGATCGATAGCATAATTGCATGTCCATCTAATAAAAAGTCTACATACAATTTAAAAGAGGCTATTTTGGGGCAATTTTTCAAGACCATATTATGGTCATTATACTTACATATTAACTTGAATGGTTATAGCATATTCGGTTGACTTCAGCTGTTACAATATTAGCAATAGCAACAATGAAAATGAATGAATGAACTGAATGTAATGCATTGTAATTAAAGTAATAATATGTTGAACTGCAAATACTGTAATGATACATAGGCAATTTTTTACCCCGGCGATCTAGGTTGACTTATAAATCCAATCCTCACAATTTTCTCAATTCTCATTGATCAAGAATTAAGCTAATCGATTTTGCTCATTCACATATTATTTACTTAAATACTTATACTCCTGCTTCTAACTGCAAGTCAATTCTACTTCATACATGTCATACAATACTGTACCATTGTCGTATCAAATAGCTACCTAATGTACTAATGTTTAATATCTACCGATACAACCATAGATTAAAAATGCTCTATACAAAATAAAAGAATTTATACATAGTGAGGATGAGGAATCACACAGCTATTTATATAGGTATATTTGAATTTAAATGCTACATTTGCAATTGGCATTACGGACGAATAGTGATAATGGTGAATGTGTAGTTGGTATTGGTAGTGTGTGTACTATTGGAAGAAAATCTAGGCAATCTAAAACACAACCATCTATTAAACCAGAAAACTAAAGCTCATGAGGAATACTTCAGACCAGGACCACCACAATCAACAAAACATTGACAATAGGACGTTCAATCAAATCCATAATTGAATATCATGAACAATCATTAAAAATAAGGTAAGACAGTTAAAGATCAAGATACAAGTGATGTTGATGGCATAGAACAGTACAAGTAAAAGAATAAGTAGTAAACAAGAATACTATTTAATTTTTATTTTATTTCATGAGGGAAACGTTAACTTACGCCAGGACCCGGTCTTCCACCCGCAATAACCTGAGGATTGATGATCATTCTTGGAGCTAGATTTTTCGCACCTCCAGCAACCTGGGGATTCCCCGCGCCGACAGCAGCAGCAGCTCTCATGGCATTCATGTTTAGTATTTGAATACCTCCACCAGTATTGAGGATTGCAGGTTGTTGGCCAGGGATTGAGGAACCACTAGTCACTACCGTAGAATTATGTGTAGGAGCCATGGTCATAGACATCCCCGCGGGAGGGGGTTTCGTCAAAACAACAGTTTGACTTTGAGTAACACCAACTCCTGTTCCAACACCAGAACCACTTCCTACTCCACTGTTAACGTTTACAGTCATTGCTGTCACCTGTGAAACACTATTCGTAGTAGCACCAACACCAGTGATTAAATTCGAAGTTGGCAGTTTTGTGGCTGTAGTAGTAATAGAATTAGTAATTCCGCTGTTAACAGGTGAACCATGGTTCGAATTAGCTAAACTAGAAAATCCACTATTTAAATTACTTGTTAAAACATTACTAGTATTAGTGGAACTGACTAAATGGGTTGGTGGAGGGTGATGTATATTATGGTGGTGGGGTCCCGCTGGAGATGTTGTAGAAAGTAAGCTGACCGGGTTAGCAATTGGCGCTTGAGTTATCACACGTGTTTGTTGATGTTGAGGGGAAGCAATAATGGAGGGACTTGAACTTCCGTTCACTAAACTGCCCGTAGTAAACTGAAGGTAATTATTGGGTATGGAACCATTGGCCAGTGTTGTTGCTGAGGACACAACACTTGGTTGAACCACAACGGATGGCTTTACAGAAACAATATTGTGATTCGGCAATCCTCCACTTGTCGAGACAGTACCAGCAGAGGAAGATAAATAACCACTAGCGGGTAAACCTCCCGCTTGAAGGAGAGCTGGACTTATCACCCCCGAATTGGGGCTATTATTGTTATTGTTCAAAAGCGGCGATGAAGAATTGGTTGCCGCCGCAGTACTTGGCATATTTGTAATCGATTTCCCACTAACTGGTCGTATAGCTTGTCCGGGTCCGACGGGAAAGTTTTTCTTTGCGTTTATAATATTTCCAGAGTACGATAAATTGGTTGTAGTAAGAGGAGATGCAGTTGCAGTTGTCCCTGCAGTGCCTATATTTTTAGTTGACGAAGAATTTTTTTTATTATTAGCATTAGCATTAATTTTCTTATTTAATTTTTTCTTATTGTTAGAATTATTTTTTTTATTACTTATATTACGGGTATTGTTGTTATTTTTATTACTATTAGCAGTCAATGTTTGGTGCAGCATCGGTGACAAGGCTGAAGTGACGACCGTGGTAGATGTATTAACCGATGTTGATCCGATTGCGGGAAGGACAGCAGTGGCGGGCTTCGCTTTCTTCTTACTACTTTTCTTATTTGTGGTGCCAATGGCATTGACGCTGAAAGAAATGGATGTGGTGGGCGTCGACACCACCGATTGTTGTTGTAAATGCGTCTGCAATTTACCAATAACAGAACTATTATTCGGTGAATTTTCTTGTCGACTATTTTGTAGGCCATTCGGAGTTGACAGAGGTAGGACACCACGGGCAGTAGTAGTACCACATACACTACCACCACCACCACTGGTGCTACTTGCAAAAGTATTTTTATTTTTTACAACTCCACTACCCGTGGTCACAGTGGCACATTCCGGTCCATTTTTTTGAGGCTTAAGATGCAAAAGGACACTATTAGGGACTGCCGTTGAAGGGGTCGTCGTGAGTTGAGTCTCCAAGGAGCCCACTATAGCACTCACCGCCGATTCGTCTACATCTGTACTGAGAGCTTCTTCTAAAAACTTTGCTGAAGCCATTTTCCGCATCAGCTATGGCCTGGCTGGCCTGCCTTTACTTTTTCTTGGCCATTGCTTTCCCATCCATATTATAGTCAAGTCACTATCATCATATCATAAGTACCTGTCCAGCTTATGCGCAGATTCCTCTCGTCCCCCAACAGCTCGTCCCCCGACTCTTTCGCGTTCGTCTCACTAATAACCCTTTTGCCACTACTGAATTCCCTACCATTCACATCTCAATGTTTTTAACACGCCCGTAGTATCCCCGCTTCGTTTGGAAAATATACACAGTTAAAGCCCATACAACATCACGTGATGCTTACCCAGTTCACTATTGAACGCAAATTCTCCATCCCTTTCCCTCGTTGGACCCCCAACTTTATACATAGGAAGGTGCGTGACCCATTTCAATGCAATAACTGCCTATACTATACTATACACACACGTCCTTACAATAAGTAGGTATGCATTATGCATGCATATCAACGAAGCATACCTTTAAATGTATTGTGGGCGCTACTTATACGTGTGTGTGTAACTTGTTCCTGCACTGCCTGGCCTGCACTACATACAATACTTTAGCCGACGTGAACGAGACTCTTGCTTTTCTAGTGATTACGTGGATGTGTGTCTTCTACGCTCTATGCTGTTATTATTTTGCTATCTGTTTCCATTACCTTCCCTACCTGTTACCGTCGCACTTGGACTCGTCCAACACCCGTGCCCTGTCCACCGAACAACAACATCGCAACGTAGTTTTCTGTTGTTGTATTCAATTGTGGCAGTTGTAGATGGCTTGTTCGATGAGACGGGTTATTTTCCTTGAATTTCATTTTCCTAATGCGTTCTGCTATTCTGTCTGTTACTTTTATGCTGTTTGTGTGTAGCTTTGCTTGTACCTTGGTTATTTATATGAATTTATGGGAATACGGAAAACTTCTCTGTATTCTGTCTAGCAGTCCGTCCGTGTCCCTAATTTACTCTCCACCTACTACTTTCTACCTTTACCTTACTCCATTTACCTATCTTACTGTTATTTGCTCGGCTTTGTGTGTGCATGTGGAGTTTTCTGTTCAAATAAATATATAGCTTCACTGCATAAATTCGCATTCAAACAAATGGCAAGTACTAGATGAATCATTCAAAGCATAATAATGTATCTAAACATCTTAAGAATGATTCTCAATATATTTAATTGATAAATATTTATACCTGGACTGGAGCACTCTTATCTGATGTAAAACTTGCAATCGCATACACTTTGCAGTTGAATTGCAGCAATAAAATTATTGTGTAACAAAAGTTGAATATTTCGTTTCGCCCCATTTTGTCAACACTATTTTCAACTCTATACCTTATTCCTTATATCGCAACACTAAAATTATCTATTCTAACCTAACCATAACTTATATATAGCTATGTAAATTGGGTTGATAAATGGTTTCTTTTACATATTTTCTTATCAGGTTATAACAACATTTATGTAAAATCGGGTTATTAATAAACTTACCTACCTTCGTGTCAAGTAGGATCAACTACTAAATTAATAATGTCACTAATGCGGTTGTCAAAAGAATATATTATACATGTATAAATTATGCAAATATACAATACAAAACACTATGATTGTATTCGGCGAACTTGATTAGGTTTTATAACTTCCATAGTCAGATTTAGGATTGGTTTAGGTTAAAGGCAATTTACTTATAATATAACTTATAATATGATTCCCATCAAAAGTGAAAGTGTGATATATCAAGGGGTGTGATGGTGCAGGCTCAGGTCACATGCATGAGAATGATCATAATATTATGAAATGCGATGAATGAATGTTGCTTTTCTAGGTTATGTTTCATACTTACTCTTAATAACAATTTCTGTCATCAAAGTAGTCTCCAATTCAGACATAAACGTTTCGCAAAGATCTGGGAATTAACGGACCATTGCCACTTTGCCACAGATATTGACCAAACTAAAACAATAATATTGATCAAACTGTTCAACCTGAAAGGATTTCAATCGATTCATATTCAGTTAGTGAGTTCGGTAGGTGTAGCTGTTTGCATTACAATTAACTAAAATTTTAGACTACGTAATTTTTTGGCAAATGTGTACAATCAGAAATACATGATATAGATTATACCTATGCATCTAAATAATTGTGTTGTCAATTTTACATTAGTTGACACCTGGCATTAGCATAATGGGAAAATCTCCACAGAAGAAAAAGGGGAAGAAGAAAGACAAAGAAGACGCAAAAAAGCTAGCCCTGCAGGAAGAGGAAGACGAAGCTGAATTTGTGAAAGTTTCACTGGAGTTGAGGGTGAAAGAACTGGAGACTCTCAATTTGGGGTAAAAGATCATTATTATGGCCTTTATGGGGCAATAGCAAAAGCGTTTAATGTTTAAGTCGCAGAGTCAGATCGATGTTTTATGCTTATGCATAGGCAAGCCAATGTCAGATGTCATATATAACTTTCACTTTCACCATATAATTTACTTTTACACGCTTAAATTCCATTGAAGCTTTCACATGGTGAAAGTTTATTGACTGCTTTCGATCGGTCAGTTACCTGTTTTAATTACTTACTAACTCATTGTTATTATTGCAATTTATTCTTGTTTATGCCATCGAAAATAATAATGACAATAAATATTATCATCTGAACTCTGAACTAGGAAAACCAGCAATAGCGTCAAACCAAATTAATATCAGATTATCATGCACGAATAAGGACGAAATACACATGAAGCATTTAACTTGATGGGGGTGCTGTCAAGCAATAAAGTAGATAATTGACTGACATTTCTCCAAAATTTTCAGGTTGACCCAAAAATGCGACTTGTTGGAAAGCCAAAATGAAGTATTCAAAGTTCAACTTGATGATACTAAAGAGGAGAAAGAGGATTTAGTGGCCCATTTGCAAAGATCATTGTCAGAAGAGAAAACCAATGTGAAGGAACTAGAAGATCGTCTTTACGGAGTCTCTCAAGTAATATATTTACCCTATGCTATTTATTAGCTTTCTCTCATGCCTACGTCAGAAAAGCATTTATCAACCTACAATAAATTATCCACCTACTTCTCCGTTCTGCATCAAATTGGGTCATGGGTCTATTATAGTTCAGTAATAAAAAATCCATTGCATATTCAAAATGGATTTAAAAAACTTTTTTTGCTGTTGATTCCTTATCTTTCCAAGAATAAATAGATGAGGAAAAAAGTTTGAAAGGAATCTAACTAAATAGTAAATTATCGTTAACAATATTATTTGCAGCCTGATATAAAATGAAATAAAACATTTATTTTTTCAAATTCAGGCTCGAAATGATGACGCTAAAGACTACGACAGACGTTTAATAGAAAAAGATCGCCAATTTGAAGAAATGAAACTGAAATTAGACAAAAATATAATAGAGATTGGTATGCACTAATTTTGAATGAATAATCAATTGATACTACATATTTTTCAGCTAAATTCAAAACAGTTAGCATGGATGTGTATTCAGTGAAATGCATTATGAGCAAATGCAGTATGAGCAAACACGAGAGCTCTTGCGGTGCCAGAGAAAGAAAATTTCTCCTACATGACATAGAACAGAAATTGAAAATTATTCGAGCCCCACCCGAAGGGTGGGGCGACGGATAATTGTAATTACCCGAGGTGTATGGAGACCCGAAGGTATCCATATACCAGTCATACATAGGTAGTTAGCTCATAGGTAGTAGCCAGAACCCGTCTCTTTAAGGCTGGCTCTATGGGTTTTCACCTTTTACTAAATCCTGCCCACTCTCGCGCCGTAGAGCAACATAAAACATGAACTCCCCATAATTTCTTGTTATAGTAGGTATTGTAGTGTATTGTATAGTACCTACTCTGTTTTGTTCCGTGTCACAAAATGAATCAATTTTTTACACATCAATCACAGAATATTGAAATATTAAAACCACCCTGTTACAAAAACATTTATGCTCATTATTTTATTACGTATACATTATGCTAAGCATATTATTGTAACATTAACATAGGGTATTATAACTGGCAAGCGCAATCACAAATCAGCCGCAAAACCTTTTCATTTCAGGTTTTCCTATTTACTGTTGGTAATAGAGTGACATCCTACTCAATGATATCAATCCTCTCATGTAATAACTGAAAATCGTGATTTGACCTTTTGGGGTCACTTTTGGGGATTTTGTAAAGATACCAAAAAGAAAGAGAAGAAAAATATCTAGTGAACCTAGAGCTTACTTTTCTCAATTACACCATTAGTAAAGACTACCGATGTAATGTATCTGTCTCACAGGCTCTTTTGCATGTATTAACTTTTGCAGAAAATGACTCAACTTTTTATTTTCAAAAATCAAAAAATACTATTTTACTTCCGTTTAAAAAAATTCTAAGGACTAGGTTCACTAGATAATAAGTCAAAGAATCTTCAATTTCAAATTTGGGTTCGTACGCCTTGTGGTAATGGAGGTAGGAGGATTTTGCGAAACGTAATGAAGACCCGTAGAACCAGCCTTAAAAAACAAAAAAATCTTAGCTGAGGACGTTTTCTACGCCATGCGCATCTTTTTCTTCTCGCTCTCCTGCCGGCGGCGATAGCTCCCTTCCTCATAGTCCAAAAACCTAAATCGATGACTTTTTCCGAATAATTTAAGGGTGGGAATGGGTGGGAGCTGGATACCTTCGGGTCTCCATACACCTCGGATAATTACAATTATCCGTCGCCCCACCCTTCGGGTGGGGCTCGAATAATTTTCAATTAATCCTTCGGTGTATTCCAACCCTCTGGTATCCATATACCAGTCATACATAGGTAGTTGTTTAAAACAAAAAGTCAGAGATTGGTACCTGGATGTAAGCAAGTGATAATGCAAAATGTAATTTCAAGCGCAAGAATAGAATAATTCAAATTATACCATTAGCAACACAACATTTAGGATGAAATTTCTTTTACAAATGGACATATTTATTTCACATGGATAAAGTATAAATTATAAATCATTTCATTGCATAATGCATCTTGGAAATTAATTCTTAGCCATCTAATTATAAGTTAATTCAAATGTTAAGCATAATCCTTTAAAATTGCTATTTGAGAGAAGACAATATCGAAGTTGCATACTTTCCTTCTTCAACAATTGGACGTCTATAGAATTTCGCAAATACTCGCGAATTTTCTGTCCAACCCGCAGATTTAAATATAGTATTTATTGAAACACCATTGTCTTCCGCTTTAGAAGTTGATGCATGACGGAAGCTGTGGCTAGAAAATTGACTTGTATTAACTCCTGCTAAGCTCAGAACTTTCTTAAGCCACTTACTAATTGTCTGCGAGCTAGAAGCTCCATATGGTGCTTTTGTGGTAATTAAAAGATTATCTCCTTTTCTAAGAGGAGCAGACATATTGATATAAACTGACATACAATTAACAACGCATATAAGGGGTTTGTAAACTTTTTAAAATTTAGCTGAAGCCCTTTTCCAGGTTTAGAAGCTTTTAAGCGACTTGAAATATTAATCGTTACAGTATCTTTTGAAAATACTACTTCCTTTAATTGAATTTTGGCTAAAGTTTGTACTCTTTGCCCTGAACAGAGGGCAAGTAATGATGCAAGTTTCATTGACAACATTCTAAAATTTAACTTATCGTTTTCCGCCCAAACAGAAAATAAATTTAAAACTATACTAGGATCCCAAGTCGTATCATATTTACATCGAGGAGGACGGAGTCGACCTACTCCTTTCAATAATCTAATAACCAATGGATGATTACCAATGGTATCACCGTTAAGTGGACCTAGGACTGTCGATAATGCAGATCTAGCTGAATTAATTGTAACGTAACTTGATCCCTCATCATACAAGCTCGTCAAAAAAGCAAGAATTAAATTAATTGAAGGCTTCCAAGGATCTTGATTTACAATTTTACAATATCTTACCCACTTTTTAATAGTACCTTCATATTGTTTCCATGTACCGTCAGAACAAGATGCTTTTAAAAGTTTTTGACAATTGTCGGTCAACTCAATGTCGAACCCGAAAGTACTCCGACTGCTAGTGACAACGTCTTCGACAATGGATGGAGTCTATCATTATAAGGAAATGTTAGTTTAAATTTTCCTCTTTTCAAAATTATTATTTTGGAAACAGCCAACTTAATAAAAATAGGATACCAAGCCTGAGTATCCCAATTAGGGACGACTACAATACCAGTCGCCTTTTCTTCATAAATCTTTTTAAGTACACGCCCTATTAAGGCAAATGGGGGAAAGGCATAAAAGTAATCATTCCATTGAAGAGTGAAAGCATCTACACCTTCACTTTCAGGATCTGGATACCAAGAAAAGTACCGTTTACATTTAGTAGTATGTTGTGTCGCGAAAAGATCAATGACAGGCTTTCCTAAAATCCTAGTTATCTCGGTAAAAGAATGTTGATCTAGAGAGAAATCATTTTCCTCAATACTAAGACGAGAAGCCTCATCAGCCAGAAAATTATCTTTTGTATTAATATATGTGGCAAAAATCCAGATGTTTCTAAACTGACACCATTTCCACAAATCCTTTGCATATAAGTGGTTTACTGGTGACCTACAGCCACCAAATCGATTTACATAAGCTATTCCTACGGTACTATCCATTTTTAATAGCACCTGACAGTTCCTGGCATCTGATAAATATGCTCTTATCCCATTAAACGCGGCAATAATTTCTAATGTGTTAATATGAAATGATTGTTGTTCCTTTGACCAAAATCCACGAGTTATATTTCCTCGATATACAGCACCCCATCCTGTAGTGGATGCATCGGTCTCTAGAACATGTTCGTATATTTCTGACCGAATTAAATTTTTGGCCTCTGCTAATGCATTTATCCACCAAGCCATGTCTACTTTTGATTCAATACTAAACAAAAGTTTAGCTTTATAATTGCCATTAGAATTTAACAAACAGTTGGATTTGTCCATCTCCATTTGTTTAGTGTACATCATTGAATATAACACAGCTGGGACAGCTGCAATAAGACTGCCAATTAAAATGGCTGCATCTTCTATAGTCGTCTCTACTTTGTTCATTTCAGACTTTAATAGTGACAAAAGCCGAACCTTTTTCTTATTTGGTAATTCGACCGTCATTGTTTCTGAGTTGAAAATAAAACCTAAATAACTAATTTCTGTTTTAGGGATTAAGTCAGACTTTTTGATATTAATTACCAAACCTAACTGGTTTAATAGGTCTATCGTGTTTTGAATATTGTTTAAGCAATCCACTTTAGAATATTCCAACAGCAGTAAATCATCTAAATAAGCCACAGATGGGAAGCCTCTATTTCTTAAATTGGCTATTACAGGCCTGATTATTTTTGTAAAAATTCGGGGCGCCGAACTCAGCCCGAATGGTAAACAAGAATATTCGTATAATATTCCTTTAAAACGAAATCGCAGATATTTTCTATCCTCCCTAGCAATCGGTACTAAATGGTAAGCATCTTGCAAATCAATCTTTGCCATGAAGGTTATTAGTTTCTTTACAGTCCTGTAGTCCTCCATTTTAAAATGAGGACTTTTAATATAATTATTCAAATCCTTTAAATTAATAATAAGACGGCCCGATCCGTCACTTTTAGGTACTACAAATATTCTAGAAATAAACTGTCCTTCACATGGACTTACAATTGATATAGCTCCTATTTCTAACAAATACCTCAGCAATCAATAATTTGACCTGTTTCCACACTACTATATTCTACCTCTATTGGTTCTTGGTTTTGTTGAGGGGGCTCTAAAATGAATGGTAATTTATAACCTATAATTGCTGTTAAGACTTCTGAATCATTAGTAATATTATACCATTTATAATAAAAATTACATAAAGAAGCTGCCCGTACTTTTATCTTTGATATTGGTTGTTGGGATGATATGTCTTTCGTCTCGCAAAATTCCCTCGTTGCATTCCTCGGAATTGGCCCCCTCCCCTCTGTAGAGGAGAGGGGTTTCGGAAGTTTAAATTCCTATTTCTAGTCCCGTTAAAATATGGAGAGAAACGATTTCCCCGAAAGTTTGACTTATAACTTGGATTCCGAACAATATTGGCCGTAGACCTTGAGGACTTAAGCAGATCAGAAATATTGTCGCCAAAAAGCCATTCGGTTGAAGGAATTTTTGCTGAACATATCCCCACGAATTCTCTATTGAGGGAAGGCTTGATATCCTGTTTCCTCTTTTGATTTATATCTTGGGACAGATATCCTAATACAGATGACGTTTCCATTGATAATTTAAGAAGCTCATCTCGCATAGATTTTGACATCTGTTCCTTAGATGTAAATATCTTTTCTGCAATTAAAGTCATTCCAACGGCAGCCATTGACACATATTGTTGCTGTTGCTGTTGGGCAAAATCATTTTGTCGTATTTTTGGCGGCAAAGATGGCCAAATTTCCGTATTCACCCGGGGGACTGACAGAGCTTTACAATTTGATGGAACCTTGAATTGTTCCTTGAATTTTACGATATTATTCTTCAGATTATTTTGTGCGTGTAAGCGGTTGACTGATTCCGCAACATCCGTATTTATTTCAGTGCCATATTCTGAGATAGGCTGAGTAATGTTAAGAATTTCAATAAGATCTTCATCAACTGGGGTGCCTGCGGCAATTCCCAAAATATAATTTCGTAAAGACATTTTAAGTAAATTAGACTGACAAAAAAATCAACAAAATATCTTAGATAGAAATTGTATTACATTCCGAATCTGTTGATTTCGACATCAGCTTTGCAATAGGATCATCAAACTCTCCTTGTGCATTATCTTCGAGGACATCTGATTGCTCACCAATAACATCATTTCCATTTTTCATGTTGTTTAAGAGATCAAAAACTTGATTTATTTGGTTAGGTACATCTTTTAATGCCCGTAATGCGTCAGAATGTTGTTTAATGTTTTCATTCATTGAAGTCACTTCCTTACGAAGTTGTGTAACTGAATTTTTCTTTGGGGCCATTTTTGCTTTATGACTGACCCTTTTAATAAAATATATATCATATTATTAGTATAGTGGTTCAGGTTTATATTATTGTATATCCGTGACTACGTCATCGGAAAAGGCATAAGGACAAATGACACAGTCATTCCTTGCCTTCTATAAATGTTCAAATAATTTTGATAAACATTTGCACTTCAGTTGTCAGATATTGACACTTTATTTATTTATATTTAATAGCAGTGACCACGTCATCTGCCTATCAATCCGTGACCTCGTCATCGGATGAGGCAACATAGTAAGTGGGTGACTACGTCATTCCCTGCCTCTTCAATGTTTATTTTAAAAATTTTGCAGTATGACGATGATTTTTACTTACCCCTTAGTCCTTAGGTCATCTACTGGGTCATCTGACATGGTTGAGGTCACTTAGAGTAGCTATCTTCGAAAGGTCACGCAGTAACGCTGGAGAGCTTTTGAGAACCGGTTCCTGTCTACCGTCAAATGAACTATGAGGAAGGGAGCTATCGCCGCCGGCAGGAGAGCGAGAAGAAAAAGATGCGCATGGCGTAGAAAACGTCCTCAGCTAAGATTTTTTTGTTTTTTAAAGAGACGGGTTCTGGCTACTACCTATGAGCTAACTACCTATGTATGACTGGTATATGGATACCAGAGGGTTGGAATACACCGAAGGATTAATTCATTTAATCTTAGTAAGTAACACAATGGCTATATTTCAGGAGCAAAGCTTACGGCACTTGAAGAATTTCGCCTACAAAAAGATAGTTTGACTGCTGAGAAGGACGAATTAGTAAACACCCTAGAAAAAGAAAGGGACACATTTGAAGAGAAATATGATGAACTAGACACGAAGTTAATTTTATACAGAGAAAGGTTAAAAAATGAAACTACAGACATGATGGTAAAAATGGCAGATAATGTAAAGAAGGCTGGGAAATTATGTCTAACAGCAACTGTGAAATCGGCTATCAGCACTAATATCCAGTTGCAGAATGAGGTAAGAGACATAAAACTAAATCGTACTTCTTAAGCATATGCTCTATTTTAAAAGTAATTTCATAAGACTTGCTCTTGTCAGTCACTTGCATTACGTATAAATACTTGTATATTGTATATTGGCTTTCACATTTATTAATTTGGAATCAGTTGGAATCAATGGCCCAAGACAACATAAAATTGAGAGAAAAACTTGATAAATTAAACGCCGAATTTAGGAAAAGGCGTATGACCATAGAAATCTTGGAAGAGCAAAATTGTGCTGTTCATCGAAAATGTAACCAATATAGGAATGTCGTTCAAGACTTGGTACAAAGACAACTTTGGATGGAGATGCAAATGAGACCTCTCGATGAGTTAGAAGAAGAATTAATGCGGTTGAAATCAGAACACTCCAAGTGTCAAGTTGATATTTACACTGAGGACCGGAATATCGTTGAAGATATGTCCAAAGACTATCAAAGGACCATCGAAAAAGAAAATCTTTCGCAGCAAGTAAAATCAATAGCCCCTATGGATATCTCACTAGAGACAGAAGTTAAATTCCTCAGGGACATTATTGTGAAAATGGCTTTAACTGCCAAAGATCTAAGTGGGGTAAGCCGTTTTGTGTATTGCGGTAAGTCTACGGTTTTGTTTGCTTACAATAATAATTATTTGTACATAATGTTTGTACATAGGCTGAGAACGAAGAAGAGTTGGAGTATCTAAAAGGACGATTCAAAGCTATGCTTACCAAGTTGTATCGAATTGCATGCGAAATTCCAGATATGCCTCCTGAAATTAAATTAAGTCTCAGTGCTCCAATTCCAACTGTATCAAAATATCTTAATTACCCGGGTTAAAAGATTATCACTACAATACATGACCTGACAACCTGTAGAAGATCCAATTTTAACGGCTGGTTGTTATGTTCAGTAGTATTGACGCTGTGGTTATATTGTACATAGGTAACTCATTATTTTATTCAAATGTCCTCTAATTTCAAGCGTACATCAGTTTGGTTAAATATTCAACCAGCATTAATTAATCATACTTTTATTTAGAGAGTAAGATGAACATTTTCAGATTGTACTTGAATTTACAGTGAATTCACACCGACGTATTTGTATTAAACGTATTTATACGAGTCGTGTAACCATTTATTTGAACATCATTTACAGACAAAAGTATGTTACCCGAAGTAGTATTCTTAATTCTACAGTTCTTAAAAACAATTAAAATGTAACTGCATTATGTAGAGTATAATTACTTCGAATCTAGCATGGCACCTTTCACTTTCGTTTTATTTTATATGGTTTCTGCTTTTGTCACATTGAGATCTCGGTAGAATAGTGACCTCATTTATTTGCTTAAAACAATATTCTTTGTGAAAAAATACCACTTCTGTGTATTAAAATACCGAATCGAGTTCTTGAATGTTAATCGCTCAGCTATAGTGGCTAAGCACATTTTAATGAGAAAACAGTTAACTCATCTAATTTATCTCAACAAAAAGTTTAGGAAATAAATCTCAATAGCTTACTACAACTAGATACTGGAGCATAAGTCAATAGTGGTGCAACTATAGCTGTATAGCTTATAAAAGCAAATTATTTCTCTTTAAAAACCAATTCACTTCCTTATCTGCCAATGATGGAATTGAAATTATAGTTAAATCAATTTGACGTTTTTGTAAAAATCACAAGCTAAACTGCTTGCATTGTGATTTTCTGTTTTCCCATTCTTATCGTACATTCAATTGTTGAAAAATAAAATAAATACCAGAACTAATCCATGCAATTTGATTACAATCTCTGATTTGTAACAATTCGTCATAATATTTGATAGCGGTTCAGATATTTATAGGTGTAGTTTTATATCATTTAATATGGATGATTGGTTTATTGAGTTTATTCGTTTGCGTAATGGTATTTACTTATTACCGGTAAATTGATAGCATAGGGACTTGCTTTTAATAAAATGGCAATGACCTTTTTGTAGACAATATTTATACCACAGTTACTCGTTTCGATTGTTTTCAATGCGAATGCCTACCTAATAACTCCACATGATACATTTGGCATACTAGCACTTTTTATGGCACACATCTACTTCAGAACAATTTTAGTTTCCATTACGTACAGTCTACTCACAATAACTTTTTATTTATAGGAAATAAAAAGTACTGGATATACATCACAATATATTTTTACATTTATTAACTATAGTGTACTAACTTGCTAGTGCTTGCTCGTACTATTAAAGTTAGAACGTATTATAGCTACAGTCAGCATTAAGTACCTGTACTTAACTTTTTACAACTTGCTAACAACATTACTTACAGTTACAGTAATCTAATCGGCTATGTGGTAGATAACCGTTATTGCACAGCGCACAATCAATGCACAAAATCACATTATTTCATTTGAAAAAAGAAAGCACAGCTTTTCAAAATACAATTAACTATATATGTACTGCACTACATTTTTGTTACATAATTAAGTACTTTAGGTAGGTGCATTATTCATCTTTGCCAAAACAATCTTACAAAATACAAGCATTTAGTATATTCAAGTCTCTGACGGTACCTACGAATAGTGGATGCCTGTTTCAAGTTTTAAGTACAAATATTATGGCAAATATTAAGCGTTTCCTATTTTCTGATTTCGAGAATCATAAGGAAAGGCATAAAAAGAACAAATATTATGAAGAAAGTGTTTTAAAAATTTCATTCTATAAATTGTAGCTATTAGGCTGACGTTGTCTTACAAAATGATTCTAACCAATTCTAGTAATAATTCTTGGCACTTGCTAAATGTTCAAATGTTGAGTATGATCTCATAACTCATAACTTAAACCTAATCGCATAAAGAGATGTGTAATTTCTTACTACTGTCGTGACATTTATGAATGGAAATTAATAGCTTTTTACGCTAAGCTTATTTGCTTGTGAACTTGACTTGAGATTACTTGAGAAACTACAGATCATTACTTTTAAGAAAAACCTACGAAAATCCATTTTCTTTCGAGAGTAGCCCCTACTCCAGATAATTCTTGTTTGAATAAAGATGGGAACTTGTACAGTAAAGCTTCTAGTTGGTTGGGGCGAACAGTCGGAACAACCTTCTGTGCATATGACCAAATGTAGTCAAGACTAGCACCGAAGGGATGAACGTGTAGAAATGTCGAAATAATAGCAATTAAACGGGCTTCGTTTTCATTTATCTTAAGTTCATCCGTTCCTCCGTGATCTATCACAACTTGATTGTTTTGCAAAGCACGAACGCTACTACTACTGTCACAATTATCTATTTCTTTATTTTTTGTGGATATTTCACCATTTGTTAGAAGTGAATAATTATTGGCATTTTCTTTATGGTTGACCGTTGGGCCAATTAGATTGAGATTTTCTTGAGGCAGTGTACTGTCACCGTTGCGTAAATTTTTGTTTGGAGATCTTCCGGTTTCTTTGAGTTGCTAGATTAGAAAAACACAAATTATTATTCACAAAATAGTACTTGCCTATAATATGTGGGCCTAGCTATAATATAGTAAATCAAATATATACCTGTTGTAAAATACGAATTTGCTGATCTTTCATCTCCAGTTCAGTCTTTAAATCGACTTTTATTAAGTCGACTTCATTTTTGGATGCTTCCAATTGACATCGCAGAGCATCATTTTCTTCCTGTGTATACATAGAATACATATGATACAATACAACATCGGTGTTTATACTTTCAATTGTCATAAAATCAAAGATTGGTTATTTTGTAGAAAATAATTTTTACTGTTTAATAAAACTAAACTAATATTTAGTAAAATTTAGTTATGTGCATCAGGAATAATATTGCCTCGGTCTTAAAGGTTAAATCCCAACCTTGAGTTGGTTTACTGTCTTATCATCAAGTCTTCTCTTTTTAGAGCAAGAGGAACCATTATTTTCGCCTTCTGAATCAACATCGGACAAGTCCATTTCCTCATCGTTTCTTTCATTTAGAGCTTCTTCCAGTTGTATGTTTTTTATTTCCTGTTAAATGAATTATAGCAATGCTTTTAGCATAAACCAAGTTATAAAACCCACCCGTGCGTGTTGCACATTAAATATTACACTAAATAATCGTAATTTTGTAACGGCACTAACCGCGGCTTGCTTTCTCCAGTTGTCGATATTCTTTCGCTGAGCTTTTGTAAAATGATCCCAGACTTTTTTATGGCACGCTGCAATGAATACTTTTTCAATTTGGCTGACTGAAAATATTAGAATAGCAAATTCCAATGAATACATCATGGTTCAATGTTAAAGAAAACCTTCCTCAAAATGTTTGTAAAACACTAAACGTACATTGCATTAACAGTCCTTGCATTCTTTGCTGCATCAAATCTTTGGCTTTCTGCAATTCTTCTTCATACTGAGCTTTTTCATTCAAAAGTCTTCGGACATGGGAATTTGTAGATTGAATCATGGAATAGAAAGTATTAGCATTTCTTTTCACACAATCTCCTCGATCTAGCCACGTAATTAGTACCTGGACGGCTTTGATAAAACTTTCATCTGCAATCATCAAATATTATCCAGGGTAAAGAAACTTTCTCCTATGGAATGTGAGGAGGTATGTGAAAATAGCAAATTCATACCTTGTAATATCTATAAATCTATATTTACTATACCTTTAAGTTTCTCAGCGACATTTAAAGCCTCGTGTTCGGAGTAATGAACGACAGGCGGAGGACTAGGCGGAAGTAATCTTTCCTGTTCGATTCTGACTCGGTGCCTTTGTTCTCTCATTAATTGTCTTTGTCGACATTCCCATTCATAAAGGTCATCTCTAGCTTGAGCATAATCTACGTGCAGTCTTCCAATATTAGCAGCATCACTATTACTACCAATGCGAACTCTGTACCCTGACAAATATATAGCGTGTTCAACGTATGAATCAAGTTCGAAGCGTATGTGGCAAAAATTTTTCTTGCTCATTCGAATAGTAGTGATTTCTCCACATCTTTCAAAAATTTCTCTGATTATTTCATCGGTAACATTTTCAGGTAATCCTCCAACGAAAACAGTTCGACATCCTGGGGGTATTTCTCTTGTTGTTGGCGGTGGAGCAGATGGGTTAGGCGGGAATAGAGTACAAGATTTACAATGGATGATTTCTTTAGTTTGCTGAGGTTGTGGAGGAATATGGATTCCAGTGGCTGGAGAAACACCGACATTCATACCTGGTGAACCTGCTGTAGGTGTTGTAGTATTGGGAATAGTAGGGATAGTTAAAGCAGGATTATTCGTGGGATTGGGAACGTTGACAATGGTGTGCCCATGAGCATGGTTCATATCCTGTCCATTGACAGCACTAATGATTCCATAGAGCATATTCGGTTCTATCAAGGGAGGTGGTATTCCCATTCCCATCACTGGATAGCTCATACCGGGCATATTGGGGAGTATTGGATTTGGCCAATTCAAATGATTTGGTGAGGGTCCGTGGGATGTATGAGGAGATATCGGGGATGGCGGTCTGTGACTCAGACTGTGGGCGATGCATTTATCTTTTCCATCGTCAGAAGAATCAGGGGAGACCATTTTTTTCTGCTGTGGAGGTGGCTGTGGAGCGATTGACGCTGCTGTCATGATTGGTACTCCGATTCCGATTCCCACAGGTCCGCCTACTATTCAATGTAAATAATTAATCATAATAGTTGCTTGTACTTCCTGGAGTGTACATTATTTAATACTGACAACTGTCCATGCAGTGTTAAGAGTAGGTTGATACTATTGGCTGTCTATGCCATACATATTTAATGCATTGTGGTACACTCACAAAGCATACCTGCACCATGGGCTGCCACCATCCCAATAGGCAACGGACCCAGTGAGACTCCTGGATGATGATGAGCTGGATCTGAAAATACATAAACGATGTGAGAAATAAATAAACAATCACCTTCTCTCTCTCTCTCTCCTGTTTCTATTATTCGTAAGTCCAACTAATGAATTGTTCAGTTCATTCCTCTAGAAAAAGAACATCCGTGGCACACAACAGGCAGGACAAGTAATTACATTGCGGCTTACAATTACTTACACTGCTGCAAATCCTAAATTCATTTACAACTGGCAAACTTCCAGCAGTCTTTCAGCTTTGTTTCCCCACCATTTGACGTTAACTTTATCACACCACGTACAACATAAACTACGACAAGATATCATTCAATTGAAAACTATAATTTTTTAATAGCTCCACTGATGTCATTCTCAGGAGAAGAAAGAGAAATGAAAAATTAGTTGCTAAAGGCTAGGTAATTATTTGAAAACATTTCTGTAAACTCTCCTTCAAAAGCCCGAAAACATGGCAAAGAGTTAATTTGTTAAATCAAGTGAGATTGCCAGATTTGTGGGATAAAATGAAAAGGCACAATGTGTTTGTCGGTAAGATAATAAACTTACTCATTGTTTGAGAGAGCGCAGTCCTACTCAACACAGGTAGCTGTGGAGTTGGGAGAATGCTGTTTATGAACAGAGAGGTATGTAGAGTTATCTTTTGATGTTCTTGTAGTTCACGTTCACAAAAGGAAGGAAGAGTAGCAACATGATTGAGGTGGAGTGTATGTTGAATTAAGACGGATTTTGTAGTAGGTGAAGAAATAAAATTCGGTTGAAGAAGGGCAGGAAGGCTCCCTTGTTCCGAGGAGGAAATTCCTGCCTTAAAAATTCTCCCTTTTCATCCTCCTCGTAGTCATCGTCATATCCCGATTTCCAATCTAAAAATAGAATATTTAATACATGAGAAGCTGGAGGCAGCACATCTTGCTCAACCGAAGACCACCTAAATTACTATAGGTATGCAGGATGTACAAGTAATATATGTTATGCAGAAATTCCTGCCAACTAGTATTATATTATGTATTGCGAAGTCCTAGTAGTATTTAGTAGTCAAGATATAAAGTAGGTTTCACTTTACAGGCAGCCGAGTCAAGGAAAACGGTGTCTTGCTATAAACTCCCCTGTTTGTAAGTTACCGAAGTAAGAAAAGAAAAATTACAGCTTACTCTCTAGTTACAGTTGCAACACCGAAGCTGTAAGAGCGAGTGTCGAGAAAATGTCTTGAAGTAGTTCGCAAGCTTTCATTGCCAACACAGCACATTTTAGTTTTAGTAGTAGAAGATGCATACCTATTTGTCTTGCCTAGTGTGTACAAGTCAAGTATTTCTATCAACATTAAATGTGTTGCTCAACATACAATCTACTAGAACATAATACACTGAACAAGCGGTATGCATAACATCAAATTGAAGAAAACAGTTCAATATTTGATACTGCAGTATCTAGAGCATGTTGAGTTTTACCGTTGATCCTTACCTAACACAGGGAGTGACTGAACCAACCTAAAAGAACCGATTGTGTGACTGTGACCGGTGTAATTCCAACATCCAGGGCAATGTAATATCATAAGGCCCGCAGACATTTTCATACCATTTGTATGCTACTAATATTATTACATCCTTTCTACATTTTACATCGTAGTACAAAGTTTTGAATTGGTTTGGTCCTAGAGCTCAGGAGAACAGAACATGAAAATAACCAACCTTGTTCAACAAAATAAGACAGAAACAAACACAGGGAACCAACAAAGTGAGAAATCACAGTATGTCTGACAGACAGACACACAAGAAACACACTGTCCAATCCAAACACACATGAGCAAAGACATTCTCAAGAGGCTACAGTCACATCAAGAATGTAAATGTAAACTAACACCAACTAGGGCAAAGTTTGTTTTTCTACACTTTGTGATCTCTATAATAAAAAAAACCATCCTCGCTAATACCATATCTATATAGCATATACGCGCATAGCACATTAAGCTATATATATCTATAACGCCCTAAGATAGGATGCGACGACTCGCACAATAGACAGAAAAAACGCTGTCGTCTTCTATGAACTTCTTCCTTTCCTACAAAAAATCAACTGCAACTACAATTTCTATTTATTTTACCATCCCAAAAGAGATTATTGGACTAAAACCATTCTTTCCATTCAGGAAAGTTTCCGAAGATCTGCTAAATTTTGTTGACATGGGAAATAACATTGGATCCTGGGAGGCATACATTGCCATTAAGGATGGAGACCCCACTAGACTGACAAGTCTGATTTCGGGGAAAATAAATCCAAATGTCAGATTTAGAGGCGACACTTTGTTAACAACAGCTATCACAAAGAATTTGCCGAGCATTGTTAAACTTTTATTGAGTAAAGGAGCTAACCCCAACCGAAAAAGTAAACAAAACGGAAGAAATGAAACTCCTTTAATCACTGCGACTCGCTACAAAAATTTTGAAATTGTTCGCATGCTAATGGACAATGGAGCGGACTTACAAGGAACTAATTTCTATGGGTAAGTCGTAGTTTCCCTTTTCCTGCTTCGCTGAGTGTTTACACAATAAATATTTTTCATGATCCTCTTCAACGGCTTGATGGGCATATAGAAAAACCTAGTTACCACTATATTATCATCTAATAATATAACAGTCTCAACGCTACAGGAAGGAGTTGAATTCACCAACTTTTATAATATCTAACTACATAAGTAAATGTTTTGTTTACACAGACACGATGCGATTTTTCAAGCTGTCGTAGAGAATGCTTTCGAGATACTGGAATTTTTCCTTGAAAAGATGACTCATGGAAGCTCTTCACACAAAACAAAGGACGTCTGCCCTTTTCTAACAGCTTTGAGAGATTCCTCAATATTCCCTTTGAAAAATCAATGTCTTCTCACACTTCTCAGATATAACTATAGGTGTAAATGTCTGATAGCCAAGAGTCTATTCATAAGCGATATAGAAGAGTATGAGCAACACAAAAGACTATACGAATCCATTATTTCCAACTCGGATACTCTTAGTTGGATCTACCTTTCTCATTGCCCTCGCATTCATTACATTTGCCACTTTAGACACACTGAAATGACATTCTCAATTACAGGGCCCATGAAATTGGCCAACTTGGCAAGAATTACTATTCGGGAAGCTATCTCTAAGGCAGCTTTGGAAAGAAAGGCCAATTTTGCAGGGCTTGTGAAACAACTTCCGCTGCCTCCAGTCACTCTCCAATTTCTCTTACTCAAAGATATCTCTAAAATTATTACTTTCCACTATAAAAGCACTAATGACGACGGTAGCACCAACATTTACAATTATTATTGTTTCATACTCTAAATCAATACGGCACAATCAAATACGTCAAAGATAAGCTTATAGTATACAGTAATTCAAAAGCATATTAAGAATTTTTTGAAATACAAACCGAAAACTGTATGTACATGAGCGCTACAATTAATTCTTCTTCGTGAAATTTCATTTCAATTATAATTGCCATTACTTTTTTAATGATCAGGTACCCATACCTAGCCTGCAACAAGATACATATCGTGCCAAAAGTCCGATTTGGAATAAGAAAGTAAATACTCTTAGTTGTAAATCAGTTTGGTTCATTAATGTTGTTTGCCCTTTTGAGAAGCTAGACTAACATGTAATAACACTAAAAGCCTCTTAATTTCAGTTTACTTTAGATCTCGATGCTAGTCATTCACAGTTTTTCACAGTTTCGCAATAACATGGTATGCCAAAGTTACATGTTCATTCACATGCTTGATGTACAAGAAAAATCAAACATTCTCATTGAGAGTGGTATTTTTAATTAAACCGTTTCATTCTATATTACGCACACATGGATTGAAAAATAGAATCACAACTTTTACAATTTCACAACAAGAAACCGTTTGTTTGTCTACTTAAATAAAATGTTGTGCTCTTAGTAGCTTTGTATTTTATGCATTACGTGATTAGATTAAGACATTGTTTTAACTTAAACTCGCATAAATATCTAAAAAATAAAGAGTTCCACTTTCTTATGGTAATACTGAGTAATTTGTTTAGAATTCCTTGCATTGCATTCTTAGCATAACTAAACATGACCAGCTTGAAAAAAATACTTACATTTTGGAGCATTTTTAAGCATTTTTCGAATTATTTATCAAACTATATGAATTGAGCCAAATTGTTTTTCTATGGCCCATGTGTTCTAGGCTCGCTAATTCCTAAACGGAGATTACTAAGAAACTGAGGAGACCACCAATGAAAATATGAAGTGTAAAAAAATCGAAAATATGTTTTATTGATAAGTACTTTTTATGCTAGTCTACAAAAGTGGGCATATAATTCGGGGTCGGGTACTTAACTTGTTTATTTTGGAAAAAAGTGTTTGTGTACTTAATAAACGTGGGTTGTTGAATTAACTTCCTTTCAGTAGAGTAAAGACAAGTGGAGGATGTTGACTACTTAAGTATGTGCATCACATTTTACTATATGGGCATTAGAGATATTGAGATAAGGTATGCACAACAACTTTCGGGACACTAAACAAAGAACTCCTTGACAAACTAATATCCCTGAAAAGACGGTTTCATATTTACTTATCTAGCTTGTCATAAAAGAGACTCCTATATAGTATTACATTTACGCTATGTGTAGTCATCATTAAGTATAGGTATATGAAAAGTAGATAGTAATAATATTGTATTTTTATTAGTGTCTGCCATGCACATTCATTGTCAATTGTGTTATTGGTATGAATTTGTATAGTAAAGAAGATTAAAAAGCTATAGAAATGCTTATTAAATGGAAAGATAATGAATATGGGGTAATCAGCAGTCTATGAATAGCTTTATCGGAAATTGTCAGCATGCATGAAATACTAATTAAAAGGGTAGGGCAGAAATACAGAAAGTATTTACTGTGATAGTTCTAAATTATTATTACCAATTTTGTAGGAAATAAGTGTTGGCTTTGTGACAAAAGCTACCAAAGAAATATCAGAATCAACACACCTCTATATATTATATACATCCTTCGAAGAATGAATTTAATTACCAATATAATCAACTCATTAGCACTACTACGGTGTCACACATATGCACGTCTAATGTGCGAAGTTGAGTTTCAGTAGGTCTGAAGTTCATTAGCTCAATAATGCCTGTTAAAAAGTTTTAAAATACAACTCTGTATAACAACTGTAGTTCCAGACAAAGGAGAATAGTTAGTTAAATTTTCCCAGACATGAATAAAATTGATAGCATAGTTTACTCAGCAGAGCATACAATAGTAGTAAACAGTAAAGAGTTAGAGCACTACATACAATAATAAATATCTGCATCAAGAACTGAACATTGAGAGTCAGAGTGTGGTTGTTGAGAGTTTGAGAGTACGTAGCAGAGGCAGCAGAGCAGAAGAAGAACGAAAACGAACTATATAGCGGCGATAGCAGACAGAATTTGGTTGCATTTATTTACATCAAGCAAACTGTTATAGATCGAGACAAGTTGTGAAGAAACCAAGTTACGTTTCATCTTATCCTTAACTTTATTTATGCAAACATAAGTAAGTTAATGTTCACATAAAAAATTGAAGTTGTATATTTCTGTGATAGTTATTGTGCTACAGAAAATTACAGCTGATTGGAGTTTGATTGCGTTGATTGTGTTAGTTTAGCTTGAGCAACGAAGAGTGACACGTATTCACTACCCATTAGTACACGTAGATAGAATAGTGATGTGGCAAGGATATTTATTTTCTTACCTGGACAGAAGTTAATAGGAAGGAGAGCAGCTGATCCCCGGCATTTCTATCGTGACGTTGTGTGATTGTGTTGTTGTCTTCACATTGTTGAAAAGGAAGGTAGAGACAACGAACTTATTTTCTTGGTTTATAGAAATTAAAATTAGTGTTGCAGTTTCATCTTTTATATTCACACAGGAGCTAGGTCACGTAAACGACAACGCGACTAGTCAGCAACTGAAACACTTTCTCCACGGGCACTTTTGCAAACATAATCCGAGGAAAAAGCAGGGAGAGGAGACGAGAGCGAGGGAAGACCATAGCAAACAGAGTACGAGTACCAGCAGCAGAAGAACTCAATTTAACATTTACAGTATTGATCCATTCCAGAGAGAGCGTTTGAGACTTCCAGAGTTCCCAGGCACCCAGGAACTTTCTTCAGGGCTCAAGATATAGATACACGCATACACACCGATACACGTTTGCTTTCCTGTGAAGCAGACGAAAAGCTAAAGCAAAGTAAGTACCTACCGCCTACCTATACTATTCTAATATTGCTAGAGGCACTTATATGCATATTTCCAGAGATATCCTAAACTAACAAAACGTTCCAGCAGTCTCCAATGTCTCCATGCAATAGATAGCAGCGTATACTTACGAGATACATTTGCATTCCATTAATGTGTCTCAATGTATTCAGGATGATATTGTACATATTATATTAATGCCTGGTTGGCCTGGATAGGTAATTTCCTGATATTATAGCCATTGTGTGGCAACCCGTCTAAACTAAAGTATCTAATGTACTACCATTATAGGTGCTCCAAGTGTCTTGTTCAATGTAAGACGTAAGAACACAAGAGACACATAAGCTCCGGTCGCAATTTTCGGTTTCACTGACGCTCTGACAGAAACGGTGACATAGTACCAAACTATATCAATAATACAATCATATCATATCATATATGTATCAGACAGTCATACCCTCATACTAGGTCTGAGTACCATCATGCAATAAAACGACAACCATTGATAAGTCAGTGTCAAGCCATACATGCAATTCCCTTATGCCTAAATCCTACCAACTGCTGCTCTGACTTTAATATTTACATATCTACAAAATATCTACTACCTTCCTATACGTACATACCGTAATTTCTAGAATAGTCGCCGTAAATTGGGCTAAATATAAACGAACTAAACGAGGCTATTCCTAATTAATTAGATAAGTACCTTCATTTGATGTGTATCGATTTCAACCTCCATTTTCACCAGTAAACGCTAAATAGATGTAGAGTGGACAACTAAAATCGATACTATTTCATCATTATGTTTAGCTAGCTACTAATTAATGTAGCCAATACTACAGAGTGAAAGTTTTCCTTTTCCCTTAAGCTTCAACACATATAGTGTGTGTATAAATCAACACTTAAGAGTTCTAATGAGATTTCTATTTTGAAGCCTAAATTCCATATAAAACTTTCACGTTTAAAAGCAGGACGCGGTGAAAATTACATGGCTCTCCCATTATACAAACATGCAGCTTAAATGGTGAAAGTCATATGAGGCGCCACTTTATAAGTACCCTGTACCCCGGTATGTAGTACGCGCTGCATTATTTCTTGTTTATATTTTCTGTAGGCAGTACAATTTCACTCTTGAGTTAGATCGTAAATGAGATTTTCTATTTCTAGAAAAATCAATAGCTGGAAATACTGATGTCATTATATGTGAAATATAATAATGACCCCGCAGTGATGGGATATACTAAAACGATGATTTTAACATCAAAGAGCAATTCACTTTATGTAAGCGAAGGTATTTAAGTAACTTTTGGTTGTTTAAAGAGGTAGCAAAACTATTTTCTACGCAAGTCTGATTTATCCAGTGAACCACTGCTGGTAAATACGGTAGGTACTGTTGGCATTTTTTGCAGACTCCTTGGCTACATTTTTCACTTGTCTTATCTAATATTTACAAGGAACCAACAAGATAAACCCATTACGTACATAGAACACGAAAAAGGCAAATATCTTTTGAGTCGCTTACTTTTGTATTGTAAATTACTGAACCGCAGAGAACAGAGTAGAACTCTATAGATGTTGATGTATAATATGGTACTTATGTATTATGTATCACGTTGTATGGTAACACAACACAACTCTTCATCGGGAAAGACTTCTGTCTGTGGAGTTTGACATGAGAATTCTCTCTTTGTCTGGGTAAATAGTATGGTTAGACACTATACACCGTCTATGCTACTTATATGGTCTAGATGCTTTACGAATCACAAGGAATTTAGCTCCGTCCACACGTAGATGTTAATTTACTGGTCTTGCCCTGTATAGTAACTTTTATCTTTTTGCACGTACTAAGTTATAGCTGAAAGCACATGCTCTAATGAAATAATTAGTACTTTTACACACCACTCCATACAATGCTTCAAAAAGTAACGGCAATTTAATTAAATTTTTACAGGTCTGTAAGCGAGAAAAAAGTAGTTTATGAGAGTGTCCACCGTATACCTTTGTACGCAGTTTGCCAAACGCTACTTTTCATTGTACCCTAAAATGGCAGCGAAAGATACCCTTTTCCTTTTTGATGTTGATGGAACCCTGACACCTTCTCGCCAGGTAAGTTCGTAAATTATGCAAAAGTTATTCAATAAAAACTGAGTGAAAGTAGCTTTTACTTTTAAGATATTGAAGCATTTCGTCCTGAACTATATCCTACTTCAACAAACGAGAATTTTTAAGTGTGTTTACGTGTGAGTCTAGTGTGAGTACAACCTATAGATTTACTCTTCATCGCACTTCTAGCCGTATTTAATTAATAGGTTAACCTTTCTCACTCGTGACATGACTAGCTATGTCATGACAAAGTAATATTTTCATTTAGGTTGAAAGTCTTCTTACGTTTGCTTTTTACACAAACAACGAACGCTTATAGAGACATTTGCAATCTTCTACGGTTTCTGAGGAACAGTTATATTACTTGTTGTACGTATTATACTATTGTACATTAATCACTGGAAACCATTTCTGACTGAAGCCATGAAAGTGTCTGGAACCAGACAAAGCTACTTACATAGCTTCTACTTGTAGAGGTATAATAAATATGAAAATAGAGAGCCATTTAGATACATATAGCTAAAAATAAGTATTCATACTTGCACAACTAACTCACAGACTAATATCTACCTATACAGGTTTGTTGAAACTTGAATAAAGGTAGATTTTATTGCTCAATTTGCTTTTACTGAAGTGACTCCCACTATCGCTCGGCCTAAAGTATAGTTCCTGCCTATCAATAAATTATTCATTCGATTTTATGCTTCTTATATCTGCACATTGTAAGGACAGAGTGTTATTTCATTATTAGCCCACTCTGCTGAAGGATATTCTTATAGGATGCTCGTGAAGAGACTACTAAATTAGATGTATTGATCAAGTACTTCCTTAGACAGATACTAGAACGTTACCAGTCAGTCGATAAATTTATCCGCTTCCTCCCATGTCTTAAGAAAATGCTGCAAACACCACGAGAACCTATTTCACTCCATGAACCTCTTCAATTGTTTCCTTTGGTGAAAGTACTGTCTTTTAGAAAGATCACGGCACGGTTATCTAATAAACCATGAACTCCATTTCCTTGTCTTGTACCATATAGTCCATTCAGCACAACATTAAATTTACAAGCCGAATCCTACCAAAGTTGTGGGAATTTTGGTAGTATCTTTTTATCCTATTTTCTCAACACAACTGTTTTTATGGCACATAAGGCTACCGGTTGCTTTCACCGAGAACTTATATAGAAATGAGAATGTTTACTTACAATTAGGTTATAGTAATGTATGTAGTTGTAGTACAAGGCATGCATGTATATGTATCTTCTATATCCTGTTAATCTTACTTTGTGTGTGCATGGTTTAAGTAGGCTTTATTATTTTTGTCAGTAGTTCAGACAGATTAAGGTACTTTTTAACTTGTTTCCTAATACCTGGAAAGCGTAACGAGACTTACATATAAACATGTCTACTAATAGATATTTACGTGTTCTGTAATAATGAAAATCGTGGGGAAAAGTCACTACATATATATAACAGTAAGCATATATTTATAATGCTTATATGAATAATACAATTTCTGAGATGAGAAAATGAATGCTGTAGTAAATGAGATTACCTTTTGAAGCCAAAACTCAATATAAAACTTTCACTGAAACTTTCACTGTCTAGCGCCCCATACTGTGTATGTATTCATTGGTCTACTTTTAGATCTCAATAGGTAGTGGATAAATTGAGTTTGCATGTTTACTTCACATAGCAATATAATTTAATGTCTAATACATTTCATTCAGGTAATAGATCCTGAATTTTACAAGTTCCTGCGTAATGATGTTCGACCAAAAGTACATATAGGAGTGGTTGGAGGCTCCGATTTAGGCAAGATCATGGAGCAAATGGGGGGAAACCAAGGTATAAAATTTCTTTCATGCACTTTCTATAGTATAACGTATTAGATATAAGTAAATAATATGGATTTCATAGTGGTATGGAATATAAAAGCCTTATAGTATGTAAGTATTTTGTGAATAGTCTTAATGCTATAGCATGCCATGATATAACTTGATTTATTAGTCCCCAATGTTTATTTTCTTTGAATCCAATTTTTCTCAGTCATTATATCATGGAGAAGAAAGATGTAGGATCTACAAATGTAGGTCCTTAATGACAGTGAGGATAATGATATACGGTTTTGTATGGATTGATTAGCTCTGACGGAGTTCGATTATGTTTTTGCCGAAAATGGTCTTGTCGCTTACAAGAATGGAGAGCAAATCGGGATTGAGTCTATACAGAATTTCATGGGGGAAGAAAAATTGCAAAAGTTTATTAACTTCTGCCTTGCCTACATGTCAAAAATCACTTTGCCTTGTAAAAGAGGGACATTTATTGAGTTTCGCAATGGGATGATAAATGTGTGTCCTGTTGGGCGATCTTGCAGCCAAAAGGAACGAGATGAATTCTTCCTATACGATAAGGTGGGTATGTTCCAGTGATAACCACTACTATTGCCTAACGACTTCATTTTATGGAAGAATTTATGGCTTTTTGAAGACCTAGTGTTTATGGTAATGGAGTTATAACTGATTCAGAACATTTTTTTGTTTCTATCTACAGGAAAATAAAATTCGGGAGAAGTTTGTCGATGCTCTCCAGAAAGAATTTCCTGACTTGGGTCTGAAGTTCTCTATTGGTGGGCAAATTAGCTTCGACGTGTTTCCTCATGGATGGGACAAAACCTATTCCTTAAAATTTCTTGCACACTATTCCAAAATCCATTTCTTTGGAGATAAGACAAAACCTGGAGAAAATGACTATGAAATATTTGAGGACTCAAGGACGATAGGACATGCTGTTACCAGTCCAGAGGACACTAAAAATAAACTGCAGCAATTACTTGTCTCAATGAATTAAAGTCGCAATTGGTTCCTATAAGTTATTATTTGATTGTCGAATTTACAATGCAGTATTTATTTATGATTAAATACAATTTGTATTCATTGCTCCTTATTATTCCATTTTTATGTTACTGTTATTGATTTATGCGTGAAAAACGACAGCGCAATTTTTATGTACAAACCGGCAGAAGCCAACTAACCATGTAATTCTGATATGATTTTTCAGTACCAATAGATACGATCTAACAAAATGAGATTAGAATGATAATTCGTGCCGATATGTTCACGGACGGAACCCATACGTCATTCATTGTCTGTGGGCACGTTAGTTTTAGTGCCCGGTAATTGGACAGCGAATTTTCGGAATAGGATGCTTTCTACAACTTATAACTTGTCAAGTCGATAAACTGATTCGCACGTACTACTTTCACTAACTAATGATCGAGATACACGATTTCACACAAAAAGTGAGGTAATTTATCCTGCTTCGTTAAGCTATAAGGTATTGAACGGACAGCAGTAGGGATATAATATTATTAGGCTCTGAATTGGTGATGATTATGCAGCTTATGACTATGGTCTGGCAGGATTCATTGCACTACTTTCCCTAAAATAAAAGTTGTCATGGGTATGTCTGCTAGTTAGTTAGCAAAGGAAAACACGAAGAAAGTTACACATCCGTTTACAGATTTATCACCGTCACAAACTTTCCATTATCCTATTTCCGTCTGACACATCAAACATAGAGCTTTTAGATACGCCTACAGTAGGCAGTAGTAGATACTTTCTTATTTTCATATTTTCTCAGATCTAACATCCAACTGACAGTAGTGCCTCTGACTCACACATAACCGTACGACAAAGTCCTGCAGACAAATCATTTTTTAGTTCTCACACATTTTCTGTGAAATGCCTGGAGGACAAAGATTTACGCCATGGCAAAGCATGAGAGCTTACGAGTCTCAAACGCAAAAAATTGAAAATAATTGGTTCATCAAACAGCGAAACGTAACGATATTTTTGCAACACTTGTAATTACAATTTACTTTACTGGAAAATGTACTTTCTTCTTAGCTGTTTTAACACTGAACATTTTCTTCCAACTAGAAACCTAAAGAACCAGAAGAAGGGGTAATCTACGCAGTCGCTGACGTTTGCGTCCCTTTCTTAACTTATTACAACAATGGAAAATGCAACGAGTGCTGCAAGACACCGTATGACTACAACTTCTTCTTTTGTGAGGGGTACGACCAATCACTCTTTCGAGACGACAGAAAACACGTTCATCATTATTTACATAATGATAAAGAGGTGATTTGCGTATTTTATTTGTAGATAACTTGTCAACTGAATTGAATTTTCAAAGGATAAACTTGGGAAGTATATATCTTAAGTTTGGGTTGCTTGATTTAGAGGGAATGATTTCTTGAATTTTAACAGGAGGAATATCCTTGTCGTACGGTTACTCTTTCATCGAACAGCAACTATGGACATCGTCCTAAGATTGACCCCATGCTCGCCATGGGAAGGAAAAAAATGTTACATACATTTTATCGTAATGGGGGAACTCACCCTTGCATTAATGCAAACGGATACGAAACTGTCAAGCTGAATCCACCTTGGAGCTTTCGTTATAATGCAGCATTTGGCTACACGTACAGCCCTCCAAAACAATAAAATCCAATGTTTTTGTTGTTTAAGCTGTCAATATTTTAATTAATAAAATAGTACAGTCAGTGCACATAGGTACAATATTATTCACAATGCAAACATATACATACAGTAGAATGTAAAACACTATTCAATACAGTGTACAAGAAACAGATTGAGGTATCATCAATCAATTTTAAAAACCTACCAATTCACAAAAATTTTTGTTTGTATTTTCCTCTGTCGATGATATTTCCTGATTAAACCCCTTATTATTGAATACGTAAACATGAAAGGTTTAAACTGATTTTTTAACTATAAGTCATTCCTTGGGTTATTTTAAAGCTCAAGTTTATTTGTGGCAATTCTTAGCCATCAGAATGCAGTGCAATTCTTACTGATTGATAATACCGATGTAAAAATTTACAAACGCTACATCTACAAATTGTATCTATAAAAATTCTATCTGTATATAACATGCAATCATTAAAAATCGTCCAAACTTTAGATTACTTTAAATTATTTGAGAATCATTTCGAAATAGAAGCTCTGTTTGACAATCGAAGACATTTTGGACAACTTTCTCGTTTTGAAAAGCAAATGTGATGGAAGACAGCGTGACAAGCCGAGCATTGATGAGTCGCAGGGTCAAATGGAAATATTACATGACTATTTTCACATATTTCACAAATGAATCCTTTTCCGTGGCATGTCTGAAAAAGCAATAACAGATTTAATGTTGAGGCAAGGCAAACACGTGATATAAAACTAATATAACGTAGATAGGATAATTTTTGCTTGCTCTTGACTCAGCCACTGAGTGAGTAAATTGGAATAAAAGTAGTTCTTTAAAACATAAAAATATCAGTATAGGTCAGTAATAGTAGTGTAAAGCATAACAATAAACATAACTATAGCATACATATAGCAGTTTGAATTTTAGTTATACCTGGTGTAGGCAGTACATAATTCTATTGAAACATAATTCTAATATGATTTTGATTTTTAAAACCAGAAATTCGCCCGAAAAATTACTTACTTCGCATTCGTCTTTTATATGTTTTAAAAAACCCGAATGAATTTTCTCCAAGAACTTAATCAGAGCTCCGTTTTGAATATCAATTAAATCTTGCAAAGAATACATTTTGGAGTCTTCGACAAAATGCTGTCGAGCTTCAAGTTTACGAAGAAGCTTTTGGCTAATTGCTTCACGACATGTCATAAAGTAATCCTTCATTATTATTACACTTTCTCTCAATCCCTAAAACGAACAGAAAAAAATAATTAGAATGCACTGCTAACTGACCCAAAAGATATTTTATGGACCACTTTACTATAGGCTAACCTTCACAATATTCAGTTCTTCAACGAAACCAAACAATTTTGGGTTAATTTTTTCTAAATGAATATTTGGTTTTCGGGCCATCAGTCCTAAAAATTGTTTAGAAGCTTCTGAAACTTTTCGTTCTTCAAAGTCCCAATTATGCAGTATTCTTGCTGGAATTTGATAAGTGGAGTTTTTATGGCAAAGTGGACAGTAATACAGTCCATCATAGTCACATCTTCTGGGCTCCATCCAACTGTTTTCTGTGGTAGTAATAATGTATTTAAATTAAAGGAGAGTAGACGGTAAAATCAATTGAGCCAACAGAAACTTACTTAATGTAAAATGAGTCTTGCATTCGGCACATTTGTAGTTTTGTGATGGTAGGCCTACTTCTGGACAAATGGCTTGAATATAGGCCGTTTCATTGCTAACTTTTGTAAAAGCACAGCTTCTATATATCTGGTTGATACACTTCTGGTGACACTGGTAGTTACAGCCTAAATAGTTCAGAAAGGATCTCGAAAATTTTATATCGTCTGCAACATATTTATCTAGTAATAGTGGCATTTATTATCTTACTTTTGCAGCGATACCAACTTTGTAAAACCGTCCATATAACTCCGGAACACTTGTCACAGTATTGTGGGTAACGGTGAAGAGGCTGCTTCTGAATTAGAAAATGATGACTATTTACAATCCGAAAGTCATCTGACACCGATTCCAAGTCATCTGTAAGTTCTTTGATATCTTGCAGTTTCATACGAAGATCAATCAAACGTTTCACCAATTGTTTTCTTTCTTCTGAGACTCCATCCGTTTCCAAAACCAAAATTCTTATGTGATTAATAGCGGATTCAAGTTCATCCACGGTAGTTAAGGAATCATCCTATTGGTATCAAAATACGCATTTATTAACATTAAACATCTGCGAGTCGTAAAATCGTAGGAACGTTTGAAACTATTACGCTATTACAACAATAGAATTACTAATACTAATATCCTTATTATCTCTATTATTACAACAAATTCTATTGTTAAAAACAATTCAATCATCTAATCACACTTACCATTGGTGTGGAAAAATAATTTTCTTCCATATCTGTTGCTGTTGTAGTGATACTTTTTGTATCATCGGAAGACCATCGTAAACTATCTTTGTCCGTTTCCTCCATAGTTTTTTCGATCTCAAGAGTTAAGATCGCTATCTCGAAGATTTAGATATAAAATTATTTACGTACTCTTTTCTAAAGTTTAGAAACCTTCCACACTGTCACTTACCGTTGCGTTTTAATTTAAAAAAATCCTACTACAAAACTTTCCTCTTCCACTAATCCAAAAACCTGTCTGTGTCCTTGTTTGTTTGTAAATGGTCTCTGTGAGTTATATTGTACGACACAAAAGTCAGCTGCTCCTTCACTTGTTTTGCTTTTGAAGAAAACGCAATTGAGTAGAACTACTCTGGATGATCAGATCAGTGTTTTGTTTGCTGGTTAATGTGCATGTGCGTTTCGAGTGTGTGGAGTCGACTTGAGAGTCGAGTGCAAGTGGACCCTGTATCATGGAATATATGACTATTACACTTTGATATTACACTCTTAAATACTTTATTTTGCGTTTATCTACATTATTATACGTCCTTCCAAGGAAGATCAAGACAATTGTAGGTTCAGATCCCAATAACATAGGTTTGCTTTGTGATTCAATCATTAATGGTGCTGTATGATCTTGTCATAATTCCTATATGGGTCCAAATTAAATGCATACACCTCTTCCTAAATGAATAATAATATTAAATTCACATGGGCTATATATGTGTACAAGTACAGATAACATGTTAAAGGATAGGGATTTAGATCACTTTTCCCTAGTTTTTGACCTAGGATGTTAGAAAAGTACAGCATTATTATAAACCATATCTAAAAATAAACACGTTTGAGTTAATTTGTTAATGTTGTTAATGCTTTTATACTGTATAAATGGTAGAAATACATATTTTTTGATGATTTTTCTATGTCAGTCCTAGTACCTAGTCCTAGTTTATATATTAATTTATTAGTATATCAGTGTTATACAAAATTTTCGAAATCTATAAAAACTGGAACTTCTTGGACTCGATGATGAGGAACTTTTTATTTCAAAGACGAATCAAACTCATACTATAAAGAAAACACAACGGGTTTATTTGCTAGAAAACTAAAACCTTATAATATAATCTACCGATATGCTATAATCAGCAGAATTGGTTAACAATTGGATTACAAACCCATGAATCTCCAAAGCTAACTTTTATCAACTAGCTTCAAAAAAATCCCCTGTAGAGTACAATTGTCCATAAGGAGTTGTAGTGTGATGAAGCGTACCATTATATTCGTACATAAACTCATAATTGTGAAGGCTGAGTGAGATTAGAGATCCCATAATATACTCATAAGGGAAGTCGAAGTATTTAACATCTCCAATCATCCTCAAATTGGGACACATGGTCAGCATAGTCTTAATACCCCCCGCAAGAGTGATATCATTTTTAAAAAGGAATCTGATAATTTCAAATTCCGGTTTTTCAGTTGTAAACCAACCCTCAATATCATCGTCATCTAAAGGTCCAACCGCTTTTAAAATTTCACGCACTTCGAGATACTTTAGATTTTTACAGTAGCAAAAGAGTGTGTGCAAGACTTCTTTGTTTTCAACGACACTCGCAGTTACAGATTTCAGAAACGGAAAGCCTTTGTCATTATCTATGACATATCCAAGAGAAGATTTGATATATTGAACACTTGGGCAAAATCTCCTGATAAGGTCTACGGAAAAGAATACTAGAGTTGACGATGCGTAGGAAACTATCGTGGTGACATCGAAATTTTCCACCTCGAGATATATCACCAATACCATTCTCTGCAATTAAAATGCAATTAGTTGAAACCAGTGACCATATTATTATTATTACTTTTAAGGTAAAGATGACTTCTGAGAGAAGAAATTTTGACAACTTATTCAGTTGATATCATTTTGATGGAGATCTTCAAGAACAAAGAGTAATGAAAACAAATGCTAAAGAGCAATAAAATGTAGATTCAGAATAATGTATTTTTGTATTACTTGGTAAAATAAGAATCCAACTTCTTCACCAATTTCATTTACGCGAACTTCAAATTCTGTCAGAGTATAAAACGTTTTTAATTCCCTGATAAAATCCAATAAAGGAAGGCAAAACGGGGATCGTATTTTTTGCATGATTTTCATATGGTATTCCGCAAAAGAATCATCAGTTATTTTGCATATAACCCTTGAAATTCCGTTTGGGCGAAAGAAAAATGCCCTCTGAGTTACCACTAAGGTAGGACAAGCCATTAAGACTGGATGATAGTGCTCGTAAAGAATCCTTGACTTCTTTATTGTTGACATATCGAAATATGCTAATCTACAATGTGTAAAGAAATGAAAAAGTAAAAAGAAGGCACGGGCAGTATTTTCCCCATTATTCATTTGTTATTCTCTTCATGAACTTTCACCAAGCTTACACCAGTATTTATACCGGAATGTCATGATGACTTTATGGTGAAAGTTTTTATAAGGGAGTTAACATTACTATAAGGACGGAGAAAGTTGTATACAGAGACTTTTGCTACAAACTAATGCTGACAGAAATTAATTTATATGTAGAAAATGTACATACAACTTAATACCATCTGACAAGAAAAAACTGAATTCTTAGCGACTATAATGACTACGTACTTCATTGTCAATGGTCTTAGCATATGTTGAGGTATTTCCACTGTGGATTGAATTTTTGACTCTTCCATTTTGATGTACTTTTTTACGTTCTGATGCCGTTTAAATAGCAACTTTAAAATTCCAACTTCTGTAATTCTTGAACCTCGAATGTCTAGATACTCCAAAGATGTGCAGCATCTTCCAACAGTTTGCAACAGAGTATCATTCGCCTCTCCATGGACAATTAATTTTTTAAGATTAAAAAATCCCTGTATGGTTTTAGAGAAATCAAAGTTTACTGAACCAACTTTGTCTTCTATCTTTCCGAAGTAAATACTCAATTCTTCTATATCTGAATCAGCTTTAGTTATACTTAAAATATCTACTATGTCCATCCACGTTTGGGGGTCCACTTTTTGAGCTTAAAGAAAAGTAATTTACAGTTATAATTTGGAAGAATATTTGACATTTTTAATTATTGTGCTAGAAAGCTTTTGGTCATCGATAATAGTTGGATGCCAAGATGGCTATATGAACTATTAAACATTTTCATACGACTTACGTATGCTGGTGCAAGGGATAAACCCAATGAAGGATGAAAAATTTGGGATAGCATCAGCTCGACGAAAGAGTTTAGTACAGTTGTTGGTAAAATCAAGACAGGTGACTGGTTGCAATGCTAAAAATAGAGAACTTTGTCTAAATTCACTCAAAGGTGTTTTATAGTAATTGGACAACCGAATCCAACTGTTCACTATCGTATTGGACAAATTTTCTAGCTTCTTTTGTTCCAGAAGCTTGTTGAGGGTGTTATCTTTGTCCTTAATATAAGCCAATTCAATTTTGTTCCTTATGCATTGCTTTTTACTGGGATATGATTCGCTTTCCTGCGTTAGTAATAAGAATGCAAATTAGAATTATCTATATACACATTGAGTAACTCAAGCATTAAATTGGACATATTGATTTTCTGCTGATTCGGCTTCCATTTTTAGCTATCGCGTACTTACTTTTCTGCCGATTGCATCTGGCCATGATAACTTGCGAAGAGCTAGCTCATATAATGAGGGAAACTCATTTCTTCGGGGCATTTTATTCCAATATGGAGATTCGTACAATCGCACAGTAAAGGGTTCAAATATATTCTAGAAAGTCTAGATGGGTGTATTTCTGCCACCAAATGACTGACAAGATGACATGTTCTTGTCTTACAACACAAGATTACAGGTTTTTGTTTTTCCACCCCATTTCATAGCAACATAACAAGAGAGAAGACTTATTATTATTCCCTGATTTTATGCATCAAGAAACTTCTCGACTTTCTGTGGACTTTCTCTATAGTATACCTCAAAAATCTCAATTTCATGTTGCGTTTCTAAGAAAGTGTACAGACCACAATCGGTTAAAATCTTTTAATTTATTGGCACCTACGTTAGTTCACATCTCTTTTTATTTTATACGTACGCATTTACATTTACTTTAATTAACACAAAGATGTATTGAACACATTCAGACCTATCACCCATTACTACAGTAGAAAATTTCATGCATTAGAAAAGTTACTGTAGTAGAATAGTTACTGCTACTGTGCCTTATTGCACTACGATTATGGTAACATTCGGCGAGGATTCAAATACGTTGAAAATAGATAATTGCTTTTTTTCAATTTACTACATAAATATGACATAGATACCAGAAAATTATTAACACTTGATATTACTGTTTTGGAATACCAAATACTTACAGTTCACCAAAACAGAATGAATATGTGTCAATGTGAGAGCACTGACTCGGCATTGTGTTTTTTCAGATTTATATACTGATTTGCTTTTTTGTGAACTTTCGTATTATCACTTCCGGATTAAAATTAATATAATGTAAAAATATTATTCCAATCAGTCATGAAAAATGCAGAATGAAATTTCGCGTACTGACAACTGACAACTTTCGCATCAACAACCATAAAACGCGCGAAAGACAGTAGCTGTAACTTTCTACAGCCGTAACTTTTGTTACATGCGTTTCCATTACTATTTTGCAGTAGTAAAATTCATTGACAGTAATTGAAACTATGACTCACTGATTAACGTACATATACGTAGAGTTACTATTAAAAAATTCTTAGCTTTTCACATCATATGGCTACATTCACAGAATATGGTTTGGTTGAGCCTAATCATAATCAAAGAATTGCACATCTCTGACGGTATGTTTATCAGCATAAAGGTGCCTTCCGCTCTGACCAGCCTCTCTATTTAAAGCGTTGGTCTCAGTGGATCTCTGAGCCATGGCCACTGTAAGACTGCGTGCCCAATGCATAGCTCGATACATACTTAGCTGACGGTAGTTAAATAATTTGTCCCCTCGGGCATCAGAAGCGAATTCAAAATTATCGTCTAGGTACAACATTTCGCGATAGCTGGTCATAAGTGTTTTCTTAGAATCTCCAAGTTGAGGCTTAAAGGTGACTTTTTTCTCTTCTTTTTTGCCCAGCTTCTTAGCTAATGCTTCGGCTTCAGGATTGTAAAACATATCAGGGTTGTAAAATTCGGAAATTAAGTCAGGGTCGTAGTCGGGATGGGAGACCAAAGGTAAAGGCTGTCTTCTGGATTTCCATTGTATAACTCGATAGATATTGTCAGGGTCTCTTGATCGACATAGACCTGCAAACCTACTCCACAGATTGTGACCTGCAGTTATTCCAATCATTGCCCATGTTTCGTCAACAAAATCATTATCAGAGTCCAATTCTTTAGAAGTATTTAAATTATCATGAGATCTTTGATAGCATTCTTCTGCCTCCCATAGTTGTCCTTCGCTTAACAGTATCTTCCCCATCTCATACTGCGCAGCTCCAGCAGTATCAAACAACTTGTTATCTTCAGATATTTGCAGTTGTTTATTGAATTGCTCTAGAGCCTTAATGGTATCTCTTTCTCTAGAAAATTATTAACTTGTCTTTGAAAAATGGTACCAATACTTTTGACTAGCTTAGCTTACAAATTGAATGAATTCTACACATGTATACCTATCGTAGCATACTCCCATATTATTCATTGCCACAGCTTGAGTCACAGTATCTAATTTTACCAAAGAACGGTCATGGAGGTCTACAAAGTACGGAAGAGCCAATTTTATCTCTCCTACATCGAATAGTAGTCTTCCATACCGTAGAATGGACGTAAATAGTGCCGTAGGATGGCGGACTTTAAAAAATCAGTAAATCAATCCAGTTAGTTATATTTTTTGAAAAATATTATGAATTAGAGTAGCAAATAACCTTCGTGTGCCAACGTTAAGGCCTTTTCGGCCCAATCGCATGCCATTTTATCAGCATTGTTATTGTCCTTTTTGTTACTTCTAGAAACCACTTTTTCTTTAATAATATTTTCAGCGATATTGAAATACACTTCGTGAAGCAAGGTGGTTGCAAAAATGTACAAAGGCATCGCTGAGGATGATATAGTTTCGTAGGCTGAAAATTCCAAATTATTATACAAGATAATTTAGCCCTAACAATTTAGAAATACATTATAGATCCCTCTAATAATTTCTCATGACGTTACCTTTCCTTAAACCCTGAAGAGTGACGGGTTTGGCTATTTTAAAACTTGCAACATCATGTTTAAATTGCCAGACTCTATGGAAATTTGATAGTTCTCGACATGCATCAAGGTTACTTAAAATTACATCCGTTGCATTATCTGTGAAGTTGTTATACAGAAGTTAATGTATGTACATATTCTTCAAAAGGAAATGGAATGGGCATAACGTCCTTAAGATAATATTATACCAAAATAATCCGGAAAACCATAAGCGATGCAAGCCATCACACAATGAGCCTCGGCAGCAACCCTTTTATAAAGCTGATGAGGATCAGAAAAATCCACAGAGTGACAAACCTCGAGGCAGCTCTCTATAAATTTTATGGCTAACCATGCATCATGATACTCCATGACTAGTTTCTCAGCTAGGGTCTTCCTTAAATCCATTCCGAGGTCTCTTTTACCTGTTTAAAGCAAACAATGAAAATCATTGATTTCTATTCCTCAATAAATCACTCAGAATTTGCACGTATTTATCATTGTAGTCCAATAAGTAATATTGTTCGGCTTTCCGAAATAGAGTTTACCCATAGCTATCAGTTGTTCACATTCTTTTAATGTAGCTGCTATCAGGGTAAGTTTGTTCTTTTCTAATAAAAGATTCCTTCCTTTTTCGTGTATTTGTTCCAGCACAACAATTGCATTGATTTCTTCCACTACTTGGTGATACCCTTCATCAGTCAACGTGCGAAAGAGTAACGCATGGTACGGATATTTTTGTCTAAATAAGGAGATTTTTAGAATTCTCATTTGGTAGAAAGTGGCATTAAGATTTCTTGGGATTGGCAGTAACTTACTTTAAAATTTCCTCTTGAGAAAGCACTGGAAGCTTTTCATACAACTTTTTGTACCTTCTTTGAAAATGAATATCTACTTCTTTCATGTTCCATTTAGCTGTAGGGGCTGGAGGAATCCCTGGAATACCTCCTCCAAGATATCTCTTCATTATCGACGGTTTCTGAGTAACTTTAATAAGTATAGCTAATGAAATGTATTTATTAATCGTTCTTCCTTTAAAAAGGAAACTTGAGTTAAGTTTTTTTTGCACGAAGCCTCACAAATCCCCAATTACCAAGAAATCAAATCAAAAAGCAAACGAAAGTCGCCACTGAAAAGTAAAAACGCGTTATATATCTGGTGAAAGACTGGAGGACTACTTTCACCAGCGAAAGTGAGCAAAAGTATACAAGCAGAATGAAAATGTTAGTGAAAAATTAATTTATTACTTTTTGTTGTATCAAACTTTTGTTGTTGTGTTGTCAATGAGTTCAAGTAACCTAAGAAATGAATGGACACAATAAATTGAGTATAATGATTTTATTCCGTCAAAAATGTTCCTCACAAAAATTCCACACGTTCTTTTCAATTGAGCTGTGACTTTGGCTACAAATCTCTATATGATAGGGGTGAGACTAATGCAGTCCATTTGACAATGGGGTAAACATTAGTGTATGGATGCAGTGGAGTAACAATAATAATATATTATGTATTTTGTTTATGTACATCATAGTTTGCTCTCGAGACTAAGTTCACATTTTCAGTTACGTAGTTTATTCGTTTACGGGGCACGTTCACCTGTCTACGAATTAGTGTACGTAGGTATAATATATTCTGTATCTATAGCATAATAGGTAATGTCAGCTCTGAATGTTATTAGACTTCTTTTTATTAGACACTGTATCTTCTTACAATCTACGGCTAAGACATTTGATTAATTTAGACAATTTTTACATTTAATCCAATTTCCATCTAAACGTTGACTCTCGATCTTCAATTTGACATTTCCAATTGCTCTTTCAAATTATTTACTCTCGTATTTCGAAGTTACTACGCTGCATTTCTTCGTCTGATTCTCTTCCATTTGTTTCCTTTTGCAGTCACGACTTGGAGGTCGATGCAGTATAGTTCAGTAGTTTAGATATCGTTAAGCGTGTCCTTGATTATGTACAGGGATACATGTTCATCAATTATTTCAAAATTATTATATTATGCATTTTATTCGACAAAATACTATGTAATACCCGACTTGTCTATGAATACACATCAGACACACTGTCTTAAAGTAAATGTAATAGTTGGTATTCTTATTGTTAAAATTCTTCAGTTAGGTACGTATTACAACTATCAAGCACACTAGAGACAATCTTTTATATTCTTTTAGTAGGTAAACTTACAGTATGTTATATACGGTACATTCATTTATCTTTTTTCATCATAAATTCATCCATATCGAAAATCAAGAAAACAAAAAATTGCTAAAGTCAGATTGCAAAATATAATTCACAGTTAGTAATTAGTAGCTGTTAAGTATACTTAGTAAATTGTTGCAAAAACGCAAAATATAATGTTTAGCCAATTAAATTTTAGTTTTAGTAGTATTAGGTACACCTCAATAGTCACATTCGAACAGTCCAAGGTAGACAAATCATACAGGTAATATTTAGTAGTGGTAAGTACCACATTGAATTTTCTATGGCAGAAGACATACAGAACACTCATAATTTGTTTAATAGTTAGAGGTACGAGCAGACACTACAACAGATCTACTACAAGAGACATTACAATTCATATAAATAGCAGGATCTCATACTCTCCATATAAATTGGCAATATTCAATGTTGTGATTAAAGAAATTTTTATTCTGCCAATATTTTACCTTCTACATGAAGTCAGCGAAAATGAATGAATATAAATTGGCATCTTATCGTATCTATAATAAACGTTGGTCTCAACAGTTTCTACATACATATAAGCACTACTGCTAAAGTATCAATGAGCTTATTTACTTATTTTTTTTACTATTTACAGAAAACCTAAATGATTACCTCTGTACTATTTAATTACGATTTCTAAGTATTTTGTAAATCATATTTTACAGAAATCCTCTGCAGAAGTATAAGTACCGATATTCCTACATGTATCATGTTTAACAATGAAAATATTATTAACAGTCTATCACTTCCATTCTAAAAGATTTCAAGGGCGCCATACGAAGAGGCTCCATCAGATCATCACTTGCTTCTTCGGGCAAAATATCACCTCTGTACTCAGCTACCTGGGCAAAAATACAGTTAGTTAACCCTTTTAGCAGTCGATCAAGATATAGACAACACCGAGAGAAAGAAAGAGAGCCGCATTCGCTTTCAATTAGGTTCTTTTAGTTTCTGTTAAACAAAATTGGAGTCAAATTAAACAAAACGTGAGATTCTGTGAGGCAATGGCACTTCTGTACATCAATTAGCAAAATTAAAGGGCTACAATTTACATCCAGCCATATTTCTCAGCAACAATTGTACTCATGTGCTAAAATCATACCATACCCATTCGACACATTTTCATTAACGTAGGGTACTTATAGAGGCGGGGGTACAATGTGGAGCCAGCATTGGCTATTTATACATTTCCAGGTAGCATTCTTTGTACGAAGTAAATATATCAATTGTATAGGTGTACTATAGTTCCAGTTTCACCTGTTTTTGAAGTGCATTAAACATCTAATTACAACTAGCAAAACTCCAATAATAATATTCCAACACACAGTTGGTATATGCAGTAGGGAAGGGTAAGCAGCGTAAGAAGAATTTATAAAGATGGGGTAATCTAGAAGAATGGAAGAGACAAACTAAGGAATCTAGACAGAGTTTTATCAGCCTAGCTCTCACCATGTATGCAATAGTGTTGATCAAACAGAGTGGAAACGAAAATCTTAGACTAATTAAGCAAATACACAAAGAACACACAAAAACTATGGTGCACCCAACACTCGCGTATAAAGTGGTATGTAGATTACTTAAGAGGTGTTTCATAATTCAAGGTCTAACAAGTAGGTTTCAGCAAGGCTTTTTACAGTGTATAACCAAATGACCACAGAAGGGTAGGTTTGCAGGGAGAAGACACGGATTACAATACAGAAACACTGCACACAACAAATATTACAGAATTGTTACAAAAGTTGAGAACACACTTAAGAGTAGTAGTAGAGTTGCGAAACAGTTGAAATCTAAGTAGCATCAGTTGATGGTATATTTCGTCAGTGTCAGTAGCATTTGTAGTAGTATTTATTAGTAAATAAGTAAGGGGACCTTTTACATTCGAGCATTTTACATGATCCGACATTTAGAATTGGAGGACTGAAAAAAAGTAATATAAAATCAGTTTTAAGTATACAATCTCAATCTCAACCTGATAGCATTTCATTATTCACATCATCAATATAACACAGCACTGTAAAATACTCATTGCCTAAAAATCGATTTGGAAGCAAACTTATCTTCATAAGAATACATTCTAAATATATTTATACAATAATACTTTAATAATAAGCTTTTCATTATCTACGCTTCAAAAGAAATAATGAAAATTAATCAAAATACATAAAATAAATAAAGATTAATAGAGGAAACTGATCTTATATTAAAAACAAAAGGTAAAATTCAAAAAACTGACCAATAGAAAGTAGAAAACTCAAATTACAAAAGGAACTAAGAATAAAACTAATCAACAAAGGAAAGAATTATTATTGTTTTTAGGTAGGTATCTCAAACTATTAGGTAAATACTAAATAGATAGAAATAATTTTACAAATAAAGCAGTGAAATCATAAAATGTTTACATAGTTTGATGTATAGAATAAGTAAAAGCAAATCCCCGCACACACTTTTAAGTACTTTTTGATCAAACTTACAAAATAATGTATTTTGTAAGTTTGTCTAATTGTATATCAATTACACTTTCAAATTATTATCTTCGGTTGTATCGATGATACAATATTGGGCATTCTGGTTTAGAAATAGGCGTGTATTATTATTCGGACAAGTATTAGATAGACGGAGACTTGCGATGTGATACTTTTATACGTAAGTTATACTTCTATCATGGACTACATACTATTCACACATAATACATAGTATTCCGCGTCAAACATGTAAGTTATGGTTATGTATGTAGTTCTTTATTTTTAGTTCAAAATCCAACACGATTACTTTTAGTTTAATTGCAGCAAAAACAGTCTAAATTTTATCTGTTTAATAAATTATTAGTATTTTATGGACTAAACTATTCTAATCTATTGTCAAACTCAATTATTATGTAATCATAAGTAAATTCTACATGTTAAGTAAGTATATGGAAATATTTTATACTATATTATTAGTACTCTACGTTAATACACACGGTTTTTAAAACCATTTTCTGAACCATGGTCGATCCTCTGCTCCAAATCTCACCTCGTAATCTTCCATCATCGGTCTTGTTGAAGCTGCCGTGTCAATTCTTCGCATTGTAGTTGATGTACTTCGAGGGCGACCGCTTGGGCCGAGTATATTGAATACATTCATCAGCCAAACCACGAGAATGGGCAATACTCCTAAAATAACTAGGAATAATGCAATTCCCATTGTCCAGCCTGGGAAGTGAAGGTTTACAGTCTCTCCCTGAAATAGAGCAACATTTGTTAGATATCTAGAGCAAGTTTTTTTGCATGAAAACGACATTTTCGATTATGAAATTACGGTTTCAGCGTCCCACGCGGAGTAGGTTGGACTATTTTGGATTTTATTGTACAAGGATCCAGCCAAGAGTAAAACTAGTGTAATTGGGCCAATGAATCGCCACGTGAGCTGCCAATACAGGCCCGGGTAATATCCTGTCATGTACTCTATATCTGCTGAAAATCTGCAAAGATAATTATAATTATAATTATTAAATCCATTTCTTCCGAAAAGAAAGTTCATGCAATTATGTGACTGATAGAAATATGTGACCTAAATGTAAGCTACTAAATACCTTTTGTGTCCATAAATGTACATTACTGAAACTGTTTCCATTAAAGCAATAATGACGAGACCCGTCGTGCTTGCATAACCATCAAAAAGTGACACCCAATATTCTCCTGCTCCAGTTACAAAAATCAGTCCTCCGAGAAGAGATATCAGACAAACCGCAGCTGAATAACAAAAAAATCATTGTCAGATGAAATAAAAGAGGATTAATGATATTTCAGTATGAAATAAACTGCTTTTCCACTTACGGATACATATAAACAAATCATAATTCAACTATTCATAGAAGTTGAGACAGCTACTCACTCATGACGCATTTACCTGGATTCAACATGTTCGATTTTTTGACGCAGCAGTCAGAACCTTTTGAAGTCAGTGAACCAAAACTTTTGCTATACAACGCTTAATTAACCTAATTTTTAATTAACAGCTGCCATTCGGATAGACGCGGTTAACCAGATATAGTACTTAGAATACAAAGTAATGTACTATACACCCAACTGAAAGGGTCTATTATAGCTACTTTATCTAAAAATACCTGTCAAAATTTCCTTCCGGACATGGCTCAAGCATGACGCTTCGAATACAGTGTTGACAACCCCTTCCATAGTTCCGATTTGAGATCCTAATCCAAGAGCGAGCAGCATCAAGAAGAAAATTATGGACCAGAATGGTGCACCCGGTAATTCAACGATGGCCTGAGTGAAAACCACAAAAGCCAAACCAGTTCCTGCAGCCGCAGAATCCAGTTCGTCTTTTAAACTGCAGCTTTTAAATACTGATCCGGTAAAATTCCCCTCAGGAAAACTTTCTTTTAGGAAATTTTCGTACGCCTGATCCGTGATGTTTAAGGGATTCGGGTACGCTGTGTGGTTAGCCGCTGACATTTCCATCTTATTGCTGTAAAATGGAAAAAAACAATTAGTATTGGCAATTTGTTTCATTTCCCATTTGATTTCAGCAATTCCCTCAGCAGAATTCATTCATCATGTCTCAAATTCATCCACGTACACGGAGTAAATAGCCACTGAAATCTTAATAAGGAAACGTTTTTGGATCAATGATCAAAGTGGAAATGTTGATTTAGTTGTGGAATACAAACGTGCCAATGCGCAGTGATTGTTTACTTATTTCATTAGCATTAACTAGGTAAAGGATTCTACAAACTATGTTTACATAAGTAGGTTCACTAGTTTCTAAATTCGTTTTCATTTGAAATGATATTTGGTCTAGAGACTTTGTCAGACTCAGAAGTGTATTACTGCAAAAGGAACAGAAATCGCCAACATCTACTAATTAGAATATTTACTTACACAGTGCCTACAATTCTTATGCTCTAATAATGAACTGATAATAATATGTGAGACAAGTTAAATAATTCCATTTACTTCATCTCTTCTTGTCTACGGACACTATGCCAAAGTGATAACGATAGCTGGAATATAGAACTATAACAGTAGCGGATAATAGAAAAACGGAATAATAATGAGGTGTTTTGAACGCGTGATGCAATTACTGGCTACTGTTTAAATAGTACATCCACGAGAGACAATGCAAACAGAATTTGCAAATCATAGTACAAACACAAACCCTACTACAATAACTGGCCTTCATATAGTTTCTATGATGTTTTAATGCCATTTTCTAAGATATATCTAACATATCATCTAAGACGAATTGAAATGCCTAAAAGTTCCTTTAACTGCTTGTTAATAAAGTACAGGTAACTTAATTAGCAATAGTTTAGTATTGGCAGAGAAAGTTATTGCTAATACTGAAGAGCTGGTTAGCACGCAATTTTAGTGTAGCATCATTATTAATTTGAGGCGTGTGATACCAATCAGGTGAACATTCGAAAGTCATTAACACTTTGAGGTTAAATAAGTCAAGTATTCTAGATTGCCACATAGAAAAGCTATTACCCATTCTGTAGCTAAATAATGCATATTATTGGAAGCCATAAAACGGGCGATGGACATTTCAATCTATATTAAAGTGTTAAAATATCTAGCTATAAACTTTGATGTTGTATTATTATGCTTATGTTTCCATTTTTTGAGACAACTCTACCATAAACATTTTAACCCAAAAATTCTGATAAAACTTGTCTCATATTTGTTTAGTTCCATTTAGTTTTTTGCCATTATAAAAACGGTAAACGGGCAGACATAGCTTTACGCCAAAATTGAATGTTAGTGTTAGCCACGGAAGTATATTGTGTACTTTCATTGAATTGGAATGACTTACTGAGCAATGCAACGGTGATGGATTGCAGTTGCTTTGAATCCAAGGACCGAGAAGATGACAACGGATGCGTACATGGCTGTTGCAGCATTTGTGATGGTGATGAAAATGACATCTTGTACACAATTATTTCTCGGTTTATTGTAAGATCCAAATGCAATTAGTGATCCGAATGCCAAGCCGAATGAATAGAAAACTTGAGTCGCAGCGTCCATCCACACGTTCAGGTCAAGCAGCTTTTCCATCTTAAATTTAAACATAAAGAATAAATGTTTACCTTAGAAAATTAGTCTGTAGACATCTTATGGTAATCTGAGTACCTTAGGAGTGTACATGTGAAGTAATCCCGCACTTGCTCCTTCAAGGGATATTCCTCTAATGAAGAAAATTGTCAAGACCACATATGGAAACCCAGCAGTAAAATACACGGCCTACATAAACATTACACTTATCTTTACCTTTCATCTTTGCAATTAAGGAATACAATGAAAGGACAACTTAATCAGTTTAAATAGTTAGCATAGAAAACCACCTTTCCAGCAGATTTAACTCCACGCATGATTATGAAGTATACGACAACCCATGCCAATACAAGACAGAGCAACATCCACCATTTGATATTTCCAGTTTCCTCTATTGATGGAGAGATATCCAGAGCTTTTCTGTACCAATAATACGCTGTTTCAGAAGACTTCTCACATTCCGGAACGATTATGTCTGTCCCATTTAACTTTTCCGTCGGACATGTTGCCCATGGCAGAGGATTCTGTAAAAAGTTCGTTTTTATATCAATTTAGATTACATTTTTGCATTTACTTGAACAACATGTATCCTTGCAATGACATAGTAAGTGTATTTAGGAAATATGCAGAGAGGTATTTCTACCATTTTAAAGATTTTTAATGGCCTACATCATGTCATCAACTAAAATGTATTCGTCATTGTTTATTATGCTATGTTAAAATGTTTCAGCAATAGTTTATGCAATAATAAGTTAACTATATGCATATATGTAACATGTAACGTTTATATTTTTGGCTACAGTTAAATAAGGTGTGTTTGTAGTCAAATACGATGTGTGAACTTCAAATACCCTGATTATTTATGTACACACGAGACGCTAATTAGCTAGCTCGTAATTCGTAGAACAATGGGATTTTCCGTCGTCCGTTGCTTATATTATGAAAGATGATATTCAGTTCTGCCCATTACTATAGTACAGTATATATGAACGTCAATGTCAACTGGTTGACCACCCAAACGAGCAGATACGAGAATAGACTTTGTAAACTATAATTACTTATTTCTGCATCGGTGTCCCGAAAGCTTTTACCACTGGCCATTAAAATTGACAAAATATCAAGAACGAAACATGCTTCGCTTCTATTTTAGGGAGACATCTCAATTAAAAGCCCATTCTTAAGTTAGTTACATAATATGGTAATTTTAAAGTTTGGACAAAGTATTAAATCTTGTCCGAATTTGGCTGGCCAATTTGAATGTGGACAAATCAGGCATTTGACTATGACATATAGTAATAGTAGTCATTAAATCAAGTTAAATACTTTTCTACATGGTCTTCCCTACTAATGACAATGACTCATCTACTTATTAGTTACTAATGCTCTGGTATAATCTGACTACATGTGACTCTGACTTCAAATGCACTGTCAGCGCCTTATCATTTTTCGTATAATGCTATAAACATACCTTATACTACTTTTTGCTCAAGTTACAATGCCCAGCAGGCAAAATTATTTTTAGATCTCAAGTAATTAGTAATTATTCAATTAATCAACAAAGATAACTATACCGTAGATTCTACAGTCTACATACACGTCTAGACATTTTATTTGATTATTCTATTAGGGTTCTGGAATCATGTGAGAAGGTGCTTAAGTAAACACTGATGAGGTAAGTATGAAATTTATCGGATGAGTCAAGATAGTCTATGACAATAAGTTCTATACCAATGCGTTATTTGGACACGTACTTCTAGGGGTATATACATATAAAGACAACTCAGATATCAGCAAAAAGTTCTAATAAAATCCTACAATCGGTCAGTATTTGCCAAACTGCTGTTTTATTTAGAGGGAGACAATAAGTCTGAACAAAAGTCTGGACGCTACTGACACAATAATGTATTTCTTACCTGAAATGAGTTGAAGAGGAAAAAGAAGCACCAGGTAATGATGACATTGTAGTAGAGACCGACAAGGAAGGCTACGATTGTACTGGCTATTCCAATTCCACCGATTGAGGGATGAATCATGTTCCATGCTCCTAGCGAACCTTGTCTGAGTCGTTGTCCAATCCCAAGCTCTATCAGAAGGAGAGGGGCACCCTCCAATATTATCATTATCAGGAAAGGAATCAAGAACGCTCCTGCAAAAAAAATTAATGCTTTAGTTCTTCGATAACATTGCGTTTTCTCAGTTCGCACTAAGTATTAGGATTGTAGGAACCTACGACCATAAAAATAGAAATAACGACTTTCAGGGTAGTTTTCTTCTATTACTTAGATACGCCCACGCAGGGATCATTTATGTATGGTAGATATATAAAATGAGTCCTGCTGCACAACATAGTTACACATTAACGATTCGCCTCCGCAATTTGTAACAATGAATCTGCATCATTGATGCTGCTAATGACTTAAATTTCTAATTAATGTATGTGCTTAGGATTCTGCTGCCAAATGAATATGATCCACAAAGCGACTAAGTTCCACGAAACAAAACTCCATAATATCATACAGATTATTAACAGCTTAAAGAAGTAAAGCCTCTTAAGCTCTCAGATCTAAGCTAGGAGATGCATTTACGGTTGAGCAGCTAATTGCAGTTAATAAAATGAAAACTAATGAAAGATTTCCATTCTGTAAAGAAAACAATATGCAATGCAGACTGAACGAAAGCTAAACACTAAAATTAGCTGCCATTTTAGCGGAACGGACGTAAATCTTTAATAGTTGTTCATGCATTTTCTCATGCATCAAAAATACTCAACTGCACCATTTATGAACGCGCAGCAATTTAGCAAATAGAAATAGCAAATGCATAACTGCATACAATTTCACGGCTAATAATAAGCTATAGCATCCAAATGTTTTCTTGTATGGGAAAGGAATACAGACTTCTATACGACTAGTAGTCATATGGAAAAGTGGGGCAAGTGAGAAAATTGTTGAATTTTGCTTAATAATTCAAAAGTAGCATTTTCTACACAAGAAAAGCAATATTTGTCACCTTTTTTAATTTTCAGTACAACTTGTATTAAACACAGTATTTAAAAATAGTAGGTTAGTTATGTAATTAATTGCTCTAAAATTAAATGAGCATTGATTATGGTTGCAACCATGCAAGTTTTAAATGTAACAAAAATATATCCGACAATATGCGTAGTACGAGTACGGGTATTTCAACATGGTTAGAATGACTAAGATCACGAAGAGGTTATCAGTTTATTGAGTAGACGCCGAAGCAGTCGATAACAATGAGCGTGAGAATATTTTCTACAGGACTAGTAATTGCATAGACTACAGCTGCATTGACTTATCACTATTGATATGACCGAAGCAAATTCAAAATGTTGATGAAATCCACGTCCATGTGCATATAAACAATTTAGAAGTGGACTTTGACCATGGGAATGCATAAGGAGATTTTGCTAAGCATGTGTAAACTTTAAAAACATTATGTCTTTATTCAGCCTTCACTAACATTCCCAAATGATTTTTATTTATAAATATTCCTCCATTACCCATTCTTATGAAATTGTGGATGAGTTCGGAGTAGAAGCATTTCCAGCAATAGTTTAGTTGACAACGTTCCAAAACTACTAACTGACACTACTCTGTGTTTTGATTTATGGTGTAGGAATTCAAGGATGAATACAGTAAAAACTTTTCCTAAAAGGTTTTGGCAGTGCTTTTGACTGTGACAAACTGACACTGCTCCTGCTTCTATTTTCTGGACTGTTTCATTTGGGTTCAGTAGGACTGGAATCATATAGTAGCATACAGTGGAAAACGGATTATGAATTCCTAACAAATTATACCTACACGTAAAAAGAACACGGAAAACTACTTAAAATATTTAGTTCCCTGTACGAAATCGTTACGAATAAGGTAGCAGTGACATGCATAAAACAAAAGCATGACATAAAGTTAATAAATATTACTAAAAGTGTTTGTTTACAACTACAACCTTCGTACACTACAAAAAGTTTCATGATCTTGTTGATAGGTATAAGCATTAATTTGTAAATTTTTACTGAATGAAATAATATGAATATAATATAATATGAAATATATTTCACATACTTATCCTTGTCAGTCTTTTAAGTCCTAAAGTACCATTAATGTCCTTTGAATCAGGAACACTTTTTATTTAGTGGGAAACTGTCGCGGACTGGGAATATTATTTCCCTGATCTACATTGTGGTCATCATTATAAGTACAGTAGGTAATAATTTAACCAGTAGATGATAGAGGTATTTATAAGCTGGATACATTAACTTATCAATTCGAGTTTAAAATTTTACTATGCTTCTATGATACCTACTCTCCTCCATATTTCACATTTATCGACGAGTCATGAATATTATGTTTATGGCACAGAGGTATCTTAAATTCAAATTATAGACATAAAGTTAGTTCAGGGAAATATTAAAAACAAATCTGTCTAAACCTTAGAGCGAATAATATTTTCGTCTATTATAAGTGGCTGTTCATATATTCATAAATGTCAGGATTAGTTTCGCTATTCAGGTGGAATTGCATCTGCAGAGAACGGGAGTTAGCAAATATTTTGTCTTTTCATTAGTTCTTTGTTTCAGGTACGTATTGATAAATTAAGTGGAACTGCACTTCAATGGCTATGGTTTAATACTATGCAATTGCGAAATTCAATGCAATGCATTGAGTTCAACTGGAAGAAAGCCAAATTGCAGACGTCAGTGTAAACTATTGAGAATTTGCACAAAGCGACGTTAGTGCGGAGTGCTGAAACAGCAATGATGATGGTATGTATGAATGAGGTGCCTAAAAGACTACAGTGTGGGATAATTGTTAAGCCTACTTCATTGAACATCACTATTTAACACTATCATAGCTAAAGAGTTTAGGATAGCGCACACAACCTTCTTGTATCGTCAGAGAATAATTTACACCGTTGTTCTAGTGTATCTCTTTGCTCTTTTGGAATGATAGATGCTAGATGTAAGCAATGTAATTATGATAATATTAATGAGGATGAGAGTATTTAATAAAATGTATCTTTGATATTTATTTCAAGGCTGTAGCTAAACGAAAATGTTACCAGTTACCTGAGGGTGGGTAAGGGATGATAAGTTGTTGATTCGTGTACACCTATAATTATATAATTACATTTTCCTTCATAAGACCATAATCATGCGAGATTACTGTTTAGATTTACTATTTTATTGGATTATTATTGTTATTAAATTAACATAATAAGCTATTGATTTTTTATCTTCATTTTCACAATCATCAAATCTAACCTTTCAGCATAATGTATTTTATTCTTTTTGTAACTATTAAATAATGTTACCAATCTTACCGTATCTGTAAACGGTGGATAAAGAATCTACGCTCTTGTCTAGTAATACCATGCTATTTATCAAAAACTTTTTATTTTTTGATGAGTAACCCTAAAGGTACATTTAAATAAAACTTTGTACATTTTACTATTGCTAGTCTGTTTTTACCGATGTAATCTCATTTCTAAATAGTACATACAATACGAAATAATCTGATAAAACAAACAAATTCAAACAAAACATAAACATAACAAAAATAATTATTCTGCGAGACATGCAAGGTTATGATTAGTATTGTCAATTACGCATCAAGAATCGATAGCGTATTAAAATCGATCCAGTTAAGGTTTATTTAATTTTCTAACGCTTTAATAAATAAACTAAGAATGATTTGAACGAATTGAAGTTCACAAACGTAAATTGGAAATGTGTGTAAAGTCTTAACGTGTAAGTAAGTGCATGTCGTTTACTTAAGGTTACATTTAAATTCTATGCGGGTATATACAAATAGTTATGTATTAGCAATTCGCTAACGAATAATTGATGCGAGACCATTAAAACATACGTAGACGCTATCAAGTCCTGATGGCGCCTTTAAAATGTTATACACATTGTGTTTTCAATCGGTAAGAGCGAGCGATCGCATTTGTGGTTTGGATTACTAATGCCAACTAAGTGTGGTAAGTAAACCGCAAGGGAAAAATTTGTGATTTCTGAAGCTTAGTAGCAATGAATAGCTGTAAGTATGATAAATTACGCCGTAGTCTCCGTGTCTACTATATTTAGACTCGCTACTTATTTATTTCTCTTTTGGCGTATCCTATACCTATTTATGATCCATTAGTCTCCTAAGGTATAACTAGTTTTAGCAAGTCACGGTTAGATACTACGTATAGGTAAATAATTTACAATATAATATATGGGCTGTGTACTATTTCTAATACCATATTTGTCAAATAATGACATTATCTCATGTCGTTTTCTAGTCTCTATGTTTGTAAATAATTGTACCTAGCTTTGTGGAAAGGTATTTTCAATAACAATGGAAAGAATTCAATTTAGGTCAGAATTTATTAAACATAAATGTACCCTAAGGTACAACATGCATAGCATTCGTGTAACTGATTGACTTCGACCTCTGGATCGACTGACAGCTAAAGTCTCCCTTTGAATATTTCACTTAAAACACATACCTAACAGAAAAACTTATCGATTGATTGTCAACGGATAATCAATTTGGTCATGGAGAACTAGGAAAAAAATATCGAAAATCTTTAGTTACAATTTCCACGTACTTTTCTTGTGGTAAATATTTACAACTGCAATACACAAGTATCCGTATCATACGATTTTTATTGCGTTTACTACTGTGGCTAACCTAAATGCTAAATACATGGATAACAGTAGTAAAATAGTATAAATAACATACCAGCGGTAAGAGCAAAGTGCAATTGCAAATTACTATGCATAGTATTTAAACTCCTACCTACTATATTACTTTGATGTAAGGCTATAGGAATTAAAGAATGCACATTTTCTAATACAGCAGCAAAATCTAATAAAGCTTTTATACGTAGACTCATACTGTATATGTAACAGTATTTTCCCACAACCCGTCAATTAGTCGGACATCCGCTTTGTAGGATTTGGGATCAAGAACTTTGGAAAAATTCCTGGAATGCTAAATATGGGATCTCAAAGCTAAAACGTGTTAGTGTTATATACTACTATGTACACAAATGTACATGTACATGTATTTTTCTATCTTCCTACTCCCACTCAACCGTCTAAATGTATGAATAACAGTTCGCCCCCGTCTAACAATGATTTGTATATCTTTCACCTACTTCTTAATGCATTAGCACTTCACAGATATAAACTGCCTACTACGGATAGGATTTATAAATAAATTAGATTATCTCATCGCAATGAAATATCTGCAGTCGTTTTATTGGGCAATAGGTGCTGCCCCAAAATGTCAGATTTATTTTTTCGTACTAAGTAGACTGGATTTAGAAGTGATTTAAATGGGGATTATGAGATTTGGGATGTATTCCTTATGCAGAGTTCCTAAGTTATACAATACAAAGGAATGTTTATTTAATTGTATTGACTATTGACTTATCCTATCTTAATACTTGCAATTTCAACTTAAAGTACTAGAATAGATACATATTTTGAATTTGCTATTGTTCACTTTTCATTCAATTATTTGCTAGTGCTACAGAAAGTTAGTAAACATTGTTGTTTACCTGTTAGGTACTTTCGTAATTAATGAAGTAAAAAGTTTCTAATAGTTTTGTAAACTTTCTACTCTTAGGAAATCATTTATGGGTACTACCTTTCAAAATTTGGAACAGAATTATGTGTTATGTAGCACTGAAATCAACATTCCACTTTCCGAAGACAATGAGTCAACAGAATCTTTCAGTAACATTCACGCATCTACTCAATAATATTCGTTATATAAACGTTCCCTGTAAAAAGTGCCATTATTTGTTAGTTACATAATATAGGTTAATGAATTGCTAATTAATTTGATCATTACAGCTAACAGCATGGGTCATGTGAACATAATAATGAAAATGAAAGCAATTAATTTTAGACGAATGCACGATACATTACTAATTAGTCTTTCAGATAGGAAGGTACCTACTCAAATAGAGGTAATTAATTATATAAATGTGTAACTTTAACTAACGGAATAATTGGGGACTGGCGTATGTATTTTTGAAAATCGATTAAGACAACGATGCAATATTTTGCGATGAATTTTCACGGTATATAAGTGATGTAGTTTATGCTGGTAGAGCTACAATGTAAAAAAATTCGATCGAGTTATATTTTAGCTTGTGCTAGCAAATGTGCTTTTCTCCAATTTTTTCCTGTGATGGAAGGATTTTTCCGTTCCCCAAGCAAAGCACGGCGTGGTTGAACAAAGCTAAGTAAATATGTACATAAAATAACTATGTGATATAAGAAAAGTGAAATGGTTAGTGGAAGATGTGTAGTTGGGGAGGTAGTATATAGAAAGATGTAGGAGCATGAGAACCGCACGTGGCCGTGGGTCTGGCTGGTCTAAGACCAACCCTGATTGCTAAAAACAAAACAATCAAGTGTCACAAACTAAAAGCGACGGCATGTAAAACTACTCAACTGAACGCAAGTTAAAAGAGCATTTTCTCCCAATTCCGAAGCATCGAATGCAAAATTCTATCGTTATGCACATGAAAAGCAAATCAGAACGTTATTGTTGACCATGTTTATGTTGGCAGACTTGTTTAACCTATCACATGAAAAATCAAGTCAAAACGAGCCCATCCTTATTTTCTTTCCAAGTGATTAAGTGTTCATAAAAACAAGTATGTAGAAACATCGTAACAATGCACTTTACTAAACAAATAAGAAATTCCGTCATCTTCTCGTACGTCACACCAACCAACACCTACCAACCTACGTATGTGTACATTATTAATGTGATTCATCACAAACTTTTTTATATATCCAATCTCATATCCGTTATGAAATGTTGAATGAAAACCCTTTTTTTGGGGTCGGCTTGTTTTTCTGCCGTAGTAATTATCAATGACTCTGCCTTTTGACTTTTGTAACCTAACCTGAGTAGATTCTCTTTACAGAACCACCACACGTATAAATAGTACTACATACAATATAAGTATATGTCGTGAAAATCCAGTCTGTTGGTTTTAGTCTTCCATGAGAAAACTTTTTGCAGGATTTAAAGACACTTTTAAAGGAAGTTGTTGCATTATTTACGTACCTATATAGTTTGGTTGCGACTTCATTCTAGAGCTTTTCGCTTTTTTATAGCGATGCCGAGTCGTGTCACATAAAAGACCTAGAGATAAGCACATAAGTAGAGAAAGTGCCCTCATGCCTTCTCACGTCTGCACTACAGAATATGCAAGTCAATGCAACATCCGAAACCCACCAGATAAAAATTCATTTGCTAAAAATAGTCCTACACTAAAGATCTACTGTTCAACTTGTTCAACTCCAATTCGATTTCGCTCATGGAGATGTACACTTTCAGTGAAGCTTGTTTTTGCTAGGCCATTTTCTTGTAATTGTAGCTGCGATGCGTACATAACTAAAACTCTACCTACTACTGCTGATAAATACAACTGTAGAAATGCCAAAGATTCTTTTTCAAATTGTGCATAAGGCAAACTTCGTGGAATAACGGGATCTCTGTCTGTATACTTAACTCCTGACGTTTTGTTATCCATATACTATTTACTAGTAGAAGTATATTAGATTTGCTTGGCTTCAACAATAGTAAGTATTGCCATCACGTACTATGATTCCATCCAAAACACATGGTGGTGTACTTTACCATTTCGTTTCAGAGAAAGTGTCTTTGTCAGCCTTCAAAAACCACAGCGATCCAGATATCTAAATGTCACTCCACATATAAAATAAAACTTTACAAGAGATGTAGATATTCTCTTACACCAGATTAAGTAGGTACTGACGGACGTTTTGTTCTGCAATGAATGTTTATTCAAAAATTAATTGCCTTGTTCTCCTATCAATAACAAACATGTGTACATCTTACAAAATAAGAGACAATCACCGAACGTTAATTATCATCTAGAAACAACTCGCTTTTTAGCTATTTGCCAATCTCATTTTTCAAGGACTGCAATGAAACATCAAAATCGAATCAAAATTGAATCTCGAATTTTCATATACGACGAAATCTATTTAATTCTTCTTTGACCTAATTTCAGGCAGAGAAAAACTCTCCGAATCAGTTCTATTTTGGCAGGAAGCTTTCGATAAATGGATTTTACATCTTGAATATTGTGCTGAAGATGATGCGCATTGCCAAATGTCTTTCAAAGTTGTCTTTCAGATATAGTTTACCTGTGAGCCGGAAAATAGATACTTTGTAACCCAGCTACAAGAATTGGGTTGGAAATAAATTGCGAACGCTTTCTACCTTGTTCTGTCATTAGCTCTAATAATGTTGTATGCTTCGGGTATCACTTTTTCTGCGCAGTTCAACCTTGAATCTATAAAGAATACAAGAAGCAAATGACTTTCACAAAATTTGTGCCTTGCTTGGTGTTATTGCACTGTAAATACTATATTGTTATTAAACTTTCAAGGATTAGATTCGGTACGAAAGAGCAAGCAAAGCTTTTGTTGTTGCAAAAAATACATCTTTCCTTATATCTATGATTGTATTTTATTTGTGTTGACAAAGACATTATTAGATCACAGTGCTACAGAAAATATTTTGTGCTACCAGAATTGCTTCATTTTGCCCTGATTATCCACCCTGCATTTCCAACAACATGAATAAAACTGACAATGAAACAGACTTTGTTAACATTTCGGGCATTTCATGCACACGGACTTTATTTAGTTTATTTCCCGTGAGAGTAAAACTTTTCCCGAGTTGCTATACACTATTCATGACTGAACTCAATCCTAGCAATGCTTCATACCCAAACTAGGGACTTTGTTCCCAAATTGGATTTTCCTTCTGCCCTATGCTGAATTGAACTGAAATGAATCACATACTAGTGTTGACTAAAAACTAATGAAACAAAATATACATATATCTATACGGTATAGGCTTAGGTAGTATATTGTGCAAAGATACTTGGAGCTGATCACGAATTTTACTGACAGTATGAAAAATATTTTTAGTTTGTCCTTTGTAATTAACCAATCGCGTAAAATTAAAGTATCAAAACAGAGTGCTCTAACTTACAACTGTTTTCCCGCCTATATAAACTACCTTTTTCAATAATACCAACATTAAAATCATTTACGATATCCATAAAAGCTGGCACGTGAAAGTGTATCGTTATTCTCTGGTAATTTTGCTAGATAATTCAATGATACTAAATCTCAAAGTAAAGGCTAGCTACTAGCAATCCATGCTCAAAGGTTATATGTTTATACTTCTGCTGGTAAGGACATAGAAGATATCATAAAATAAAAAATGCAGATTTATTGCTGACTGGTAAATGTTTATATAGGAATGGTAACCTACTACGGGTCAAATAAAGAGCATAAAAGTGTAATGGCATGTGCTATAAACAAAACCCTGGAAAATATTGAAAACTCATTAAAAGGGTAAATATTGATGGTTTTATTACTTCATTGTAAGTATGAGTTCATAACGAAGCACGTTTTCTCTAATCGACTAACAAATACGTACACTTTCAACACGGAAAGTGTGTTTTATCGTTTGGGTACATTAAATTATAACAGCTGTAAAAAATTATTGAAGCGAAGAGGAAAGTTTTGAGGAGAGTTCCCGTAATAGAAAACAATAAATAAGAATGTAGCCCTACTGGGGGGAAAAGAAATGCTATATTTTAAATTAAACGGAGCCACACAGCTTGTGACTTGTAACATTTGCCTTTGATTTGGTTAAAATTAACGTGAACAGGCACCATTATATATTTTTTCGACCTTGAAGACCTTGCCACGCCAGTCAATGCCTACAGGGCACTGTAAAATTAAAAAGACATCTGTTCATCTGCATCTGCAAGTTTACAACGGGCTATTAATAAATATAGCTTTGAATGGATGTGCAAAATTCTTTTCGCAAAACGAAAAACATAATACTGGGAATTTGCTGTTATGAAGCACTGGATTGAATGAATGCATTAAAACTTTGGAATCATATCAATTGAATATTCTGAATAAACCAGTTAGTGCAAAGGAAAGTTTTATTACAGTCACTGGATTTCATGGAGACTAGTGGCTACCAATAAAACTGGTGCATGATTGAGTTGTAAAAGCGAATAAAAAGAATGGAAACTAAAGAAAATCTATACATAGCCCGTGACATTCCAGTGTAATCGTATTTCGCTTGAGTCAATAAAAAATTCCCCACTAATGTTCACCAAGGGATGCAAACTTCTGGCAAGGGAAATATATTGGAGACGCTAGTTTGACTGTCAGTGACATAAACTAGAAAAATCCAGAACGCAGTGAATAAAAATAGGAAGTCATTATGCAGAATAAACATTTGTTCACACACAACTTATTCCTAAAAACAGACAATTGAGAATTGACCTTTCATAGCCTATTAAATCTGTCTGTAACAAAGAATCGTGTCGTAATAAGCTTGTTAGACCGTAGTACCAACAGTGTATGTTATATACTATTAAAATTGCTAATGAATAACTTGTTCTGATATCTATGCATAATACAAAACGATTTTCAGCATTGTTGATGAAAGCAAACATTGCATACTTTAAGTTAGTCAACCTTTCTGCATCTAACTTTCGTCTTCCGCAGGTTTTCAGTGAGATTTTAATGTTCTTGGTCACGAAACGTGATTATTGATTAAAACTGTACTTAGAAAAGCACAGCTACAATTGCCCCACTTATATTCATGTCCAAATTTGTTTATACATTTGAATACATATTTAAGCACCATGAACATAATATGTACCTAGTTAATTTTCTGAACGTATTCAACAAAAAGAGACCTATTTCCCAATTGTAAAAGAATTTACTGACATCATTCCATCCATAAAATGCATTAACATTTTTGTCATCTCATTAAAGTCATGGTTAAGTGTGATCAATTAATGTTAAAAGTAAATTAAGTTGTAATTGGATTATCAACGGTCTCTTTGGTGAATGGATCATAATAAGAGCGATAGCGTATGGATTTTATCTAGTAATTTAAATGTGGAAATGGAGCAAAATATTTAGTGCAATTTATCGACAGTAAAAAATCCCGTGTAAAAATAGATTCTGTTCGTTTGGTGTCGAATAATTTGGTGAATGGTGTAAGTTTGAAGGAAAGTGACACAGAGCAGTCACCAGTGTTAACTAAAGCTATTGCATATCGAGTCTATGTAAATTAAATGTGCTAATGAGGACAGGCATAATTTTATCGCTAGCCGCAAATCCCAAGTAAGCCACATGCATAATATAATACTGGATTACCTCCTAATATCACTAGATAAAATAGCCATTGAATTCTGGCCTGAATGTTTCATGCATATTTCTAAGCCATGATATAAATCCCTAGAAGTAATTACCGAGCTATAATATAGACCGCTAAGATATATCTAATTTAAAGGAAATTTTAAAGTGATAGTTACACCATGCTGATTGGGTTGGACTGATCCTTTCATGCCTCAACTTCCTTGAGACTGCAAGTAGAACATTAGCTTGGGCATATTGATTTATCAGGCACGGTACAATCATTGTAATTTCTGTTTAATGTACCTAATTAATAACTACCTGCCTCCAATTTGATATAAATCCCTGAATGTCGATCAAACTGGTGAAAAGCCGTAGAAACTGCTTATTAAATGAAATGATCTTCCAACCACACTTGTCGAAATAATAATTATGTAACAGGATACATCTCGTATAAGTATTTTTCCACATGCTAAATTACTATCTTCAGAATGCAAACAAAACTAGAAAATGTAGATTAATGTCTAGACTAATTATCTTTTATCTGCAATTATTTCGGATACATCATGAAGTGCATTGTAAGATTGTATAGTATTATCACTGTACTATTTATTAATGATATAAATTAACTATGCTCCAGAAACAATTTCATGAGATATGGTGGTGTTCTATATGAAGTCATTATTCTGTTTGCAAACAGAAGTAAACCTTGCAGTTGAAAACTTGGCAATTGTAGTGCTGGGGATGCGAGAACAGAAAATGGTGATGGCATACAAGACTTAATTAGTTTAAATTCGTTTAGGACATGGACATTCGATTCAGTAATATAAATCTTTAATTAAAATATTTATGTAAAGGAAATAATTTGTAGTTTTGCTGGCAATGATGTCTGTACTTGACTGGCATGCATGCACTCATGTCCTTCGACCTTTTATCTTGGCGTTCTTAAAGAGTGCAGTAAAGCAATAAAATTCTTATTACGTGTCTACACTCAATCCACTCACTCTATAAACATACAACTTTATCTACCTGCTTTATTATGTGCACGATACGATAACCTGTGTTTATAGGGCACTACTACTTACTAACTACTATCATATCTATGTTATATAATAGTCTTTATTAACAATTAATACAAAATGTTTGATGTATAAGTAATGATGCACTCTCACTTCCTATGCCCAACTTTTGCACAAATTTACGTAGTTAAATACATCAAAAAAAATTTATTCTAAGGTCAGAGTGCAAAATGCAAATAGATAATAAACATAATCTCTATTTGCTAAGATTTTGTGCATATCCAACAATGCAATAAAAGTATTTCCACACGTACTTTCTATACTGGGGTATTGTGAATTACTGGCAGCGTACCTTACTTGAATCTGTACAGTTTAGGAAAATATTACTATTGCTATTCTCAATTTTCTTAACAACAGTAGCCAACTACTACATGATATTACATAAATAAATAAGCAGAAGCAAAATAAGTAATGGATACATTCAAGGTTACGAATAATAAACAAAGTTAGGGCAGTTTGAGAAGAAAGCTAGTTTATGGATTGGTTTGGGCTGAGTAGAATATGTAGTGAGCCATAACGGATTGTAGGTTTGACAAATATTTGTTTACTGTCACCCATGGGCTACTGTTAGTAGTAAAGCATTGAAAGCATGAGAATTGTTGGTCTTAGATTGCATGTGGAAAATAAACGGAAAGAAAATTGGAATTTGTCTTACCTCCGCCATTCTGTTGACAAAGATAGGGGAATCGCCAAATGTTTCCGAGACCAACGGAGTAGCCCACAACACTGAGGAGGAATTGAGTCTTGCTCTCCCATCCGGCGTTTTCATTGTTGTCATTAGAACCGCCGGGGCCTGTGGCCCCGCCGTTGGTTTGGAAAGCTGCATCTGAAGGTATCTCCCTCATCATGTGCACACCATTGTTGAGACCGTCGTCATCTAATTCCGTGCTGTGTGTTACAGTTAATGTGTCGTGGGTGTACGGACTCTTTCCACTACTCACATTCAGACTATTCTTATCCATGTAGAGTTTTTACAAAATACAGCACTCGAGAGAAATAATGAAACGAAGCTTAACAAGATCGTAGTAGTATTATATTATACAGAAGAGACCAGGAGATGAGTCTTGATTAAATTCGCACTTATTAGAGTCACAAAATGTTATTACACACTGTGTAATGGTTTCAGCAGACGCTAATGAAATACAATTAAAGAGAGTATAGAAGTACCTAGAGCTATAGGACAAAGCGAGTACACAAAGTAGCGTTCAATCCAAGTCTGTTTATATCGTCTGAGAATATTTACGTGTGCATTGTGTGGTTTGGCAGACACAATAGGAATAGCACGAGTATGTTGTCCTGTCGAAAATGAATGAGGGAAACTGAATGTTGGCTTTGGCTCTCGTGTTTACTTTCTGCTTGTAGGTTATTATGTTATGCTCTGTTATGACCTGCTACTAGTCTGCTCAGTGTTCCAGTTCAGCTTTTTACAAGTGTGAATGCAGATACTATAATTCCACTGATATACCTTACGATACTAATAAAACGTAGTAAGTTTTCTATCGATTTTCCCGAATTTCGTCAGTCCAGAAATACACGTGTCCTATTCTTACGTACTTGACTTTCTTATGCTGCGACAGTGGTCTCTCGTACTTTCTTTATGTATATCGTGACTCACTTAAATACGCCTATCGCTTTCCGCTTCCGCGATTACGGATAGAAATCAGAACCTATATTCTGTATTGATTCAATAAAATTCTGAAAATGTCAAGATCTTGCTTTGAGTTGACATTCACAAAGGAAAGGTGTAAATAAAGGTGAGAAATTGGGGTGAAAGTAAACTTTTCCCTAATTTTCTTGTGAGATTATGTACACAAAATGACAAAGAGTAAATCTAGTGTAATTATTATTTATGGAGTAACTGATAAAAATGAGCACAGCTCAATTTAAATGTATAATTTGAGACTAGGTTTTTTTAACTTACGAGTTATACTTATATAATATTACTATATAGACTTGATATTGAGGATTTATATAACAGTATCTTGGAATATTTACTTTTACTTCTATTAGAATTTAAGATTTTATAATAATTATAGTTACAGTGTGTATTTAAATGATTGTTATTATTGTGACTAAATCGTCCACACTCTATATCCATATAGACTGGATATCAATTGACGTATTCGCTATTTAAGTATATCTGTTTGGAGGTACAGCTTTTAGGAATTGATTCATTTAACTTGAGCACCTCTGTTACCAAACAATACTGAATTAACTATGTAAACATGAGTGATGATTTAACATTCATCAAGATCAATAGCACAACACAATGGATCACTCACAACAATAATAACAGATAACAACGATAGATTTACAATAAATTATAATTCCCCCTAAATGGCTGATAAGCTCCTGTAGTTTACAATTATTTATGGAAATCAATTAATGTCTTCTGGGGTAATGTTACACACTATACATACAATAATATTATTCGGGAGATAACTAAACCAGGTGCATAGTAGTAACAACAGTTTGCATGAATTCGCAAGATTTCCTATTAGATAATAATAGTTTGCGGTGTGGTTAAAGATAGCCGAGTGGATGAGAGTACAGAAGGCGGAGTTGTAATGACTTGGGATGCTGGATGTTCACTAACTTGGCTCTCTTGGTGTATTCTCACTCTGCTTCGTTTCAGTTAGGTATCTTTGCTTATGTTATGTTCTGCGAGTTGGAACTCGACTATGATGATTCTTCCTGTAAGGATGTCTTTATAATAAGACTTCTTGCCCTGCTCTCCTTTTCTTCACTTTTCTTAACTCTGACTGGCTTCTTTCGTCTGGCTTGGCTCCTAAGTTCTGGTATGCTCCAGCCTGGCGCTTGTACTTGCTATAGACAAACACGTCTTATTGTCTAATGAAACAGCGATAAGAATATCTTTCTCACTAAACTTACAAATGTTTATATACAGTAGTAAGTGATATAGACAACTCTACGTTACAACTCCGGATGAATGAATGATTAAGCGAATGGCAAAGAAAAACTATAAGTTTTGCTGAGATAGTACAATGTATGTAGATAGGTATACACTTATGTAATCTAATCTGCACTTTCTGAGTATATTCACTCGCTGGCAGAATGCAATCGTTGAGCTTGATTCTACTTCTTTGTCTTGTCGTGTCTTCCCTATAATTAAGTCAACCTTCCGAAAATTAGGTAGGAACAAGGTTAACTACTAGCTTACTTATTACGTGAATTCTAAAGGAGATTACATAAAATATTTATAAATTAATTCCCTTCCTATATACTTGAGATTCTTGTTCACCTGTGTTCTCTATACTCTATACAATTTATATCCGGGATAAACAATACATATATAGCTGGTTAATTACCTCTCCTTTGTACTACTGTCTATTATACCTTAATGAGGGAATTTACACAAATAATTACTTTCCAGAAGAATAGAACTACTTTACTCGTGTCCTTATTTACGACGCAAATTTACCTAATTAGTGCTACTACAATAATAATCGATTCACTTGCATAGTCCAATTGCAAACTGTCAGTAGGACACAAAGTGTCGAGATTGATATAACTTATTCTCAAATTGTATTTGATAGAGAAGAGGTGAGTTAACTTAGTTTAGACACAGAATTGAACTGCTGCTTGGCTGAATGGTTTTGATTTTGTTTGATACTGCAGTGAAGCTATGGAGTAGGTAGTAGTAGCAGACGAAAGGAAAGTAAACTGAAATTCGGGGGAAGACAGAAGAGAGTCAGTGAATAATGTGGCTAATATTGATTTCCTTTGCACAATGAGAGCTGTCAAATGAGATTGTGCTCTCCAGGTCCACGGAGCCGTAAGGGAAAATACTATTGTTACAGTATAGATTTTACGTGTAGTATCCTTTGTTATTGTTTTGGATGATAAGATGAGAAACCGAAAGGAAAGTCGGTCAATGGAATGATACAATACTGAATGTAATGTATGTAGATAAACCGTGGGAATTCCGGATGGAGGGAAAATTCTATAGGAGTAAAGAACTATATAGGTACCTAGATATAGTATGTAAATACTATTACTTTTACTATATGCAGGATACGGGTTGAGATGAGACAATAGGTACTAATACTATACTATCTTGAATAAGTATCTTGTCAACAAAGTATTTACTAAAGGGAAACAATTAATTTAGATGCAGTGACAAAGAGGAGTGAGCTAATTCGGAATAATTTTGATAAACAGTGACCACTTGACGTGAAAGGAAAAGTGTGTAGCAATTGTTTAGAGAGGGAATTAAGTATCTATCAAATGTTTTTGTTGAGAAGTTTCACGAGAACTAATGTAGTTGACCGAATCACAGGAAAGACTCGAATTGACTGTGAGGATGTTGTCGTGGGCGCAATTCTCAATTCGAAGAGACGAAACGTATGTACATGTACGTAGGTCGAAAGCACGAGATTTTGTGTGTACTACTTGACTTGACTGAGCATCATCATCCTTTCGGTCGGCATGCGATTGGCATGGCAAGCCTGTCCAGGAGAGCCACTCTCCAGTTAGCACTATATTACTTTTCCGACCTCCGACGCATGTGCCTCGAAGAATATCGACCGAAACCGAGATATGGGCATATGGACTCAACATGCTGACTCAAGAAACACTCCTGCTTGCTATATCTTTCAGTGTAGGTAGAAACCAACCGGAAACTCGGGGGTTTCGATATCATGTCCTCTATTCCATCCAGCCATGGAGTCTACATGGAGAGAATGCCAAAAACTATGTGGTAGTACCGGAGGAACTCCGACTCTTCCCTCCCGCTCCCTATCCATACAAATACATGTCAACTCAGAGCTCGGGACACACAGCACTTGGACCCACACACAGGCGCTCCAGCTATACCCAACGTAAGCAAATACAACGCAATCCTTGCGAATATCTCTCCCTGTACACCAACCTACTCCTTTCCACGTCATACCAGACAGACCTACTCGCTTTTTACGTCGTAGTAGATTCATGTGTTCGTAATTATATATCTCCCATACCTAAACAACTATCTGCAACCACTATATATTTATTTTACTGACTAGACACTAGCTTCACTATTCTTGCTATTCACAAATACTGCTTATATAGAGCATCTAGATATATAAATACTAGATTATTGGGTTCGTACTTATTTACCGAACCGGACCAGTAACCAAATTTGAATTTCAAACATCACCAAAAAAGTGGATAGCATTGGTCAATTTCAATAGTTGTACTTGTAGAAGTAATCGCCAAGATTTAATGATTGTCCAAATTATATTTTTAGACCCTCGGCCCTATTATTGCAATCACTAAGGCACTAATGCATTGACAAAATAAATTCCAATCATTGATGAACAAACCTTTATGATACCTAAAAACCTTATAATTCATTATGACTTCCACTTAACGCATTTGGTAAATTATAAACGTGGACATCTGAGTGTTCGCATTTTAGGATCGCGGTTCGAGTTAGAATTCCGAACCGAATTCCATCTCTGCCATAGGCACATGACTACATGACACATACGGGAGCCAAAAGTCTACAGTATATGTACTATATCCGAACCCGCGAAGAAGACAGCGTGCATGTATTCCTAAGGTGGTCCACATGTAGAACATACTACCTTCAATCAAGTTGACAAACCTATAGACAAATTAAACAAAAATGCCACCACTACTATCTACTAGTTAATTGGACTATATTTATTGAGGTAAATTAAATCATATTAAATATTATATGCTTTGCCTTTAGTTTATGTAATTATCATCAATAAATGACATTTTATTACAGTTTGCTTGTTTTAGAATTTTTTGCTTTGCTAAAGAATTAATGATTAATACTATTAGTACATAAAGTACATACGGCTCTTGTGTTATAGTACTCCTCTAATTTGATTTACATAGTTTGATTCAACTTAGATTTAATCAGGTACAGTAACTCTAGTTTTTAATCCGATTTACCGTCCTGCGGTAGAGTTCCTACTGTACATCTTATGGAGAAAGATAGTATATGCTTAGTATTATATGCATTCAATTATTGATGTACTAGTGATATGCTATATTTAATCTGCTCTATTGTTTGTTTTTCTCACGATAAGTTGTATAATTTTTTCATGCAAAAAATATTTTTACGTCACACATGGAAAATATAGCCCTTACATGTCCTTTTATATTTGAGGCTGAATAGCTACAACTTGTACAAAGTACATCTTAACAGCAGCATGCAGCATCTCTTCTCTATATAATAAAAATTTTAATCACAAAGTTTACCTACGTTGTATGTCTGTTTGTACGGTCTGATCACCACGATACCCAATTCCCAAGATTGTACAATAATGCCTAATGCTGGATTTATGTTTATTTTTATGCTGGATGTAAATATAAAAAAATAATCTGAACATGAAGTCACATTTTGTAATTTATAAATTAAAAATTAATGAACCTACCTACTGTCTCCTATGATCATATGGTCCGAAGTCGCTAAGTACCACTAAGTGTCATTTATGATCACATGCTGTCTCAACAATAGATTTACTAATACTATATAAGGTGATATAGTGATATAGATTGGAAATGCTGTATCTGCCTGTGTTATTCCAATTTTCATGCAGTTGTCTCATTTCTAGCTGAAATATCCTTACCACCACTTTTCACTTATTGGTTGTAAAAAAGAGTGGAGGGAATGAATGAATAATGCATTGCAGAAGCCTGCCGCAATGACAACAAACCTGCTGGGAGTGAATTGCACTCCGTATACCAACCAATGCATTGTTCATCCTTCCCTCTCCGCGACTTCCAAAGGCAGCTCTTAACCAATAGACGAAAACTGCTTGTTAGGATAAACCAAGGATCGAGACAGAAATGAAATTTGACGTCACAATTTCAATTTCCCATCTCCTGGTCTCAACCAAAACTAACTACTTCCCGTGTAACGGGTAAAACTATATTAGCAAGGCTTATATCAATCAAAAGATCGTGTCAAGGAATATTAAATGATATTTTCAACGCAAATTGGTGGATTTTCGTCGAGCCCAAAATGATCATAAGAGAAAATGTAAGTTACTCGAATATATTATTTTTTAAGCCCTGGCTAGTAGTAAAATATTTTAAGGAAATCAGCAATAATTGTGGGCATGTTCATTGACGTATATTTAGTTCTTTTTTGCATTCGTCTTTGAAATCTCATGAATCGGTTTGTGAATCGGTGATATGTTTATACTAACGATTTGATTATAATATCAACTTAAGGGGAAAATAAAACTATTTGGTATATTTGCAATTATAGTTGTGGGCGTAGAGCTATAATTTTATGTCATTAGGTAAGCTTTAGTCTCACTCTCCTCAACGCGAATGCAATTTTTGTTTCCTTCCTCAACTACTATAGGGATTTAACGATCAAATAGAGTAAGATGTTTTGATTACTTCCTAATTTCGTCTGGAATTTCTTATTTGTTATAATCGATATTATGATTTACCATTGCCTTTTTCTATTTCACCTCCATCTATTTGTTTAGTGAGTATGTACATTAGTACTCCGTATTGAGGATGTACATTAGTATTTAGTATGTAAATTATTGAGATTACTGAAAGGTTGCGGCTATTTCTGCTTATATCCAATTATGCTTTATGCTCTAATTTACATAATTGTACAATCATTGACAGAAACCAGAACGATTACAGATGTTTGTATACTTGCAAAATGACATCCTTACGACATGACTTTTGTATAGCTAAGAGATATGAGAAGCGTTAAGTGCACTTCAGTACGGAGTTTTCCATTGCATTTCCCACTGCATATGCACAAGTTTAATATTGCAGGGATTTGCATGAATATTATAGAATTTTGCACAGCTTTTCATAATTAAATATTATGACTGATGACAATAATGTGATTTATGATGATGTTTGGGTCTGATGATTGTAGTAATGGCTCAATGTGGTTTTGTTATTTATAATGAGAATTTCAATGCTAACTTATTTTTACTAATTGATTGCAAACATGAATCAATTTAGTTTGAATACATGAATAAAGGTATAAGAGGATTAAAAGATCAAAGAAATACTTTATGGATATGGTATGGAAATATATATGTATATGATTGCATTCTCATATAGTTTATGTAGATTGGCTTTAGTTAAAGCCATGGACCTAGGTATTAAGCTTAAGAAATTACAAGTATATGCTTACAAATGAGCATTTTCACTTCTGTAGGTAATTGTAGTACAGTGTTACGTACTCACACACCCTCACCACTCCCGTTTCTCTGTACTTCCTTGTCCAACATTATCACCTGTCACCATTTTATATACACCGTAGTTAAGATTTTGAGCCTACCCTAGTCACATTCATTTGCTGATTGAATATTAAGCTCTGCTTGATCCCAGGAGCCTCAGGAATACATTTTGCCCGATTTGATGTTTAATTTTTCCCGAGTTTTGACCGAATTCCTATGAACGCTTCATTGAGTTATTTGCCTTTGCTATGCGACATAAAAATTATGCCTACCTAAATAACTAATTGACATTTCACTTATCTATGGTTAAATTAATTGCAATTTTATTGTGTGGGTTGTTTATGTCATTTTTCATTGATAGACGGAAAAAGTCCCTATCACATGACAGACCATGTACCTACATATATTATAAGTGTTGTGAATCATTCATAAGCCATTAAGCCATTTAGTGAGTTAATGCGATTGTCATGTGATGTGAATGGTTCGTTCGGCGAAGACAAACATGTAGATGTATGCGAGAATCGATACAAGTTTGCAATTGAACTGTGTAGAGGGGTTACAAGAAAATAATAACATCAACACGTTATGTCATAGCAAATCACTGTATCTGCTGAGGTCTCCAGTATTCAATTGCATGAAACTACCTAGTAAGCACTAGTAAGCAGCAATAAAAACTTTCTTTGTTAACTTTAACTTATCTGTAACCAAATCCAACAGTCTATCATGCCTCGATATTTTTAGTTCAAATAAGTATATTAGTACATATGTATAGCATAAAGTTAAATGACACATTTTATATATATTGTAAAAACATACACTCTTGTATATATAAGTATGAACAGCTACTTTTGTAATTTAATCTTCATATCCCGTCGGTTTATTATTTCAGTACGACTGCCGAGGGTACAATGAGTAATACTACTTAAAAATTGATCATATTCGTCACAAGATGAGTTGACGAAATGCGAAACGTAACAAAATAAGTACACCGCCAATGCCTATCCATTGTATGTCACCTACAAACACTATGTCTGAGATTATGGCTGCTGGCTACAACAGAAGATGCCAAGTAGATACATACTCACTAAATCTTTGTGATAATCACACTTGGCAAAGTTCATAATAATTAAATTGAGTGTTTCATGCATCCATTTACACACTAAACCCCCTTAACAAACAAATGTGGCACCACATAGACAAAAGTCAGCTAATCTACGCGTACTTACACAATTACACATGCCATCTCATATTCCGATATTAAGAGGACATGTTCAAGATTTGCCCTTTGCAATATTTTTAGTCTAATTTTAATAGCTTGCAATTAGTGATCATGTGGTATGGTATGACGCTACCAGTAGGTGAGTGTACTATCAAATAGGTGATTCTATTTCTGTACTGATTGTGGATTAGAAGCACTAAACTATTTGTAAATGCCGGTAGAATATACAAAAAGTGGCGATTATGTCTAATTACTAATTGTGCTGCGTCAAATAATCTATTCATTTATTCAAGAATCCACTGAAGAATCTATCTGGTAATAACTGGCTATATACTGATGGGATTCTTCATCTTGGTGATATTGCTATATCGTATAAGGATTGCCCTTATATCCTCTATATATGCGGCATTCATGAAAATCATTTAACAAGCGTATAGTATGTCATATGTCGTAGTTTTAAGTCAGTTCATTGTTGATGATGTGTTGGAATTGCGAACGTAAGTAGAGAAAAGCGTTTGAAAGGCATAATATTGGCCAGCTATACAATGACAAGTATAAATATACATCATTCAGCTGCTTTTTATTATCTGTCTGTACATTTGAGCTTTTAAGTAATAGTTTATCTAATATTAGACAGAATATTTGGAAGGAGTAAGTATAGGAGTATTATATGAGATAATATCTGGGATATGAGATGAGGAGAGTTAGGTAGAAATAGACTAACAGCCTTGGACTTAACTTTATGCGAGCTATAATTAAAAATGCTTACATACAAATGTGAGTAATAGGAAAAATACAAACGTATTTCTGCCAAGCTGGCGATGTCTGCATATGAAAATTCGATGGGCATTTGGAAGGGTGGATTTGTTACTCATACTCAACTCACTAGGATCCCTCAACATTTTACAATCCAGGGTTCTGTTCTACATTCAGATGAGACAAGCAGATTTAGCCAAGTACATCTACCCTACCTACCATAAGAAATATGCGAACTATGTAGTCACAAAGCTGCCATTCTTTTCTGACTCCCTTGCTAATTTTTTCTCCTTTGTTCATCTGTAATGTCCACCATAAAATATAAGTATCTTTTGTTATCATTAGTTATGTTGGCAAGAAACTGACTAATGTATATACCTACACTCACTTCGTATAACTTTTATTGTTTAATGCGCATTTAATGTTCCATTCCTGATTAGAAAACTTTACTGGAGCTCAAATATCAACTCTTGCTAGTGCCAATAATAATATCTATACCTTAATTTCCCTTGTTTAGTACCATCTGCAATTCCATTGAAATCCAGGTTTCAATTTTGCATTTCTGAGTTATATTGCCTTTAAAAACGTTTAAGGTTGTCTAGCTAAAAATAAAATACATGAACAGCGTATGAATAATGAAAATTAAAGACCACAAGTTGAAAGTTACAGTGTATCTAATTCAATAATACGATGGTAATAAATAGGCAGAAAATAATTTGATTCTTTTTGCACTATCATCATGAATAAAACTTTCCGCAGATGTGGTAGCACTTAATCCGGATGAAAAACCTCGAATGCATATAATTTCCCTTGAACACTGCGCCACGTGGGATGTCTTTCATTTTGATTAGTCTGTTCTATACTTTACATTCTGTGGTTTGCCAATTAACAAAGTAAAAGTAACCCATATAAAGAAAGTCTTCCTCTTTCAGTCTCAATTGATGCATAAAAGTAGGTAGTAAAATGTTGAGAAACGTTTCTTATATGTATTAGAGATCTAGTAAGTACCCATTTCCACTCTCTAGTAGTAACTTAGTTTCAGTAGCACAAAATAAACCAAATAGGCTTAAGTACATCCCCTAAAGCACAACATTTATTAGTATGTGTTACGTGGTGTGTAGTTATATGTTGGCTTAATAGCATGTCTATGAATGACTTGGAATTGTTTCCCTGGATGGTTATTATGATATAGATTATGGTAGTTATGATACAG